>OY856389.1:2433536-3633536 GCA_963693495.1 Malacosoma neustria
ACGTCCGGAGTCGCTGTCAAGTCGTCTGAGACAACAACAGCTTTAGCTTTAAGAAAAAAGGAAAAGCAAAGCTCGCGCATTTGTCACGAGTGTCTGTAAGAGTGAAGAGCAAATCGTGGTGCTGCTACACCGCCATAAGCCATAATAACCTTGTATTGTATTACGGCATTAGTGACCCAGGTTTTAGTACCCTTATACGGACAGTAGCGTGTTAGCGGTGGCCCTAGCGTCGTAAACTATAGGCGAAGGTAATTGTTTACAAACACATGGGCCGTTCAATATGTTTGTAATTCCTAAACAATAAAAATTATAATATATAATTCCTATTTTTTGTTTTAATTTAATTCAAGGTGTGTTTGCATTTTCGATGTGTGTAGGTAGGTCGTAAGCCTTTGTCGTGTGTCAACCATTGAACGTGTTTGCAATGTTTTGTGAATTATTTCTAATAAATACCTTAGAAACATCGACGACTTTGATACCGACATCTAAATTTTGCGGCGCCGGTTCAAAATAGCGCGGGTCACAATCAGGTTTCATACATTCCTCTTCGGCGATTAAGCTATCTGGACACACGTCGTTTTTACTCCAATATTGTTTCTATAATAAATTTCTAGATTTGTATACATTTTGAAATAAAAGCTAATAATTTATCTCCAAGCAGGAGCGGATTAATACTAACGCATGCGGTCTGGAGCGGTCTGTCGTAAAAGGCGACAAAACAACTATAGCTAGGTGGTAGGGCTATAAGCGGGCTTATAGCTAGATGGCAACCGCCCCTGGTTTCTAAATACCCCCCCTCCTTACACAACACAACCTCGTTATTGTATTCTGGCATAAGTGACCAGGTGTTCTACGCGGACGTCACCGCAAAGGTTATATAGGCGACGGTAACTCCATATTATTAAGTAATTATTATTTCACTATTTGTTTTTTAAATTCGAACGCTTATGAAGCACGATTTATAATATTTAAAGTATTCTACAAAAAAAAAATACACATTTGTACGAAACGTTTCTCTAGAACATTCATGCTGCGTACTCTCAGGATCTGGAATGTGCTTCCGGCTGAGGTTTTCTCAGCGCGATACGATATGGGGTTCTTCAAAAAAGGCGTTATAAAATATCTTCGAGGCCGGTAGCGCGTTGGTATTGCTACTGGTGCTGCAAACATCCATAGGCGACGGTGACCACCTGCCAGGGTGGGCCGTCTGCCTGTCTGGAACTCTAGCTATATAATAATAATAATAATCATTTATTTCGGACAAAGTCCATAGTTTGTTAATGGATTAGTAACAATTTTTCACTTACAATTATGTTAGTATTGTTAGTAACATTTTATAATAAGATATAAAGATATAAAAAAACATTTTTGTTAATATAAAAATAATAAAAAACAAATAATTACCATAAACATAAAGTTCCAGGGCATAGCTTGACCGTATTTTCCCGGCCGGACCATAGACAAATACCACGCGAGGAACGAGAATATACATATTTGTAAGACCATCAACAACAATCCCACGAACACCGGGCCGGTAGTCTCAGAGTGGGATGTGAACATTTCGCTTACCGTTAGGCCGTTACCTGTGAAATACAATTATTAATAAATAATTATAATTTGAAAAATAATAAATACTAATATGACCTCAGCGGCAACCGGCTTTGGCACTTTGCCTACGGATGTTAGGCCGTATAGAGAAAGAAAGCTGGAAGCCTACTAGCGCTTATCGGGAATCGGGAAGGGGTGGAATCAAGGTCAGTGCGAATTTCTTTGCCCACTGTAAGGTATCGCGTCTCCCTAACCACCGCTCCCCCCCCCCCCCCTCCTCACTCATACATTCCATGTTCTCGACCTATCCTCCTCATTCTTGTACGGTGCAATCTTGGTCCGTGAACGGTATCGTACAAGCCCATAACGACCCACAGCTGGGCTCAGGCTTGCCCTTAAAGGGAACAGACAGCATACCCGCCACGCTTGTCCAAGCGGTTATCTCGGTGTGTAGGTTTCCTCACAATGTTTTTTTCCACCGTCAGTACGTGGCAATTATGCTTAATATGCACATTAGGCGAGAAAAACCGTCTAAGCAGTGCTTGCCATCGTGGGATTCGACCCGAGACTCCGCGTTTAATACCACTGAGCTACCAGGTATCTACTACCTACCTCTGCTACTTGATTTAAAAAAAATATATACCTAGTCAGGTCATAAGTATTGTCACACAGTAAAAACTTTTCTTTTAGAATGCTGGCCACAAAAAAGTTTATTGAATTAGAATTTCGAATTGTTCATGAAAATAAAAATGTATAACTTTTAGAATTTTACTAATTTTTAAATATGGAGTGGACGCTTAAAGAAGACCGTGTTGCAGTTATTGCGTTGTATCGTTGCGGTTACGCGCCAATTCAAATTTTTAACATACTGAAAAATTTGAATATTACCAAAAGATTCGTTTATCGTACCATCAAACGATACAATGAAGACTCTAGTGTAGATGACAGGTCAAGAAGTGGTCGCCCTCGGTCTGTTAGGACTCCAGCAGTGATAAAAGCTGTGAAGGCACGAATTCAAAGAAATCCCAAACGTAAGCAGAAACTGTTGGCCCTTCAGATGGGGTTAAGCAGAACCACGGTGAAAAGGGTGTTAAATGAAGACTTAGGGCTTCGGGCATATCGAAGAAAAACAGGACATCGTTTGAATGCTCGTCTAATGGACCTGAGACTGAAGAGATGCCGCGCTTTGTTGAAGCGGTACGCGGAAAAAAATATCGGGAAATTCTTTTTTCGGATGAAAAAATGTTTACCGTAGAAGAGAGCTACAACAAACAAAATGATAAGGTGTACGCACACAGTAGTGAAGAAGCGAGCAACCGTATTCCGCGTGTCCAACGAGGTCATTTTCCATCCTCGCTCATGGTATGGTTGGGAGTTTCTTATTGGGGCTTAACAGAGGTACATTTTTGTGAGAAAGGTGTAAAAACGAATGCTGTTGTGTATCAAAATACAGTCCTGACGAACCTTGTGGAACCTGTTTCTCATACCATGTTCAATAACAGGCACTGGGTATTCCAACAAGATTCGGCGCCAGCTCATAGAGCGAAGAGCACACAAGACTGGCTGGCGGCGCGTGAAATCGACTTCATCCGGCACGAAGACTGGCCCTCCTCCAGTCCAGATTTGAATCCGTTAGATTACAAGATATGGCAACACTTGGAGGAAAAGGCGTGCTCAAAGCCTCATCCCAATTTGGAGTCACTCAAGACATCCTTGATTAAGGCAGCCGCCGATATTGACATGGACCTCGTTCGTGCTGCGATAGACAACTGGCCGCGCAGATTGAAGGCTTGTATTCAAAATCACGGAGGTCATTTTGAATAAACTTTAATGTCATAAGAATCTATGTTTTGTTAAGTTCATTTTGGTATATGAATGGTTACATAATTAATAAACTTGTTACAATTATTTTACATTAAACATGTGACAGAATTTATGACCTGACTAGGTATATACTGAGACAATTCATAAAGCGCCATCTAGTCCCAAGTATAGCACTTGTGTTATGAGTACTAGATAACTTGTGTAAATAAATACATCCCAACTAATATTATAAATGCGAAAGTGAGTTTATTTGTTTGTTACACTTTCACGCCTAAACTGCTGAACCAATTTTGATGAATTTCCGTATAGTCATAGATTGGACCTTGGAGGACATAGGTTACTTTTTAAAATTCATATGGCAGAACAACGTTTGCCTGGTCAACTAGTATTATACTATATAAACTAATTTAATATGACTGATGACATCCGCAGGAAAGTGATGTGTCGGCCATATTTCTATTTTTTGCCATAACAAGGCCAATTCCAGGTAAACAGTATACCTTCATAATACAAAATCAATACGATTAAATGTCCTTTATAATAAATGTAACTTCAAAAATACTCACTATAGTTCTCGAGTGCTGATACCTCCCCCCAGTACCAGCGCAAAGGCGCATGCGGAAGTAGACCAGTTAACATCAAAATGACGCCCGGGAGGTGTACACTCCCCAAAAAGCTGACCGGCAGCCAGAGGACCAGATACGAGAAGACGGAGACGGTCACCACATACTGGGCTGAAATTAAGAATTAAAATTTTGACGGATCCTATAGCTATTCATTCTGTCTTACCTCCATTTAGGTATGTAAAGAAAGAAGGTGGTTGGTAAAATAATATTAACAACATATTTGTGTACAATAATAATATCTTTTATAAATATGTTTTCTCCGTGGAGGGGAGGGGTTAGAATAACCTCTGCGGCCGGGATCGGTCTGTCGTAAAAGGCGACAAAACAACACAAGCCACGTGGTAGGGCCCCAAGCCCGTCTGGATGGTAACCACCCTTATATTCTTCTTCTTCTTCCAGTGCCTCTTCACTCCTGAATGTTAGCCGTTAGCTTCCTGTATTCATCTCTATCAGCAGCCAGCCGGAACAGCTGTTCGACGGAGGCAATACCGGTCCACTCCCGGATATTCCGGAGCCATGACTTCTTTCTTTGCCCAGCACGTCTCTTTCCGTCCACTTTGCCCATCATTATCAGCTGTAGCAGCATGTATCTATTGTTCCTGACCACGTGGCCGAGATATTCTATCTTGCGCTCTTTGATAGAAGGCAACATTTTCCGGGACATATGAACGCGCTGAAGCACGTTTTCGTTCCTGACCCTCTGCGTCCAACTAATGCACCCTTATATATGCCGCCATTAGTGACTTGGGTTTCTGGTCCCCTATGGGACAGCAGGGTGTACGCGGTGCAACCAGCACTTCGCAAACATAGGCGGCGGTAGCTGCTTACTGTTAAGTGAGCCGTCAGCCAGCTGTTCCTCATCAATAAAAACATATAAATCATCATCATTCCAGCGTTGTATCCCGGTTGCAACCCAAACTTCCGCTTCGGCCCGGGGTCCGCTTTCCGACAAAAAAAAACTTAAATGACAGCACCATATAGTTCCAAAGTAAGTAGCATAACACTCGTGTGAAAAAATAATTATTATAACCCACCTAATTGTTGAATTAAATGATTATTTATTTTCTATTTGATTAAATGATTATTTAAATCCAACAATTAGATTAGTTATAATAAATTTTTTCAAAATATTTACACTTCAACTCACTTTCCTGGAAAGTTCACTTAATGCTTGGTGGGGTTGTCTTTCAAGCATCGATATATATTAAAAAAAAACATGCACAAATGCACAGTAATTATATCCAATTTTCAAATTTAATACTTTACTAGTAACATGTTACAGATATGGAATACTTACTGTTCATCACTAAATAACTGCAAGCAAACGCGAACGATATTACTGTAGAATAATGCAGTATAAGGGTCAGAAACATAAGAACGCCGCTAGACTGTGGTACCATCGGCGCGGGCCCCACCTTCGCCAGGACCGTACCAACTATGGCGTACGTCAACCCAGTTGGCAGTACGTTTAGGAAATGCGAGAAGCTTAAAACTGTTGGTGAGACTCCAACCATTTTTATTAATTCCTGAAAAAATATATATTGTACTAATTTAAAAAGAGAAAAGGCTTGTTAGTTTATTTATGATAAACGAAAAAAAAACGTTGAACCAATTTTTAAAAAACAAAGCTCTCCTATTACAAAATTTTCATAAGTATTGTGGTTTTTAATTTTTATTTATAATAAATAACATATATGTGTACTAATAAGCGTCGTCTTCGTCAACAAACTACCAGTTTGGTGAGTGAAAAGTCTGTTAATATGTACTTTTTGATTTATAAACAAATAAATATAAAAAGTAAGTGAATTTCATACGCGGACAACGTCGGGGCGGGTAGTTCACCTATTTAGGTAATTTAAAAAATTATCTTTGAATGTAGTGTATTAGCAAAATAAGGATATTGAGATACTATGTAAATATTACTTTGTCCTAGTCGAGTAATTTATCTTTCCAGTCTCGAACGGTCCCGGTTGCCATTTATAACCAGGGCTACACCTTCTTATGATGATTGAGGTGACTCATTTGGGCTAATGGATAAAAGCTTTTGCCAGTTTACAACCAACATAGGCACGGCGCTCTAAAACTAAAAATAGTCGGAGCAAAAAAATCAATAACTCCCCACTCACCTGTATTCCAGTAGAACGTTCTTCTAGAAGCCTCGACATGAGAAAAACGTATGGCAACAGTAGACCTATAACGCAGCACGTCATCAACAACATACACTTAATGGATATATTGTTACTTTCTCCCGCACTGTAGTAAGGAAACTCTTGGACAGTCACATTCTAAAAACGTCAAAATAACACAACAAATAGTATAAAACATTGATTTTAACAAAGCATAACGGCGCGCAAGAGCTTCGCCCGGCTCTTGTGAGAAATGGACAAGGGCTACCGTGTCATGGGCGGGCACGGCTAACGACGTTAGCCCCAACTCACGCAGCCCAAACATCTCGAAAGATCCGCTTCGCAAAATGGAACATAGGCACGCTAACCGGACGCGCGAGAGAGTTGGCCGATGTGCTCTCCAGGCGGAGGGTGGCCGTGGCGTTCCTGCAGGAGACTCGGTGGAAGGCCAGCAGATCCCGGTTCATTGGGAATGGCTACAAGCTGATCTACACAGGTGCACCTGGTGGGGAGAATGGGGTTGCCATAGTGCTCTCGGAGGAGTTCCAGAACGACATTTTGGAAGTGAAACGTCATAGCGATCGGCTTATGGTCGTTAGGGTACTTATCGATGGGGTAGTTACCCACTTGATAAGTGCCTATGCGCCACAGGCCGGTTGTGACGACGCCGATAAAATAGCGTTTTGGAATTTACTTGGAGAAGTGCTCCGTGGAATCCCATTATCACAGGGGATCGTTTTGGGTGGTGATCTGAACGGTCATGTGGGTGATGAATGTGGGGAATTTGAGCGTGTTCACGGGGGATTTGGGTACGGTAGCCGCAACGCGGAAGGGGAAGACATCCTCAGTACGTGTGCGGCTGCCGACCTTGCCATCGTGAACACGTATTTCAAAAAGAGACCTGAGCATCTCATCACCTACAAGAGCGGGAGGAATGCTACCCAAATCGACTTCCTACTCACTAGGAGACACCACATCAGCAAAGTGGCCAACTGCAAGGTCATACCCGGTGAGAGTCTCACTGCACAACATCGCCTTCTTGTCATGGACCTCTGCGCTAAGCCTAAAGACTCGCATACTGAGCGCGTTCAGCGCCGAATCAGGTGGTGGCTGCTCGATGAAGTCACGTCCCAGGAGTTCGCCTTAGCCGTCGGTGACAAGTGCGCCGGTGGTATGGGCGAACCAGTTCAGGCTTACTGGGACAAGATTCAGGCGGCTATCCTTGGGTCGGCGAAGGAGGTGCTTGGGGTGTCTAAGGGCGGTCGCAAGTGTGACAAGGAGACATGGTGGTGGAACGACACAGTCCAGAGGGAGACTAGAGCGAAGAAAGCCCTCTTTAAGAAGTGGCAAGCGTCCAGATCTCCTGAAGATCGCGACGCATACCGGGTGGCAAAGCGCGCCACTAAGAGAGCTGTTGCCAGAGCCAGACGAGACAACTTACAACCACTTTACGACAAGTTGGAATCGTCTGAGGGGCAGAAGCTCATCTATAAGTTGGCGCGCTCCAGGGTCAAAGCGGCACAGGACATTTCCAAGTGCCGCTGTGTAAAGGACCCTGTGGGCAACCTGCTATGCGAGGACCTCGCGGTGAAGGAGAGATGGCGCTCGTATTTCCACGAGCTGCTGAACATGCAGCATAAAGGGGTGCAGCCGCCAGATCTTCCTCCGAATCAAGGACTAGTGCCACTGGTAACGCCTGCAGAGGTCCAGAATTGTCTTCGCCGCATGAAGAATCGGAAAGCTGTTGGATCCGATGGAGTCCCCATCGAAGCCTGGAAGGCGATGGGCTCTCGTGGTGTGGGCGTCTTAACCGACCTCTTCAACCAGATACTCCTCACCAGTATGATCCCGAGCCAATGGAGACTGAGTATCATTACTCCAGTCTTCAAGGGCAAGGGGTCGGTCCAGGAGTGCGGTAGTTACCGAGGGGTTAAGGTCATGTCCCACACCATGAAGCTCTTCGAGAGGGTTATCGAACCTCGGATTCAACAGGAGTGCACTATCTCGGAATGTCAATATGGGTTTCGCCCTGGTCACGGGACAATGGACCCTGTTTTTGCCCTAAGGACTGTCGCGGAGAAATACAGGGCGAAGAATACGCCTCTGCATTGCCTGTTTCTCGACTTGCAGAAGGCCTTCGACTGTATTCCTCGCGCGATAATCTGGTGGGCATTGCGGTCCAAAGGGATTCCAGAGGCCTATATTGACATCATCCGAGACATGTACCGTGACTCCGATTCCGTAGTTCGGACCGCTGTTGGCGACACAAAACCTTTCCCCATCACCGTCGGAGTACACCAGGGATCCGTCCTTAGTCCGTTTCTGTTTAGCGTGGTATTAGACGTATTGTCAAACAGCATCAGAAACTCACATGAGCAGCCCCCGTGGCTGCTCATGTATGCTGACGATATCGCGCTGGCAGATTCGGACAGGGATAGGTTGGTGCGACGTGTGAAGGCGTGGAAGGAGTCACTTGAGAACGGTGGTCTGAAGCTCAATGTGGCGAAGACCGAGTACTTGGCCTGTAACTCCACAGATCCCACACCCGTACGCATAGACGGCAACACGGTCGAGCGCACGGACCAAGTGAAATACCTGGGATCTGTGTTCCATGCGTCTGGTGACATCGATTGTGACGTCAAGGCACGCATTGCTGCCGCGTGGGCCAAATGGCGTGAGGTAACTGGTGTCATTTGTGACCCCAAGATGCCGGTAAAGTTGAAGGGACAGGTCTATAAGACCATCATTAGGCCTGTCCTTTTATACGGCTGTGAAGCGTGGCCGGTGTTAGAGCGACACAAGCAAGAGCTGCGTGTCACGGAGATGAATATGCTGCGGTGGATGTGTGGAGTGACGCGGAAGGACCGCGTTAGGAACTCCCGCATTCGCGGCGGTCTTCATGTCCGTGACATTGCGGACAAATTACAAGAGTGTCGGCTCCGTTGGTACGGCCACGTTTTACGGCAACCGGATGCTTACGTGGGTAACAAATGTCTGGCCATGCCGCCTCCGCCGGGCCCCGGCAGGAGGGGTAGACCTAAAAAGTGCTGGCTTGACGTCGTAAAGGGTGATATGCGTGCCAATGGGCTCACTACCAGGGATGCTGAAGACCGTGCGAAGTGGAGAAGAAAAAGTCGGAAAGCGGACCCCGGGCGCCGAAGCGAGAGTTTGGGCTGCAACCGGGATAGAACGCAAAGATGATGATGATGATGATTGATTTTAACAAAGCGTGGAACATCACTACGGTGTTGTTCAATTTTGACGATGACATTAAGCGAGATCTTTAGAGACCTTGTGTTGTGTTCCGGCATTGGTGACCCAAGTTCCTGTACCCATTTGCGACAGCAGCATGTTCGCGATGCCACTGGCGTAGCAAACACCCATAGGCGACGGTAACTGCTAAATTCTAAGCGGGCTGTCAGCCTGTCTGCTGTCCTACAGCAATAAAAAAAAGAAAAAATATATATCTATATAGATATATAAATCTCTAACTATACACCTCATTGACTTGAAATTTAGCATAGTTACTTATTTCGCGACGTAGGCGCTTATTAAGAACGGATTAACGTAAACCCGATCGAAAAGGTATTTTTTTTTATTTACATGGCAGAAAAACGTAAAGACGGCGAATAAAAACATTGTGAGGCAACCTGCATATCGTTAACACCAGTATGTGCAATGTGCATCCCACCAATTTGCCTTAGACAAACATGTTCCCCCTTGACACAGCCCCGTAATGTTGGAACTAATCACTGATGCCGGAACACAACACAAGGTTATTATGTCGGCATACTTATAGACCAAGGGTGGGTGCCATCCAGACGGGCTTGGAGCCCTGCCACGTAGCTAGGGTTACTTTGTCGCCTTTTACGACAGGCCGACCCCGGCCGCAGGGGTTAGTATTCTTACTCCACCCCTACACGGCTGCCGGAAGGAGTTACGTTAATAACGATGGAAAATAAACATACTAGAAATCCCTAAACATATAATCTACCAACCGTTCCCGCCTGCTTAGCTGGTCGAATAACAGAAAAAATTTAATCGAAAAAATATGAGAAGTTATCGTACGCATGCGCGCTACCCCGCTTGCCCCACTTCTTCACGGGAAGAAAACACACATCTCTGAACACATAGTGCTTATAAAAATCGTTGTTTCTTAAAAGTTTATATTAAATAAAGATATCGCAATAATTTTTATTAGATAAGGGCCAAGTGCCAAAACTTAATTGAAATCTATCCAATAGTTTTGCCGCGATGCGCGCACAACTGCAAACCTATATCATTTTATTTATAGTATACGTAATGGCCATGAACATATTTTGGTGGTACTGGTTAACCGATATTTATTAGGTTCCCCGATAAGGAAATAGCCGAATGTACAATACAATACTGAATATTATTTGCCTCTGTTATTTTTATAACATAGGCAACTGGTATACTGAATCATCCACACAATCGAATCGCACATCCTCAAATGACAGTTATAATGTGTATGAATAATAAATATTCCGTGCAGGGGCGGAGAAAGAATACTCACCTCTGCGGCCGAGGTCAGCCTGTCCTAAAAGGTGACAAAACAACCCACCCTAGGTACGTGGTAGGGCCCCAAGCCTGTTTGGATGGCGACCACTTTTGGTCTTAAGTATGCCGCTATAATAACTTTGTATTGTGTTCCGGCATTAGGAACCCAAGTTCCTGTACCCTTATAGGACAGCAGCGGGTTCGCGATTCCACTAGCGTTGCAAACATCCATTAGGCGACGATAACTGCTATACACCGGACGCCGAGCAGGAAAAATTTCGTCCATTGATCTGTTATTATCTGTCTCTGTCACTCCCGCGTAAATATAATGCCACTTTGCTCGCACAGAGCAATGACCGACGGCGCCCGGAGTATAAATTCTAAGCGGGCCGTCAACCTGCCTGCTTATGGCTACAGTAAATTTGGTAGGTCGTTTTGAAGAAACTGCAAAAGCTTTTAATATGTTTCTGTTAATGTAGTTTATAATGAATATCGTGATACCAAGAAATTAATGGATTTCACTTATTTATAGCTGTGGTGATTATAAACGTAATGTACGATGAAAAAAAAATACTTTTTTAATTTTTTTATTGTTACTCAGCTATAATTTATCTGTGCAGGGGCGGAGAAAGAATACTAACCTCTGGGGCCGGGGTCGACCTGTCGTAAAAGGCGACAAAACAACCCACCCTAGCTACGTGGTAGGGCCTCAAGCCCGTCTGGATGGCGACCACCTTTGGTCTTAAGTATGCCGCCATAATAACCTTGTGTTGTGTTCCGGCGTTAGTGACCCAAGTTCCTGTACCCTTATGGGACAGCAGCGTGTACGCGATGCCACTGGCGTTGCATACACCTATAGGCGACGGTAACTGCTAAATCCTAAGCGGGCCGTCAGCCTGTCTGCTGTTCTACAGCAATAAAAAAAAAACTTGAAATAGAATTTTCTTTTTACTTGATTTTGAACACCCATTAGCTCTACCATAAGGTGTTTAAAGCTTATCCATTCTTTCCTGGACACCCTGTATATACTGCGACACTTCACACGCCAATCATTGAGCACTTGAGCAGCACAATGCATATGTTACGAATGTAGTGTTTTAAACAATTCGTTCAGTTCTTTATTGTATATATGAATGATAGATACTTAAATGACAATGGGCGGCGTTATCGCTTAAACTGGCTTAAAGCGATCTCTTCCAGATAACACGCAATTACAAATAGCATAATCATCCTATTTTTTACTACATTTGACGACCTTGTAGCGTAACGGTTAACGCATGTCGGTACGCTTGCAAAGATCACGGGTTCGTTTCCCGTCCATCGTCTGGGTGTTTGTTTATGCATTATATTTTCTACGAAACCCGCGCAAAAGGGGCCCCCGCATATTTAAACCCGCTCATCTGTGCCTGAGTGATGGCAAATAAACGTATTGAGTGTTGAATTACCACTTTATACTTAACACTTTATTGACCGATCGTTTTTGAGTCTGCTTCTTTCCAAGTACGGGCTTAGTCGAGCACGCATTTACTTCCACTACCGGTCATTATATTGTCCTTTTGTTTCAATGGAATGTAATTTTATTGATATTTATACTTTATTTTGCCTTTATTTTATACAATAAATGGCCTTATTAACTAACATTCATAACATAAATTTAGTAAACCGTCGTTAGCTAAAAGCCGATTAGTAGGCTAGTAGTCGATAAGCGTTGGCAATCGAAAAGCCCATAAATAAGCTAGCGGTCGATTAAGTGTTAAGAATCTGTTACGTATGTATATAGATAGATATTAGTACGTAGGGGGGCGCGGCTGCGCAGGCGCAATCAATCAGTGTAACTTTCAGCCTTTAGTTTGATTTACGCATCCGTTCAATCTAACATACGACAGAATCCATACCAGATCAATGGCCCTTCAAAAGAATTTGCTAAAGGACCCAGCGCTTGCTTAATCCGACACTGCTTATATGGCGAAGGCTCTAAATGCTTCAAAACATTCATGTTTCTTGCATTGATACGGTCGTTTCCCTATTTTGTCCCTTCCATTATAAAAATTTGGATATTTATCTGTATAAATATTAAAACTGAAAGAGATAAAACATAATAGGCGAAGAGCTTACCACGTCTACGGTATTGCCAGTTAATATCTTGATATATGCCGTATCTAGAGCCCATTGTATGCGCATGAAGGTGTCGTATTTATTACCTGAAACAATGCAATTATATTTTAATACTCATTGTTAATCTGACCAGTGTGACGTTGTGAGTATAGTCTCGTAGTGTCGAGTATCAAAACTTGAGCAACAAGCACCGAATCTTATATATAGTCCGGTCAAATTAGACATTTCAAATAACAAAAATTTCAACAGAACAAAATTTTGGTGGAGACCGGGGGTACACCAGTAGAAATAAAGTGCCAAAAATCCCCATTCATCTCATGGGTGCTAAAAGTTATTTAAGGTATACACAAGATGTATTCATACGTAATATATAATTATACAGTATACAGGGTATCACAAGATTGTGACGCTTATTCGTTTCATGGGGCACCGCATGGAAGCAGTGATAAGAGCCCGAGGAGAAAATACGAGATACTGTATAAACTTATTTAACATTTTTCTGTTTTACATCTTTGTTTCTAACATTTAACAATTTATTTTTAAAAAGTAAAAACATAACAATTGAACAAAACACAATAGCTAAAGAAATTTAATTTTAATTTGAAACATTTGTATTCGTTAAATGAAACCTTATAATATCCACAATTAACTGCCATTAAATATATTTTTGGTTAAATTGAAAGAAAAATAAACTCATTCAAGTTTGAACCTTAAATAATTTTTTAGCACCCGTGGGATCAGTGAGTACTTTTGGCACTTTATTCCTACTTGTGTACCCAAGGTATCCACCAAAATTTAGCTCTGTCGGAATTTTTTTTATTTGATCACTGTTTTTATGTCTAATTTGACCGGACTATAAAAGCCACTGGCAGGGGCTTGAACTAGTTTGTGAAGGAAAACATCGTGTCCGTAATCCACCTTGGACAGGCATAGTGGGTACACTGTGCGTCTTTTCTAGGGGCCTCCCCCTGAGCCCGGCGGTGAGATGTTATGAGCTTTTTTATTGCTGTAGGACAGCAGATAGGTTGACGGCCCGCTTAGAATTTAACAATTACCGTCACCTATGGGTGTTTGCAACGCTAGTGGCATCGCGAACACGCTGCTGTCCATAAGGGTATAGACACAACACAAGGTCATTATGGCGGCATACTTGAGACCAAAAGTGGTCGCCATCCAGACGGGCTTGTGGCTCTAACAGGTGGAAGCTATTATATTGTATTAAAAGTAGGGACATATTGTTCAAACCCTAATTTAAGGGTGGGAAGAAGAATAATGGGATTAAGAAGTACCAAATTGATTTACCATAAGCAGATCGTGGCTTCATCACCATGTCTTCAGGTACGTAAGATTGTGTATGGAAATCCTTGTCCATTCTTATTGTGTAATTCAGTTTTTCAGGAAAATCAGGCCCGTACATATCCTAAAAAAAAAACAATTATCACTTATCACTAAGAATGCAATTTTGTAGAAATTACTGTTGAAACTATTTTTTTTAGACAATCACTCAAAATCTAGCCATTTTGAGTGCTCGCAACTTGGAACATTACTATACAAAAGGAGTAAAATTAAACAAAATGTCCATTAAATATTCTTTAAAACATACACACATAACATACATATTTTTATACATTCACCGCTAATATTATAAAAGTTTAATTGTCTGTTACGTTTTCACGCCTAAACCGCTGTACCAATTTTGATGAATATCGGTATAGAGATTGTACCTTGGAGGACATAAAAAAGTTGAAGCATACAAATACAGGGGTCTAGGCTTCGAATATGATTTTGTTCCATTCGGTGTCGAGACCCTTGGTCCGTGGAGTCCTAGCACTATAAGGCTTTTTAAGGAAATAGCAAAGAGGTTAGTCGACATCACAGGAGACCGAAGAGCTGGCAGCTACCGCGGACAAAGAATTAGTCTAGCTATTCAAAGGGGGAACGCTGCCGTACGAACGAATCTTCGGAACCTTGCCAAAAGGGACTCCTTTTAATAATATATGTAAGTTATTTTATTATATTTTTTAAGGTTTTTAGTTTTAGGTTCATTGTTCTAGTATATATTTCATATTATGTATATTTTATTTATTTGTATAAATTCAATCTAAAGAAAAAAATTACAATTTCGAACTTACCTGAAACACGATTATTGCATGATTTTCTCTCAAGGTCAAAACCAAATCATTTTCAATGGAAATATTTTTAATGGGCGAATATTTCGTTATAATAGCTAAAACATAAAAAAAGTTGATAGCTAGGAATGTTTTGATTAACTTAGTCATTTATATTGTTTATCATTTATAAAGATGGTACCATCACACTAAAGCCATTCAAATCCCATTTTCTCATAATTGCCAGCTACGATGTGAAGAAATACAATACATCGTGATGAGAAGACCTCCATACCAAGATCGCCGGTATGTGTATTTTGTATAGTAAAACCCAAAGAATTTGTTTCTGTTATATGTATCATTGTACTGATGTGGCAATGTACACAAAAACCATTGTCCACAATTTGTTTCACTAAAAGCCTTGATGTAAATGGTTTCAAATATGTTGTAATTAGTTTCAACAATAGGAAAGGTCACAGTTCTAGTTTGTTTTCATGTACGATTAAACAAACAGGCAATCAGTGTAATGTATGGCGTTTTTTTTTCATTTTAACCTTTTTACTGTGGGAGGGCTCTAATATTGTTTATAAACTGGCCAGAGAGAATAACAATAGGTGAAAGTCTCTATGATAGTGGAGTAAGACGAATAAACAATGCGTTGGTGGAGCCGGGAATAAGTGCATAGACATAATAAATTAGTAAAATTCACAGAGCGCCATCTAGTTCCAAAATAAGTAGCATAGCACTTGTGTTATGGGTACTAGACAACTAATATACTACATAACGACGGCAGAAAGTGGAAATGTCGTATATCGAAAAACTCAATTGGACAACATAGAGATTTACAGAAATATGTTCCAAACTTCATTTTTCAATCTTTACTAATTAACGAGTTGTGAATTTTTGAAATAATTTTTCAGCTCTGGTGTCCAATTGGATATTTTGAGACACTGCTGGACAGGATTCGAACCTATGACATCTGCAAGCATAATGAAGTGCGTTAGTCATTAGGGAATGGACCTCCATTTGACTGCCCTCCATTGACTACCTAGTCAATTACACATAGAGCTATTAAACAATTTAATGACCATACAAAAATAAAATATCACATGAAAGGTAAATACTTAATGTTAAACTTACTTCTGTCATGGTTCCTTTTCCTTTGCTTACCGAGCTTCTCCATAGCGGTCTCTATGAGTGTCCGGGTGATATTTGAATCTGGGTAGTAATATATTTGAGTTGGGGGATAACATTCCATCAAGGAAAAGGATTCCTGTAAAAAAAATCATATTAAAATACATATAGCAGACAAATTCTCACCACTTGGTCTCATCCAGCATGTCATGGAGGGGATGAATGTGCTCTCTTATCCAAGGGGATCCGCGAACTTGCCAATACATATAGGTGATCTTGCAGTTCTTGCATAGTCTAAATAAGACTGGCTGATTTGGCAAAGCTTGTTTTACCATATAAATTAAAAAAAAATGGATAAGATTTTTGTGAAATGCATTCTTAGTGAGCATCTACATGGTTGTAATAACTAACTTTGCTAAATTTCAAGTGCAGGGGCGGAGAATGAATACTGACCACTGCGACTGGGGTCTGCGACCCTAAGCACATCTGGATGGCAACCACCTTTGGTGTTAGGTATGCCGCCATAATAACTTTGTGTTGTGTTCCTGCATTAGTGACCCAAGTTCCTGTACCCTTATGGGACAGCAGCATGTTTGCAACGCCACTGGCATTGCAAACATCCATAGGAGACAGTAACTGCTAAATTCTAAGAGGGCCGTCGGCTTGTCTGCTATCCTACAGCAATAAAAAAAAGAATATGCCAGTAAGAAATTATATAAATATTTCTATCTTTCAAAGGATCACATTTAATTCCCTAGATATACATTTTCTCATTACAGTAGGCTGATGGTACACAGGCTGATGGCCCACATAATAGTAAGCAGTTACCATCATCTATGGATGTTGGCAACCACCAGGGCACAATTAACAAGCTGTCATCCTCATATGGGAACTAGAACCTGGGTCACTTACAGAACACAGATGTGTTACCCCAGGTAGATACCTGGGGTTGTTTTATAACTTGGTTATAAACTGGTATATGGTTGTATTCATTACCAGTGTCAAATGTGAAGAAGGTATGGTGAAATTAAGACTTCTTCTCTAAACAAATTATAAAGCTGTATGGTCTATGATCTACCTATTCTTGATGGTGGAAGAAATTAGAAATATCTATTATTATTAATTATTCTTCTATTGTTCATTTGACCCCAACGCTTTTGGTATTGATTTTGCCAATGACCCGATATATGTGAAAGCGACAGATTATGAACAAATATGTATAAAATTAAATATTCCTAGGTGTAGTCACATAACTTGAATCATGTTTCAACGTCATCCACAAATGTAAAATATTAAACCCAATTTACTTACAGTCATTTTCACAGATCCTCCTTGATTGTGCAAAGACGATGGAACGCTAACATCGCCAAATAATAAGAACAACAAAACGAAAAGTAGAATAGGAGACGCCAATTCTATTGGAGTATGGATGAATCTTCTGATTCTAACCACTGAATGTTTCCACATTAACACTTTCAAAGTATTTAAATCCATTTTGAAAGTCTCTTCACTTCAAATACTAAATCGTATTGATCCTGAAACCACTTTTGTTATATTCCGCAACAGTCCGCAACACCCAAAAAGTTCTAAAGCATCAATTTTCAATTAGCAAATCAATCAATAAACAAACTGTCATTTAACTGTCTCCTGAACTGACTCTTATGAGAGTAGTATATTCTTTGGACTTGACACTTGACAAGTGTAATAAAAACTGTAAGTCTGTAATCAAATCAACCAAGGAGTGGCCAATTTTTAGGGATGGCATTAAGTTATCCGTATAATCAATTGCGATATTCGAATCAGTTAGATGACTTTTTTAATATTTTTATTATTATAAAATATATATATATATATATATATATATATATATATATATATATATATATATATATATATATATAAAATGTATGCAGGGGCGGCCAGCCTCGGGTGGAATTTTTAGGGGGCAGCAAAATTTCACAATAAATAATATAAATACTGGAATCATTTCATATTTTTATCGCAACTACAAATTCGGACCGATTTTTTTTATTGCTGTAGGACAGCAGACAGGCTGAGGGCCCGCTTAGGATTTAGCAGTTACCGTCGCCTATAGGTGTATGCAACGCCAGTGGCATCGCGAACACGCTGCTGTCCCATACAAGTACAGGAACTTGGGTCACTAATGCCGGAACCCAACACAAGGTTATTATGGCTACATACCTAAGACCAAAGGTGGTCGCCATCCAGACGGGCTTGGGGCCCTACCACGTAGCTAGGGTGGGTTGTTTTGTCGCCTTTTACGACAGGCCGACCTCGGCCACAGAGGTTAGTATTCTTTCTCCACCCCTGCACGGATAAAAAAGAACAGAAAAGAGAACAGAATTTTTCATTATTTATTCTGTGATGAATTCGGGGAATCCCCTTTCTTTGAATGATATTTTGTAGTGACTGCTGGCAGCACCGTTTATTCTGACTTGCGAGCAGTGTTGCCGTTTTAGCGACTTTGTCGCTAGATTTAGCGGATTTTGGATGTGGCTAACGACATTTTTTTACCATCTAGCGACAAAAATTAATTTAGCGACTTCTAGCGACTTTTCGTTTACAAAGCAGACTAACAACGTCCAGTAGATAGAGGAACGAAATTAAAAGAAAAATATTGACTTTTTCGATATTAAAAATACAAAAATATTTTAGTACAAATTTCAATGTAGTTACTGGCAGCACTACGGAATCGACATTAGTGTTTAGGAAAATCCCTTATTTGTTACTTTTTCGCAGAACAAACCGGTTTTACATAGTGTCTATGTGTGTATTGTCGTCATTAATATCAAAATCATATTGTGGATATAGAAATTTCTGTAGAAAAGAAGGCATACGCTCAAAAGTATAGACCAGAATGGGAACAACAAGAAGAGTTTAAAATGTGATTGAAACCTGTTATGACTGATTCAAAGCTTTTTGTTCGTTTTGTCACAGTGAAATATTCGCAAAGTTAAATGACAGAGTTCTTTTAACTAGACCATATTTTTAAAATTGGAACTTTTAAAATATTTAGCGACTTCTAGGGATTTTTTTGAGTTCTTTTTTCTTAATATCTAGGGACATTTTCATTGAGGTCTGGGGACTTTCTTTTTTCCTAAGCGGCTAACACTGCTTGCGGGGATTCCCCATAGTTTATTTTCTGTTTGACCTATATAATGAATCTAACCTATATACTGCAAGATAATGATGACTGTTCTTGCCGAAAAGTTCGATACCAACTCAGTGACAGAAAATTAACAAGTGTTTTTCTTTAAATTGGCATTGATCGAAATTTTATTTATATATTATCGTTAGTAATATTGTTTATTGATGAAAAATTTTAACGCTTTCGTTTCGTCATAGTTTTTTGAAAATAATCAAAGTTAATTCAAACTGTGTTAAAAAAATTAATATAAGTATGGATGAAGGTACCAACATTGACTTTTTTTAAATTCCACATTTAAAATTTGAATACAATTTCATTTTTGAATTCGTATATATATTCTATCTATTTTTTTTCAACACTGAACTTAGTGCACTGCTGGTGCATTTGAAAACTAATTCACGTTCCAATTAACCATATGCACAATTCGGCATTGTGCGCCATTGAGTCGCATTATGCTCTTACTTGGAAAACAAGGTATATGTCAACTGTCCCAGTGTGTCAATATGGGTTTCACCGTGTTTTGAAGGGCATAACTTTATTTTTTTCTTGGGAACTGTCATGAAAAAATTCAAAGTAAAAATTATCTCCTATAATTTGCTGCTACTATCTCTAATTTGTTTGTTTTTGGAAAAATTTCCGACTAAATTAATGACTAAAATTAAATGGACACTGTACATGGGGGATGTACTGAAATTACAACTCTAAGAATAATGATCAGAGTGAAAGTGACTCTCTTTGACAGCTTTTTAAAAAAATTAACGCAATAAAAAATATATATAAAATTTAAATAATATAGTGGCCGGTAGACGGCCGAAGCGTGCCACGCGTGGCATGCCGCCTTTGCGGTACTCGTCATCCGGGTCTTTCCCCCAGCCGCTAATACTCGATTCCGCCGTTTGTAGTCGCCATCTGACCGCGCGCGATCGTTATCGTAATTTGTAAAAATGTCTAAAATTCTTGAAATGTTTCCTCGCGGTATTTTATATAAACTATTTTAAAATGTATAACCCGTCGTTTAACTTAAGCAAACCCGGGACCATACACCACATCCGGCGCCCAACGTAAATAAAAATGTCGGGCATACATACACCACATCTGGCGCCCAACGTATATAAAAATGCCACGCAAACACCACAATAATCAATAGTTTTATGCTATAGATAATGGAATTCATCGATTCAAATATGATGTTTGATTATGTGCATATTTAAACATAATTAGTAATTTAATAAATCTTGGGAAAAGGCTAAGTGTAATTGATTGTAATCGATTCCATATACCAGTGATTGAATTCGATTCCAATATTATTACGCTTTTGGTGACCGGGTTCAGTGTTTCAGAGGGTCACCATTTGGGTTATAAATGAAACAACACCAGGGATGGTTTAGCTGAATCAATACGGAAGCCGTATTGAGTACTGATCCCGTACTGAATAATTTATTTCAAAATTCGTGCTCTTAGACGAATTGGCTGGGGATCGTCGACCAATCAGAAGCGTTTAAAAAGTAAACAAATGCAGATGTTTTTACGCGACACAAATTCTTAGAAATTAAATATTTCAACCATGGCTTGACAACAGGATTATCGTTTCTTCGAAATTTGGTCGAGTCCTCGTCCCGCACTGCCGCCTCCTCAGGCGACGTTGATACGCGCGTTCGCGCCGTTCGCGTTCGCGGTAGGACTGTTGATATTTTTTAAAATATCGATATATCGATATTTTTAAATATATCAATATCGGATTTCGATATATCGAAAAAAAATATCGATAATTCGATATATCGATATTTAAAAAAATCGTAAGCAGCTCAAAAATGATTACAAAGTTTAAAGTCCAGTATGTTTATTAAACAAATTAATTATTTTTAGTAATAATTTTTTAAATTTAAATAACACAATCATGTATACATATATTTTTCAGTTAGTTTTTAAAAATACTCTGTTATGTTCAGCTGTTTGGCTACTACGAATATTAGGCACTAAAAGATTGATTGTAGAAGCAACTCGTTCAGATACTACAGATGTAACTGCAGGTGAAACTGCAACAGTTGCTAGTTTATTATATTGTAAAATTTTATTTTAAATTGTAAAATTTGTTTGATTTACGTACACCAATAAATATAATGCAAAAAAAAATACCTAACTAGATTCTCATGGTTCTCAGAAACAGAGAAGCTATTACTGCCAGTAAGTTTAATGTTTCATTTTAACGATGGTAGCAATGCTATCGACATATTACTATTGTTTTCGTCTACATTATTAATGGTAACTGTCTTATTATTTGTCTTTTTTTTATGTTTAGTCGGGCATATGCGTGATGTTGTTTGTTTTTTAAGTGGGTTGATAAATTAGTAGTATTTCCGCTGCTTTTATAGTTTTTCCCGCATAAGTTGCAGGAAACATTTCTTGTATCAATTTTTTTAAAATACATCCATACAATGGAAGAATTGGTCGAAGAAGACATATTTTGGCATTAAACTATTATAAACTAATAATTAATATGATTATACACTTGCTTTAACCGCTATATTACATTAAAAAGTAGGTACTTATCTTCGCTCAAGGCATGGAGTTAGTACAAGGTTAACCACAGACTAAACAAAAAAATTTCAAAAGATTTTATGGCCTTGTAACGAACAAACAACAATTGTAAGTAAAGTAGATACTCCATATTATATTAGATTATAGTAATTTTACCACAGAGGTATATTACGATAATTTTACGAAAAAAATATAATTTTATTTAAAAATAATATCGACCATCGATATCTACATTTAAATATCGAACTATCGATATATCGCCCAAAAAAATATTAGTAATAAATATCGATATTTCGAAATAATAATATCGATATTTCGATATATCGATATTTTATCAACAGTCCTAGTTCGCGGTCATTCCCGGCTGAGACGTTGCGCAGTGAGTGTGTGGTCGCGTTGTCGATTTAATATGTACGTTGTTATTATTATCGCCCGAAGTCTCTTCCGAGAAATGTAATGAAGTTGAGGGCGATGCTTCGTGGATAGTACATATGCGACGTGGCCGACGATTATGTATGATGACTTTTCAGAGCTTCCCTGTTCCTTATTAATATGATATGGTGGCTACACGCTGCTTGCAATTTATGTTGGAGGCAAAATAAATTTATCTCCAGATGTAACCCATATCAAGATAACTTTTTTCTTCAGTGTAATATAAGATTAAAACTTGTCTTTAAGTATCGGTAATGATAACTGATACATTTAATTCGTGGCACATATGGAACTTTATTATACAAATATATTTTTAAATATTTAAAGAGATGGAACCTCGGTATTAATTTTTGTTGTTTCTCAACAGATGACACCAAGTCATTTAATTTTTAATTTTATAAAAAATTTATTTAAGCAGCTTTAACAGACTGGGATACATTAGGAACTACAGAGAGACTCGTACTCGTCATATGAGATTTTGTTAAAGATTCTGTTAAATTTTCGTTTCAAAAAGGTACACGCTCCAGTCCCTATAAAATCAGGGACAGAATCTCACAAGGGTCGACTCCTTCGCCTTTATTCTTCTCGCTATTCGCTACACACTAGCAACATTTCTTGTGCTCCTTAGGTACATCTCGCCTATACATAATGATAAAGGTACGGATGACACTGCTCTATTCAATTCTGATATAATTAAAGATTATATTTGCAGGCGTTTCAACGAGACACTTGGAAATTGGTTCGGTAGATTAATTAGATCGAGTTTTTGTTTACTCGCTAAAGTGACGTTTTTAGTTTTCGTTTACGAACTAAATAATTTTAATACCCATAAAGCTCTTCAACAACATCATTATCCGTATAAATTTTATTTATTAAAATTTTATTTGACATCAATGTGTCTAATTATTTATCAACATAAAATAGTATTCAGTCTTCTTGTTCTTCTTCTTCATTTTTGGGTTCATCTACTGTCTCGGGCTATAAAAAAAAATTAAATCATTTAGAATCAGTCTCTTGTAGTCTGCGCCAAACTATTCTTTGCCAAAAAATGTTTACAGCTCCAGCTTGATCCCAAAGTTTGCCCACAATAGACCCTATGCTATGCCATATGTTATCAGATAACATCCCTCCGTCTGGGCGTCGGGCAATAGACGAATACTGCGATAGTTTTAGTGAGTTACCAGTGACGTACATATGTACCCTTGTGAACCGTGGAAGTACATAGGCGTATGGCATGGGAGACTCACACCCGAGGCCTCATTGTGAGCCTTCCTGGTGTTTATTCATATTTCATTATTCACATAATAAAATTGTCATTGCTTGTCAGATAAGTTAAAGTAATAATGCAAATTCTATATAATATTGCCAGAGATGATACTAATGATCTACATCACTAATCTGCGTCATTGAAATGAGGGGGAATCATCCAAAAATCTCACGAGTATTCACTGTTTAAGTCTGTTTACATCCTTGGGGGCGTTCAAGTATGTACAGAAAAACTGATATTGATGGAACAAAATGATATCACGAGATGCGTAGAAAGAATACAAAGAAAACAGTCCTTGTTTTCCAATTATTATTACAGCACTAGCATTATGCGACATATTGCTCAACGTTGATGTTTCAACTACAGCAACGCTTCGCACAATCGAGCACTCTCAAAAGTGATGCGTGCAATCGAATACCAACTCAGTGACAGAAAATTAACAAGTAATTTTTCTTTAAGTTGGCATTGATCGAAATTTTATTTATATATTATAAATAATAATAAATATTTTGTAACAATTCACACAGCGTCATCTAGTCCCAAACTAAGTAGCACTTGTGTTATGGGCCCTAGACAACTGATATACTACTTATATACTTTTTTTTGTAAATAAATACATATTATACATAAACACCCAGACGCGAGACGGGAATCGAACCCGTGACCTCCGCGAGCGTACCGACGTGCGTTATCCGTTACGCCACCGAGGTCGTCAAAATAGTAAAATTATAATTAGTAATATTGTTTATTGTTGAAAAAAATTTTAAAGCTTTGGTTTCGTCATAGTTTTTTGAAAATAATCAAAGTTAAATCAAACTGTGTTAAAAAAATTAATATAAGTATGGATAAAGGTACAAACATTGACTTTTTTTATATTCCACATTTAAAATTTGAATACAATTTCATTTTAGAATTCGAATCTATATTCTATGTATTTTTTTTTTCAACACTGAACTTAGTGCACTCTGCTGGTGCATTTGAAAACTAATTCACGTTCCAATTAACCATTTGAGCGCAATGTGCGCCACTGAGTCGCATTATGCTCTGTAATTGGAAAACAAGGAGAATATATAAAACTTAATTAACAAAATATGCGAAGGAATAACTGTGAAATGTTAATAAAATCACTGAACTAACCTCCAGTTCGGTCGGGGGTGCTTCTTCGACTACCTGTAAATTAAATATTGTAATTACCAATACATTTCTAAATAACTAAACGTATATAATCTGAGCTTTGCTATTTAGAAATGGATTCTTCTATTTTACTTTCTTTTTTATGATTCAGAGAGATAACTCAGTATAATATGTTCAAATGCTTTCTCAGATAACAAAAAAACAAAACTTTGGGCCAAGCCGGATGGTACGCCTCCTCCTGCGAGCCAGTCAATGCCGCGAAGTAGGCGATGGAGAGAGAGAGAGAGAGCGGGAGCGTGCTTGGCTCCCCTCTCGTTCATGCAGCGCTACTCGTAAATTTAATGGGTATACCAGCGACGTGCGTCCCCCAGCCCAGAGATGGGAGCGCAGGGGCGCATTGCACGCGGAGTCACATACTCACATACTACCGCGCCGCCCGCTCCCTCGCGGCGGGGTATGCTTAGTATATTTCCTCTCAAAGAAAAAGAGTCGATCTTCAAAGATATATTAGAAATTATCACTTTTCTGGTACAGCTCGAAATATTGAACTCGTCTTGGAATTGAGCACCGTTACATTTTATACTGTCATTTTAGGGCCCAGTAAACGATTTAATGCTTTTAATTTCTCACACTTTTCGATATATCTGAATGTGTGTCTTATCCGTGCAGGGGCGGAGAAAGAATACTAACCTCTGTGGCCGGGGTCGGCCTGTCGTAAAAGGCGACAAAACAACCCATCTTAGCTACGTGGTAGGGCCTCAAGCCCGTCTGGATGGCGACCACCTTTGGTCTTAAGTATGTCGCCATAATAACCTTGTGTTGTGTTCCGGCATTAGTGACCCAAGTTCCTGTACCCTTATGGGATAGCAGCGTGTTCGCGATGCCACTAGTGTTGCTAACACCTATAGGCGACAGTAACTGCTAAATTCTAAGCGGGCTGTCAGCCTGTCTGCTGTCCTACGCAATAAAAAAAAAAAAAAAATGTCCTTTAAGACTCTATCTATTGACAACACGCGGCATCTTTAGTTTTAGATGCACCTTCTGCTGGACCTCGGTTACAGTAAATGTTTGATATGTCGTAAAAATTATGAGTCGAAAAAGTGAGTGAAGTTTAGAATGATTTATTTTAATAATCCAATATGCACCTAGTAGTTCAAAGATATAACGCTCAGAGATTATTCTGGAGGTCCCGAGTTTGAATCCCACCGGAGCATCTACGGATTATACAGCTTAATTTCTTTGCCAAAATGCAATATAATGCATACATATTAGCACAATTGGCATGTATTGATACATACATACATATAATCACGCCTCTTTCCCGTAGGGGTAGGCAGAGACCACTTCTTTCCAGTTGCTACGATCCTTATATACCTAGTCAGGTCATAAATTCTGTCACATGTTTAATGTAAAATAATTGTAACAAGTTTATTAATTATGTAACCATTCATATACCAAAATGAACTTAACAAAACATAGATTCTTATGACATTAAAGTTTATTCAAAATGACCTCCGTGATTTTGAATACAAGCCTTCAATCTGCGCGGCCAGTTGTCTATCGCAGCACGAACGAGGTCCATGTCAATATCGGCGGCTGCCTTAATCAAGGATGTCTTGAGTGACTCCAAATTGGGATGAGGCTTTGAGCACGCCTTTTCCTCCAAGTGTTGCCATATCTTGTAATCTAACGGATTCAAATCTGGACTGGAGGAGGGCCAGTCTTCGTGCCGGATGAAGTCGATTTCACGCGCCGCCAGCCAGTCTTGTGTGCTCTTCGCTCTATGAGCTGGCGCCGAATCTTGTTGGAATACCCAGTGCCTGTTATTGAACATGGTATGAGAAACAAGTTCCACAAGGTTCGTCAGGACTGTATTTTGATACACAACAGCATTCGTTTTTACACCTTTCTCACAAAAATGTACCTCTGTTAAGCCCCAATAAGAAACTCCCAACCATACCATGAGCGAGGATGGAAAATGACCTCGTTGGACACGCGGAATACGGTTGCTCGCTTCTTCACTACTGTGTTCGTACACCTTATCATTTTGTTTGTTGTAGCTCTCTTCTACGGTAAACATTTTTTCATCCGAAAAAAGAATTTCCCGATATTTTTTTCCCGCGTACCGCTTCAACAAAGCGCGGCATCTCTTCAGTCTCAGGTCCATTAGACGAGCATTCAAACGATGTCCTGTTTTTCTTCGACATGCCCGAAGCCCTAAGTCTTCATTTAACACCCTTTTCACCGTGGTTCTGCTTAACCCCATCTGAAGGGCCAACAGTTTCTGCTTACGTTTGGGATTTCTTTGAATTCGTGCCTTCACAGCTTTTATCACTGCTGGAGTCCTAACAGACCGAGGGCGACCACTTCTTGACCTGTCATCTACACTAGAGTCTTCATTGTATCGTTTGATGGTACGATAAACGAATCTTTTGGTTATATTCAAATTTTTCAGTATGTTAAAAATTTGAATTGGCGCGTAACTGTAACGATGCAACGCAATAACTGCAACACGGTCTTCTTTAAGCGTCCACTCCATATTTAAAAATGAGTAAAATTCTAAAAGTTATACATTTTTATTTTCATGAACAATTCGAAATTCGAATTCAATAAACTTTTTTGTGGCCAGCATTCTAAAATAAAAGTTTTTACTGTGTGACAATACTTATGACCTGACTAGGTACTTGTTTCGCTTCGTCCACTTTCATTATTCCCTTCATACATGCTCTTCTGTTTAGGGTACTCTTGACCTGGCCTTTTTTCAAGATATCCCTGATTTGGTCTTGAAACGTCCGCCTAGGTCCTTTCCAACATTTTCATTCACACTCACCTTATACACTTTTTTCGTCAATCGTTCTTCATTCATTCTCTCGACATGACCAAACCATCTCAACAAACCTTTCTCAATTTTTGATAGTGATGAAAAACATCGTGAAGGAACCTGTATATCGATATCACCGGTATTTTGAATCCACCAATCCATCTTGGACAAGTGTGGGAGTATATTGTACGTACCCCTTACGCCAATGCCCAGCTGTGGGACCTATGCTATTGACGTATAATAATTGACGTATTTAATTAGAAAAAATGTATTAGGCGTAGTCCAAATTGTTGGCAGTGGAATTTTGTTTCATGGTTTCGGTATAAGGATAGAAACCCCGTTTTTTTAATGGGTTGTCGGATTAACCTTTTGGGTGTGATGATAGTGATATTTTTTGCGTTAGAAAAATAAGTATTTATCCATATAATTTTACCACTACTTCTTCTTCTTGGACGCTTTCCTCCTCCTCATAATCATCTCCGTACCCGACCGGAAATAGGGTTAAACATTCCTTCTCCCCAGAAGTGACGTCGGCACTGATGTAACAAGGGTTCAGTCCTGCCAATTGGAGGAGCGGCAAGCTCCGTTTCCGGGACACCATAACCGCCACGCGGTCTTTACTATATGTATACGAATTTTAATAATAAATATTTCAAAATACAAATCTATGAATAAAATTGATAATTCCAAGTGTTTCTGATATTCAAAACAAAATGGATAAAGAAAAACAGTTAAAACACAAAGAAACAAGCATGTAATAGATATACATATATTTTTCTTTTGTAAATGAAAACATAAACATCTTGACTCCGGACGGTAACCTGTGAGCTCTGCAAGCGTTCCAACGTACGAAAGCAACGTCGCCCTCCTTCTCCTTTGACTTTTTTTACAAGGAATTATTTCTAAAACTGAGTGGAGACAGTACTCAATTTAAGCACATACATTCTTCCGCAGTCATTTCCTTTTAATACCTAACCAAAGATGTAGAAGACATGCATGTAAATATAACATACAAAGCAGTGGAAGAATAATTATTTTTGAGATTACAATGAGTAAAGTTAGAGTTACAGTGAATAAGAGAAGAAATAATTGTGACGTTCTCACTGTTTTCTCAGTCGTTCCATTTTGTCATATTGTTTGACAGTATAGGCGACGTGTTCGGCAGTAAATGGATCGTCACCCATGAATATTCCGGTCTGAAATTTAATAAATATATATTAACAAATCTCAAGATCTACCAAATAGTAGAAATAGCAAGTTCAAACGTTGTATTTTTTTATTGCTGCAGAATAGCAAACAGGCTGACGGCCCATTTAGAATTTAGCAGTTACCGTCGGTTATGGGTGTTGTAACGCCAGTGGCATCGCGAACACACTGCTGTCCCATAAGGGTCCAGGAACTTGGGTCACTAATGCCGGAATACAACACAAGGTTATTATGGCGGCAAACTTAAGACCAAAGGTGGTCGCCATCCAGACAGGCTTGGGGCCCTACTACGTAGATAGGGTGGGTTATTTTATCACCTTTTATGACAGGTCGACCTCGGCCGTTAGAGGTCAGTATTCTTTATCCGCCCCTGCACGGATAAGATACGATAATAATATGATGTATACGGAAATGTGCTATAATTAAAATTGATATAAATTTCTATTTTGAGTGGCAGGGCACTGCGAAGTACGCTCGTCCACGCACTCGTCTCTTAGACTTGCTGTTCTATACGGAAAACATATGCGCGAGGCTTTAGGCTGTGTTGCTTGGTACCCTCACACTTTTATAAAATTAAATTTTCTAAATTTATAGTATCAGCAGCCATTAACAGGTGAATGTCTAATAAATATTAGTCTGGATGTTTAAGAGATTAGCAAGAACAAACGAAGGCAAAACTTTCTGTCTTTATTATAAGTGATTTTGATGTAACGTACGCAATTTTATTCATTTGTGTAAGCAGATGAGTGAAGGATGATTTCTCTTCCAACTTGTATGGATTCTTACACCTTTATTCATATTAATAACTACTAATATAATGTTGTTCATAATTTATATTTTTTAAATAATTATGTGATTGGTCTTACAGCTAGAATTTCATCTCTATATTGCTTGACGATCTCTTGAACTTCGTATCGCTTATCAACAGAGAACATGACTAATACGTGTGGCGGTAGAAATTCCGACTCGATATCTGCTAGTTGTTGAATCACCTTTAAAAAATACTATATTGTGCTACAAAGAGACGATTACAAAGAGACTTAAACAAGTTTGGCAATATCTGATATCAATAGATATATATAACACTTTTACTCTTTACAAACGTCTCATATCGATTGAATTCTAAGCATACACTTTGAAACGCGCTTCATGGCACTTCTTACTTCTGAGCGAAGGGCTACAAAAATGTATAAAATATATGTAACTAAATTAGATTTTCAAATGGACATTCGATAACCTTTGTATATCGATAAAACAGGAGAGCGCCGGTGGGGAGGGGGACGACGAAACCCAGACCCCCTGGTGCCAACACTTTAGAAGGGGCCCGCCTTGAGACAAAGGGCGGGCCGGCGCCGGCCCGGGCCACGAGATCGGCAGGCCATATGTCCGTGGGCCCGGGCGTAGGCGAAAGGTGAACAGCGGGGTTTTTTAGTGGGTAGTCGGATGGCCGAACACCTTTCCCAGATATCGGTCCCCTCGGTCCCCCCGGGCCGGGGGAACCCGTCGAGAGGGTTTTTCCCCGAGACCAAAAAAAAAGGATAAATTTGTGTATGCAAGTAGTTTGTTTTCGAGGAAAAATTCTGCACTTAACTCGGGGAAATTGAGAGGTGTAAGGAACTCCGGGAAACAAGATTGTCATTCGACTACCCACTACAAAACCCCGCTGCTCTCCGATCGCCTACGCCTGACCCGACGGAAAAACTGGCCCGCCGATCGACCATGAGGCAAAGGGCGGAGTTGGTTCTGGTCTGGGCGAAGCGTTAGTCAGATGTACTCGTATGTTTCTAAAACTCTTGCATGCAATTTAGTCTGTTACAATAATATTTTTTATCTATATATTTTTTTAATCTAACCTTCGGAAAGAACAAGGTAAGTGCATTAGCTTTGGCCAGTTCATTTGGAGGCGCATATAGTCCTGGAACAAATTGACCTCCAGGTGGTATGTAATCTTCACCCTCAATGGATACATCGGAATGAAATTGTTCTTCTTCTTCTACCTTCTCTTCTTCAACTTCTTCAATCTGTGTCATAATTTTATATTTAATTAATTGTCATTAATGTTCTAGTCTTAAATATCAGTAAATAGCAAATATGGTAGGTAGTCTAATGTCCATTCTCCAACGTGTTCTTCTCAGTGCTAGAATGTCCATAACATTAGTGCAGAATCATCCTTTAGCATCATCGGCCAATTTGAATCCTCCTCCTGGGATCTTGTGAAGATGAAATATGATTTCCTCATAAATTATTGCTTGCCATCAAAGTGAATATATTAATACTAATGACTCTCCTCTATCTTGTCCACAATGTCAGAGACCTGAAGGCCTGTGACAAGCCCTATTACATTTAGTATCTGAAATTGAAAAATTATCTTCAATCTAAATACTTACGGGGGCTTCTTCCGTTGCTACAGTCTCTGTAACTTCCTCCTCTTCTAACTTTTCATTAGCTTCTGGCTCCGGATCTGCTGGTAACTGTACATAAAAAATTAAGATATTTTTTATAACCAGATAAGACTAAAAATACAACTTCATACTGATGTGCAGGGGCGGACTAAGAATACTGAGACCCGCGACTGGGGCTGGCCTGTCGCAAAAGGCGACAATACAACCCTAGCTAGGCGGTTGGACTCTAAGCTCGTCTGAATGGCGTAATAAATGTGTATTGTGTTCTGGTTTAGTTTTAGGTAAGCAGTACCCAGGTTCCAGTACTCCTACGCGGACAGCAGCGTGTTCGCGGTGCCTCTAGCGTTGCAAGCATCCATAGGCGACGGTAACTGCTTACTACTAAATGGGCCGTCAGCCTGTCTGCTGTTCTATAGCAATAAAAAGTCATTTGTATAATTTTTAAATGTATTCGAAATATGTAAATGCAATGTTATATGAAGGTACCCCTGCTTGGATCCTAGCCATACGTTCTTCCTCTTGCCGTTGCTTTTCGACCCTCTGCCGTTCTTCCTCTTCGGCCCTGGCCAAGCGAGCTTGTTCTGCAGCAAGCCGCTCCCTGTCTGCTTTTTCTTCACGCTATATATGAAAGAAAGAAAGAAGAAAGAAAAAATAATTTATTTAGAGCTTAAAACTATAACAAAAAAAAAACATATACATTAACAAATCACCAACACATTTGTCTTAGCCCTAAAAAGGTGCCTAACTCAGCAATGCAAGGAGCTGTTTAAAGAGCATCCTGCGCTGATCTTCCGTTAGGACCCTTGAAGTGACGATATAACAATTATTTATATCACGTTTATTAACAATAAGCAATTTAATTATTAGTAATTTATTAACAATAACCAAACATTTATATGTACTAAATATTAAGGAATACAAAAAATATTAGTATCATAAATAATAAAGAAGAAAAAAAAAATTCAGACAGAAAACATCAACTGAAGTGTTAAAAGATTGTAAGAAGAAACAAACAAAAATACGAAAAAATGATTAAACACGCTAAGAATATAAAGATATTGATAAAAACATTGACTAATTACAACAACTACTCAGTTACACAATAGATAATTATTAAAATATTAAAACATAATTTAAAAATACTATATTACAGAGCACTTGTATCCATTGCCAGGTTTGCCTGCCTCTTTTGGTGTTCAAACATAAATGATTTTAGTTTAGTTTTAAAACCATACATGCTAGACACTTTTCTTATAGGAGGAGGAATATTATTCCAACATTTAGTAGCTGAGTACTTAAAGCTACCCCTAAAAGCTGTGGTATGGTTTAATGCGGCAGCGAGCTGTACAGCACACTGACGGATATTTGTAGACCTCTGGGCGCCTCTCCATTCAAGCTTGCTATAGAGATACATAGGATCTTTATTCTTAATAACCCCAAACAACAGACATGCCAAGTGCAACTTACGTCGATGCTTCATTTTCAACATTGAGCAACTGTTCAAGAAAGGTGTGACATGACCTCTGTATGGTATATCAAAACAAAACCGAGCACATGCATTCTGTACTCGCTGAATTAGTCTCTGGGATTTTGAAAGTAAACGAGGTCCGAACACCATGTCTGAATAGTTTAATTGGGAAAGTATTAATGATTCAACTAATTGTATTCTTAGACTTTGGGATATATACGGTCGGATTTTATACAACACCTTCAATTTATAAAAACAGTTTTTAACAGAATTTTGTACATGGTGTTCAAATCTAAGATCACTGTCAATGTAGAGGCCTAAATTACGTGCTTCTTCTACTCTCTCAATGGGGGTGCCCATAAGTGTAACCTGCACTGTTGGATTCAATGTACTCAAGTTGTACTTATTGCCAAAAATCAGATATTTAGTCTTCAATGGATTAAGCGTTAAACCATTTTGTTTAGACCAAATGGCGATTCTAGAAAGATCGTCATTTAGTTTAGAAATTGCAGAATCTATTTCGGAAGGTTTACACGAAATATATATTTGAGTATCATCTGCATAAAGATGGAACTTACAGTGTTTTATACATCGAGTAATATCGGCCGAGTACAAGATGAACAGAATAGGTCCAAGAATAGAGCCTTGTGGGACTCCCCTAGAAATAGATAATTTATCAGACAAAGAGGAGGAGCCATTAACAGTGTTTAGTTTAACATATTGCTGGCGATTGCTTAAATAACTTGAAAACCATTTTAGCGATTTGCTGTCTAAACCATAATATTTCAGTTTAGAGAGAAGCAGGTTAATATTTATTGAATCAAATGCTCTAGAAAAGTCAAGGAGAACCAGAAGAGTGCACATTCCTACACTCTGAGCACATAAAATGTTGTCAGTAACATCAAGCAAAGCCGTCACAGTGCTACGCCCTTTTCTAAAACCTGACTGCAATTCAGGTAAAACTTTATTGGACTCTAAGAAACTACTTAATTGATTACACACTACTCTTTCCAATAGTTTAGATAAACAGGGCAGGATACTTATTGGACGTAGATCTTTTAAGGAAGTGGGATTATGTATTTTAGGAATAGGACGAACTATTGCAAGCTTCCATGTTTCAGGAAAGGTGGATGTAGTAATAGATATATTTATAATTGACTTAATGGTTTCTAAAGTTTCAGGTAAGGTCATCAGAAGCATATCTAAAGTAATGCTATCAGAGCCTTCTGCATTAGACTTTAGAGAAGTAATGATTTTAAGTAAAGAGTCTGAGTTAATAGGTTCAATAGAAAAAATAGCATCAGAAAATCTATTTTCATTAAAAAAAGAAGTCAGGGATGTACATGCAACTGAAGGACCTGGAATGTCCAGGAAATAATTATTGATAATATTAGGGTCATTAAATTGAGGCGCAAGCTCAGTGGCGACTTTAGGCAAGACAGTACTTTTAAGATTTTTCCATAAAGATTTTGGATTTTTTATTTGACTATTAATATTATGATTGAAATAGGCCAACTTTTCGAAGTAAATCGCCTTATTTACTGTGGATTTTAAACTTTTATAGTAATCTTTTTTACTTTGTAATTTAGTCTTAAGATAGTTAGCTAACGCTTTGTCACGCAATTTTATCATTAACTTAATGGTATCCGTTATCCATGGACAAGAAGGTTTTTGGATAGTAATTGTTCTCACAGGAGCATGAAAGTCAAACAATGATTAACACTAGTACTAAATTCACTGACTAAGTGATTAACATCTTGTTGGGCTGACATCAAATTCCATTTCACAGCCTGCAAGTGCTTTTTAAAATTATCTACGCAAATATTTTTTAGAGGACGATATGTGATTGCGCGCGCCTTGTCTTTTTCTCGCATGATGTTCAGTTCACAGACTATCATACAATGCCCGCGAAGAGAGCCTAAGTGATCGTGAACAATACTCTTGTGTATATGAATGGTTTAACATTTATTAAATGTTAAACCATTCATGAATTAACCAAAATTCATGAATTAAGAAACCAAACAGGAATGTATATGAATGGTTTAACATTTATTAAAAACAATTTCTTTCAGTAGTTTACACATCGTCTACTGCAGTATATCATATAACATTTCGCCAAACGGCTAATTATTTGGGAAAAAATTATCTAGCCGCGCCTTAACCAGCTGGAGGGGTAGACCCAAAAAGTGCTGGCTTGATCGTAAAGGCGGATATGTGCGCCAGTGGATGCACTACCAGAGATGCCGAAGACCGTGCGAAGTGGAGAAGAAAAAGTCGGAAAGGGGATCCGGGGCACCCAAGCGAAAGTTTGATGATCATGAATACCTGTTTCTGCATCTTCGCTTCATACCGCTCTCTTCTGACTTCCCTGGCACTCTTGCTTATAGTTGCATATCTTTCGTACGCTGGTATCGGAGGAACTTGCTTCTCGGGCGGAACATCTTCCTTGGGTTCAGGTATCTCTTCATACAGAGCATATCGTAATAGCGCTAGAATATAAAGTACCTAGATTCAATATCAATGATGGTTGTGGCCTGAGATTCGGGTATCTAAAAGAATAATGGTTTACTCTTCTTGTGAGCTAATAGAAAGCAAATAATGGTCAACATTCGGGATTTCTTACTAGACCTCTAATTTGCTTCGAGGTTCCTTTGTTTTTTCCAGGTGGGAATACTCGATGCATACCCCACCGAGTGGGCCCCACTAAAACCACCTGTATTCCTCTGCCGCCCGACGCTAGGGGCCTTGTGGTCCTTTCTAAAAATAAGAAAAGGTCTATCTATAGCATAATAGCAGGTCACAAGTAACTTTTTTAAGATCTATGTTTTGTCAATCCAAGTATACAGCAAAGTATTATTTGATTTACAAGGGGGGAATGGGGTCAGAGTAACGCTATCGCCACGCTTCACGTCATAACTTTATTAATTTTTAACAAGAAAGCGATACAAATACTTTGGCAGTCATTTATCAAGTCACAACTATTGACAAAAATTACTTCTATCAGCGACAGGCGATCTCGTTAAGTCGAAAATATATGGCCAACCAAGGAGGTTCAGCTTATTCAAGCTAAATAGCCAATGAGATATATGACAGGGAAAATGCTTTATTTAGTCAAATTATAAAGAAAGAGAAACATTCATTAAAAACTATGTATAAACAATATATTTTGTAGCATGCACAATTAATTAATTAAAACAATTGATTAAACAAATCTTTTTAACGACTACTATACTCCTATTATAGGATATTTTTACAATAAAGAATTAAGCTAAACGCTATGTTCTCGATTCTCAATCTGTCATTCTGATAAAAATTATTTCGTGGGTACCACCACGAAAGTCTAGTATTTTTTATTGTGTGCATATGCTCATAGCTGCCACGACCTTTGGTCCGATATTGGCTCGATCCATTTAGCGATAATGATGCCACAAACTTTTACCTTTTTTGTTTGCATACCTATGAATGCCAAGTTCAAACAAGCAAATTAATAGCACTTTTCCCTATTCAACTATTCTGCTTCTACGACTTGGATTTAATGCTCCCGCTGTCATTTAGGAAACAGCATAAATCGCATGTTGTTAAAGGGGAAAATGTGGATAAATCGGGCGAAATTTATTTCATTTACAATCGCTTAATATGCTTACATGTTATTCCGAACATGACAAGATAATTAAGTACAAACAAAAACTTAAAAATAAGATGGATAAATGAACAAATATCTTGGTTTTCATATAAAATATATCGACTTCAGGATACTAAGCAATAAGGGCGTTGAATAATCTAATATGATTGACAGTGATGACATGTAGATCAATTACTCCTTCACTCACAAATAAAATCACGGGAATCCGTATCGAACATCTTGAATAGAACAACAAGAGCTTCCCCATTTGTCAACGCGTAGAGGCAGGCTTCGTTAAGTTCCACGTCACTCATGTACAGAGCCTCGCGAACCATGTCTTCTGTAAGTTGTATGGTTTCTTTGGCTCCAACTTGAATGCCTGGAATAAAGAATTTTTTATTGTTGAGGAACAGCAGGCGGCTGACTCAGTACTAAGCAGTTACCGTCGCCTATGAATGTTTACGACGCTAGGGACACCGCAAATATGATGCTGACCGTGGAATACTACTGGAATCTGGGTCACTTATGCCGGAACACATACTTTTAGACATGCGGTTGCCATCCAGACGTGCTTGAAGACCTACCATCTAGCTAGGGTTGTTTTGTCGCCTTTTACGACAGGCCCACTCCGGTCGTAGGGGTCAGTATTTTTATTCAGCCCCTGCACGGAGTAAGAGTCTGAATTCTATACAAAGTGTTTTCTTGTTCTTTTTGTATTTTCTCGAAGAGGTCCTAGGGTAATTATATATTTGTTGAGGGTTGAATAGGCTGGTATGTATCGCTGCAGTCAAATAAATAAATCTAAACATACTGAGATAATTCACAAAACGCTATCTAGTTGGTCGCTATGCTATTCATTTGCAGATGCTATTCATTTTTACAGCTATAATGAACAAAATTATCTTTAAATGAAGTAACAGTTAAGAGTGATGCTTACTAATTCCATCCCACTTCTCATACAAGTCATAGTGAGCCTGATGGCAATGCGGCCAGAACAATATAAAATTAAGCCGTTTCAAATTTCTGGACAACCTTTCGTTGACTCGCTTTTTTCTCGCTGCGAGAGTCAACACTCGGAGACGTTCGGCTTGTTCGTTGTATTCCTCTTCGATTTTTAAATCTTCTTCTATCTTTTCCTAATACAAATTAACATTATAAATCCGAAGAGACTGATGAGGATGATGACCTAGCTTATTGCTCATGACTTAGAAGTTAACGACAAAGGATTGCAAGGCTTTTCAAATGCCAAGACACGCTCAAAATCGCTGCATTAAACTATATAGGTTAATAAACTACTCGTCTCCGGTCATCAACTTAGCGATAGTAGTCCTCCCTAGAACGCTTTATAGAGAGGACTCCTCCTTCTACGGCTTCGTAGAAGGAGGGCTGCCGTACTGCTTAGTCATGACCGCGAAGGAAGCAGTGGAAAGGGAGCGGTTACACAGGGCCACTCGTCGACAAATGTTGCCTGCATACCTCCGGCCGCCGCAGGAAGTGGTTGCGGCCAGCCCTCGGGAAAGACTTGCAACGCACACACACATGGCTGATAAGTGTATTTGTCGGATTTTCGGATATAAAATTTGTATATATTTTTCAAGCTTTTATAATGCCAAAAAAAAAAACGAATACCTTAATTAAAAGATAAAACTTTTCTTTGTGATAACAAAACTTTTCTTTGCAATGAGAAAATAAATATTGAAAAGTTTATGAAATAAATACAGAGTAACCGATGTTGTACATTTTTTCCCTGAATGAAGCCACAATAATGCTTTTATAAAAAAAAATTTAGAATTTCTTTGTTTTATTTTTGTTTCTAATGTATAGTGAATTCAATCAGTAGGATTTTTAGGATGGTTTACTTAAATAAACGACTGAATTGAGCCCATATTGGGTCTATATATACATAAACTTATATACACATATTTTCTACGTGGTAGGGCCCCAAGCCCGTCTGAATGGCGACCACCTTTGGTCTTAAGTATGTCACCATAATAACCTTGTGTTGTGTTCCGGCATTAGTGACCCAAGTTCCTGCACCCTTATGGGATAGCAGCGTGTTTGCGGTGCCACTAGCTTTGAAAAGACCCATAGGCGACGGTAACTTCTAAATTCTAACCGGGCCGTCAGCCTGTCTGCTGGCCTACGGCAATTAAAAAAAAATTATTTCGTTATAGGTATATTGTTTTACATAGCAAAATCTGAGTTTTCATTTTACACGGATTTGTCGGGAAACATCTTTCGTGTAAATCGAGAGGTAGGTGTATATGGAGGACCTCTAGATTAGTCAAATAATTGTTTTTTTAAGACTAGCGTATATTGATAAAACATGACACTTACTGTCTCTTCGGGCAGCATTTCATCTATCTGATAGAAGGGTCTCTGAATAACGGCATCAAGTTCTGTACGCATAAAACCTATTTCTTCCTCCATTATACGACACAGTTCAATCCCGTTTGGTCCGAACATTGCGCGGATCAATTTTCCTTTCTGTTACAACAACAATAATTGGTCCCAAGCAAACATTTAAAGCAACTGATTACAACATAAGGTAATTTTTTAAGACAGTTCTCAGCTCTTGATGAAAACGTGTATCGTAAATCTATGAAATTCAAAGAACCGATCATGACCGTACCAGACGATCATATTCAGTCTTGAAAAGCGCCGCCCGGGCGGTAGGCGCACGCGAAAGCATATCCCGGGCACCGGGCATTTTAGATATAGGTACTTTTCGCCATCTGACATATGGAAATCTTCATTGAAAAATGTAAAAATAAATATACTCTAATCGTAATAAAATTGTGATATACATTTAAAATTGATTTTAGTTTAAAAGTTTACTCTATTCTTTTTATAATTTATACGTCATTAATGCATAATAGTTTTTATATTATGTATGAGTAAATCAGAATGCTAATTGAACTCTCGTCCCACGTGTCATTCTCAAGCCATTGTACTAAATGTAAGTGAATAAAATAATAAAAAGTGATGATGTGTGGAGTGACAGGTATTCTGTTCGATTAATTTAAAAATAAGAATCCTCTGGAGCAGAAACACAAAACATACAAACCAAAGAAGATTCTGGAACAATTGCGCTTTCATAGTTGGCTCGGAGCAGATAATGTTCTAACTCCCGATCAAAGATGTCTTTTTTATACGTATATTTCAGCAGATAAAAAGCCCATCTGATTGCAGGTGGTTACAGTCGCCTATACACGTTTACAACAACATAGGCGCTGGCAACATGTTGCTTTTATATCGCATAAGTCATTAAAATGAGGTATAGAGAACAATAAAATAGTTACCAATATGAATAGAAAAACAGGCTCGCTTTTACCTCTGAATCTGGACAGCGTATCTAGTTTATCAGCGCACGCCTGTGAAAAAGATTCCCAAATTTTTACTTAATACGAGGCTCGGTGGATTGTGCCAATATTTGTGGTAACACAATTCTCTCAAACACGTGACTCGCGAGCTGGTAACTAACGACGAAGCTTTGAAGTTCAATTTATACTCATGTTATATACATGAAGACAATAGGAAAAAGTGGGGGGGGGGGGTTGTCACACAAAATAAAAGGACCAATAATTAATTTTATACGTGCAGGGGCGGGGTAACAATACCTCTGTGGCCGGGGTCACCCTGTCGTTAAAGGCGACCAAACAACCACCCTTGATCTATAAATATGCCGCCATAATAACTTTGTGTTGTGTTCCGGCATTAGTGATGCAGGTTCCTGTACCCTCATGGGACAGCAGCGTACTCGTGGTGCCTCTAGCGTCGCAAACTTCCGTAAGCGACGGTAACTGCTTACTATTAAGTGGTCTGTCAACCTGTCTGGGTTCCTCAGCAATAAAAAAATTGTAGTTAAGAAAAGATGTAAATATTTTTTGTCAGGAATAAATAGGCTTATTATTATAATATAGGTATACTACAATAATTGACTTCTTACAATATTTATACGGTTTGTAAACAAACATATAACGTAAAGACAACGGTATTTGCAATATTACAAGAGTCTACTCCGCTAATATCCAAATTATTCAAGCCTCTCAATTTTGAGTGATTTAGAACATAATAAACTACCACGACCTCTGTCGATAATTAGTGAAAAAATGTATAGTCATTCATTCATCAGTCATTTTCCGATTACCTTCACCATGGCTATGTGATCATGGCCTATTTCCAGTTTCCCCTTCCTAATGGCGTTGTTCGTAGCTAAGCAAGGTCCACAGAAATCTGAATATACTTCCATACCTTAAATAATTAAAGCATAGCCATTATTAAGGTCTATAATAACCAAGTGCTGTCGTGTATGAAGTTGGTCTTCGTGCGTGGTCCTAGAGGTCACTAGTTCCACTCTCAAATGCACCGTTTCGGCACTTTTTCACGCTAATGTGCATGTTATAATGTTACACACAATTGCCACGTACCAAGTACGGTGAAAGAAAGCGTCGTGAAGCCATCTGCATACCAAGAACATGTCTGTAATTCGCCAACTACTTTGAACAAACGTGGCGGATAAATACCTCTATGCGGATAACAGTGTTCGCTGTATCTCAGCAATAAACAAAGTAGCATGAAATAGTACCATCAGCCGTAAGACAATATTACTGGCTACCCACTTCTATCGCATAGTGCCTGAATCTACGGATAACTGGCTTGGTCAATACAGTAATCCCCCTTAAAACACTTACTCTCTTATAACGTATTTTTATATTACGCGATTTCAGTCCCTCGTATAACACGTATAGTCCCCCATATAACGCGGTGATTTCACACGTTATATTTCTGTATGTACTGTGAAGTTTATAATCTTGTTCATAATAAATTTCGCGTACCTTAAAATGTTCTTAGTTTGATTTTAATAAAACGCACATATTTCGTTCATAACATAGTTTTTTCTTAATATTCGATTTCAATCCTCTCTTAACGAAAAAAGTTAAACGTTAATCATTTGTACATACATAGCGCGTTATATAGGGTCATACAAGCGCATTATACGAGAATACTCCTACAATGCGTTTCCTATAACGCGGAACCAATCTACCGTGTTATAAGAGGGATTACTGTACTGTGACTCAGGCTTGAGGCAGCCCGCCCTTTATGTTAGAACGGGCGTCTTTCGTAAGCGCTCTCATTTGTCAATCCAGGATTAAGGGGGTCGGCACAGGCGCGTGCGGCATCACCTAACTCGAGGGACCGCCAACGCATATGCGCATAACGCAAATGCCAGTAATATTACTGGAATTTTATCACATATAACACAATGCTGTTAGCCCCTCCTAACCTCAAAACTTACATATCAACTGATGCGCATGTTCCTCGAGATATGATTTGAACTCCTCGTTCCCTTCTACAGAATCTTGAATTGAGACCTGTTTACGAGCCATTTTCAACACTCTAATAAATAGCTTTTTATTGACTTAAAAATTGCATTTGACTGTACATTTTTGACAAAGAAAGACATTTAATTTCTTTCACAAAATCATTTTCTACTTCTTTTAAGTATCAAGAAATAGGTTTATAAAGGCAAATAGTAGTAAATATACTGTATCTACGCAGTAATATATTGCGTAAATATATTCGTCTAGCACAAATAATTAATTTACTGAGTAAATTTAAACAAAGAGTGGTAGACTTTTATCCGTGCAGGGGCGGAGAAAGAATACTCACCTCTGCGGCCGGGGTCGGCCTATCGTAAAAGGCGACAAAACAACCCACCCTAGCTACGTGGTAGGGCCCCAAGCCCGTCTGAATGGCAGCCACCTTTGGTCTTAAGTATGCCATAATAACCTTGTGTTGTGTTCCGGCATTAGTGACCCAAGTTCCTGAACTCTTATGGGACAGCAGCGTGTTCGCGATGCCACTGGCGTTGCAAACACCCATAGGCGACGGTAATAGCTAAATTCTAAGCGGGCCGTCAGTCTGTCTGCTGTCCTACAGCAATAAAAAAATAGACAAAATCGTAGAGATGGATGAAATTGTGAAAAATTGTGTAAAATTGAGAAAGAACCTTGGTGAAAGAAGAGTGAATGAAGAACATGTTAAGATAAAGGAAAGTAAGAGGAAATAATATTTAGAATGTAAGAAGAGAGCAAAAAGAGCTGTTGCTGTCTCCAAGGTCAGGGAACATTCCAAGCTGTATGAGTTTTTAGAAAGCTCTGGTGGACAGAAATATCTTTATAGAATGGTGAATGATAAAGAAAAGAATGCAAGGGATAGAACCCATATGAAATGTATAAAATATGATACCTAGCTTAACCGACAATAAAGAAATAAAGAGCAGATGGAAATATTATTTCTGTGAATTGATGAATGAAGAGAATGTCTGTAGTGGAATGTTAAAGAAGGCACCCGTTAACATGGGCGTTGTAAAAGAAGTGAGTACAGCTGAGGTTAGTTTGGCTGTAGATAGTAATGCAAAATGGCAAGTCTGTAGGACCGGATGAAATACCTGTGGAAGTATGGAAGTTCTTGAAAGCAGATGGTTCCATCCAGGAAGTGGCTGACTTTGTTTTTTAATAAGTTGTTGCAAGACGAGGCGATCCCTGATGAATGGTGCAACAGTACGCTAGTGCCCATTTTTAAGAACAAAGGGGGATGTACAGCTCATGTCGCACAGCATGAAGAGTTGGGAGAAAGTAATAGTTAGGCGACTACGAGAGGAGAGCGAAATAAAGAAGAACCAATTTGGTTTCATGCCCGGGCGAGGGACTACGGATGCCATATTCGCCTTCGCCAACTGTCCGAAAAATAGAGAAGTGCACATAAGAACCTGCATATGGTATTCGTTGACCGCGAAAAGGCATATGATCGGGTTCCTAGAAAGGATTTGTGGTGGGCTATGGAAGTAAAAGGAGTGCCTGTGAAGTACTTGCACCTTATTCGTGTGATGTACGATAAGGCAAGTACACACATCCGGTTCCTAGCTGGCGTGGGTTTATACTAAGGATCGGCTCTTAGTCCTTATCTGTTCCTCCTGGTGGTAGGTGCCGTAACATCAGAAACAGAGGAGGAGGCACCTTGGTGTATGCTCTTTGCCGATGACATTGTGTTAGTTGGAGAAAATGTTCACGAGGTTCAGAGCAGATTGGCTAAATGGCAGGAGAGATTGGGGGGTATTGGGTTGAAGGTAAGTAGAACCTAAACTGAACATCTATTTTGCGACTTTGGTGGAAATTCCGCCTTCACCTTAATTATCTTAGGAGGGGTGTCTCTGCCAACTTGCTCTAACATTCAGTACCTCGGACCATTAATCCAGAATGACGGTGAGATAGGCCGAGATGTGAAACATGTGAATGCAGGATGGATAAAATGGCGACAGGTCTCAGGAACAATTTGCGATCCATAAGTGCTGTTTAAGCCGCGTTTCCACTAGGCAACGTTTGGCGCGCGACACGTGACGCTCAACATGTACGGCAACGTTGCACAACAGCGCGCGACGTCGACGACTGACATTGTAGTAGATGCGTAGACAGATAACGTTGTTAAAACAAAAGTTTCGCGCTAAACTTTCAACATGTTGTGCAACATGTCGCGCGCCAAATGTTGCCTAGTGGAAACGCGGCTTTAGAATTAAGGTAAAATTTATAAGTCCGTTATAAGACCTGTCATATCGTATGGATTAGAGTGTATGGTATTGCATGCAGCAGAGATGCGAATGTTGAGATGGATGAGCGAAGTTACAAAAATGGATAAAATTAGAAATGTGTAATGCTTGTGTGGAGGATGCGATTAAGAGAAACGTTGTTATTCGAGCACTGAACTATTTATTACTTTAAAAGAACACAGTTTAGAAATACACACAAAGGAAACAATCATTATAACTATATATTAGGGTTTTCGTGTGTAAACCAGTTGCGAGCGGAGCGCGGAAACTCTCCAACTGACTGCTGCGCGTGGCGTCATGTGCAACGGAGAGCACTCTGCTAGAGAGAGAAAGAGAATGCATTGCGTGAGCGCGGATTGGCAGAGACGCGCGGACGCGCGAACGAACGAGTTTTTAGTATATGAAAAATATATTGATGGCGCGCAATTAATTAGGCGCGTATTCCCTACAAATGAGTATATTAGGGGAAGTTTGAAAGTAGCGCCAGTGATTGAGAAGCTGAAGAGTAATAAGTTAGCCTGGTATGGCCATATTGCGAAGAGAGGAGCGTCATTTAAGAAGGAGGATGCTAGAAATGAGAGTAGATGGATACAGGAGAAGAGGTAGACCAAAGTGGTTAAAAAAGGTGTGAATGTTCAGATGACGGCTAATAGACGCGAGTGGAAGGAGAGAACATGTTGTGTCGACCCCACATAGTTTGGGATAAGGGCAGGAAGAAGAAGAAGAATTTATTTACTGAGTATATCATTACGCAGGGTGAAAGAAAACACATGCTGAGTAGTATAAAGCTGAGTTGTCAACCTTATACTCGTATGTCCTAAGCAAGTACATTTATTTTGTGTGATACTTCAATGTTTACTTTTGTAATGTTGTTTTCGAAAAAGAACATTTTCTTTCTTTCTTTTCAGTTCTCTAGATGGATTTCAATGCAGCCGATATTTAAAGCCGGAAAGATGAAACTTCAAAGAATCATTCATAAGTATTGAATCAGACCACTTACATTCATCTGTGGGTCGGCTTGTCCTAAAAAGCGACAAAATAACCCTAACTACGTGGTAGGGCTCCAAGCCCGTCTGGATGGCGATCACTTTTGATCTTAAGTATGTCGCCATAATAACCTTGTGTTGTATTCCAGCATTAGTGACCCAAGTTTCTGTACCCTTATGGGTCAGTAGCGTGTTCGCGATGCCACTGGCGTTGCAAATATCCATAGGCGACGGTAATTGCTAAATTCTAAGCGGGCCGTCAGCCTGTCTGCTGTCCTAGCAGCAATAAAAAAACTTACGTAGACGACAATTCACACAGAGCTATCAAGTCCCAAAGTTTGACATAAGCATGTGGTATGAATACTAGACAACAATAACCACTTTAGTAAATTTACCGAAATTTTTTACATAAACATTCAAACTTGATGAGTCTGCCAAAGATTATGTTCCGATGTATGTACAAAACCCGTTAAACAAAGAAGGTCATCAGAAATACGTGTATACCGTCTAATTGTTGCATAATATACCTCCTCTTCTTGTTTTTCTACCTCGCTCAGTCCACCGAACATAATATGAATTATTTATGGGAAGATAACTTAACTAACATTAGCTAGCTTTCAGTTCGTAAATTTAATCTAAGAAAGGCCTTTCTTAAGACTTTTTGATTGGTGTCCAGCTATAACCATGCATTTAATATTATAAGTAAAATTTTATGAGGGAAGTGGGTCGTCTGTTCATATTGTAGAGCAATGTACATAAATCAATATTTCAACCCCTACAAAGATGGCGATTGGGATTTTAGTGGGTATGCCACCGCTTTACTTTAAGCTAGTTTAGTCTAGCGATGGTCGAGAACAAATCCGAATCGGATTCCATCGGTAGGCGGCGCGTTAGGTTCTCCTCCCGCTCACCTTGAAACAACCACCCTTAGAAGAGAGCCGCAGCCCCTGCATGAGAAAGAAGATGCCGGGATTTGGATCGACGTCCATTCGGACGTGGTTTGGTTAAATAAAACAAAGTTAAAAATTAATACATTTAATTCATATCTTGGATCTATAAGGTATTAAGCGCCATTGCGATTGTATGATTTCTTTGTTGTTTTCTAATGCCTTCAATTTAGATATATCTGAAACAATTGAAATATTTCCTCCTCTTTAACGAGCTTTTTTCAAAATTGCATAAATATTAATATTTTTCGAGTTATTAACAAAAAACTAAATATCATTTTTTTTTTCAGTTTATTTTGTTAATAACAATTGTAATTTTTTACCTGCACCAAAAGCCTTCAAAAACATTTTTCTAGAGGTGATTCCGAATCGAATGAGCCACCGCTCATATTTTTAGGACCTTTATCTTTATTTTTCACTTATTGAACTTGTTGACTAGACTAATAATGATTATGGTTAATAATATTCAGCTTGTGTTATGTTCCGGCATAAATGACCAGGTTGCAGTACCCCTAACGCGAACGGCTGTGTGTTAGCGGTGCCCCAGGCGCCGTTAACATTCAGAGGTGACGGTAACTGCTTACTTTTAAGTGCATCGTCAGCCTGTCTGGTGTCCCACAACATATAGAAAAATACTCTGTATATACCTACGCTTTGTAAAAGCGTTACGGCTGTCTACATTACAAATGAATTAACAGAATCTGTGGACATTAGTTGAGAAATTACCTTTTACTTATTCTGCCTAAATCTGCTAGGCTTCAACAATATCTGATGACAGGGAATTAGGCCGGCTTACTGCCGACACAGGATCTCATATTAGCTACCGATCTCCCTAACCATAATTCCCTAACAATAAGGGACTATTCACACAACACCATCTAGTCTTAAAGTAAGAAGCATTCGTGTTATGTATACTACACAACTGGTATATTACTTATTTACTTTTCTTTTGTAAATAAATATTAAACATAAACACCCACACGCCAGATTGAGATCGAACCCATGACGGAGGTCATTAATGTAATAAGTAAAGTTGAGGGTAGTCTAATAAAATTTTAACTACCTAGTCAGGTCATAAATTCTGTCACATGTTTAATGTAAAATAATTGTAACAAGTTTATTAATTATGTAACCATTCATATACCAAAATGAACTTAACAAAACATAGATTCTTATGACATTAAAGTTTATTCAAAATGACCTCCGTGATTTTGAATACAAGTCTTCAATCTGCCCGGCCAGTCGTCTATCGCAGCACGAACGAGGTCCATGTCAATATCGGCGGCTGCCTTAATCAAGGATGTCTTGAGTGACTCCAAATTGGGATGAGGCTTTGAGCACGCCTTTTCCTCCAAGTGTTGCCATATCTTGTAATCTAACGGATTCAAATCTGGACTGGAGGAGGGCCAGTCTTCGTGCCGGATGAAGTCGATTTCACGCGCCGCCAGCCAGTCTTGTGTGCTCTTCGCTCTATGAGCTGGCGCCGAATCTTGTTGGAATACCCAGTGCCTGTTATTGAACATGGTATGAGAAACAGGTTCCACAAGGTTCGTCAGGACTGTATTTTGATACACAACAGCATTCGTTTTTACACCTTTCTCACAAAAATGTACCTCTGTTAAGCCCCAATAAGAAACTCCCAACCATACCATGAGCGAGGATGGAAAATGACCTCGTTGGACACGCGGAATACGGTTGCTCGCTTCTTCACTACTGTGTGCGTACACCTTATCATTTTGTTTGTTGTAGCTCTCTTCTACGGTAAACATTTTTTCATCCGAAAAAAGAATTTCCCGATATTTTTTTCCCGCGTACCGCTTCAACAAAGCGCGGCATCTCTTCAGTCTCAGGCCCATTAGACGAGCATTCAAACGATGTCCTGTTTTTCTTCGATATGCCCGAAGCCCTAAGTCTTCATTTAACACCCTTTTCACCGTGGTTCTGCTTAACCCCATCTGAAGGGCCAACAGTTTCTGCTTACGTTTGGGATTTCTTTGAATTCGTGCCTTCACAGCTTTTATCACTGCTGGAGTCCTAACAGACCGAGGGCGACCACTTCTTGACCTGTCATCTACACTAGAGTCTTCATTGTATCGTTTGATGGTACGATAAACGAATCTTTTGGTTATATCCAAATTTTTCAGTATGTTAAAAATTTGAATTGGCGCGTAACCGCAACGATGCAACGCAATAACTGCGACACGGTCTTCTTTAAGCGTCCACTCCATATTTAAAAATGAGTAAAATTCTAAAAGTTATACATTTTTATTTTCATGAACAATTCGAAATTCGAATTCAATAAACTTTTTTGTGGCCAGCATTCTAAAAGAAAAGTTTTTACTGTGTGACAATACTTATGACCTGACTAGGTACATACAAAAAAATTACCTTTCTCAGTTACGAACTGAGTTAATACATTTTTGAACACTTTGACAGGCACTGTCATGTTGACGTAAGGATAGCAAGCACCAGTTTCCGTTTTTGCGTTGCTCACTATTATTGCTAGCACTTCTATCGATTTTTTATTCGTTATCCGGTATATTGGCCCACCACTGGAACAATTTTTACAGAATTTACTAATCTTTTTTCGTGTAGGAGCGGAGAAAACTGACCTCTGTGGCCGGGGTCAATCTGTCGTAAAAGGCGATTAAAAACCCTAGCTACCCATGGTATTTACCATACATGCCGTCGTAATAATCTTGTTTTGTGTGCACATGACCAGGTTCTAGTACCGCTACGCGGATGGCAGGGTGTTAGTGGTGCCCCTTTTTGGGATAGTGTGCCGCGAACGAACATGATCGCTGCGCTCATGTTCGCATTTAACTCGATTCGCCATTTGTGAAACCAGTTGCCCAGCTTCTCAACTACCGCGTTGAGACGACTGTAGATCCGATACTGGTTGATATCGGACGTGAAGAGGGCGGTATCATCCGTGTATAAGGCGAGATGTACCTGTGGGGTGCGGGGCATGTCGCTGGTGTACAGCGAGAAGAGTAGGACAGAGCCGAGCCCTGGGGGACTCCGACCCTGATGGGGCGGAGAGACGAGCACGTGCCCTCAAGCGAAGCGGAAGCTCCGATCAAGGAGAAAGTCTTGCAAGACGAGCACGAGTCTATCCGGCACTCCTAGCTTGTACAGCTTGTGAATCAAGCCGATGTGCCAGACCTTGTCGAAGGCTTTCGCCAAATCGAAGAAGACAGCGCCCGTCTTCCGTCAGAGACACCGTATTTACAAAATTCTGAGGTAAACAATATCAAAGATGTGCTCGGGGTTTACATATTCCACTAAACAATGTTTATGTAAACATGTTTTTCTGCAAACAGCTGCTTTGTTTACGTGTTGAGTTGTTTAGACTGCGAGCAATTTGCAGTGTGTCCGATGTTAGTAGCCCCTTGGTCAACAACGTGCTGTGTAGCTATGTGCTATCCCTGCTTGCCACGATGTCCTTCACCGAAGGTTATGTACTGCTGTGAAAAGAAGTCGCGAGTTTCAAGGCTTCTAACTTGCCAAGAGGAAGACTGCTGTGACCCACCACTAAAATAAATGAAGATGGACGCATTGTGCGCAAACTGCCTGTGTCTGCATTCAAGCGCAACGGAATGCAGGATCAAGAGCATTCTATGACTGCAAATTTCCTATTTAGAAGCCCTCGTGACGTAGTTGTCGAATGTGAATTGTGCACGGACCCCGTAAAAGTCGGCGATCCGGCAAGTGCCACCCTGTACACCCAAACCGATACTCGGATGTTGTTTACTCAAGAAGAAACCAATAAAAGTGTCGCTTGAGGATGTATTAGATGATTGACAACGAAATTTTGTGTCACAAGAAAAATAATTGAAATAAAAAGGATGACAGATATTTCCCCAAAAAGGGGTTAACGTCAGGCAGGCGGCCGGTTGTAAAAACTAAGCCTCAACTATCACAACAAGACATGTAACATGTTGTGCTGACCCCATATAATGTGGGATAAGGGCAGGAGGAAGAAGATATATGTATGTATATATTTACTCGTTTCGCGATGTATATGCTCACTAAGAACGAATTTTACGATAAACCCATACAAAATGTTTTTTTTTTATTTATAAGCCAGAACTACGTTTGCCGGGTCAACTAGTAAGATATATTATTGGCTCTTCACAAAATAGCCTGTTCGCTCTCCACACCACCACCAAGCTATATAAATTAAGGATATATACGCAATATTACAAAGCAATTGACGGTCTTAGGTAAAGCAGTAGAAGGGGTCGAGTAAGAACACTGACCCCAGCGGGCGGAGGCAGCCTATCGTAAAAGACGACAAATCAACCCTAGGTAGTAGGGCTCCAGGCCCGTTTAGATGGTAACCACCCCTGGTCTCTAAATCATCATCATCATCGTGGTCCTATCAGTCCTGACCGAGGTTATATATATATTTTTTTTTAATTTTTAAATGACAATGCCAAACAATTTATTGTAATAATAGTAAATTATAACTTACCTAAATCCAGACTGCACACAACAACTAGTTTGCAACATAGATGGCGACACGTTGTTAACATGGCCGCTTGTTACAGTCGGTCTCAAATCTTCCAAATTGTGTTCGTTGAAGTATGGATAACCGGCTGCAAGAACGGATTCTCCTGAAATACATCAAAAATGCTTATTTTTTATCTTTAACTATCTGTGCGGCTAGGGCTAGAAATATGATATTTGTATAAGAGAACAGAGCATAATGTAAGAAATGTAAATAAGTTTACTGAGTACTTGTGTTATGGGTACGAGACAACTGATGTTTTTTTTTGTCTTGGGAAAACCCTATTCTTAACGGGTTCAAACGGCTCGGGGGACCGATGGATACGTGGGACTCCGGGAACGATGTTTGGCCATCCGACTGTTCTCGTTCTCCGCTGTTCTCCTATCGTCTACGCCAGAGCCCACGGATATGTGGCCTGCCGATCTCGTTGTCCGGGCCGGAGATAACTGATGTATGTTATGTACTTGTCTTGAGATCTGCAAGCTGCGTGCTAATCGTTGCGCCACGGAGGTCGTCAATTAAATTTTATTTATTTCAGTAGAAGATTAGTTACAAATGCTAGAGTCGATCGATAGTAAAGAACAAAAAAAGATACATGAATAGCGTTAAAGATTATATGGCGAAAAAAATATGTAAATGTTAAGATGTCGACTAATAGAAACATGTTGTGCCGATTCCACTTATCCCATATATTGTGGGATAAGGGTAGAAGAAGAGAATAGGGCATAAGGATAGATATTAAAATAAATATACTGTGACAATTCTCACAGCGCCATCTATTAGTAACAAAGTAAGCAGCTGCGTTATGGGTACGAGACAACTGATGTACTTTTCTTCTATATAAATAAAATGATAGAGGTCTGCAGTAGTGCGCGTATAACGGCAAAACTACTCGATTTCAATTAAAGTTATCGATATCTTAATTTAATATGAACTTAATACAATTTAAGAAACAACAATTTGTTTTTGCACTATGTGTTCAGAGATGTGTGTTTTCTTCCCGCGGAGAAGTGGGACAAGCGGGGTAGCGCGCATGCGTACGAAAGCTTCTCATATTTTTTCGATTTACTTTTTTCTGTTATTCGATGCGGACGGGAAAATCCAACTTGTAAATAAATACATATTACACATAAACACACCCAGACTCGGGACAGAAACTTAACCCTTGACCCCTGGAGCGTTGCAGCGTCAATTAAATGTTATCTATTTATATACAAAAATTATTACAAAATGGCATTAACATTATTTGCATTATATTTATAATATTCGGATGACCGAGCCTTGCTCGGTATTTTTTTTTTATAAATTGTGTTTTTTGGAAATTAACAATTGATTTTCTTAGTCTAACCTCAAAGCAAACACTCATTGACTTCGTGTTACTTAACAACGCCATCTGCTGGAATAGCTTTAGTGTTGTTGTGTCGTTAAAGCAATTTAAAAAAATTAGTATTATTATTCGCCGATAGATGTCAGGAAGAGTAATTTTTCAGTTTAAATTGGGACTACTCAAACGCCACCTTTTGACATTTTGTAGAAATGATTCATAGCTAGATCGATTTATCGCCCCCGAAACCCCCCGTATACTAAATTTCTTGAAAATTGTTGGAGCCGATTCCGAGATTCCAATTATATATATATATATATATATATATATATATATATATATATATATATATATATATATATATATATATATATATACTTATATATATATACACACACAAGAATTGCTCGTTTAAAGATACTGCATTATATTTATATTATAATTTTTTACCTTTTATGGCCAATTCTTCCGCAAACACTGCTGGTAGCAAGTTCTTCCAGTTTTCTGGGTTCGTATACAACACTGCCAAGTCGTAGGCGGTATCGTCTTTCGTTTTGTATCTTACTATCGCTGTTTCACTTACTCCTTGGCAGTATATTGATACTTTGTAAGTCATATACTGAAATAGATATTATTTTTGCTAGAGTACAGTTGACAGAAAAGAACCAATTTTTATCCGTGCAGCGGCGGAGAAAGAATACTGACCTCTGTGGCCGTGGTCGGCCTGTCGTTAAAGTCGACAAAACAGCCCTACCTACGTGGAAGGGCCCCAAGACCGTCTGGATGGCGACCACCTTTGGTCTTGAGTATGCCGCCATAATAACTTTGTGTTGTGTTCCGGCATTAGTGACCCAAGTTTTTGTACCCTTATAGGACAGCAGCGCGGTCACGATGCCCTGACAAATACCCATAGGCGAGGATAACTGCTAAATTCTAAGTGGGTGGTCAGCCTGTCTGCTGTCCTACAGCAATCAATAAAACAAAAATATTATTACGTATTTGACAACATGGGCACAGGTCAAGACGAGCCCTTGACCAAGGTATACTCCTGCCCCCCATGCCGCGCCACACCTCACCAATACTGTGGTCCGATCTATTTTATCTGAAAATAAATGGATTTTTACTAATAATGAATTTCCTAAGCCTCAAACAAATATCGGCTAACAGAAGATGCACGCTACTTATCAGCTCAGGATATTGTGCACTAAAATGGGCAAAACGTTAGACGTATAAGTGGAAGTAACTTTAAGTAAGGTAAATCTAGCATATTAATTAAATGAATATGGCAACTAATTAAAGTCATGGCTGTGTCCCGGGGTAATCTTACTTCCAACAATTAGATAATTACATATGTACATGGTTTATAATATTTTTTTAATAGAATAAAATTGTATTTTTGTAGTATTATATAGTTTTAAAATTAATTTAAGCATATTTCTTGTGTATATATAATATACTATATGTAATATCTAAAGTTATATAAAATAATAGTTATGGTTTATCTATACAAATAAATAACATTGGAGTGTCTATTTGTAATATTAAAATAATTTAAACATAATTTTGTTACTTAATATTTTTTAAACTAAATAAAATTCTAAGATTTAATTAAAATTTCAGACAAAGAGTAAGCTAGCTATTATTGGTTTGGGTCAAATATATGGTACTTTTACGTATCTATATTTTTCTCCGTGCAAGGGCGGAGAATACTAACCCTTGCGATTGAGGGCGGCTTGTCGTGAAAGGCGACAAAATAATCCCAGCTAAGTGGTAGGGTTCCAAGCCGATGATAACCTCCCTGGTTCCTAAATATGGCGCCATAATAAGCTTGTGTTGTGTTCCGGCATAATTGACCCAGGTTTCTGTTTTCCTACGCGGACGGCAGCGTGTTAGCGGTGCCTCTGACGTCATACACATCTATAAGCAACTCGAATTGCTTACTATTAAGTAGGTCTTATTATTTTTTTATAACTAGAGTTGAGCAGACAGGCAGACGGCCCACCCTGGCAGGTGGTTACCGTCGCCTATGGACGTTTGTAGCACCAGACGCATTACCAACGCGCTGCCGGCCTCGAAGAAATTTTATAACGCCTTTTTTGAAGAAAGCCTGTCTGCTGTTCTACAGCAATAAAAGAAATCTACCAACTATTATACTACCTAAGTAATATATTTTTACAAATGAGTATTTTATTTGATTTGTTGTACTAAGGTTAATTCAACTGAATCGTCAAGATATCTCCAAAACTATGCGTTTGACTAGAAATTTATTATCTTATTATTGTTATGGTATGCAATCATAGTTTCTTCTTTCGCGATATAGAGGCTCACTTAGTACGGATTTTACTAATATTGAAGTCTACGTACATGTAGCCAGAGTACCGTCATTCCATTTCACAACAGAGTTGAAATCGCGCTTTACAATATTTTAGATCTATTCTACAACTATATCTATACAAGTTTAATATAAAACTTACCTAGTATATCATTATAAGAATTATTTGAGCATCCCATGGGTTTAGTCAAGGTAGACGGAGTGATACGAAATTTAGTGGAAATCACCGAAGCTAGTGGTGCTACGAGGGTAAGTCCCACCCATTCCCCCCTCCACCAAGACACGCTGCATACTACGACACCTATCAATTCCTTTCTGGAAATAGTAGTACTAACAACTGAGATTAATAAAGCAACGGCTTTCTGACGTTAGTTAGAAAATTAAGTGGAATTTAAATCAGTATGAGCCACAATAACCAAAAGGTCAGGCCCATTACTTCTCCTTTTTTTAAAATTCTGTATGACATCAGACAGACTGACGGCCCGCTTAGAATTTAGCAGTTACCGTCGCCTATGGGTGTTTACAACGCCAGTGGCATCGCGAACACGCTGCTGTCCCATAAGGGTAAAGGAACTTGGGTCACTAATGCCGGAACACAAGGTTATTATGGCGGCATACTTAAGACCAAGGGTGGTCGCCACCCAGACGGGCTTGAGGCCTTACCACGTAGCTGGGGTGGGTTGTTTTGTCGCCTTTTACGACAAGCCGACCCCAGCCACAGAGGTTAGTATTCTTTCTCCGCCCCTGCACGGATAAAAATCCTGAGGTAAGCTGCCGAATATTAATATAAGATAAAAACTTTTAAACCAATACTCGATAAATAGCATGTTTATTATGCTTTTAATAGGAACACATTTTTTTTTATTGACCACCAGCTATAACATATGAAGGTAAAATATATATTTTGTGCTCTATATATTTATAATCAAACGTCCATAGGCGACGGTGACCACCTGCCAGGGTGGGCCGTCTGCCTGTCTGCTGAACTCTAGCTATAAAAAAAAATTCGAAAATATCAAGTATCATATAGAGGGTAAACTCACGTTGGTCCGTCTGTGAATACGGGTCCTCCTTCAGATCCCAAAGCCGTCGCTGCATCTGAGAGGAGTAGCGAAGGTCTTTTTCCCACCACTCCGCAAATAGAACCCCGGGTGATCGCGTTTAGGAATACCTAAAACATTATCCTTTTTACTATCATATATTTGTTTTCACTATGGCTTAATATTATATTGAATAAGGACCATAATTGCAGTAACTACCTACTTTTTTGATAAAACACATACATGTTACAGAAGGTAATCTTAAATTTTTACTTGATAGTCAAAACTTTAGATTAGTAGGATAACGCATAAAAGCATTCTATTATTTTATGTTTAGTAGCCAATATCTCTTTTTGGGATTAGCATGACGATTGCTAACTCCTAGATTGCGCTACATGTATACCTGACGTTGTGAAGGTTGATACGAAAGAAAGAAAACAGAACTCTGACCCCTAGGATCGAGTGGCAATTTGGTTCGACGACCAGACTTTGCAAGTATCCATACACTAAGTATGAGGGATAATTGTACGTACGTGTTCGTGTAAGGTTGAAAAAATTACCTCGCATCCAAATGGAGTCGAATGCACTTCCACTCCTGAGCCTCGATTCGGCGGCGCTCGTACCAAATCTAGCAAAGCTGATAGCGGCCGCAGTGGTTTCGTCTCTGTATCAAGCATAGAACAGTCTTATTTACTCTAGTTTATCTATGGAATGCAATATACTGAATATTATATTTTCTTGGATGAAAAGTATATTACTTCTTTCTCAGTTACATACAAAGTTTGGACTTAGGCCGACTTGCACAACCAATCACTAAACCGATTTAGCGCTAAACTTATTTAAATCGTCATTCTGTCCCTGTCACATTGAGAACATTTGACAAGGACAGAATGACGATTTAAATAAGTTTAGCGCTAAATCGGTTTAGTGATTGGTTGTGCAAGTCGGCCTTAGAGTTCAGTTTTAATGGTAACAGTAACGTCAGAGGAAATTTTTCCGTCGAGGTCTGCAAGTGTTTATTTATTTGGACATGCAGAAAGCAAACTACTGTGTAGATTATAACTCTGCAGTTGGTTTTACGGACAAGTTCTCTGTAAAGGTAGGTTTGCATCGGGGTTCAGCCTTAAGCCCATACCTTTTCTTATTAGTTATTGACTCCTTAACCGCAATATTACAAGTGGAGGCGCCCTGGTATATGCTTTTTGCAGATGATATTGTTCTTGTGGAAGAGGATGGATTCGAGCCCCAGAATAGATTGGAGAAGTGGAGAAGGGCTCTAGAGGAGATTGGACTTAAGTAGATCCAAAACAGAGTATCTGTTCTGTGCTTTTGGTGGAACTTCTTGTGAGACACCTCTGACTTTAGACTCATCCTCTGTACCAACTAGTTCCGAATTCAGATACCTTGGTTCCCTACTACAGAGTGATGGAGAAATAGGGAAAGGTGTCAGGAGAAGAATAAATGCAGGATGGCTGAAATGAAAACAAGTAATTGATGTAACTTGTGATGAATTTACGTCACTTAAAAGGGCAGATTTATAAATCTGTCATAAGGGCAGTCAGTTTATACGGAGCTGAATGTTGGGCCACTAAAGTGAAAGACCAGAGGCGTCTCCATTCAACTGAGATGAGAATGTTGAGATAGATGTGTGGAGAGACAAGAATGGATAAGATGAGAAACGAGCATATAAGAGGATCTCTGAAAGTTGCACCAATAAGTGATAAATTGAGAGGAAAGAGACTGGCATGGTACGGGCATGTAATGAGAAGGGAGGCTGACCACATCACCTGATCACCACAAGGGTAGAGGTAGGCCTAAAAAGCGATGGAAATATTGTGTGATGCATGATATGAGGATTTGTGAAGTGACAGATGACGAATGCCAGGATAGAATAATATGGAAGAAAAAGACATACTGTGCCGACTCCAAATGATTGGGACAAGGCTTAGACAATGATGATTATATAAAAATAAATAATCCTTCAAATAAGGTTGGTTGATATGCTTTCTAAAGATTTTTGAGTTTTTTAAAATGAATTTGACATTTTCGAAATGTCATTAGAAGTAGTATTATACGTCGAATAATTTTGTAGGAATTTCGAATAATGCCCTGTGATTGTGATGAGAAAACAACACGAAATTATTATAGGTACTACGATACGCCGGATGGTTGCGACGTTGCTAAAAAGGTATAGTGCATATATGTGTTTTTTTTGTTTCGGAGCAAAGTATTCCCGGGGGAAGCTGACGCGGTTATGTCGGGTTTCCATCAGTTTGACTGCAATATGTGCAGTATCAATTGCTACATGGAACTTGGCTCTTGGTATTGCATACATTAATAATGACAATCCATAGGGTCCCCGATAGGGTCCCTGTTGGGCTCTGGCCTCCCTCTACAGGGATAGTACACTCGCCACGTTTGTCCAAGGCGGATTGGCGGTTACATATACCATCATTCATCATCGGTACGTGGGATTCGAACCCGGAACTTGTACGTTAGTTTTAGTGTGATACCACTTATATAGCACGTACCTTGTGTGCATTAATTTAGCGAAATCAAGTTAGAAGTTTACATGTGAAAATTGTACGATCATTACATTGATAAAAAATAAATTAAGCTTTATGGTTGGGTGTACAAGGCCTATGGGATTCAACAGAAATAAACGCTGTAATGATGACTTGCAGATTTTTTATGACTTATTTCTGAACCTGGATTTTATTAATAATCCTTATTTATAGGTTGGAGTAACAGCACGTTATGGCATTATCGCTGGTTTGATTGCATCAACCTATGACGTAATGATGTTCTCGCATGCAGTTGGCATGGGACCTGTTTTGTCTAGGTAACCAAAGTCTTACGACTCGTGAAAAAGCACAGCTGTTTTCTAATTATTATATTCATCCGTCGGGTATGCTTACAAGCGTTTGCATATCTGCTCAGTTTTTGAATGATATATTACTTTGTACTAAATGAAAACGTGTATTTGATTCGATGAAGATCTATAGGAGAACCACTCTCACGGTGATGAGTTTGTATTTGGCTTATAGATCAAAACTTTTCACTGTGGTGTACAATACGTGCTACGTGATAGGGCCCAAGCCTGTCTGGATGGCAATCACCCCCGGTGTATAAGTATGTCGCCATAATAACCTTGCATTGTGTTCCGACATTAGTGACGTAGGTTCCTGTACCTATATGCGGACATCAGCGTGTTCGCTGTGCCCCTGGCGTTGCAAACACCCATAGGTGACGGTAACTGCTTACTATTAAGTGGGCCGTCAGCCTGTCTGCTGTTGCTCGATTATAAAAAAAATCTATCAATCTAAAAAGACATAAACGAAGATGTGGGACTGAATCATTTTATCTATTTTCCTTACTTAAATATTGTTGCTATAATAATGCGAGTTATTTAACTCTAGTACTAGGTATCCCAGGTGAGCAACCTTCATAATGCCTAGAACCTATACTGGATTCGATATTTTTTTATTGTTGTAGGACAGCAGACAGGCTGACGGCCCGCTTAGAATTTAGCAGTTACCGTCGCCTATGAATGTTTGCAATGCCAGTGGCATCGCGAACACGCTGCTGTCCCATAAGGGTACAGGAACTTAGGTCAGTAATGCCGGAACACAGCACAAGGTTATTATGGCGGCATACTTAAGACCAAAGGTGATCGCCGTCCAAACGGGCTTGAGGCCCTGCCACGTAGCTAGGGTGAGTTGTTTTGTTGCCTTTTACGACAGACCGACCCCGGCCGCAGAGGTTAGTATTCTTTCTCCGCCCCTGCACGGTAAATATATCCACATTATCAAGCAGATTTTCTCTTTATACGGGTATATAATAATTGCTACATGCTGACAGTAATGGAAACCATCCTAAAAAAAACCTGTACACCGATATATACTCTCCCATCCGCTTTGAACAAGCGTGACAGGTATACTATCCATTCCCTATAGTGGGTGGTATGAACCCAGCCGTGGGACTGCTATGGGACAGCTACAGGATTGTCATAGAACTGTTATGGTTATTATTTAACCCTTAGGTATATGAAACACACTGTGCCACTTGGACTAATGGGTGCAACGTTTGCTATTGTCGCTAATGGGGTTCAACATGCCAGGGAAAAAGATGATGTCTGGAACTATTTTGCTGGTAAAAAATAAATTTTCATAATAATTTTTAAAGACTACTGTGGGTAAGTGTGACTTGAGAGTTTATTTTGGATTCTATTTTTTGATTCTTCTTTTCGCCTTACTGTCATAGGAATTCTGACCAGAGATTATCAGTTTCGGTTTTTTTTTATTGCTGTAGGACAGCAGACAGGCTGACGACCCGCTTAGAATTTAGCAGTTACCGTCGCCTATGGGTGTTTGCAATGCCAGTGGCATCGCGAACACGCTACTGTCCCATAAAGGTACAGGAACTTTGGTCACTAATACCGGAGCACAACACAAGGTTATTATGGCGGCATACTTAAGACCAAAGGTGGTCGCCATCCAGACGGGCTTGAGTCCCTACCAGGTAGCTAGGGTGGGTTGTTTTGTCTCCTTTTACGACAGACCGACCCCGGCCGCAGAGGTTAGTATTCTTTCTCCGCCCCTACACGGATAAAAATGAGATATGATATGAGAGAATATTAGTTATTCTATCTCTATTGCAAGAAAAAAAATAACAATCACGCTTAAAAGACACAATATAACACTTAAGTCAATAAATTTCCGTAAAAGGAATTTTATTTTAATATTGTGCAAAGAATAAATATTTGTCTAATAGACAGAACTTTACTTCCACGATATAATAGTGAGGTAGGATATAAAAAAAACCCTTTAATACAGCTCTTTAAGCTCTTTTAAGTTTGATCATATACGTTCTACATGTCCCACCCCATACGGATATACAATACCTAAGTATAGAATTACACAAAGAATCATAGGTCATGTTAAGTATATTTGAATCCGCAGCGTCACGAAGTGTTTTCATGACATAAATAATGTTGCGGACCCGAGCATATAAGTTGTCAATTTGTTTTTGCCAATTGAGGTGGTCTTCGATAATAACACATATTTAAAATTATTGGTTCTGCATATATTTATACAGCGACATGTATCGGAGCTTGAAAAACAAGAATGAGATTTAATATGAATATTATGAGGTGGTTTATGAAAATCTGACAAATAAAAAGCAATAAGTTTAATTTTGTCGATGTTTAAAGTTAAGAGGTTTTTATTAAGCCATACAGTGACAACTCTAAAAGCATGTTCAGATCGAGATTTAAACTCACTCCAAGTGATTCCAGAGATAATTAATGCAGTGTCATCTGCATAGCAAAATATTTCGCAAGGAAGTATTTGCAGTTGACAAAGGTCGTTTAAATATATTTTAAACAAAATTGGACCCAAAACGCTTCTCTGAGGCACTCCATAGTTAAGCATCAATTCTTTACTGATATCATTTTCAAGTTTTACCTTTTGAATTCTGTTACAAAAATAACTGAAATAATTCATAACAGGAACCTCTTACAGATGTTCTCTAATTTGTTTAAAAGTAAGAGGATTGATACGGTATCAAATGCTTTAGATATGTCTAGAAAGATTGCGATACACTTATCTCCTTTATCTAGTTTAAAAGCACGTGTGTTTGATAAACCAATTACTGCGTCCTCTGTTGAGAGTCCTGTTTGAAAACAAAATTGATTATTTACAATAAAATTTAATTTATTTAAATAATTTTGTAAGCGTTTATTGATTACCTTCTCCAAGATCTTTGATAATGAAGATAGAACAGAAATTGGTCTGAAATTATTGAAAGAATCACAGGGGCCAGATTTTGGTATAGGGTGTATAAAAGTTAAAGTGAGAAAGAAAAGTACTTGAGGAAAACGTTAGATAACATATATGTACAATAAATGGGATGTGTTTATAGCGAAAAGTTTTAATTATCTTTGTAGGAATTCCATCATAGCCGGTGGCATAGTCATTGCGTAAATTTAAGATAATAGATTCGATTTCAGTTTCATTTACTAATAAGATGAGAGAATTACATTTAGTTTTATTGTTAGCTGTTGTTGGACAATACGAAGAGTTTATATGTCGAGATTTTTTTCAGCCAAATGATGATCCGTTTTGACGAAAAATTCTTTAATATTATATTATTAGCTGTTGCATTAGAATCCTTTCTGAATTGCTTTAAATAGATAGACGACGATGATACATTATTTAAGTATATTACAGTTTTAATAAGATCCCAAGCTTTTTAAATAATATTTTTAGCTTTAAAAAATCCTTTTTGTTCATATTCTTTTATATTTTTCAAAGCAAGTTATTGCAAAATTTCTATATATTGTATATGTTAATTTTAAACAAGCATTACCAGGGTCTGCTTTAGTGTTTGTGTAACTTGTCTCTATGTCTAATGCACCGCAATAGACCTGGAGTAATCCATGGCTTTAATATAACATTTTTCTTGGATATTGTAGTGTTTTGAATTATTTTCAATAATAAATTGCAATTTTTCGATAAATATAGTGGTCGCTAAGTTAATATTAGTCGTATTAAGGACGTCAATATCCTGATTAGGATCGACAGGATTAAAATATTTTGACATTATAATCCCTGATGAAATATTATATTAATAATTTTATTAAAAGTTAATAGAATTACTAAATTCAATATTGTTTTATCATGAATTTTTTTAAATAGGTGGAATGGCTTGCGGCCCAATAGCGGCGGTATATCTAGGTTCCCTGCACGCTGTTCTCTTGGGCGGCCTGGCCTTGGGAGTTGCTGGTGTGATTAAGAAGAATGCTATAGACAACGATTACACAATCTTACCAGTGCCATCGGGCAACATGAAGGATATCAACTCCTGGAGGAAGGATTACACTCTTGCCAGGGACCCTAGAGATGGTAAATAAATATACTGGGAGAATTCTTAGCACTTGTGTTATGGGTACTAGACAACTGATATACTACATATTATTATATAAATTTTTATGTAAATAAATAAATATACACAAACACCGAGACGCATGGCAGTAATCGAACCCGTAACCTCCGCAAGCATAGCGAAGAGGTTAGCCGCTACGCCACAGAGGTAAGTTCTGTGCAAGTAGTAAGAAGATAAATGGAGTGCTAATTTCAGATAATCTAAATTTAGATATACGGTTGTTGCATCTGAAGGTTGCATGGAGTAGTCCATGGTACCCAACCACGTAAAGTATGGTCACGTAATTTTATCCGTAGTATTTTTTTTTAATGGATGTAGCAAACAAGCTGACGGCCCACTTATAATTTAGCAGTTACCGTCGCCTATGGGTGTTAGCAACGGCAGTGGCATCGCAAACACGCTACTACCCCATAAGCGTACAGGAACTTGGGTCACTAATACCGGAACACAACATAAAGTTATTATGGCGACATACTTAAGACAAAAGGTGGTCGCCATCCGTAGCTTGGGGCTCTACCGTAGCTAGGGTGGGTTGTTTTATCGCCTTTTACGACAGACCGACTCTGGCCATAGAGGTCAGTATTCTTTCTTTGATCCTGCAAAAATGTGTTGTCCGAACTAAGGGGTCGCTGCAGATTAAAAAAAGGCTAGGCATAGCGTTGTTTTTTAACTCTAAAAGATTATTTTTCAAACTGCAGAATCGTTTGTTTCAGATTACGTCCATAGCTGTGGTCAAAACTAATTTTAATTTCAGTATTTAATAAAGCATAATGTCAAAAGAGTTTTAATTATTCGCTTCCATAGACAAGAAGGTTTGGTTTTACTTTTTTTACTGTAGAAAAAAGTTACGCTTAGACCATCTAGTCTCCAAATAAGCACCAGAACGCTTGCATACTTTTTAATATGTGTATACTTTTTAAATAACTGCATATTGAGCCGCAGATGTTCCGAGTATTCTGCCCGGGCGGGAGGCGCACGCGTAAGCTAATCTCGGGCACTGGGCAGAAGAGGAAGACTGGGGTGGTTTTTAGCGGGTAAACGTGTGTTCAACTTGTCAATTGTAGGGGCGTACATATAACAACAACAAAAATGTGCTCCAGGTATTGTCATACGGCTTAATAACTGCGAGTAGTGTAAATTGTTAAATTTTTTTAAAGGGGTCTCTGACTTCCCTCTCATTGCCGAAAGGAAATCCGGCCAACCTCCTTTACAGTATGTGAACTAACGAAAGGAGTGTGTATTTCTCCTTTTTTGACTTTATCCGAAACTTAGGCTGTGACTATTTAATTTGTGACTGGCAACACGATCAGATGTATAAGTATGTCCATATAATGCCACAGAATACTTAATGTACAGAAAGTAGGTACATGACAAGTATATAATCAAAGGGTACATAATACGAGCTACACAGACGGACCGGTAATAGACCTAGTACTTACCCGTGCTATTTTGTTAGCTATCTATATTCATTATAATTAAGACAGTATGCCGAATGTTGGTAAAACATGAATAATAATTATAACATGAACAACTTATGTATAATGTTTGATGCAGTAAATACTTATTCTATTGACTCCGATTTTATTCGTACAGAAATGAAGCAAGTAAAAGGTGAAGAAATTTCTCAGCTAATTTCCACAGATTCTGTTAGTTCATTTATAATGTAGTGTCTTAACGCTTTTACTGAGCGTAGGTACAAAGTATTTTTCTATTTGTTGTGGTTCTATGTCAATCACATATTTTTGCATTTCCAGAGACGGAGGCTTGTGTTCATAGTTTAATTATTTTTTAAATATTACCTTGACCGCTGCTTTCTAAATCTATTAACACGAAAACCGAGAGCAGCGATTTGCCCAGTTTAGTTTGTTTCTCTACATCGCCATCTCTGTGCCCAATCGTCCAGCTGTAGAGTATGTTGTCGACGCAACTGTCCAAGATCGGGCATTGCCACACATGGCACACACTGAAAAGTAAAATAAATATATTTGTACACATATTTTTTATTCTGATTCATTATTGAGAATCGTTTAGAAAGTGGAAGGAAAGAACAGACAGCCAGTAGTAGTCGAATACGGGGGGAGGGGCAGCAATTTGAAGTGCAATTCCCATCGGAACCATTGATTTGTGTCACATTGTCTTGGTGGAACAGTGGTTTTTTATTTGCCATGCGAATAATGCTTATCAAGCCACTCTTTCGCGTCTTTTGCATTTTTCCCGTTCAAAAAACAATGCTTGATCAACACACGAAATTTTTTCTTATCCATCTTTTGACAAAGACACCAAAGTTGCTTGACACAAACAACAATAACTTGAGAACACGTGGTCCAATTGTCATGAAATTTTGACACATATTTATATGTGTATATTTATATACAAACAACAATAACTTGAGAACACGTGGTCCAATTGTCATGAAATTTTGATACATATATATATATATATATATATATATATATATATATATATATATATATATATGTAAAGAGAATATCATCTCTTTAATGTTATTGTATTATGGTTAGGTTGTGTAACCAGGACATAATCCCTTTTGATTTAACGCGCTTAATGTCATGTGTCATAGAAGTGTGACACATGACATTTGCCTACAAAAAAGTAAACAATATTTACGTTATTACGTTACAGATTTGATTTAAATAATTTAATTAATAGATAGAAAAGCAAGAGTTATGAGAGACGAGTAATCAACTTTAATTGTCGTTTCTGTTATTTTTACAGAAACAAATTTGTTTGATTTATTCGGACCATCCAGACTGAAACAAATAAATAATATTATAAAACGACAATTTTCGTCACAAAATGAAATTGCAATTCGAGTTCAGAGCTGTGGCTTCTCCAAAGGACTGTAAAACTACAGTAGTAGCTGTAACCTCAATTGTCACAGAACAAGGGGAAAAATATGTTATACCAGATGACCTCATGTATGCAGATTATCATGAAGAGTTGACAAAGACGGAGACTTTCAAAAAGGTAAAAAATTCATTAGGAAAAAGGCATGATGAGTTAAAAATATGGATAAAAATTTCAAAAGAATTAGAAAAGATATATTTAGATGATGAAGGAAATATCCAGTTTGGAGGGAAATATTTAAAACAAACACTTCAAGAGAATATTAAAGAAAACTCGAGCTTGGAAAAAATATTAGAAAAATTAATTGAAAAATCAGAAAAACACGAAGAAGAAAAAAACTTAAAACATATTGTAGATAAATTTGTATTAGAAAAATTTAATTATAAAACATCTAATGTTAGACAATGGTTACATATATTCGAAAAAGAGTGTGGAAGATTTAAAATAGAAAAAGATAAAACTAAAATAGAATTATTAAGAATATTTTTAGATGCAACTTGCCAAGATTGGTATACTTCTACTGTAATAAAAGGAGAACATGAAAACAATTGGAATACGTGGAAACAGATATTAATAGAAACCTTTTCAGGTAAGGGATGGAGTAGCAGGACATATGCTCATTATTTTAAATACAAAGAAGGTTCAATAGTACAATATGCAATAAAGAAAGAACGATTATTATTAGAAATAAATAAGGACATGGACGCTGATACAATGATAGATAGAATTGCATTTGGGTTGCCAGAATTTATTAGAGAAAAGATCGCCAGAGATGAAATAGAAAATACAAAAGATTTAATAAATGAATTACAGAAGCTTGAAGGGATAATAAATAAAAAGAAAACATTTAAAAAAGAAGGTAAACCAGAACATAAATTCAGAAATGAAGAAAAGAAACCATGTATGACATGTGAAAACATGGGTAAAGGTATAAGATATCATCCAGAAGAAAAATGCTGGTTTAAACTAGAGAAAAAAGAGAAACCTAAAGCTATAGAAAGCAATTCAGTAATAGAAGTAAATTTAAATACAGAGAAAAAAAACTAATAGTCACACCATTGATCAGACTTAAGCTACTAGTTGAGAATCAGATAGAGATAATGGGAACATATGATCCAGGTTCTCAAGTATCCTTGATAAACTCGAAATGGATAAAAATAAAAGAGAATAGAGAAGATTTAAACAAGATATTCTTGAGGTCTGTCAATGGTGTGAATCAGACAAATGGATTGGTAAGAATAAGAATAAAAATATTTGATATAGAAAAAATAGTAGATATATATGTAGTTGAAAGAGAGGATTTTGAAGATTTTATAATAGGATTAGACTTAATTCCTATGTTTAAGTTGAGGTTGAATGAAAATTTAGAAATCTCACAGAAAATAGAGAAAAAGTTAGAAAAACCAGAGATAACATTAAGTGAAGTTACAAATTGTTCAATTAATTTTAATGAACACGTGGAAACAGAAGAATTTCAAACAAATATAGAACATTTAGATAAAGATAAAAAAATGAAGATAGAAAAATTGATAGATAAAAACAAATCAGTGTTTGCGAAAGACAAGTATGATATTGGGACTGTTAACGAATATGAAGCTAGAATTGACTTAATAGTGGAGAAATACTGCAGTAAAAGACCCTATAGATGTAATATAAAAGACAAAAAAGAAATAGAGAAACAAATAGCCAACTTACTAGAGAAGAATTTAATCGAAGAATCTTATAGTCCTTTTGCTGCACCCGTCACACTAGCATATAAGAAAAATGAAGGAAAGACACGTCTGTGCATAGACTTTAGAGATTTAAATAAAAACATTGTCCCTCAGGCACAACCATTCCCTTTAATAGATGATATAATAATAAGAGCCAGAAATTGTAAATACTTTACGACACTGGACATTAACTCAGCTTTTTGGTCAATACCACTAAGAATTGAGGATAGGAGGAAGACGGGATTTGTAACACAAGATGGTCACTATCAATGGACATGTCTACCGTTTGGCTTAAAAACGTCTCCAGCTATATTTCAACGAATTCTGAGTAGCATATTAAGAAAATATGGACTAACTGAATTTTCAGTGAACTATATAGACGATATCTTAATACACTCACCGACGTTTGAAGAACATCTAAATCATATTGAAAAATTATTAAATGCAATAAAAAAAGAAGGACTCAGGTTAAAATTTAAAAAGTGTACATTCGCTGCTAGTTCGGTTAGATATTTAGGACATGTAATAGGAGAAAATACGGTTAAACCGTTGAAAGACAACATAACGTCAATAAAAAATTTCCCAATTCCTACTACACAAAAGCAAATTAGACAATTTCTGGGGAAAATAAATTTTTACCATGAATATATAGAAAAGAGCTCAATATTACTAGATCCATTACATCAACTATTAAAAAAAAATGTAAAATTTATATGGACAGAGGATTGTGAAAAATCTTTCAGAAAGATAAAAGAAATGCTATGTTCCCAACCAGTGTTGGAGATATTCGACAAAGACCTTCCAATCAAGATATATACAGATGCATCACTTGAAGGTATAGGCGCAATACTAAAACAAACACAAGAGGATGGAAAAGAAAAACCTGTGGCCTACTTCTCAAAGAAACTTAATGAAACGCAAAAAAGAAAAAAAGCTATTTATCTTGAATGCTTAGCTATAAAAGAGGCAATAAAGTACTGGCAACACTGGCTGATAGGGAGATACTTCGAAATATACTCTGACCACAAACCACTGGAAAATATGAATATAAAAGCACGAACAGACGAAGAATTGGGCGATCTAAGTCACTATCTATCTCAATACGATTTTAAAATTATATACGTCCCAGGTAAAGATAATAAAGAAGCGGACTGCTTGAGTAGAAACCCTGTTCTAGAATCAAATACAGAAGAAGAGGATTTATTAAAAACGGTAAATTTTATTGAAATAGATGAAATAAAATTAGATCAGATGAATAATATACTATTACAGAATAAAAAAGAAAAATTAATAGAGAAAAACGGAATATATTATAAAAAAGTGAAGAAAAGAGAGAAAATCATATTATCAGAAAAATTCAGTATTGATTTAATTAATAAAATACACAAGGAATGGTGTCACACAGGAATAACACAAACACAAATGAAAATATGTCCATATTATACTGCTAAAAATTTAGTGAAGAATATAAAAAAAATTTGTAAAGAATGTTATATATGTATTAAGAATAAGTCAAGAGGGCAACATAAATTCGGCTCAATGTCACAATTAGGACCAGCGACCAAAGCTTTCGAAATTATGTCCATAGATACAATTGGAGGATTTGGAAGCACTAGATCAACAAAAAAATATATTCATTTACTTGTTGATCATTTCACGAGATATGCGTTCATTTCAACATCAAGAACTCAAAACGCCGCTGATTTTATAAAACTAATTCAAACTGTGTTAGACATAGAAAACATCGGAACAATCTTAACGGACCAATATCCTGGAATAAATTCGAAAGAATTTAAAGATTATTTAAAAAATAAAGGAGTGCAATTAATTTTTACTGCAATAAATGCACCATTTTCTAATGGTCTGAATGAAAGACTGAATCAGACATTAGTAAATAAAATAAGATGTAAAATAAACGAAGAGAAAAAGAATAGAGCATGGACATCGATAGCGAGAGAATGTGTGAATAAGTATAATATACTAGAACATACAATAACGGGATTTACACCAGAGTATCTATTATATGGCACAGACACCAGTAACATACCAGAAGAGTTAAAAAGAAAGAAAAACGGAGAAGACTGGATAAGAGATAAGAAATTAGCATTAGAAAGAACACAGAGATCACATAAGTATAACGAAAGTTTATTTAATAGAAACAGAAGACACCATGAATTCAACGAAGGAGATATGGTATTCATAGAGAATGGAAACAAACTCAATAGGAAAAAGCTAGAAGAACTAAGAATCGGCCCATATATAATAGAAGAAAAAATTTCAAACTCAATTTATAAAATAAAAACTGGAAAAAGAAATCAAGACACGAGTCTATTCCACGTGACAAAACTAATTCCAATGTTTGAAGTTGAAGCTGATTGAAAAATTATGCAATTTTCATATCGTGGAGGGGAGATGTAAAGAGAATATCATCTCTTTAATGTTATTGTATTATGGTTAGGTTGTGTAACCAGGACATAATCCCTTTTGATTTAACGCGCTTAATGTCATGTGTCATAGAAGTGTGACACATGACATTTGCCTACAAAAAAGTAAACAATATTTACGTTATTACGTTACAGATTTGATTTAAATAATTTAATTAATAGATAGAAAAGCAAGAGTTATGAGAGACGAGTAATCAACTTTAATTGTCGTTTCTGTTATTTTTACAGAAACAAATTTGTTTGATTTATTCGGACCATCCAGACTGAAACAAATAAATAATATTATATATATATATATATATATATATATATATATATATATATATATATATATATATATATATATATATATATATATATATATATATATATATATATATATATATATATATATATATATATATATATATATTAATGTAGTAGTTAACGGATGTAAACTTACCGTCCAGTGAGCACGCGGATCTGGTAACTGCTATGTTCTAACTCCTGGCCCTGTATGCTCCGTTCTCTACTTAACATCTCAATACCTTCGTAAGGATTTTGGCTCTTTGGTATCTTTTTCTCGCAAGTCACATGCATTTCTGGAAGCTTCGCGTAGAATTCGTCGTTTAAAATCGACTTGCCTTTAGAATTTTGGATAACTTCCGCCTCCTTTATTGGCGAGAGCAAGGACCCGTGGGTTAGGACCCATCGATTGGCGAATTTAATCCCTGATGCGGACACCGTCAGGATATTGGCGGTCTCATTGTCTTCGGAGTAATTGTAGGATACCATGACACCGTCAACAGCCATTTTTCTGGAATTATTAAAAAAACTGCTATAATAATTATTATTTAAGATTTGATATTCTTGCGTTTGCACATTTTAGTCAAAATTTTGGGGCGTAGCGTTCCTTGAAGGGGCCCTGTATCAAAATTTGTCGGAGGGCCCAAATGAAGGGTAAATATTTCTCACAAAAGAAAGAAAAATGCTTACATTAAATTAAAATAAATATTTATTGATCACTTCCTCCTAAAAATTACCTAGCCAAACAGTTCAAATTAAATATAAACATTTCTTGTTTTTTTTCGGCAAATTGATTTATTAAATCATCTATAGCTGAAGACGATTTCAGTTTTTCTAAAATTTCTGCCTCTATAGACAATAGTGATAAGCCTGATAACCGTTCATGTCCCATCGAAATCCTTAGGTAATTTTTCATAAGTTTTAATTTTGAAAAACTTCTTTCAGCTGTTGCGTTTGTAAAGGGTCAAGAATAGAAAGCATGCTGTTATTACCCCCGGAAAACTGGATGTAAGGCTATTGAATTTTATCAGCAATAATTCCATGAGTTCCTTAATGAAATGAATTTTTTGAATTTCAGATTTTAAGCATGTTTTCAGATTAATTAATTGTTTAAGCATAAAGATTAACTGAGGTGTCTTTAATGTAGGTATTTAGCCGACAGTTTTCCGGAAGGATTTTTTTATCATTTCGTTTGAAGAAGATTTTTGAAGTTTCTCCGGTTGTAATACTTCGAACATATAACTCAGGTCACAAAGGCTCTGAAATCTTTGTTTAGTTTGAGAAATTAATATATCTAAACAGCAATAGTATACATTGACCTTGAAATATGATTCCGGGTCTGAATTTCTCTCATCTTGTGATAACTCATAAAAAAACGCTTCGTTATCTTTCGCCTTTTATTTTAAAAACAGTTGTTACCTCTCTTTGCTAAATCTCTGGAGTCATTTAGCAAACCATTGAATGAATTTTGATTTCTTATTTCACTCAATCTATTCAAAAGATTACTTAATAAAATACTAGCTTTCTGTAAGTTATTAAATGCTGTAGAGCTTTAGAAACAGGATTAATGATTTCAAATAGTGAAGAAAAAATGTGACAAGCACTAAGAAATCATAACTCTCTAAAATGTTAATTATATTTTTACATTCTTCACGTTCATCTTTTTTAGTCCTAATTAAATTTAGTTGGTACAAAGTTAATAATTAATAAATATTTTTTCTTTATCGCTAATAAAGCGTCGTTCTTTGAAGCAAATTAATAATTTCTAAATAATTTATTTCGCCTTTCGGTTTTAAAAGAAGTTCTTTTAAAATAGGCTCATAATTATATAGTAAACGTAAAATTGACATAAAATTAGTTATTATATAATTTTGAAATTTTTGTTGTTGTTATGGAACAGCACCTGACTTAATAGTAAGTTGTTACCGTCGCCTATGGAGTTTGTGAAACCAGGGACACCGCTAACTCACCGCCGTCTGCATAGGAAACTGGAATCTGGGTCACTTGTAACACAGCACAAAGATATTATCGTGGCATACTTAGAGACAGGGGTGGTTGCTAACCAGTCTGGCTTGGAGTCCTACCACCTAGCTAGAGTCGTCTTGTCGCCTGTTACGACAAACCACCCCCGGCCACAGGAGTTGGTGTTTTACTCCGTCCCTACACGGAGAGGCCCGGAAATGTTTAGAAACAAAATTAACAAAAAAAAAATTACAGATAATAGCATACCTCTGCAACCCACATGTACATACATTTTTCACTTTGGAGCACATATAATGTTCGCGTCGCAACCGTTACAGAAAAACTGACACTGACGGTAGTTCTCGAAAATTCCGTATCGATTATATTTTTTAAAAAGGTAACTATTTAATCCATATTAATATTATAAATATGAAACTAACTCTGTCTGTCTGTTACGTTTTCACGCTTAAGTCGCTGAATCAATTTTGATGAATTTCGGCATAGAGATAGATTGGACCTAGGAGAAGGACAGGGTACTTTTTGTCGCGAAAATTAAACTTGAAGAGGGTGGAATAGCGGTGAATGTAATTAAGTTCCGATTTTTTTTTATTAATTATATGGCAGAACAACGTTTGCCGGGCCACTAGTCATATTAAATTTTTATTTTTGGGCTTGGCTTATCGAATATGAATTATGGCGAATTTCGACCAATAATATCATTAATAGAACCAAAACTACAAGTAGTGATCGAAATCGACAAAATATGATAAGAATATATTGAGAAACTCATCAAATACGTGCACAAATACAAAAATCTTGAGAATTCCATTACTTGGCAACGTCCGACACCATCATCATCATCTTTGCGTTAAATCCCGGTTGCAGCCCACACTCTCGCTTTAGCGCTTGGGGCCCCGACCGGGGCGGGCCGCTCCTGCCGACCCCCCCCTACGCTATGCCACTGGGTATACTGTCCATTCCCGCTAGGGGAAGGCCTGAGACCAGAAGTAGGTATTATAAATCACATCTTTGCACAATGCACGGTTTTATAAATAGAATAAACTGGCGGAAACCAGAGTTAACTGCGTACTTAAGCGAATTGTTCACAACGCTGAGAATGTGCTTGTCAATTGAAGTTTATACTACTAGTAGCTTTTTAGGGTTCCTCTGCCTGGACGTAAGATTGTTACTAAGATTGTTCTCTTTCGGGGTCAATACATTCGCCTGAAAAAAGAATTCTTGCTAGAGAAGAAAAAACCTTACTATTAGCCTACAGGGCCGTGATCAGATAGTCTTACGACTGGAATAGGTCCTCCATTTGGAGAGTGCTTGCTGAAAACCCAATAAGCTTGAAAGCCTTTCTCCGTGCAGGGATGGAGAATAACCTTTGCGGCCGGGATCGGCCTGTCGTAAAAGGCAAAACAACGCGGTAGCGCCCCAAGTCCGCCTGGATGGCAACCACCCCTGGTGTATAATAATGGCCATAATAATTGTGTTGCCTTATGTTGTGTTCGGGCATTGGTGACCCAGGTTCCTATACCCCTATGGGACAGCAGCGTGTTTGCGATGCCCTTAGTGTCGCAACATCCATAGTGGACGGTAACTGCTTACTATTAAATGGGCTGTCAGCGTGTCTGCTGCTCTTCAGCAATAAAAAACAAAGTGAAGCGCTGATAAGGCATGAAATCTTTCTTCTCCTTGCCTTTACCCCAAACTATATGGGGTCGGCAAAATATGTTCTCGCCTTGTATTCTACACTATTAGTCGTCACATGAACATTCACTTTTTTCGCATACATCTTTTACACAATCCATCCATCTTTTCTTCGGTCTACTCCTCCTTTTGTATCAATCGACTCTCATTTCTAGCTTTTTCTTTGTTACATGACATTATTACTTTTCAGCCTCTCAATCACTGGCGCTATTTCCCCTATTATTAATTTCTAATTTTATACATTTCAGGAACTCCACTTATTCATCTAAACAGTCGCATCTCCGCAGCATGCAGACTTTTCATCCTTGCCGTTTGTGCCCTAGCTGCCCTAGCAATCCGATCAAATTTTACAGGTTTTACGGACATAAAATTTACCTTTGGCATGAAATAACAAAATATTATTTCCTTTTATAACAAATATGATCTATAGTCACATATATGTAATAAAGATAGTTTTTGAAATATAAATTACACTGTAAACTGTAAGAAATCGAACTAGTTACCCGACAATGCATTTGTGACTTCATTCAAGCGATCGGACTAAGACTCAATTAGACACTAATTTATGTTGAACTTTCCTTCAATGTATTCGTGACGTTCGCACCTATACTGCGATATTCAACCGAAATGAGGAACTTAATATCTTCACATCCATCGCCAGGTTATCGAACTATAAAACTATGAAATATACAGACAAAACGCAGCGATGTATATCAAACAAAAGTAGATATCAACAATGAATTGCATTATAGGTAGAAGTAAAAGATGCTTCAAAAGAAAGGGGTGCGAACGGGATTACAAATTTGCGAGACATAAACACACCCATCTATGTCATGTAATGAACTATATTCAGCGGGTGGTAAACGGGGAATAGTAATTTCTGATGGTATATAAGGAATACCCATGCTTTTTTCCGCCATCACATCTCCAAGCGTCTTACAAGACGCTTGTCATTCTATTTTTGAGTTTATTCTGTGCTGCAAGTGCTTGGTGTGTTTATGGTAAGTTTTTAAATGTATTTTGAATTTTATTTCCAGTTTCAAATTTTAAAATAAAAATAAATATGTAATTAAAATTATTTTCATCATTTTATTGCATCTGATAGTAGGTATAGTTCCATAATTTTAATCTTACCACTTAAGTTTCCGTAGTGTAGCGGTTATCACGTGTGCTTCACACGCACAAGGTCCCCGGGCGGAAACAGTACTTTTTGCACTTATTTAACACAATGAAATATTATCTTGTGGATATATTATTTAGTAATACCGCGTTTAAAAAATTATACAAGTTTTCGCTATTATTAAACATAACAATGATATTAAATTGATTGAATTTAAGATTTTAAATAACATTTAAATGTTACATATTTCTACTGTAAATCTGTTTGTGTATATTTTTATATTTTTTAAATTAATGAAAATTAATGTTTCGCACGTTTAAAAAATTAAAAAAGAATTCCTTCGAGCCGGATTTGAACCAGCGACCTATGGATTTCAATTCAACATCAACTACAGTCCACCGCTCTACCAACTGAGCTATCGAAGGGTATTAACTAGGTTTGAAATTATGAGTGAAAAATATCTTTAAAAATCATACAAAAATATAATATTCTTGTTTATCATAGTTAATTACAAGTAAATAATCTACAAAAATCATGTCATAAAATAAGGCTCATAAACATAAAATGTTTTTAACATTAACACTAGGTTATAAATATTAAGCTTTAAGCTTAATATTTATTATTAAGCTTTTTTATCAAAAAGAAGACTAAAATATTATTATTTTTTCATAATCTTTTAGCATTCTATCGTTACCCGCTATATCGGGACCATACAATGTTTAAAATACGTATTAAGTAAATGTTCCATTCAATAGATAGCGCTAAACTATCAACGAAATTGCTGGAGTATAAAAGTGATAGTCAACAGATGGCGCTATGCGCCAGTAAATGTAATTTATATTTTATTTAAGATGAAATATTCAAAACAGTTCTTCTTTTATTATCCATATAATTTCCATGAACGACATGGCTTGATTTATTCTACACTTCTTCTGTTATCTGTCAATATTGAGAACATTCATAATTTTGCAAAAAATATCTTGAGAGTTTAAAACAAGGCTCAATAGGTGTGTATTTTTTAATATAAAATACTTTACAGTATGTATAGTTAGTTAGGAGTTTCATTAGATAAAGCATCTGAAAAATACTTTTTTTTTTACTATATTTTATTCTTTATCTTTACTATTTAAAACGTGTCGTTTAATGTGATAAGCTATTTCGGCGCCTCCATCAGACGCCTCCGTGGCGCAATCGGCTAGCGCGTTCGGCTGTTAACCGAAAGGTTGGTGGTTCGAGCCCACCCGGGGGCGATTCTTTTTATTTGATTTGATAACATGTTTATTGTATGTAACTATTATATTAATTAAAATATATATTTCAAGACTAATAATTTTAAATTAATCATCACCAGGAAGATTTTTATAGGACATTTCATTACATTTTAGATTAAATTCGATGCATTTACGAGATGCATGCATTTTGAAATCACCTCACGTAATTGATGAACGCCCCCTAACTACTTTATATTCAAATTGATACCGATCATGCCGGTCATACTGATAGGTTAGATGTTGTTCTTTGCTTTACATATTTTAAAAAAACCGAATGCATCAAAATATCGTCCATAACATCACTAATACATTCGACTAGAATGTTCTTATTTCAAATACATTTGAAATATAAGTTTCAAAACTATTCCATGTCTACAATAATTTAATTACTTTTTTAATTTGCATCAATGATATTTTATATATAAAAAGAGATATATTATAAGGTATATAAAATCATTTATTTGCATATACAACGAGAGAATTTGCTCGAAAAATCTTATCAACAAATTCAAAGAATCAGGCAAAATATATATAATATTATTTTTATCAAATTCATTTGACACCGTTCCTTTACAAGCTTACGTAAAATTCAATCAACAGTATTTTTAAGGCTTCCAAATTGATTACCTAGTAACCTAGTACTGGGGCACCCGTATAAAAAGGGCGCCAAATTATTATATAACCAAATTAGGTTTTATTCAAGGGTCATGGTGAGGTTTCTTTTTTAATTATTTAACCTTTTTAGTGGCTTGTGGAACTTGGTTCGATGCAGGTAATTATTTTTTATTATATAATAGGTTTTATTTGAATTTTATAGAAATTGTTTTAAAGCAACGTGCACGGTAAACTCCCCGTAATCTTTATTGGCACGTGATTATGCTGGGTTTTTTTCCAGAGTGGGCCGGGTCCACTTGGGATCACATTGTTCATAATGGTTATTTTAATTTTTTTTATTTCTAAGGAATAGGATGTTAGCGACGCTTGGGGCACCGCGAACACGTCGCTGTCCCATAGGGGTACAGGAACCTGGGTCATTAATGCCGGAACACAATACAAGGTTATTATGGCGGTATACTTATAGACCTAGGGTGGTTGTCATTCAGACGGACTTGGGGCCTTACCACGTAACTAGGGTTGTTTTGTCGCCTTTACGACAGGCCGACCCCGGCCGCAGAGTATTATATAACTTCACAAAACCTCGTCGCCCTGCGCTGCTAGTCACTTTGTTAGGGTATTTTTACTCATACGAAACAAAAACAAAAAAAGTGTGCACATTCACATACGGCAGAAATGAAACTTCATAAAATTAACCTTCGAGAGAATTAAATAAATATAGAGCATCAGGAGTATTAGGATAATTATAAGATTTATGTACTTTTCCGTTAGCCGCCGCAAAGGGTAGGTTAGGTCCTTCACTATAAATTAATATTTCCGGGCCGCACCGAAGACAGAGCAAGGGAGCATCTGGCTGGGGCTATCTGTGTGTGTGTGTGTGTGTGTGTGGGGGGGGGGGTCTGAAATGTACCGAAACGGGCGTCCGTGCTTTCCGACACAGGCTACTTGTAGGTTACGGTTATTTTTTTTTTATGACCACCAGTATCTGTGTGGCGGCTGTGTGGACGCAATTACAATAATTTAAATGATAAAATATAAATAAATATTAATTAATAGTAAGTAAAAATTAAGACGACACTAAGTGCTAGCGACCTTGAGCGAGTGGGAGGAGTTTGAGCTAGTGAGAGTAGCACGCGCGGGGCCCCCCCGCAACCCGCATTGAAAATTCGCAGGCGACGTAATTGTATATTTTAGAGAAGTTCGTTGGGTAACCATACGTTACAGATTATGAAGACTATCTAATAATCATGAAATTTTTAACCGCTTATTTAATATTAGTTAGGATTATTGTTTCATGTTCTGTATCTTATATCATTCCCTGTGGTAGGATATAATATAATATAGGTATTTCAATAAACGGAAAATATAATTATATCAAACGAACACAGGTTTTCTGTCTACAGGTTTTGTAACTATAAATAAAAAAGTGAATTAGGTATTTATAGGATTTTATTTAAAACTCCTCGAAATTTAATACTTTCACAGCAACTATACTGTCTTCTTTTTCAGCCGTCACTGCTCGTTTTTTTATTAGTTTGTTTTTATTTTCTTTTTCCTCTTCCTTTTTCCTTTTGCGTCCGTGTATGGCACTAACTATATAAGAGGGGTCCCTAATTACCATATTCCTCGTATATCTAGGATCAACCAGTTCGGGAAGCATACAATCTGTATAAAACTTAATTAAATTATTTTTCATTTTAGTGTCCCAAAAAGCGTCATCCTTGTAAATTAGTTCAATTTTTACAGGAAAGTTTTCACCAGACCAAATACCAAGCATACATTTATCTTTTCCTGTTATATGCAGCTGTCCCTGTATTTGATACCACCAATTATGTTCTTTGTTTATTATGTAATTACCGTTTACCAGTTTTTTATAAAACAATTTTTTTTTCATGGATGGCTTTATCTAGTCCTAGTTTGTAAGCTGTGAGTGGACATTTTATTTCTAAAATGGTGTTTTTATTAATAATACCGTCTGGTGATGCGCCGAGGAAGGGTATTTCTTCATCAAGAAAAAGTCCACACGGTTCTATTTTAATATTTTCTTGTTTCGACAATTGTTCTTTCGCAAAATTTTCGTTGTCTTGTCCACGTTTTATAGACTTAATGTGTCCTATAGACTCTTTATATAAAAGATCTTTAACTAAATTGCAGCAACTTATGTCATTGCGTCTTTTTATAACACGTCCAAAGTTGGAAGCGGTCAAAATCCGTCTTCGTAGTTCTAGCCACTCACTAGAACCACTTTGTAATATAGTCTTCCTTTCTATTTGTTCTCTTTGTTTGGCAGTTTCCGCCAAATTTGCTAAAAATATTTTTTTTGATTCCTCTAATATATCATCATCCATATCCGGTCTTGAACATTGCTCACCATAGTTTTTATTACTTTCTGTGTAGTGTTCATGTAATCTCTTCTTTATTCTATGATAATTTTTTGTTAAATGTAGGCGTTTTTGTTTACGCATTTCTATCTTTTTTAATTCACCATTTGGACTCCTGCCCGTGATTGATTTTTGCAACAACGATAAAGGTTTATGGGTATTAAATGATAAAGCAGCTGCATTACAACGCATATGGTATTGGTTCTTCTGGGAAAAATTTACCCGCTTACCCCCTACAAATTTTGCAACAATACTATGGAAGCGCTCCACAGTGTTGCTGTCAACGTCTTCAATCAAGCTTCTTGCATGAGCAGCTATATGTGTCAATACAAATTTTATTCTATGCCACAAACTGTTTGTGAAAATATCTCTGTCTATGTTGTCATCTTCTCCCATTTTCGAGCAAAAATATGTCTTACAATTAGTATGAACTCCAAATGCATGTTCTGCGGCTAACATGATATCATTATGTAAACTAGTGACATTGCCAGAATTTTTATAATTTCTTATAGCGGTTACTATTACCTTTCTTATTGACAGTATTCTTTGTTTTGTTATATATTTTCTGTATTTAATTAAATATTTCGTGTCAGTGATAAGAGCTTGTAACTTATTGCAAAGGTTTCTTAACAGGTGGTTGCGGCATTCGATTTTTTCAATTGTTATATTTTCATACGGTCTTGACTGTAACAATTTTGCATAAGTATTTGCATCACCATCTGATATTAACCTTGAATATATTAAATTATGCATTTCTATGCTGTTCTTGAATCCTTCTACCAAGATCGTGGATTCCATTCCAGTTGAAGGACCTGAAAATAAAGTAATAATTATTCCAACCATAAAATTTTAGTTTCTTTATTATTATTACAACATATTTAATATTATGAATTTACCAGAATAATTTTTATAGCAAGCATGCTCCTTAGGTGTGACATTTTTCTTGGCAGCTTGGGCGCATATGCAGCAGTATTTATTTTTCACTGCCATATAAATAATTTTTCCACTTCTTTTCCCAATTATCGCAGCTGCGCCTGATAGGGATGAGTAATTTTTTTTATAAGATCTTTTTCCCCAACATCCATCTGCAATAACGTCAATATATGGAATGCCATTTTCAGTAACTCTACCGTCTTCCAAAGCCATTTGACGTTCTTCATTAGCGGCTTCATTCATAGAATTCAAAGCTTCTTTTTCCCAAACTTTGTTAATTGTTCCCATTCTTTTATTAAATAACTCATAGGATATATGAGGCAAGTCCATTGCTGCCAATAATTCATTAAGCTGTGTATAGCCACAACCTATTGCCACTGCACCCGCAACTGTATTAATATTTAAGTCAATTTCAGGATCATTGCAACAAATGACAAAAGTTTCGTTACACATGTTGCATTTTAGTTTTAGTTTAGAAACAAGGCCCAGTTTTCGTTCAGATATAATTTCTACAGATTTCAAACCACAGTCTATATTACCATGTGAAGATATTTCTTGAAGCTCTTTAAAAAAATGTTTAATATTTAATATTCGCATTCCATTCACTATTTCTTGATTATTTCTGAAAAGGAAATATACATAATAAGAATTTTGCAATATTAAACAGAATAAGGCCTTTAACATTTGTTTTGTAATATCTTTTATTGTTCACATTCTTTGCTATCACTCACGGGTTCTACAATATTATATTGAAAATTTTCCCCTTTTTTATTAATTTTATTTATCGAGAGTTTTACTATATAAAACTTTATATTGACAGACTATCCTGACATCATAGAAATAATAATACGTTTACCTGACCGAATTTGACTTCTCGTTTTCAATATCCATTTGAAAGCTTTCTTCCTGCTCAGCAAATATCGTTTCGGTTACTTGAGAACTGTAACAGTTATAGTAATTAATATAAGTTCATAGAATTAGGTTTCAAATATGCTAAAATCAGAATATTGAATTAGATATGCATTTACTTGTCAACAATCTTGTTCTCATTTTCATTGTCAATATGGGAAGATCCTTTAATCACTCCAAGCGTTTCCGTAAATTCAGACCTACAATATAAATGTATTTATATTTAATTATACAGTGACAATAGTAATAGCATTCAAATATTTTTAAAACTCGAATCCGGACTGTCCCGACTACGATGTAGTATTGTCATACTACACTACAATACACACCTCGTCTCTGTCTCCTCATTTACGTCGCGATTATCTTTGTTATTATGTAATCTCCTAAAAAGAAAATAATGTCACTTAGTAAAATAAAAAATAATAATATATGTAACAATTAAATGTTATGATTAATTTATCTGGTCCAATTTACATCAATGTGCTAAAATACAAAAATGATAATTATGATTGAGAACACGTTACTTACCTTAGTAATCTATTTTTTGCGAGCGTTTGGCGTTTCTTTTTTAGTAATCTAGATTTACCAGCCATTTTAGCGCGAAACTTATAATAGAGTTAAATCGTTTAGTGATTGCTCCGAGCGTCAACGTCTACCCGTGACAGTGGTCAGCGATGCACTGCCGCCCGTCGCCCGCAAGGGCCCCTGCTAACCCGAGCATAAAGATTATTCGAAAAAGCATAATTGTATATTATCCTTTTACTTTGAAATAAAAAGTCGTATATTAAAAGATGGGTAATTAAATTGTGTTGAAGATGGTGAAGGTTTCATAAAAATACGCTTGATAGTTTTTACGTGATTCTCAGATTTTTATCTGCGTTAGACCTAACTTTACAAATTAATTACACTATGTAATATAAACATAATCTAAAATATTCACATATTAAGTTATTGAGAAAATGCTCAAATTTAACATATATTTTTTCCAGTTCATTAACACCACTCGTTTAGATGTGATCTTCAGAATAAAATCATTAAAAGTCTCTTGTCGTCGCCTTAACCTTTTTTTCTCACCCCAGCGCTTGGGAACGGGTGGCGGGGTAGAGGACTCCCCAACCTAACCTATCCTTTGCGCCTGGCGAACGGAAAAGTACCAAGGTTTATTGTTTTTATAATACAGCAGCATCTCGATATCTCGAATGTCAAGGGAAATCCGATGCCTTTCCACGACAAATTAAAAAACATCGACAATCTGAACATCGTATTTATTCTATAATTAAAAATAACCGAAATTAATATTTTAAACTGACAAATTATTTATCATAACAGTTTTGGCTTGTTTATTGTTATTGTAGGGTAATTTTCCTCGCGATGTCAATGACTCAAATTGCCCTTTGAAGTCACAGTAATAGCAGATATATGTATATGAGATGTTTTAGATAAATGAATGAAGATACTCGATACTACTTAAGTGTAGGAAGTGGGAACAGCTGATAAAGCGAATGACATAATATGTGTACACACTCTTTCCAATTATTACTTTTATTCTTTTTCCGTGCAGAGGGTGTAAGAATACTGACACTGACCGGAGTGAGATTCTCGATAACTTATTATTATGAGGGCTGTTGTGAAACAGCAGGCCTATTAATAAATAAATATATAATACTCCTCTAGAGCTTATCTGAGGATATTTTATTTGAATAGTAAATAAAGAACTGTTTGTTTTAAATTTCATTTTTTCTTGGTGTTTTTTTTTAATGCTGTAGGACAGCAGACAGGCTGACGGGCCGCTTAGAATTTAGCAGTTACTATCGCCTATAGATGTTTGCAACGCCAATGGTATCAGTATAAGGGTACAGGAACTTGGGTCACTAATGCCGGAACACAACACAAGATTATTATGGCGGCATACTTAAGACCGAAGGTGGTCGCCATCCAGACGGGCTTGAGGCCCTACCACGTAGCTAGGGTGGGGGGTTTTGTCGCCTTTTACGACAGGCCGATCCCGGCCGCAGATGTGAGTATTCTTTCTCCGCCCCTGCACGGATAATCGTGTTCAATCATATTTCACACCTTTCTAATCTATCCATTTGTTTAATCTACCCCTCTTTCGGTATCCATCAAATTAAATTCCAATCATTTGAACAGCTATAAAATATGGGACAACAATCGCATGATGTGCATCAATGGCTCAAGCAAAAATAGGTTGAATCATTAATGTTTATAAATTGATCTTTGTTTATACGATTGGCTACAATGAGTTACTTAAGATATTATCTATGACTATTTCATAACAAAAACAAGCTAGATCTCTGTGATCCCACAATACACCATTTGTATTCATACAAAGTTGCAAGGCCTCTTTGTATCTTCCAGTTCCTGCAATTAGATATTTATGATCTTTCAACACTGTCTGATATCATTTTCTGTTGAGCTCCTTTGAATTAATATCTTAAGGCCTACTTACTAGAAGTAAAATGAGATCATAATACTCCTGGAAAGACGCTAACACGAATCGCTGATTTTTTTTATAAACAAACAACTGCGGTAAACAATATGTCCTAAACAAACTATGTGTATTACAAATATTATGTCATCGCATAAATCTGTTAAGCTCATTGGTTATCTTTCTTCACAACTGTAGAACAGCAGACAGGCTGACGGTGCACTTAATAATGACCAGTTGCCGTCGCCTGTTACGCTGCAGTGCGCGTAGGGCAACTGAAATCTGGGTCACTTGTGCCGGAATACAACAGAAGGTGATTACGGCGCCATATTTAGACAGCAGGGCTGGGTGAGAGCTACCTAGGGTTGCTTTGTCGCCTTTTACGGCCGCAGGGGTGAGTAAAAAGATCCCATTGGGTCGAAGTGTCCGAGATAACTCTCGGCCCCGAAATAAGATAAGATACTATGACGACATACTTATGACGTGGCTAGGATGGGTTAGTCGGCTTTTACGACAGGCTCCGGCCGCAGAGGTCAGTATTCTTTCTCCGCCCCTGCACGGATAAAAAATGCTGGTATGCTTAGATGTATGACATTCACGAAACACTTGTGATCTTTTGACATCCTTATATATCGAATGGTATTGAGTGTCGTCGCCCCATCGGATAAAGCGGCATGAGGTCGGCGTTTACGATCAAATTTGATACAGTGCGGTTGCAATCAGCCTGTAAGGTCGGCGAATTGGTTCAATTGTATTTCGAGGTGGAACATGCGAGGTGAATTTGATGGCAAATTACTCATCTTAGTAAATAAATGAAAAGATATATCTTTCAAAAAGGTAAAGGTATGCTGAGATGGTTTAGCCATGTCGAGAGAATGAATGAAGAACGATTGACGAAAAAAGTGTATAAGGCGTGTGTGAATGGAAGTGTTGGAAGAGGTAGACCTAGGCGGACGTTTCGAGACCAGATCAGGGACGTCTTGAAAAAAGGTCAGGTCAAGAGTACCCTAAACCGAAGGGCATGTATGGAGGTAATAATGAAAGTGGACGAAGCGAAACAAGTATGTAAGGATCGTAGCAAGTGGAAAGAAGTGGTCTCTGCCTACCCCTACGGGAAAGAGGCATGATTATATGTATGTATAATATCATTCACATGCGGTTATTTAGAAATGTAGCGTTTATATATTATTTACACTAGTTGATCCGGTAAAAGTTGTTTTCTGCTATATCAATTTTTTCCGTAAAGTAAAAGTTTCAGTTAAGTCCGTTCTTAGTGAGCATCTACATTGTAAAATGAGTAACTACGCTAAATTTAAATTCAATCGAATGTATAGTTTTAGAGATTTCGTGATGAGTGGTATTTTGTATTTTTTTATTATATAAACAAATTTGGTGTTGTTTTGTAGAGTAGACTACTGGCTGTAAAAGCAATACAAAAAAAAAAACACACTTAGCAGGCTAATTTTTGCGTTAGCAAAAAAAGTGGTTTTTTTAGTGAGGAATTTCATGTGGTGGATATTTTTTGTCTATAATGCCTTTAGTATCAATAAAAATTGTATTACAGTATCTAGAAAAATCTTTTGTCATTCAATTAGCGTCAATTTCTAATTATTTATTAGTGCTCTTAAGTATTTAATTATCGATATTTATGTAGATGAAGTGACGTAGTTGTGTTGAGAAAATAAAAAAGGCTGCCATTCAAGAGGGGGTGAAGTAAGTCAAGGGGGGAGAGATTTACCGATAAAATGGGTTGAAAAACAACCCCTTTAAATATCGGTATATCATGAACAAACACATGGTATATATTGTTTATTGCTCAACAGAAATGAACCGTGAATAAAGAAAATTTAGTAATGGGATTTGTTTGATTATAATTACTCTATTAGACATATGCAATTTAGTTTGATGTCATAATCAGCATATATAGGGCGGTGAAAGAATACCAATTTCTGCAGCCGTAAAAGGCGACAAAACAACACTAGCTAGGTGGTAGGGCTCCAAGCCCGCCTGGATGGGAACCACTCCTGGTTTTAAATATGCCGACATAACAACCTTGTGTTGTATTCTGGCAAAAGTGACCCCTAGTGACCCTTACAGTTTTACAGTATTCTTACGCGGATAGCAGCGTGTTACCGATGTCCCTTACGCTGCAAACTATACAATACAAACCATAGGATACGGTAACTGCTAAATTCTACGTGGGCCGTAAGCCTGCCTGCTGTCCTACAGCAATAAAAAAACCATATACAAACTTTATTCTTCTTACACTTTTTTTTCCAAATATTCCATATATTATATATCCCACAATTCACAATTGTATTGTTTTTATTGGCTCTCCTTATGTCAACGGAAAGAGAAAAGAGGCCAGGAGATCCATAGGACGGGCTTAGTTCTGCTCAGTTTGGACTCCGGTTTCCCTCTACTTCATTGAGCTACTACTGATTGTACTTTTATTATACACTTTCTATTGTACTGTCTTGTATGGGACAAAAATAAAGGATTTTTCATTTCATTTCATATCAGTTTGTTGCTATAGTTTTCAATGGAATAATGTGTCATTTTTGATATTCTATGTTTGTAATATCGAAATGCAATTTTGATATAATTATACAGATAAAAAACACTTAACAGTTGTTTTTCGAGGACGGAGTGATAGTATGTATACAAATATTAGGACGTACTGCTTACCACAAACAACACAAATGGAGGGAATGTAGATGTCACACGACCGGATCAGAGATTACTCATGCTCGTTTGCTCAATTGACCTTATGAGTGCCGGCTAAGCTGACGCTGAACATTTCCGTTCGTATTTCACACAGGAATCGTAAAGGGACGCTTTGTTATGGGAATAATGAACCCTTTGGCAATTAAATATCATGTTACCAAGAACTATTTTAGATAAGATTAGATGGTACTTACGTATTAACGCCACCGCAGCTACATATTTTGAATGTTTATGAATTTGTGATGTTACTAGCTGACCCGGCAAAAATTCATCAAAATTGGCTCAGCGGTTTAGGCGTAAAAGAGTTACATTCACATTTATAATATTAGTATGGATTTACATCCATCAGGAATACCGATATCTACGCGGTAAGTAAAAAAAGTTGAGAGTAAAAGGGATAACTCCGAATTAATTCTTTCTAATTAAATCGCAAAACCAAGGTATCACACTGGAATAGAATAGCAACAATGCTTAAGTAGTTTTTCTACCAACGGAGAAAGAAGAAAACACCAGGAAACCTGACGAGGTCACTGGTGTAACCCGCCAATCCGGCGTAGACAAACGTGGCGGGTACACTATCTGTTCCTACAATGGATCGAGTTCACTGGGACGTATACCCATACTAATATTATAAATGTGAAAGTAACTTTGTCTGTAACGTTTTCACGCCTAAGGATATATCTAATCTTGGAGAACGACATAGGCTATTTTTTATTTATATGGCCGAACAAAGTTTGCCGGCTCAGTTAGTATTATTATTTCGAATTCACCAAATTCATGTACATGTCCTATATCAGCGATAGAATAATTCAATATTTGTATCTACTATGCTACTGTTCCAGTCCATGTAACAATCTGAAACACTAGCACTGCACAATACAATAATAACGCTCTTTGCCTAATGGGCAGCATCCTGTGAAGACTCGAAGTGGCCCAGTCAATGGCTGACACGTTACTTCGGATACACGTATCTAATCCTACCATAATAAAGTGACATATAAAGATATTATTCGATTTTTAAAAGATTTGCTACGTAAATATTAACGAACTCCATACAGCTTCTAGAACAAAACAAATTTAAAAATTACATCCTTTCCGCATTTTTGTAATTCCGCGTGCGTGGGAGTAGGATCAAGCGTGTAGCGCATATACATTCGCAACGAAGTATTCCAAAACGAACGATGTTAACGAAACGATTTATTAAAATTTAAATTCCACTATCGGATGCAGTGTTCAAGTGAATTTGTGAACTTGCTATTTTAACGGACATGCATAGACGAGCTTCAAGTGTAAAAAAAAAGCAACCACCGACTCCGAAGAGTCTTTATTTGTGTTTAAAGAGATAACATTTTAGGTGAGTCCATTTTAAAAGTAATTAGTGGTAATAGCAGTCTTTTATCAATGAGCTCGTTGTGGACAGGTGCGCTTGGCTAGTTTCAAAATGTTGGCCATTTTTGTTGACTTTTGAAGATAGCCTTATTGGTAAGTTTCCTGTTTATACTAATGGAGATTTTATTAACTTGGTTAGTCCATTATAGTCATAGTCAATGTAAAGATCGGGTGAAATTTTGTATGTCTCATTGAATTATTTTAAGAACCGATTTGCTTCACTGTAATTTGTTTTGGAAAAAACATTAATTTAGATTATAAGTATGAACAATGGCAGACTATATTTTTACTATATCTATATAAATAAATAAAATTGAGTTTGTATTAAGAAAATAGCATTTCTTAAAATCCCTAAAAATATAAAATTACTGAATATAACCTCATTTAAAATACAATTAAAATTTTTTTTAATAAATAAGTGCTATTATAGCGTAAAAGATTACATAAATGATATTATTTCTAATTAAATTTACATGTAAATTAATATCTACAATGCGGAAATATTATAAATCATAAATGACAAATATTAATAATCAATAAACAAAAAATTAAATAATACTATATTAAAGTTATAATTTAATTTAAAATATGTAAGCGCTCATGTATTCATGTCGACATAATTTTGTATTATTATCAATATTTATATGTATACACAATAAAAGATATATATTTTAGTCATGGTATTACATAGGGGTCCTTTGTTCTTTTGTTTTTTATTTTTTGATTTTTTGTTTCTTAACGGTTTCACAAATCATATGTTATGTCTTTTTGTTTTCATGTTTAGTTGCTATTATTGCTTAATTATCTCAAAAAATTGTGATCTTATAGGGCAGCAGAAAAGGCCTACTCATTTAAATTTTGCACGCCAACCTTGGCATAACATGTCGGCTAATTACTATAATTTTCTAACCAAATGCAATGTAGTATATCAAATGTAGTCATTGTATTGTAAACATGTTTAGCAAATAAAATTATTATTATTATATTATTATAAGAAACGAATCTATTATATTTTTTTAACTGGGTGTCTGTTTATTATGACTTATCTACAAAACGGCTAAACCGATTTTGACGACACTTTCACTGGACAATAGATATGCTAACGAATGTTATTATAAGTAATTTAAGCTGACAGATAGTACAGTAGTAGAAGCAGAAACAAGAGTTCGTGCCGCTTTTCCGTTGTGTATTAAAATCCACGCGAACAAAGTCGCGAGAATGGCTAGTTATTGAAAGTTAAACCCTAAATAGTTTCTACACTTAAGAGAGTAGTTTACAAGACCCACAAGCGGGTATTTTGGCAACCACAGTGACAGCGGATGTGCTTAGCGATCCAAAGGTTTCCTAGCTTATTGGGTACTTTATCAAATGTAGAGCGACCTAAACTCTATATTTTTAATCTTTAATGAAAAGGGATTTGTCGCCTAGCGGCAATGTCACCCTGTAAATCATATTAACTTACTATTACTTAATTACAATGTGCTAAAAAAAAATAATAGTCTACAAATCTTATTGACCCCCTCGGACAAAGGAGATGATAACAAGCTATTGCACTCTCCCAACGTGGACAGACCATGAACTCCAAATAGCTGAACTTTCAATTGATAATTGCGAGTAGGTACATTATGTTAAAATATGAATAACTAGCCGATTGCGACCGCTCCGCTGGGCGATAAACAGGCAAACTTCAATCGAAAAAAAAATGAGAAAGGGTAATCTTCGTAAAAAAAATTCAATAAAAAGTTTTTTTTTATTGCTGTAGGACAGCAGACAGGCTGACGGCCCGCTTAGAATTTAGCAGTTACCCTCGCCTATGGGTGTTTACAACGACAGTGGCATCGCGAACACGCTGCTGTCCCATAAGGGTACAGGAACTTGGGTCACTAATGTCGAAACACAACACAAGGTTATTATGGCGGCATACTTAAGACCAAAGGTGGTCGCCATCCTGACGGGCTTGAGGCCCTACCACGTAGCTAGCTAGGGTGGGTTGTTTTGTCGGCTTTTACGACAGGCCGACTTCGGCCGCAGAGGTTAGTATTCTTTCTCCGCCCCTGCACGGATAAAAACAATACGGATACGGATAAAAGTATCCTAATACCCCCAAGAATATGTGTACAAAGTTTCATGATGATCGGTTCAGTTTTAGCGTGAAAGCGTAACAAACAAACTTACATTTACATTTATAATATTAGTTCCTCTGGTTTATTACATGTAGGTACTATAATTTGGCGACGGTATAATTTTCGTGAGAAATGCAAACTTATTTGATATCTCAAAATAGTTACGATATCCTTTCTCCCCACGTTGCTCTGGTCTATCCACGTTTTACAAGAAATAAACTCGATATTTTAACACGAAAAATTTATATTATAATACACTAAAAAGACAACATATACCTAATCAAACAAATAAACCAACACCTAATATTAAAACCTTTATTAATTGATGTAAATATTACCCGAGTGAAATGATTAATACCTATTTCATAAAACATTACGTTTCAAAATAAAATAAACACTGATTACCTTGAATTTGGAATGTTCTGTTTGTTTAATGATTATAGGTTATAAAGTAACTAAGTCCACAAACAAAATAATTAATTTAATTTATTAACAGTTTGAACACCAAAACTCCACTGTACTATTTATACACATGTTATTTTAACAAAAAACCAATCCTTATTAGAATCATATTTATTATAACTTTATTTGCGTTATCAGTATATCAGCTGTTTATTAATTTGCTGAACTAATGACATCTTGCGGCATTAATAATACTCTAACATTCCGCCATGTTTTTATTTCGGATGTGTTTTGTGATTACGTCAACAGATGTCGTTAGCATTATTTTTAAAGCTTGCATAAACATCGACAGTCCTAGAATAAAAAATTATATAGATTTTCACATAAGGAAATTAAAAATTTCTGTCAGTAAAAACTAAAGTAGAATGGTAAAGTATGAACAGAAAACAATTTTTATACTCGAATTGCGAAGAAACGAATTTAACGAAATATTATAGTGGCGTTTGTAATATTTATCACCCATGGGAAATCTGAGTAAAACCCTCTTTTTGCTATAGGCTAGCACAAGTATTCATTGATCTATTTGTAGCATTTTAAACACCGATATAAATATAGAAAATAAACTCGTGGTCAATTTGCTTCTGTTTGTATTTCTATTCATCATCATCATCATCATCATCAATTCAGCCGGAAGACGCCCACTGCTGGACAAAGGCCTCCCCCAAAGATCTCCACGATGATCGGTCCTGCGCTGCCCTCATCCAACCTATCCCGGCGATCTTGACCAGATCATCGGTCCATCTTGTGGGGGGCCTACCAACACTGCGTCTTCCGGTACGCGGTCGCCATTCGAGGACTTTTCTGCCCCAACGGCCATCAGTCCTTCGAGCTATGTGCCCAGCCCACTGCCACTTCAGTTTTGCAATCATCCGGGCTATGTCGGTTACTTTGGTTCTCCTGCGAATCTCCTCATTTCTGATTCGATCTCGCAGGGAAACTCCGAGCATAGCCCTCTCCATTGCTCTCTGAGCGACCATGAGCTTTCTCATAAGGCCCATAGTTAGCGACCACGTCTGTAAAAAAATTAATTTAAAATTAATAACGTCCAAAATTCTATTAAAAATTACAAATTTAGCGGTGCTGTCTGGATAGCAAACGAGCGACATAAAACCACTCCTTAGTCTTTGAGCTAATCTGGAAGGGTAAACGGGATCCGTAGCATAGTTATTAAACATTCGTGACAAAATTCCAGTTGCCTTTAATCTACCGATTAAATAAACCAAACTTAAGCAATATAATAGTTTAATCGTAGAATTTATATTGATACTCAATTATTCGCTATTTATTACGTTCACTCGTTGAATGCACGTTTCGTCGTTGTCGTGCATACTTACTTTAGTTTACTAGTTGACCCGGCAAACGTTGTTCTGTCATGTGAATTAAAAAAAAATAGCCTATGTCCGAAAAGGATTCCGAAAAGGTTTTAGCACCATAGACCACATACATACGCTGCGGCAGGTTATACAGAAGACGGAGGAGTATAACCAGCCACTATGCGTGGCGTTCGTGGACTATGAGAAAGCCTTTGATTCGATCGAGACCTGGGCGGTGCTTCAGTCTCTCCAGAGGTGCCACATTGATTATCGATACATCAAAGCGTTGAAGTGTTTGTATGAAAACGCCACCATGTCAGTCCGTCTCCAGGATCAGAACTCGAAGCCTATCCGACTGCAGCGGGAAGTCAGACAAGGCGATGTCATATCGCCGATGCTGTTCACCGCTGCGTTGGAAGATGTCTTCAAGCTTCTGCACTGGAACGGGCTGGGCATCAACATTAACGGTGAGTACATCACTCACCTTAGATTCGCAGATGATATCGTAATCATGGCTGAAACCATGGAAGACTTAAGCTATATGCTTGATGGCCTCAATACAGCTTCCCAAGGAGTAGGTCTCAAAATGAACATGGACAAGACGAAGATCATGTCTAATGTCCATGTCGCACCTACCCCCGTAACAGTTGGGAACTGTACTCTGGAAATTGTTGACGAATACGTCTACTTGGGTCAAACGATCCAGTTAGGCAGGTCCAATTTCGCGAAAGAGGTCACTCATCGAATCCAACTCGGATGGGCAGCGTTCGGGAAGCTCCGTAAAATCTTTTCGTCCCAAATACCGCAGTGTCTGAAGACGAAGGTTTTTAACCAATGTGTGTTGCCAGTGATGACATACGGAACGCAGACGTGGTCGCTAACTATGGGCCTTATGAGAAAGCTCATGGTCGCTCAGAGATGATGAGCCTATGTCCATCTCCAAGGTCAAATCTATGACTATACCGAAATTCATCAAAATTTGTTCAGCGGTTTAGGCGTCAAAGCCTAACAAGTAAACAAACAAACTCACTTTCGCATTTATAATATTAGTTAGGATAACATCTAATACAAAGATTTCCTATTGTTTATAATATATATATGGATTACTTTTTTAAAAGAAATTATTGGGCACAACCGTTTTATTTTACTACAATTTTTTTACTCCTCGAGCTTAGTCACTTTGTTCTACAAATGTAAAAACAATAATGGCGAAAAAGATTTTTTTTAATGCTGTAGGACAGCAGACAGGCTGATGGCCCGCTTAGAATTTAGCAGTTACCATCGCCTATGGGTGTTTGCAACGCCAGTGGCGTCGCGAACACTCTGCTGTCCCATAAGAGTACAGGAACTTGGGTCACTAATGCCGGAACACAACACAAGGTTATTATGGCGGCATACTTAAGACCGAAGGCGGTCGCCATCCAGACGGGCTTGAAGCCCTACCACGTAGCCTAGGGCGGGTTATTTTGTCGCCTTTTACGACAGGCCGAACCCGGCCACAGAGGTTAGTAATATTTCTCCGCCCTTGCACGGATAAAAAATATACTCAAAAGGATCAATTAATAAGCCTTTTGTTTACAACTTGCTTGCGACCTTTCCACGAGGTTTACCGCAGTGATTTTGCCAATTCATCCAGAAAAAAAACTACATATGTTTATTAATTGGAATTATTAAATTTATTTCAGGTTTTATTCTTTTTGGGACAAATCCTTCTTGGTGTTTCTTAAAGAAAAAACTCAAGTCTGTAAATCGCTTAAAAAGGTTTTTAAAAGATATGAGCCACTTTTAGCAATATCACGAATTTTTAAAATAGCCTATTCACCACTATAGTTTAAAATGTATATTTTTTTATCTCCACTGATATAAAACACGTGTAGTAGTTATGAATATTTGAGAAACTTGACAGACAGTCATCAGATAACTTCATAATTTTTTTATAGCTAGAGTTCAGCAGACAGGCAAATGGCCCACCCTGGCACGTGGTTACCGTCGCCTATGGACGTTTGCAGGCATTACCAAAACGCTGCCGGCCTCGAAGAAATTTTATAACGCCTTTTTTGAAGAACCCCATACCGTACCGCGCTGAGGAAACCTCAGCCGGAAGCTTATTCCAGATCCTGAGAGTACGCATCATGAACGTTCTTGAGAAACGTTTCGTACAAGAAATAAGAGGCTCCAAGAAATGGGGATGAACACTCAGCCGGTGGCGGGCAGTGCGGTGTAGAAAGATGACGAGGGCACCATCCTAAATAGCTCCTCAGAACACGCCCCGTTGTACAGACGGTAGAATACGCAAAGAGACGCAAAGTCTCATGTCGCCTTGGAATAATTACACACATGTCGCTTTATGGCCGTCAGTGTGCGTCTATCGTAAGAATTTTCCTCGCATATTTTTTCCAAACGCGCCAAAAGAAGTAACTTAAAAAATGAATTCATTAAACATTTACTCTGCTAAAAATTTATTATTAATGCTTTTAAAATATAATTTAATAACGATTACTTGTTGGCTTTTAACTAATCAAACTCATCATTCTTCCCCGTAAGATTTCCTTGAAATACACAAAAGCCCCCATGATATTTCTAAGTAAATAACACGTTAATAATCTTAATAAATAGTGATTAAGCCATCAATCACACACAATTAAAGTTGATCAAGTTGTACACAACATGTTTAAAGACATGTTTAAATATTGGTTAACGAACTGTTAAAATTACTCACGATTTCAGAGATTTATGTATAATTAGCTGACGCGGTAAACGTTTTTCTGTCGTATAAACAAAAAAAAAACAGTACTTAATTACGTTCAGCCCTATTTCACCCTCTTCGAATTTCATTTTCGTGAGAAAAAGTAGCCTATGTCCTTCTCCAAGGTCCAATCTATATCCATTGCGAATTTATCAAAATTGGTTCAGGTGTTTAGGCGAAAAACCGTAACAATCAGACAGAGTTACTTTCACATTTATAATATTAGTATGGATTTTAATAAATATTTAAACTATCATAATGTATAATACTATAAGCAAATGTTTAAAATATATTTAGTTTTTAAACAAATGTGGTATTGTACGAGTAATTATAAACATTTATATTTGACAGCTTTAAAAGTTAATAATTTAAAAATACGTATATATAAATATACAGAGTGACTTTGACAAACCCGTCCAAATTAACACAGAAGAATCTTTAGTAAAAGTTATGAGGTAACATGTATTTTAGTTTTGTATCACATAGTACAAAAATGTTGAGTAATCAGCATCATAAAGTCATTCAAAGAACTCGCAATTTACATAATACGGCGCTAGAGTGTCGATGACCTCTCCATCTGACCTAGTAAAAGGTCGAGGACGGCGGCATTGAACCGGGCGAGCGAATACGCATTACTCATTTACGCGGGTGTGACAGAGACAGGTAATAACAGGTTAACGTACGCTGTTTGCACCATATGATTATTCTGTACGATTGAATTAATGATCCTATATGAAATATTTTATGGTGAAAATTTGACATACAATTTTTTTTGCAAAAATGGGTTCCATAAATGATGTTTAGCGCGTAAATAAAAATTTGGACGGGTTTGTCAAAGTCACCCTGCAGAATAATAATTTGTTTATCCTGCGGTTCAATAGGTAACTTTGAATAACTTTTGAATAAAACGTACGCATCTTGCCTTTTTTGAAAGCACTTTTCCTAATTCACTTTGAATAAACAATAAATAAATATACTGGCACAATTCACACAGCGTCACCTAGTTCCAAAGTAAGTAGTTTAAGTAAATTTGTAATTTTTAATACAAATACAAACAGAAGCAAATTGACCACGAGTTTATTTTCTATATTTCGGTGTATATAGCACTTGTATAATGGGAACTAGACAACTGATAAACTACATATTTTGTAAATAAATTCATTTTATTATCGGTTTGGCATGTACATAAACACCCAGACGTGAGACTCGAACCGATGACCTCCGCAAGCGTACTGAAGTGCATTAGCCGCTACGCCATAGAGGTTGTGAATTGAATATAAAATAGATTTAAACTACGGTTAAAAAATAGTGCAATAAAGCCTTACAGAAATTACAACGCAGACTCATTTAAGGAAAACCACCGTGGAAGTAGCCGATAATTGTATCACACCGGAACTACAAACCTGGTGGCCATGATATTGAATTCCATTTGGCGCCTTTATTATGATACTTGCATTCTACATTGATCGAGTAAATACCATTTTAAATGTTTTCTAAATATTTATATTATTATTTATGATCTTTCGTCACTTTTACTTTTTTTTTATTGCTGTAGGACAGCAGACAGGCTGACGGCCCGCTTAGAATTTAGCAGTTACCCCCGCCTATAGGTGTTTGCAACGCCAGTGGCATCGCGAACACGCTGCTGTCCCATAAGGGTACAGGAACTTGGGTCACTAATGCCGGAACACAACACAAGGTTATTATGGTGGCATACTTAAGACCAAAGGTGGTCGCCATCCAGACGGGCTTCGGGCCCTACCACGTAGCTAGGATGTGTTGTTTTGTCGCCTTTCACGACAGGCCAACCCCGGCCGCAGAGGTTAGTATTCTTTCTCCGCCCCTGCACAGATAAAAATTGATTTTATTCAACATATTTTGTTTCCTAACGTAATAGTATATTTTTTTTATTGCTAAGGAAAACTAGGACTGCGAACACGCTGTTGTCTCATAGGTGCACTGGAAACTGGGTCACTATTGCCGGAAATCAACAAAAGGTTATTATACTTATAGACCATGGGTGGTTGCCATCCAGACGGGCTAGGGGCCCCATCACGTAGCTAGGGTTGTTTTGTCGCCTTTTACGACAGGCCTTTACTTCATACAGAAGGAAAATCTGCCAGTAAAAACACATTACCACATCACCGTCTGATCTCTTAAAGTAAATATTTAATTCTCGTTAAAATAACTGAGTAATGTTGTATTTGTTCATTTTATAACACATGGTAGACGTTAGGTAAGGATATGGGACAAAAGTGCTTTTATTGCTATTTATATACATAAATTTCTTAGTATTTATTTATGTGTCACATATGGATGCGTTACAACTCCCCTTATACGTAAACTAGTGTATCTATGGCGTATAATTAAAAAATACTGGCGAACCCCATTAAGATATTCCAACAGGGACTTCCGAACTTTGACAGTTGATAACGGCCATCTTGTTGAAGCTATATCTGTCAAATTAGATGTCATTTATTCATTCTGTTTTGCCAAATCACTATGGATGGTTATAACATTCAACAACATATGCAAATAATAAAATAGTTTTAACAAAATGGGTGTTCTGTTCGGGCAACGTACAGCGCGCTTCGCCCATTTCACGGTTGCCGTAATCGTCCTACCGAGAGAACTATTTGCAATGTTCGATGTTTGATCGACCAGCACCCGTACGTCGACGAAACGCAAGATCTGCTGAAAACATTGCCGCTGTCCGTAAGAGTGTGCAGGAAAATCCAAGGCAGTCGGTTTCTCGTCGTTTACAAGAACTTGGCCTTTCGCAGACCACAACTTAGCGAAATTTGCGTCATGACTTGGGCCTGCACCCGTACAAAATTCACCTGACCCAGAAACTGAAGGTAAACGACCGTAGACAACGACGTGTGTTCGCTGAACGGGCTCAGGAGCAGTTAGCAACTGACCCTAATTTTCATCGAAAAATCATCTTCAGTGATGACTGATGAGGCCCATTTCTGGGTGAATGGTTGGTCACGTGAACAAACCAAATTGTCGAATTTGAGACGATACCAATCCACATGAGATCCAAGAGCGTTCAATGCACCCCGAAAAAGTTACTGTTTGGTGTGGATTTTGGGCTGGCGGCGTCATTGGTCCATATATTTCTTTCAGAACGACATTGGCCAGGCTATCACTGCCAACGGCGAGCGCTATAAGTCGATGATTACCAACTTTTTTTGGTCTGAATTGGTTGATCTGGACACCAACGACATGTGGTTTCAACAGGACGGCGCTACGTGCCACATAGCTCATGCCACATTGCATATTTTGCACGAGCGATTTGAGGGCATGGTCATCTCATGTGGAGGTGATGTGAACTGGCCACCGAGATTGTGCGATTTAACCCCGTTAGACTATTTCTTGTGTGGTTTTCTTAAGTCCCAGGTGTTTGCGAATAAGTTACAAACCACTCCTCGCGTCGGTTTCCTCAGTGCTGAGGGTCGTGATCATCTCGATGGAGTACTTTGGTGCGTATTATTTGCCGCCATCTGCCCCTATCGGAAGCAGAGTGTAAAGCGTCGTGGACAGTAGTTTCCAGGGCAGTGCGAATCTGATCGGTCCATCGCATGGGGCTCCTTCCTCTTGGTCTTCTTCCCTCCACCTTCCCTGTTACCATCAGTCTCTCCAGGTTGTCCTCATCCCTTCTGGCGATGTGGCCGAAGTATTCTAGGACCCTACGCAAGCAGATGGTAGAGAGCCTAGTCACAATGCCCAGCCGTTTCAGGATCGACACATTAGTTCGGTGTGCCGTCCAGGGTATGCCCAACATCCTTCTCCAGCACCACATTTCGAAGGCATCGATGCGTTTTCGGTCGGCTTTCTTTAAGGTCCATGTTTCAGCGCCATAAATGAAAATGGAAAACACCAGTGATCGCACAAGATTGGTCTTGGTTTTTATGCTGATGGTTCTACTCTTCCATAATTTTTCTAATTGTGACATGGCGCCTTTTGCCATGCCGATCCTACGACGAATCTCTCCCTCGCAAGAACCATCGTTGCAGATTTCGGAGCCCCGAAGTTACAAACCACAGCGGTCCTCAAAGCCAACATAACCCATGCCATCGGTCAAATTCAGTCTGATTTATGCGTAAGTCATGGAAAATTGGACATTTTGGATGCGCTCCACCCAGGGAAGCCATGGCGGACATTTGAACGATGTTATATTCCACGCATAATGGCATCAGTAGTTCTTTCGATGATATATCACACACACTTTATTTTATTTAAATTTAAAGATAGGAAGCGCTTAAAGAGAGACCCGTTAAAAGAGAAAATCCCTGGACCTTAATTACGAAGGCGATAAAATTATGGTTTATATTTCTTTGCAGTTCTCTATCATCTACAACCTCTGTGGCGTAACGGTTAACGTAATTCGGTACGCTTGCGGAGGTCACGGGTTCGATTCCCGTTTTGCGTCTGGGTGCTTATGTATAATATGTATTTATTTAGGAAAGAAAAGTATATACTTTGGGACTAGATGGCGCTGTGTGAATTGTCCTAGTATATTTATTATTTATTTACAGGTCAAGGTTTCCTGTGTAGCTTAAAACTAATTTTCAACTCATCTTTTAGCTACATTTTATGACACATCCTATAAGATCTTCGAAGCCTTCGGGCTCACCAAACGACAAATAAGGCTCTAGCCCAAGTTTTTTGAGTTTTAAGTATCAGAACAAATCTATAAATCCACCTATCTCTTTTACTTTTTAACATCTTTAAATAAAATTAAAATAATGTTTAATGTCTATGGGTGTTTACACTGCCAGCGCCACTGCGTAGTGGTACTGGAACATGATCACTTATGCCGGTTATATTGTGCCAACACAAGATTACTGTGGCGGTACATTTAAAAACCAGGGGTGGTTGCCATCCAAACGCCGTTGAGACCATGCCATCTAGCTTGGGTTGTTTAGTCGTTTTAGGACAGGCCGACCCCGGCCTCAGAGGATACCACATATATTCCCTCTCGGTCCATGCACGGATAAAAAACATTTTCGCGAACAAAAAGGTCTATGTCCTTCTCAAAGATCCAATCTATTTCTTTAACGAAATTCATGGATATTATAATTCAGCGGTTTAGGCGTGAAAACGTAACAGACAGACAAACTGACACGCATAGTTACTTTCACATTTATATTAGTACGGATTACTATGTAATGTATTTCATCATTTTAAACTTATAATTTTGTTTTTTTTTTCCATTCTGCATATTTTATTCCAAGCATTTTAATATTCTAGTGACTCTATATAGAAAGTATGTATTTTTTTAATTTGGTTTAGTCTCATATTTCGCTAATGAATCATGTTGATCGAAAAATAATTTGCACAAAAAAGGTACAATGATTGATGTCGTGTAATTTCGATTCCAAGAAATCATAATTTAAGAAGGAATAAGTCTTAGTATATCTTATTAGTTTTTTTCCAACACAATTTTTTATATATTATTATATCTTTTACTTTCTTGCAAGTATAAGTGATTAGACAGAAAACACAAATAACATGTAATACGCTATATTGATAGGAGATGGACATCCATAACTACCCAATGGAAGGGACCAAAAGGGAAAAGAGTAGGCAGGCCGAAACGAAGGCGGGCTGATGATTTAACTGAAACAGCAGGGAACAACTGGCACCTTATTGCTAAAAACAGAAATGTTTGGAAGAATCCGGAGGAGGCCTTCACCCGATAAAGGGTCCGTTTAAAGTCTTTAAAAGAAAATACTAATCTTACTAACATACATATATGTATAATAAGCAATACTACTAGCAATTAACTACAAACATTTTGGAAAGAGAAAGAATGTGGAAATAAAAAGGCTTTATTATTATAAACTTTATTTTGGGTGACAAATACAATATAGGATATACTCTATATATTGATAAAACTTTTTAATATTTACGAATCTTAGATTTGTTCGTAGTCAAGATTCTTTAAAATAGTTTTTAACTTGTAATATAGTTCGTTGGGTGAAAACGTAAGATATTTTTTTCGAACCTACATACGAATGAATATATCAGGAAGGATCTTCAAACGTCATCATCATCTTAGCGTTGAATCCCGGTTACAGCCCAAACTCTCGCTTCGGCGCCCGGGGTCCGATTTCCGACTTTTTCTTCTCCATTTCGAATGATCTTCGGCATCTCTGGTGGTCAGTCCATTGGCACGCATATCAATCCCTACGACGTCAAGCCAGCACTTTTTGGGTCTACCCCTACTCCTACCGGGACCCAGCAGTGGCGGCATGGCCAGACATTTTTTCCCCACATAAATAGCCGGTTGCTGTAAAACGTGGCCATACCAGCAAGGCGACACTCCTGCAATTTATCCGCAATGTCACGGACATGAAGCCTGCCGCGAATGCGAGAGTTCCTAACGCGATCCTTCCGCGTTACTCCACACATCCACCGCAGCATATTCATCTGAAGGAACTTCAAATAATCGAACAATATTTTACTTTGCTTAGAGATCGTATTTGAAGACACGATTATAACACTTACGTAGTCAACTTTGTCAAAATTTAATCCATGCAGGGACGGAGAAACAATACTGACCCCTGTGGCTGGGGTCGACTTGTCGTAAAAGGCGACAAAACAACCCCAACCACGTGGTAGGGCCTCAAGCCCGTCTGGATGGCAACCACACTGGGTCTTTATGTGTGTCGCCAGAATAACCTTGTGTTGTGTTCCGGCATTAGTGACCTAGGTTCCTGTACCCCTATGGGCTACCAGCGTGTTCCCGGTGCCCCTAGCAATGCAAACATCCATAGCCGACGGTAACTTCTTAATATTAAGTAGGCCGTTAGCCTATCTGCTGTTCCTAAGCAATAAAAAAAACAAATAAATAATTTTTAAAAACTAATAAGTGTTAAACGATGATAGGCGTATCACTGAAAATTAAAAACTTCTGGAACATTTTATTTTATATCACTCAAAAGTCTTTGGCGTTTTTTAGAGTTGTCTTTGACAATAGAAAAACACTTTCTCTTTTTGAATTGTAGAGAACAATTTTCCCGCTAATGATCGTTCGATTTCATAGACTACTTGTTTATAATTTTCTTGTTTAAACTTTAATACATAGTCTTTTTGCCGGCGCCGACGGCGAAGGTCATCAACTTCCGCTTCTATGGACGTGTGGCGCCAATTTTTTATGACAATTTTATTACATTACAAAAGTTGTTAATTGCATAGAGCGATTTATAGTATTGACTTTTTGTCGGTGGTCGTTTGTCGATCACTATTGACAGATGGCGGGAAAACCAAAACCAAATGTTTTAATTTTGTTATTCTACAAATATTATAATAATAATATTTAAGTAGCTATTAAATAATATTAAATAATTTGTCTAGACACTAAGTATTTGTTACTTTTAAATTCTACTTGTCATAATTGTAATCATATTATCATTCGTATTATATTCGATTAACATGTATTGGGTAGTGCAGTCAGTGTGGGTTCTTTACCCCGGCATAAACTCAGGAGGCGACTACAACCCGGGGGCGTGGAGCTGGCCTCCAGAGCACGCACGCCTATATATGAGCGAAGCGCATATAATAATAATCCTTTTTATTCTGAGTTCTGTGGTTTCGCATACATTACAGTGTTTTCTATAGGATGTCCAATATCTCAGAGTGCCTCTTGGCATAAGCCTCCTCTGGCATTTTCCATTAGGTTCTGTCGCGTGCTACTCTTCTCGAGTGGACACCAGCCGCGAGTTTCAGATCGTCTTTCCATCTCGTTTGTTGGCGTCCTCTTTTTCGTTTGCCATCCCTGGGGTACCAGACCGACACAGTTGTACCTACTCCATTTTTCATGCTTGTCTCGGATCATGTGTCCGGTCCATCTCCACTTCAATTGGTCTATTCGATTTAGAATATCAGCGACTTTGGTTTTTCGCCTTATTACTTACTTTTTCTTGTTTCTTTATCCCTGTCATGCTTCTCTCTGTGTACACTATTTAATTTTGTGTTACTTATATAATTTAAAGTGGTTTTATTTTTGCATCAGAAATTTGTAAAATATTTTCAAATATGTGGTCATATTCTGGAACAATGTCAAACATTGCAGACAGCGTGACGTCGTCGACCATATCTATGCTCAGGAATTTAAACCTTATCACTAAAATCTTTAACAGTTATTATTGTTTGAAAGCCATTAGCAAATACATTGTTAAAGCCAACGGTTAATTTGAAATAAGTGTGCTTTTATTTTCCGGCCGATTTGTTCTAGTGAGCCAAAGTAAAAAGTAAAACGTCAAATATTTTAGAGCAAACAATTTACCGTAAGTCTGTATCGATTTAAAAAAATAGTTTTAAAATATCTGGTACGTCTCAAGAGAAATTTACCAGATATATATGTAAACATATTAGGATAATTAACACAGCGCCATCTAATCCGAAAATAAGTTGCATAGCACTTATGGGTACTAGACAACTGACATATTATTTATGTTCTTTTATTTTGTAAATAAACCTCCTTGGACCTTCTGACGTGTGTTAGCTGTTACGCCACAGAGAGCGTCAATTAATCATTTCATTAATTATAATTACTGATTTCATAAATGATAATAAATAAATATACTGTAACAATTCACACAGCACAAAATATGCAGCTGAGCGCTTGTGCTATGGATACTAGACGACTGATATACTACTTATACACTTCGGTTTTGTAAATATAAATAAATATTTATATTGTGTAAACATAAATTTCGTCAATTGCGCCACGAAGGTTTCGCATCATTATTTTCTAAAAAACTACTTTGTGATGAAGATATGAAATTTATGTTATTTATATTTATGGTCTCGTTATCTTGCGCTTTTGTAAACCTAGATTCTATTGAATAAATTTGTTTATATGATTAGGACAAACTCAAAAACTGCTACGTATTGTCACCGCCTCACCTAAACTTTAAATGAGGACATAGCTGCTTATTTAGACAAGCATGTTACTAAGATTTGTATCAGAAGTAGTCTACCTAGCAACATCTCAAAAGCTGCATTCATTTCGGTTGATGGCTTCAAATTAAACCAGTTTCACTCAATTTTGCAAACGTCCGAGTCATTCTTATTTGTCATACATACCATTCACTCATTCATATTTTATTTTTATTAAATATGTTGCTTCATGGAAATAAGGTTCAATTTTCCATGTTAATTGCATTCTCGGGCGCAAACTAATCTTTGCCCTGGCAATGATGATCACTCAAAAAGCGATCTGTTAAAAATGATCTTTTTGCGATAACTTTTTTGATATCATAAATCGTTAGTTCGCTGCAAGGGCTTTGCGTCATCGTCTGCGCGCGCGCCGATGGTAAAAGGCGTGTAAATTTAAATTCAAACGCGCAGTGCAGATTTTATGATGTAGTAGGCAATTTTCATTTGGCAGAGTTGCTTTTTTTTCATTAAGCATATGTATTATTCGCTTAGCCTAATATTGTTGACCTCTGCGGCCGGGGTCGGCGGGGTCGGGGTCGTAAAAGGCGACAAAACAATCTACCCTAGCTAAGGAGAAGGGCTCCAAGACCGTCTGGATGGCGACCACCTTTGGCCTTAAGTATCCCGCCGTAACAATTTTGTGTTGTGTTTCGGCATTAGTGACCTGAGTTCCTGTACTCTTATGGGATAGCAGCGTGTTCACGATGCTACTGGCATTGCAGAAACCCACAAGCGATTATGATTAAGCATGCGATATGCTTTGCTTTAGTAGGAGACATTATTACGAAATAATTATAGATAATAAGTATAATATTCCGTGCCTGGACGGAACATTTCGCGGAAGAGCCGTAGCCGAGGCGTCAAAGATCCGCACACGGCTCGCGAGCCGCGGGTTGTCGCCACTGATATATAGGATACATAAATAAATATATGAAGAATAAATTATAAAGACAACCAGTAATGTGCAAATGTTGGTCACCTCATACCTTACCACACACTTGTGATCTTAGTGCAGATTTCATCACAACGTTTTCTTTTAGTCAGGTCCATGTTTTCATTGTAAACCTTTATTTTTATGCTATGAGAGAGCAGATAGGCCCACGTAATAGTAAGAAATTACCGTTTTATATGGATGTTTGCGACGCCCGCGGCGCCTTTAACACGTTGCCGTCCGCGTTATTATTTTTATTAATCGACGAAAAAAACGGAAGAGGTTCTCAAGTCGACGCGTATTTTTTTTTAACTTTTTTTATGTATGACTACGCATAACTTTTTACAGAGTAGTCCGATTTTAAAAATTCTTTTTGTATTGGAAAGAGTATACTCCGAAGTTGGTCCCATATAAACTTGAGAAAAAAATCCAACCAATACGAAAACAGAGAATGATTGATTGTTCTCACTCACTGATTATATCTATGACCACACATAACTTTTGACAGAATTGTTTTATTTAAGCATGTAGTAATTAGTAGATTTTAGGCACAAAAAATTATAAAATATTTTTTTTATCAAAAAAATTAAATCGCCGAAAAAACTGAAAAGCAAAAAATAATAATCCTTCTTTTTGTTAACCTTAATAACTAAGTTATTAAACTAATGTAAGTTATCATCATCATCATCTAAGCGTAGTATCCCGGTTGTAACCTAAACTACTGTTTCAGTGCCCGGGGTCCGCTTTCCGACTCTTTCTACTCCACTACGCACGGTCTTCAGCATCCCTGGTAGTGAGCCCATTGGCACGCATATCACCCTTTACGACGTCAAGCCAGCACTTTTTGGGTCTACCCCTCCTGCCGGGACCCGGCGGAGGTGGCATGGCCAGACTTAATTGTTTCCCATGTAACTCACCCGGTTGCCGTAAAATGTGGCCGTACCAACGGAGCCGACACTCCTGCAATTTATCCGCAATTTAAATTAATGTAAGTATACCTAAGTAATTTTGAGTCGGCGCCAAACAAGCGAATTAATTAATTGCGTAAGGAGTGATGCGCGGCGGCGGCGCAGCGTGACACGCCCCTTCACCGAAAAATGCCGAGCGTTTACGAAGTTAATGTCAGCGAGACAGCAACCCGAACGGGCACACACGCGAGGGCACTGACGTCGACATTGTCAAAATTGCTTAGGTATACTTACATTAGTTTAAGAACACACAGCTTCAGGTGAAATTTTACCTTCGAATTAAGGTTCCTATGGATATGTCAAGTTATGTATGCATGAGTGCATGCAACACAAGAGTGAGAGACTAACTAAACTTATCTGATCTACCCACATTGTCTCCTTGACTCTAAAAACCAAGTTCAAGGTTTCCCAGTATATTTACGAATACATATAAGCCGCATGGGTGCACATTTAATAATAATCCGATTAACGTCTGGTTTTTTGTGGTGAACGCGAAGTAGGCATTGTGTTGGTTAAGTGTGCTGTGTGAAGTCCAACTTCCACAAAGTTCATGGCCCATAATTTTACGATGTAAATAAATATTTGCACCAACTTCTTCGTTGCATAATAAATTTATTTTGTATTTAATTTTCCATATTATATATTAGAGAACATACATGTACCTATTTTGGCAATTTTTTTTTACTCCTCTCCATCCCTTTGATGACTATTCGTAGTTTATGAGAAGATCTCTCCTCCTCCTTTAGTTTTCACGTAGTAAAAATAAATACAGTCTTCAACTATTTTTTTTAAACAGGAAATTTAATAAAAATAATAATTTGGCTCACATTTGTCTCAAATAATACAGCGCTTGCGTTAAAGTGCATGTATACTTACAGTTACTTGTAGTTACTAGTAAAAACTAAACGCTAAACGCACCATATTTAAATATGGCCGAAAAGCGCGAGATTTTCTTTAAAGGATGTTGATTATGTAACGAAAACCTAAGTTACGTAAAAAGAAAAGTGGTTAGAAATCTAAAATATCCAGTTCTTAATATACCTTTGCTTCTCTTGGTTATAGAAACACGTGATTAAAATTCGTAAAGCATACTTTTAGTAATGCGTAGTATATAATTCTGATCTTTATAATTCTGAGGATAGTCACATAAATCGAGCTACTATATTCCTATTCACTTTGCGTGAAGGGAATGCTCACATTCTCATACTTTACGTAGCCGGGATACCAACTAGAACGAAGCAGGCGCAAGTTGTCGTCTTTAAAAAATTACTCCCATAAAAGCTATTTTTTGTTCAATTTTAAATTGTGAATAGATACATATAAAAGTGTAAAAGGTAACAAGTCTATTATAAAAAAGTACTATTAGTAGCTCAATGAAGTAGAGGGAGACTATGGAACTCCTGGCTTCTTCTCTTTCCGTTGACATATGGAGAACTAATATACAATAATATTAAGATACGAAGTTCAAGCCAGTATTATTTAGCATGCATAAATTTATAATTTAAAAATTCTGCCAAGCCAAAAGGCTTAGTTATTACTCCAAATAGTGCCTAAATTTGTTACGTGTTGATTGAACCCAAAAAAGTTGCAACCTCACCCCGCAAAAACACTGGGCTTCTTCAAAGAGCTAATAAACTTGAAACTCTGGACATTATTGGACAATGTACATATTTTGTAGATTATCACCATGTCTGAGCGTCTTACTTTACATTTATCGAGAAGGTTTCAGAGACGCTCACAGACTGAAGTTAATCTTGCTAAATGCAAGTTAAAGGTAGGAAAAGTCTGTTTGTTTGTGACTAAAAGTTTCAGCCTATTCCAGTTTAGACAAATTATTGGTAGTGAGAACAGCCTTGGCTTGGCTTATCAGCTTGATTTAACCCTTACCCAGTGACATGGAGTTTCACAGGCGTAGCTTTTCATAATTTTTTTTCTTCCGACATCAAATTGTTAGTAAAAAGTTGTTTAGTGTGTAATTTTATAATTTCATTTTATAAATGCATTAAATACTGTAGGTTGGCAGCTCAATTAAACACTTAAGTAGTTTTATATACATTTTAATGCGAAATATACTTATTTATATAATATTTAAATAATGTTAAATTATTAAAGCAATAAAATAATTTTGACTTGTAGATGACAATGTGTGACAAATCTGACGAGTGATATTTATTTTTATAATATCGAAAGGCATTTGGTAAAACCTTTTTGTAAAATATTAGATATATTAACATACATTAATGTTACACTACAATACCAATGTTAAACTATTATATACCAATATTAAGACAGTTTTGAAACACCCATTTGAGTGTTATAATAAAAATGAATTTAAAAGAATAGCCCGTGTTATGTCCTTTACAGAGTTTAAATTTGTCATGTCACAGTAGATGGAACTACGGGACTCAGTCAACTTAGTCTAAGGTAGGCCTGTGAATAAGTTGACTCTGATTGAAACTATCTAACTACTAAGTACTAATTGATGTTTTTGTTAATTTTGTTAATTAAATAATGTGTTTTAAATAATGTGTATAAAAATAAATTTGTATTGTATTGTATTGTATTGTACTAATTGTTTAACAAATGGAGGTCAGTCACCTGTAGTTTACAAACGATTTGGCAGATTGCCTCGTTAATACGAACCGACTGCGATGTTACATAGAATGTTGGTAACAATGTGAAACATTGTTTATAGTAGCAACGGATTACGGATTATAAATACATAATTTTGCTTTATGATTATACAAACACAGCAAATAAGTCAATCTTCTCAATTGTTTTAGTGCTTGTGAGACCTTTATAGTTCTGATGCACTAATAAAAAACATTAAATTCTTCTTCAATAAAATATTTAGAAACAGTAAAAGCAGGAAATTTCTTGAAGCGTTGACTTCTGCTACGCAGGTATTATCTAAGCCGGTTGTAGATATGTAAATTTATCAATTACTGTTGAATTCTTCTTTCTATACCTAGTCAGGTCATAAGTATTGTCACACAGTAAAAACTTTTCTTTTAGAATGCTGGCCACAAAAAAGTTTATTGAATTCGAATCTCGAATTGTTCATGAAAATAAAAATGTATACTTTTAGAATTTTACTCATTTTTTAAATATGGAGTGGACGCTTAAAGAAGACCGTATTGCAGTTATTGCGTTGCATCGTTGCGGTTACGCGCCAATTCAAATTTTTAACATACTGAAAAATTTGAATATAACCAAAAGATTCGTTTATCGTACCATCAAACGATACAATGAAGACTCTAGTGTAGATGACAGGTCAAGAAGTGGTCGCCCTCGGTCTGTTAGGACTCCAGCAGTGATAAAAGCTGTGAAGGCACGAATTCAAAAAAATCCCAAACGTAAGCAGAAACTGTTGGCCCTTCAGATGGGGTTAAGCAGAACCACGGTGAAAAGGGTGTTAAATGAAGACTTAGGGCTTCGGGCATATCGAAGAAAAACAGGACATCGTTTGAATGCTCGTCTAATGGACCTGAGACTGAAGAGATGCCGCGCTTTGTTGAAGCGGTACGCGGGAAAAAAATATCGGGAAATTCTTTTTTCGGATGAAAAAATGTTTACCGTAGAAGAGAGCTACAACAAACAAAATGATAAGGTGTACGCACACAGTAGTGAAGAAGCGAGCAACCGTATTCCGCGTGTCCAACGAGGTCATTTTCCATCCTCGCTCATGGTATGGTTGGGAGTTTCTTATTGGGGCTTAACAGAGGTACATTTTTTGAGAAAGGTGTAAAAACGAATGCTGTTGTGTATCAAAATACAGTCCTGACGAACCTTGTGGAACCTGTTTCTCATACCATGTTCAATAACAGGCACTGGGTATTCCAACAAGATTCGGCGCCAGCTCATAGAGCGAAGAGCACACAAGACTGGCTGGCGGCGCGTGAAATCGACTTCATCCGGCACGAAGACTGGCCCTCCTCCAGTCCAGATTTGAATCCGTTAGATTACAAGATATGGCAACACTTGGAGGAAAAGGCGTGTTCAAAGCCTCATCCCAATTTGGAGTCACTCAAGACATCCTTGATTAAGGAAGCCGCCGATATTGACATGGACCTCGTTCGTGCTGCGATAGACGACTGGCCGCGCAGATTGAAGGCTTGTATTCAAAATCACGGAGGTCATTTTGAATAAACTTTAATGTCATAAGAATCTATGTTTTGTTAAGTTCATTTTGGTATATGAATGGTTACATAATGAATAAACTTGTTACAATTATTTTACATTAAACATGTGACAGAATTTATGACCTGACTAGGTATATTCACAGTATTATGGGTGCTTGCAACACCAGTGGTATTGTGAACACGCTGCTGTTCCATAAGGGTACAAGAACTTGGGTCACTAAAGCCGGAACACAACACAAGGTTATCTCTAGACGAGCTTGAGGCCCTACCATGTAGCTAGGGTGGGTTGTTTTGCCGACTTTTACGACAGTCCCGACCGCAGAGGTTAGTATTTTTTCTCCGCCACTGCATGGATAAAATTCGTGTCGAATAGTCGTTGGAGCTAACAAAACGGTTCAAAATTCCTTCATTTCTCTATTTGTTGACCAATCAGACGTCTACGTTGCACAGACGATCATTAGGTTTGAGAGATAACTATTTAATATACATGTTACCTTGTCTTGGTGTAAATACATTTGGTGCCAACGTATTCCATGTTTGCTGCACATTGAGAGTGCGACAGCTTACACAGTTGCTTTTAATTAGTCATAGTTGATTAGTTCCCAAAATATAATTTATTTGAATTTAGAATTCATAGACGAATAAAATTTTTAATTAAACTTCAATACGTGACTTATCTTACATGGAATCTCTTTTAGCTGCCTTATTCCACATTATGTGAGGTCGGCACAACATGTTGTCCCCTTCTACTCTACATATTAGCTGTCATCTCAACATTCACACCCTTTTTCACCTTAACATCTTTTACGCTAGACTCTTATCTCATATGAAATATTATTAATAAATAAACTCCATGCTCTTTAAAGAAAGTAACTCTCAATTAACAACAACACTGGCTGACTAGAATCGGTCTGGAACACTCCAAAAAATTTTTGAAATCCACGTACAAAGCACGAGGATCCATCTGGAACATGAGCAGGGGACAAATACGCTACTTACTTGGGGCCTTTACTGGGTACTTTGGAACCAACAACATGCTCATGAAGATGGGTCTAACCACGACACCTATGTGCAGGTTGTGTGGGGAACATACAGAACGCATGGAACCTACTGTGTACATGCGATGCATTGGCCAGGAGGCGAATGAATCTTTTGGTGGTAGGATATCCGACACCAGAAGACTACAGGCTCCTGTCTCCATATCTCATTGTTAAGCTCATGAAGCAAATCTTCAATGAGATTGGAGAGGAGTGATTGCTATCTAGGGGAACATAAAAGATCCCATTGGGTCGAAGTGTCCGAGATAACTCTCGGCCCCGAAATAAGATAAGATAACTCTCAATTAGCAAGCATTCCCGTACGTTACATCATTCTAACGCGTTCATGACCTTAATGCACGTTGCATAGTTAAAAGTAAAAGAGTGCTAGAGCGGATGCCAGACTGACTCGATTTTGAATGTAGTTGCATCATTCGTTTCATTCATAAGAAGGCGTGTCTCGAGTTATTACTCGCATGCAATCGATCTTTCACGGTCGTATACAGATCATTATACTCCGAACTCCGAAGTAATTTTGTAATAGACCTAGTATAATTAACATAATCATAACTTCATCTGCATTTATATGCAGCTCTTTTTAAGGACGTTCGTCAAAAGTATTTTATATATATTTCTTTAACAGAATATTTGAACAATACAAGATGGCGATTGTTTTCCCTAATTTTTAACACGCTTTTATTAGCTTGGTATGTATCTATATCTATGTAACGGAATCTTTTAACGCGATTTTCACCCCTTTCAAAACGACGGATTGATTTGAAACTTTGCAACTTATCAAGGACCGATGACAATGCAATAATCTTTATAGTTTGTATCATTATATTATCCTTACCAGGATCCTCAGGATTAATGAATTTTCGGACTGGTTCTCGTCCGATCATCGAAGTTTTTATATTTAATTTTTTTGTTAATCACACTATCCTTAATTTAAATTTATTGAAAATTATTTTTTACCTTTTAGTTTGATATTCTATAAAATCGTATTTTTTTAGTTTTTTTAAACTGTAATTTACTATGTTAATAGAATTAGTGATTTCAAAATAACTTGCTGTATTAATTGGTACAGTTTTTGGCGCACAAAAAACCTATTACCGCGTGGCACAGGTTTATAATAGATTTTTAAAGACGTTTAATCCCGCTATATGAGGCCTATTTACAAATACCACATACAACCAGACCATATCAAACTAGCCCTTCATCATCATCATCATCTAAGCGTAGTATCCCGGTTGCAACCTAAATTTCCGTTTCGGTGCCCGGGGTCTGCTTTTCGACTTACTACTCCACTTCGCATGGTCTTCAGTATTCCTGGTAGTGAGCCCATTGGCACGCATATCACCCTTTACGACGCCAAGCCAGCACTTTTTGGGTCTACCCCTTCTGCCGGGCCCGGCGGAGGTGGCATGGTCAGACATTTGTTTCCCACGTAATCATTCGGTTGCCGTACCAACGGAGCCGACACTCCTGCAATTTATCCGCAATATCACGGACATGAAGACTGCCGCGAATGCGGGAGTTCCTAACGCGGTCCTTTCGCGTCACTCTACACATCCACCGCAGCATATTCATCTCCGTGATTCGTAGTGCCTGCTTGTGTCGCTTCAGCACAGGCCACGCTTCACACCCGTATAAAAGGATAGGCCTAATGATAGTCTTATAAACCTGTCCCTTCAATCAAACTAGTCTATCGTGGAGATTTTATTGCTGAAGAATAGCAGATATACTGACGGCCCACTTATAATTTAGCAGTTACCGTTGCCTATGGATGTTTGTGAATCTAAAGGCACCGCGAATACGCTGTTGTCCGCATAGGGGTACTGGAATCCAGATGAATTATGCCGGAAGACAACACAAGGTTATTATAGCGGTATATTTAGGTACCAGCGGTTGTTGCCATCGAAATGGGCTTGGGGCCCTACAACCTAGCTAGCAGGGGCCGCAGTGGTCAGTATCCTTACTCCGCCCCTCCACGGAGAATGAACGCACCGGACCACGTAGGTAGCTGTGTCAACAATCATTAAAAGTAATCGAGATTACCTCTCTATACCTGATAGGCAACAAATGGGTTACCTACTCCAGATAGATCACAGGCGATAAAAAAGGTCAAAATTCGATATTCTTTTCGGATCTGTAAGCTGGGATGGCAGTCGCCTCTATAAACAAATTAAATAAATATATAGCAACAATTGTCACAGCGCCATCTGCAAAGTTCAAGCTCCAGTTGCAAAGTAAATGTACTAATTGTATAAGTAACTATATATTTACTTATGTTTGCACCATTTGTGCTTTAAACCTTTTAATGAAAAAGGTTTATTTACTTATGGCGTAATCAAAGAGGTACCCGTAACCCTGATTTAAAAGAATAAAAAAATTATTTCTGTATCTATTTTTAAACGGCAAAGTTAAATTAATTTTATATTTATTCTCTCAATTAACGCTGAGTTTAATTATTGCTGTTTGAGACACAGCGTATATCCCCATGACGTCACGCCAGGGCTGTTTTTATAGAGTTTAAAACGAGATTCGGTTTGCGATTAGTGTAATCTAATAAAGCTTTTACACTTGACTTTTATTGTCTTTGCTATTAAGGCAGTAAGGTATTGTCATTAATGTTGTATTAGGAAAATATTTGTTAATTTAATAACATTGTTGGTGAAGCCTTGTGTAATTTCATCACGGGAATATTCTCATAATAAATGTTGCGTGAAGCTTTGTGAAAAAAATATTATGATACGTTTCAAATGTATATAATTTTCAAGCAGTTTTTATTAAAGCCACGTTGTATGGCAATGCTTATTCGCTGAGCGATATGTGACATAGACTCCTTCTTCTTAGTGTATTTGTCTCTGGTCTCTTTATTGTAAAAACAAGTGAGAAGCACTAGGGAAAACCGTTATGCCAACTAACGAACATATTTAACTAAACTAGATAAATTATTACAATCAATTTTTGAAGTGATAACTTCTTATGGGAGGGTAAGCCGCTTCGTTACGTAACGCGTTACGGCGCCAGTCTGTCTGGCTTCCCGTTCTCTCACGCATACAGCAGCGGTAGGCAGGATCCTTCTCTCTCACTCTAACCCACAGCGCTAGATCTATTTGAATTGCGACTTTATTACAATGAAATATATACAGTTGTATTTTTTTCTTTATAAAGAATCTACTTTACGGAATAATTTAATAAAATTTTGAAACAGTTCATGGAAAAATTGGAAATTTCGTAAACTCTAGTTATTTTTGCTTTTATTAATAAATAACCTTTCCTTACATTATCATATTAATATACATAAAATTTAAGTAATAACCTAAGCTTTTCTCAAATTAAACCATTTCAATATTAAATAGTTCAACTTAGATTAGTTTAAGTTATCATTTCAGTCGGGCGTCCTGAGACGCACAGGTTTTTTTTCATAAGAAACGAACCCTAGAATAGATACGACTGCTACAGATAATTTAGGAAGCCACTACAGCTATGTCATCTTTTCTAGGGATTGTTAGAAATGAGAGCACTTATAAAATACAAAATTATTTCTATCTGCCTTATTGCACCAAAAAACGATTGGTAGGTAGGTTAACAACCAAAGAGGTAAATTTAAGAATATTTTTTCCATGCAGACCTAGCTAGGTGGTAGGGCTCCAAGCCCATCTGTATTGCAACCAATCCTGGCCTTTAAATATATCGCTAAAATAACCTTGTATTGTGTTGTGACCTAAGTGAAACGGTTCTGTTCTCCTACGCGGACGACAACATGGCGCCAGAGGCACCGGTATCATTCATAGACGACGGTAACTGCTTACTATTAGAGGGCTTTCAGTCCTCTGCTGCTCCAAAGCAATAAAAAAATATTTTCTACTCTTGAACCCAATTTAAGAAGTAAAAGCTTAGTGAAGAAGCACACTTGCAAGAAGTTAGCCAGCTATTAACGTACGCTTATAAACAAATATACATTATCTTTTAAAACCGCACAGTCAATGAACCTAATTAATTTATCTTCGGCAGTCGGATATTTCCATAAATATATATTTGAACTTCTTTTACTTTATTTTTACATAATAAATGTAGGAATAATAAACGATCTTGCGGTTTTCTGTTTATTTCTTGTTTATTAGGTACAACCGTAGTAATTTATTTAATACATCAAAACATATTTAAAATATAACAATATTTAAAAAGCCAACAAATTCCCGCGTAAATAAATATTGTATAATTCTTATATTATGATTTTTGTACAACTCAAAGACGAGAATTTTTTTTTCGTACATAATGTTAATACACATTATATTTTTTATCATAAATTATTTTTATCATGATACAATAATCAAACATAAATGTTATTTTGTTTGACAACTTGTTGCCTTATTCTATTAAGTAGATCCTTAATCCTTTTGATATAAACATTTTTGGACTTATAATCTTTTGTTCAATAACTTTTTGTTACATTGTACATAATCCCTTTGGTACAGACATTTTTTATTTAATTAATCATAAAAAGTAGTCTATCAATAACCTCAATTCATTGTAACTTACACTGTCTTAATAATTCTAAACATACCGAAACAGGCTATAATCTGAATACATCCTTAGCTCTCTCTCAATATTTGCTGAGTGAATAAAGACGTGTCATGACGGAAAGCCAAACCTATTCTCTTGATCAATTCTACGTAGACTATCAACACTTACTTTTCTTATGGGATGTTGGCAGCAAAGATCTGTACTAACTGTTCCCATTTTCAAGTCAAGAACTTGAAAACATATTATAATGCTATAGCAATTGTATAGGGGAAAAGGTTCGTGGTAGCCAAGTCATAATTCGACTAACTTAGAGGTCACGAGTTCGAATCCCCAGATAACATGCATTAGTTAGGAAGTTTCTTTCATCTAATGTGTACTTATATTGTTGTTGTTGTTGTGTATTTATTACATGCCATATACCGAGTGTGTAGGAAATTGACGAGGAAATCTGCATATTATGAAGATCTAGTATGTGTAATCCAAATTAGACAAGCATGGCGGTTATTTTGTGTGTTCCAGATATGAGATGTTATTATTGTCGATACCTTATAATGAAATGCTTTTAATACATGATCATAGTCAGGAATCACGTGTAACCTCATTTTATATGTATTGTCTTTTCAATTATTATATATTCTTGGATATATTCTTAGTAATCGTTGATTCACAAACAAGCTACTTGTCTGGGCATATTTGACTTAATTGTTAACACATTTTAAAACAGGTTATGAGTCAGATGTGGATAGATGATAGACATTGGCTAATTTTTAATATATATTGGGACAATTCAAACAACGCCATCTAGTTCCAAAGTAGATAATGATGTTTGTGTTATGGATACTGTACAATTGATATAGTTTTCATTTTGTCTGATTCAAACTCTTGACTGGAGGCGTTCCGACGTACGTTAGCTGTTAAGCATAGAATTTCTTTTGAGAGCAATGGTTATTTATTTTAACTTTCGTTAAATATTTGTCATTAGTACGTTCTTTTCGGTTCTTTCCTTAATTCTGTTTATAATGACTTCTATATAATTAAATTCCAATTCAAAATCGGATGCTATGATTGTCTATACTATGCCCTTGTGTGGTAAAGGATGTTGGAACTCTTTCGTCTTAGTTATTTGGTTCTGCTATCTTGAAATAACTATCTATTCTACCTCACCTCTCCTGCACACTTAATTCTCCTCTTCATCTTATCTCTTCTTCATTTTATACTTATCTTTCTTGATTTTATTCTCTTTTGCTGTAAGTAGATTGTTGGTTACAATGAAAAATTATTTCCCCGCATTACGTCGTAGAATACTTATGATTCATCCATTTTGCTCAAGTCCAAAATATCCAACGTATCTTTAGATACGTTGGATATTTGGAGTAGTTTACTACTAATCCAAAAAATCAATACTATGCGTGCTGACAAAATATATTTATTTTCCTACTCGTTATATCAGAATGTGTAATTGTGTAAATATTTTATTTTAAAAAAGGCTCGCGCTCCAAATAAAGCGATAAATCTTAGCTATAACATATTTTATGAAACACTAAATCTAATATATAAAATTCTCGTGTCGCGGTGTTTGTTACCAAACTCCTCCGAAACGGCTGGACCGATTTGTATGAAATTTTGTGTGCTTAAAGGGTAGGTCTGAGAATCGGCCAACATCTATTTTTCATACCCCTAAATTATAAGGGTGACCCACCCTTAAATTTTTTTTATTTTTGTCAATTTTTTTTATTTTTATTTTATTATGATTTAGCATTGAAAAATACATACAACTTCAAATTTTAACCCTTCTACGATCAACCCCTGTTTTTTAATTGTGATTTTTATATCTATTCCATCAACAGATCCGCAGTATGGTTGCAAGATGGCAATCGAATATAATAATCGTAGCATGATAAATTTTCATGTGTAGTTTATAATTACAATTTACTCTAAATAAATTTTTTATTTCTTAGGCACTGGGCCCATATCTAAAAAGCATTATTGCGATATCTTCATTTAATTTAAAGTTTAAAGAAACAACGTTTTTATAGGAGAAGTGGGGCAAGCGGTGTGGCGCGCATGCGTACGAAAACTTTTTCGTTTTATTTTTCTGTTATTATATCAGCGAAGCAGGCGGGAATGGCTAGTATTCTATATATTTTACTGAGTTCGATATAGAACTCAACTATAAAACAACCGCCCCGTCATGTGATATAGCCAGTTTCGGACCTTATCAAATACAATACTAATGACGGCGATTTATTTATTGCACTCTATTAAAATTTTAGATAATCATTTAATAACATTAAAAATATAATATCTATAAGTATGATCAGGGATACATTTATTAGAGCTAAAATGCGATAAATCCCAGCTATTCAGATTTCCAGCATATTTTTCATTGAGTGTTTTGAGATGTGTCATATTACCGAAATCCTAAGAAATTTTCATTATAAAAAAACCTAGTTTGGATATCTATAGATATATAAAATAAATAAATATACTAGTACAATTTCCACAGCGCCATCTACACTCAAAGTAAGTAGATTAGCACTTGTGTTATAGGTACTAGATAAATAATATATTACATATGTACTTTTTTTATAAATAAAAACATATTATACATAAAAACCAAGACGCGAGACGGGAATCGAACCTGTGATCTCCGCAAGCGTACTGAAGTTTTTTTTGGTCTCGGGGAAAACCTCTCTTGACGGGTTCCCCTGGCCCGTGGAGACCGAGGGATATGTGGCACTCCGGGAAAGATGTTCGGCCATCCGACTACCCACTAAAAACAACCTCGCTGTTCTCCTATCGCCTACACCCGGGTCCACGGATATATGGCCTGCCGATCTCGTGGCTCGGGTCGGCGCGGGCCCGCCTTAAGACAAAGGGCGGGCCCCTTCTAAAGCGTACTGAAGTGCATTAACCGTTCTGCCACAGAGGACTTGAAGTAATAAGCATATATAGAGGGTAAGTAGTGCTCGATATTCTTTCTTATTAATTGTTATACTATATTTTCTCTCTTATTTCGGCCACATAGTGAGGAATGGAGATAACAGATTAGAAAAGCTGATTGTAATTGGAGACATGATGGGTAAACGAGTCCGCGAACGGTCTCCAACCAGATGTTGCGATCAAGTAAATGCCCCAACCTCATCCAAATTTTGCTTGGTCGTCATGCACCGATGGAGGCAGGTTACTGAATGAAGCCAAGAGGGAACGACTGCAAAGACAGATACTATATTTTCACATTTAACTACGAAATTTATAGCATTTTATAGCATAGCATCGCCCAATTGGGTCATATCTTCATAATAACGTCGAGCTATTTGCTTATCTTACTGTTATTTGTGGAGAAATTTAATAAAAAAACACAAAACAAAAAGCATGTGACAGATGCGGCTGCGATGCCATACACACAGCGCATGATTGTCATATGATTATAAATCCTCGCCGTCATTAGGAAAACATTCGAAAAATCTGTTTACCTTCGTTTTATTGTTTTGTATTAAAAAGGGATTTGCTGACGTCACTGACTGGGTTCCAACTTGGGTTGAAGATAAGTAGACCAAAACTGAACATTTATTTTGCGATTTTCTGACTTTACCCTGATTACCGATTAGTGACGATTAATAGAGGAGAGTAGAAGAAGGAGAATACGCTGCAGAGACATGGACGCTTCGAGACATTGAAAAGAAAAAGATAGATGCTTTAGAAATGTGGTGTTGGAGACGAATGCTGGGAATATCATGGACAGAATTTCGGACCAATGCCTCCATCCGTGAAGAACTCCGCATCAAGCAGCATCTGTCCGCTTTGGTCCAGTAACGTATTCTCAAAATTTTCGGCCACGGTTCAAGGCGAAACAATGACTCCATAGAGCGTCTCGTTGTCCAGGGCAAAGTGGAGGGAACCAGATCACGTGGAAGATCACCCATGCGATGGACAAACCAGATCAAATCGGCTGTGGGCGGACCTTTGCATGAGTGCACCAGAATGTCTGTGAATCGCGAGAAATGGCGTAAAATCGTACAGCGAACAATATCTGCCTCTAATACATAGTACTACCAGTTGATCACGACCGCTCTGTAAAGATTGAAACGACTAAGAAGAATAGAGGAGAGTAGAAGGAGATCCGAGTGACGTGGACAGGAAGAAGAAGGCATTAGGCGGTCTCACTTCATTGAGCATTGTCAGACAAAACCGGATGGCACAGGTGCCCTTTTAAGACCTCTATTCCTTTCTTGACAAAGTGATATGATATTCAAAACCGTAAGAAAATCTGAATGTCTTCCTCCAGATATCTTTCAGCGTTTGCGAATGTTAATTTGTCATCTTATTAGACGATATATCGTATTCTAGCCCCGTTCTGTTTCTATAATATTAATCAATAATAACGGCCATCATGTAATAAAATAATCAATAAAAACAAAGCCGACTGACTTGTGCATGGTACGAGTATAATTAAGAAACTATATTTAGAATTAGTTACTTTAAAAATGTGACAAATGCGACCACAAATGCACATATTCAAAATTAATTCGTTGCCATGATCGTATATATATATATATATATATTTTTTTTTTTTTTTTTATTGCGTAGGACAGCAGACACGCTGACAGCCCGCATAGAATTTAGCAGTTACCGTCGCCTATAGGTGTTTGCAACGCCAGTGGCATCGCGAACACGCTGCTGACCCATAAGGGTATAGGAACTTGGGTCGCTAATGCCGGAATACAACACAAGGTTATTATGGCGGCATACTTAAGACCAAAGGTGGTCGCCATCCAGACGGGCTTGAGGCCCTACCACGTAGCTAGGGTGGGTTGTTTTGTCGCCTTTTACGACAGGCCGACCCCGGCCACAGAGGTTAGTATTCTTTCTCCGCCCCTGCACAGATAATAATAATAATAATAGTATATATAATTTCCGCGCTACATTTATGCATAGAACTAATAAAAAAATCATATACCTCCTGATTCGTTACAATTATGTTTCATCCTTCACTCTTGTAAGTATAGAGAACCAAAGTAAGCGAGTTTTGGGAGCGAGTCTTGGTAACCGTAGTGTAGGGTACCTTTTAGGGAAGTAGACGACCTGTGAAAGGAGGCTGGCAGGAAGTGGAGAACAGGTCAACGATAGGCTCATTGGTATACGATTATATCCAGCAGTGGTCTTCTGTAGACTGAAGACATTGTATACAACGCTGTATACAACGGTTTTTTAGTACGGTTCGAGGTTATAAATAAATTTAAAGGGACAATTCACACATTGCTATGTAGAGTCTCACAAATCAGCAGTGCGTTTGTGTTATGGATACTAGACAACTGATACACTGTATAATTTTTTTGTAAAATAATACATATTGGACATAGATAATATGACTCGGGATGAGAATCAAACCGATCTCCGCAGACATTTGACATATTTTGTTAAGGCACCGAGGGATCAGCTTCCAGCTGAAGTATCACCATTACGGGTTTATCAGAAATAAAGTAATTTAAAGTGGTTGTCAGCAGTGCTCCTAATGTTTGCACTAAGCCTATTGTCTCCTACCTAAGTTTGAAGGATACGTTAACCAACATAAGTTATTCTAAACTTATAAAGTTGTATTGTAAGGTCAAAATTGAGAAATTGCGACCGGTACGGAAGTTGAGCTTAAACCTAAACTCTTAAAACGAATTCGTCGTGTCGCACTTATTATAATTTCAGACAGATTTGACCTCAGCCTTGTATTAGGGCTATAGTTAGGTGCCAACATATTCCATGAAAGGAATAATGAAAGAATTGCATGCTTCGGAGATGAGTGTTAAAATGGATGTGTCGAGTTACGAAAATGGATAAAATTAAAAATGAATATATCAAGGAAAGTTTGAAAATAGTAGTGATTAGAAGTTGAATAGTAACAAACTAGCATGGTATAGTCATATAATGCATACCGCAGCATGCTAAGTGATAAGGAAAATTCTATAAATGAAAGTGGATGAACAATGGATACAAAAGGAGGGGTAAACCAAAGAAAAAAATGGACGGATTGCGTAAAAGTAATAGGTTAGCCTGTTATGGCCATATAATGCGAAGAGAAGAGTGTAATGTAACAAGGAGGATGCTAGAAATGAGAGTGTATGGATACAAGAGAGGTAGATCAAAGAAAATTTGGGGATATGAATTATTATACGACCCAGGTATTCAGCGGATACGGGAACTTCCAAGACTTCCTACATAAAATAAAAAAAGTTGACACCGACGCATGCTTATACTGCGGTGAAAAAGATAGTATATCACACACTATATTTGAGTGTAAAAGGTGGGAAGTAATCAGGACCTACACGGAGACTAGTCTCGAAATCGAAGCATCTCTTTCCCCTGAAAATATGCTGGAGATCATGCTCCGTAACGAAAGAAACTGGAACGGCATAGAGTGCATGCTAACCAGAATAATGAAGGCCAAGGACCAAGATGAAAGGGCAAGGAGACAGCAAGAGGATTCCTCTCTCCCCGCCTGTCGCAATGTAATGCCGAGAGGTGTGCCGCAGCAGGACGTGGAATAAAAAAAAAGACCAAAGAAAAGATGGATTGCGTAAAAGATGATATGGCGGAAAAAGCTGTGAATGTTGAGATGACGAATAGAGGAGAGTGGAGGGAAGAACATGTTGTGCCGACCCCACATGACTATGCTGACCTATGTATGCCCTTACCAGATACTTGTGGTAAGGACAGGAAGAAGATCAATAAATTGTATCATTATATAGAAATGTTAAACGACAAAAAATAGGCACACATGACTGTGTTGTGCTTACGAGCGTTTTATAAGTGGCAACCAAACCACTTCCTTACTGAGAATCGAGCTAAAAATAGCTCTTTTAGGTTTTACCGGGAAAATATGTATGAATCAGCTAACCGCAACTTTTCAAAGTTCGTTCGTATATCCGACAGTAATAAAACAATATTGATAATGTTATTTTATACATCCGTGTAGGGGCGGAGAAAAAATACTAAACTCTGTGGCCGGGGTTGGCCTGTTGTAAAAGGCGACAAAACAACCCACCCAAGCTACGTGGTAGGGCATCAAGCCCGTCTGGATGGCGACCATCTTTGGTCTTAAGTATGCTGCCATAATAACCTTGTATTGTGTTCCAGCATTAGTGACCCAAGTTCCTGTACCCTTATGGGACAGCAGCGTGTTCGCGATGCCACTGGCGTTGCAAACACCTATAGGCGACGGTAACTGCTAAATCCTAAGCGGGCCGTCAGTCTGTCTGCTGTCCTACAGCAATAAATAAAAAACAAATACAGTACAAATATGTCCATTTTGAACGAATTTCAGAACTTCATGTAAAATCCTATAGGTAGCTCAGTTATTACACTCAGATACCAATCTAGTCACCCCTGATTCGACGTCACATGGCATAATTGCATTGTGCTAACGGTGAAAGAAAACATCGTGATGAAACCTACATGCCAAGATCACCGGTATGTGTAACCCGCCAATCCGCCTTGGACAAGCGTGGCGGGTATAATTTCCATTCCCTCTAGGGAAAGCCTCGAGTCCAGCCCTGAGACGCCATAGGCTGTTTTATTATAGTGTTAAAATATGTATGCGATGATCAAATAATATTAATGTTAGTTTTAATATTAACATTAAAAAAATATATTTAATCTAGTTTATCATACTCGTATGGTTAAAAAAGGCGTGTAAGCTTTAATAAGCGTTTAATTTTAAAGACGTAGAATTTTATATTTCATGTAAATCGGTCTATAGAAATAATTTATTAACAAACACACTTAAAGAAGAATATAAAATGAGTGGATGGATGCAGGAGGAGAGATAGACCAAATAAAAGATGGATTGATTGTGTTAAAGATGATACGGCTAACAGAGGAGAGTGGAAGGAGTGAACATGTTTTTTTTTTGTCTCGGTGATATGTGGGACTCCGGGAAAGATGTTCGGCCATCCGACTACCCACTAAAAAACCCCGCTGTTCTCCTATCGCCTACGCCCGGGCCTACGGATATGTGGCCTGCCGATCTCATGGCCCGGGCTGGCGCCAGCCCGCCCTTTGTCTCAAGGCAGGCCTCTTCTAAAGTGTTGACGTCAGGGGGTCAGGGTTTCGTCCCCCCGGCGCTCTCCTGTGTTGACTCTAGGAGTTGAGGGGGGCCGTGCAAAAGCACGCGGCTCTCTCCCTCACGGAAACAGTGCGGGCGGCGGATCCTCCCCCGAGGGGCTGCCCGCGGCCGCTTTCTACGGTAGCCGGAGGTCGTTGCTTGCTCCCCGGCGCCGACAACGTGGCCTGCGTTGGCAGGAGGGGAGTGTGGTGGCGTGACATGACTGCCTCACAAAAGGAAGCGACGTCTGTCCATCCAGGATCGCCCCCGACCATGGACAGAACCAGGGCCGGGAGCGACAGGTCCGCGCCCATTTGGGCAACGAGGGCGCGGCGCTTCTCGCGCCATGCAGGGCACACGGCGACAGTGTGGTCAACCGTGTCCACCTTGTCGCCCGCGCCACAGCGGTGGCACCCCGACGTCATCTCCAGCCCTATACGACATGTATATATATAATTTCATGTTACGATAATATAATATCAGAAAGTAGAATTAAACCCCCTGTATAAAAAATGAGTTAATTGTAACGACTATTTCGTCTACGAAAAACCTCTAGGTTAACTGAACTTTAAAAAGTGAGAGGCTAGTATGTCGGGTGATTGGCTGATGCAACTATCATGGCCGCTGTCGTCAGCCCTTATTCAATTTTATTTGTAGAAAAAGCTGTTAATGTATTCAATAAAGGTTTAAACCTATTTAAATAATGTTTTGTAAAGTTTTACGATTCAAGCCTTCATATAATAAAAGAAACTATATTTAAAAAACAAAAGAAAACCAGAAAAAAGTTCCTTCCTGAGAAGGTTTGACGTTCGGTAGGCGGATGCTCATAAAATTAAGTCAAATCAAGTCTAGGACGTATTCTGCGAGAAAGGGAGAAGAATATATATACATATATGTGCCGAGCCCAAATATTTGGGACAAGGCACAGCTAATCATGATAGGATAAAAAAATAAATATTAAATAATGATTTGCATGGTAATATTTTAGAGATCATCGTCATGATTGTTAGTAAAAATGAGTCTGTTTGAATAAATATGAATCATTTCGTGATTATAAGAATGTATTAATTTTAAATTAACCTTTAATTTGTAATCATAAATAAATATTTATAGCGCGTAGAATAGGTGGTCTTATCGCTTAATCACAAGCATTATCTATATTTATAATTCGTTACATCTATAAGCAGGATCTATAATTCGAAGATGATGACCTATATATGCGAAGAATAAAAGATATGAGAATTTTTTTATCTTCAATCATGCATATAATGTACGTGTATTATATGTAATTATAGAAATCTTCTCCAGGGAGAACCTATCTATATATTTTTTAACATCAACCTCTTTTTTTACATTTCTCAGTCTTCGGCATCCCATATTATTAGTAAAAATTTTACAAGATCACGCCACCATTAGGGTCGGACCTGACTGCGCTGGCATTGCGTATTTCTTCCCTGAAAAAGAATGTAACGAACGATGTCATGGATGTGGGAGGTCTTAAAATGATCCCGTTATTTAGCCACCACAATTTATTAGCAAAAAAGTATATCAATTGACTATTAATCATAAAACAAGCTGCTGTTAACTTTGACACTAGATGGCGCTGTGTGAATTGTTATAGTATGTATGTATATTTATTTATTTAATACAAGTCAATTAAATTAAAATATTATTGTTGATATAATAAGGTTTTTTTACACACTGGGAACGTAATGAAATAATTGCGTTTCGATATTTCTCTATATGATTAATTGTTTTTAAGCATTAATAATAGTAATATTAATAATAAATAAAATTAATAATCACATACTTATAGTTAAAATATCTGTAGACAAAAACGTAGTTACTGTTAATCGTTCTATACCTAAACTGCCAATACAACTTCGTTAAGTACCTACTTGTAATTACTATTTAAATTACCGAGAACAGAAAAGTACCTTGTCATGCTTAGGTATAATTCTGTTGCGGAAACTTTGGATAGTCGATTTTATTTTCAATGATGTACATAATGCTGTATATTTTTTATTATTATACATTGCAATAATTGGTTTAGCCAGACTATTACATTAAGTATTTTGCCACAACTAGAAATTATTATTTTCCCTTTGTTATCTTTAGAGGTAGGTTTTAGCAGTGGGTTTTTGACGGAATAATTAAATAAGCCTAATGTATATATAAAAATTTCCCATCTGACAGGGTTCAAATTCAAAATAAAATGAGTTATTGGGGGTGAATTACAACTACATGTTACAATTACACCTTTAAGGCTTCCGCATAGGAAAAAATAGGATAGTTTTAAGCATCTACTTATAATACACAATATAGTTTTTATAATACGAATCATAAATTTTGATAATAAGTTATGTTTATTTATTGATGTTTATTGATGTTTATTGGTTATGTTTCCCGTAGGGTTAGGCAGAGGCCACTTCTTTCCACTTGCTACGATCCTTACATACTTGTTTCGCTTCGTCCACTTTCATTATTCCCTTCATAAATGCCCTTTGGTTTAGGATACTCTTGACCTGGCCTTTTTTCAAGACGTCCCTGATCTGGTCTTGAAATGTCCGCCTAGGTCTACCCCTTCCAACATTTCCATTCACACTCGCCTTATACACTTTTTTCGTCAATCGTTCTTCATTCATTCTTTCGACCAGAGACCACAACGTTTCCTTATCTCACTATTTCTTATCCTGTCACTCAGTTTGACTTCTATCATACTTCTTAACGCTCTCATCTCAACTGCATTTATTCTGCTTTCATGTTTCTTGTGCCATACTCAACTTTCACTTCCGTACATGAGTGTCGGAACCAACATTCCCTCATGCACAGCCAGACGAGCCTTGTTAGACACCTTCGGACTGTTCATAAAGACTCTAATATACTCATTTAAAATTGATAATTTCGCATCATCGTATCGCATCATCCTTTCGTCTCTCTTCTTATATTATTACTAGCAGCCCGTCCCAGCTTCGCACGGGTATTTAACAAAAAATTAAAAATTAAAGCCTTCTATTTTTTTCGGTCTCGGGGAAAAACCTCTCTTGACGGATTCCCCCGGCCCGGGGGGACCGAGGGATATAAGGGACTCCGAAAAAGATGTTCGACCATCCGACTACCTACTAAAAAACCCCGCTGTTCTCCTATCGCCTACACCCGGGCCCACGGATATATGGCCGGCCGATCTCGTGGCCCGGGCCGGTGCCGGCCCACGCTTTGTCTTAAAGCGGGCCACTTCTAAAGTGCTGGCGCCAGGGGGTCAGGGTTTCGTTCCCCCGGCGCTCTCTTGTAACAAATCTAGGAGTTGAGGGGGGCTGCGGAACAGAACGCGGCCTTCTCCCTCGCGGCAATAGTGCGGGCGGCGGATCCTCCCCCGAGGGGCCGCCCGCGGCCGCTTTCTACGGCGGCCGGAAATCGTTGCCCGCCCTCCGGCGCCGACGACGCGGCCTACGTTGGCGGGAGGGGAGTGCAGTGGCGGACTCCCGCTCCCGTTCCGTCGCCTCCCTTGCAGACACTACTGCCTCGCAAAAGGAGGCGACGGCCGTCCACCTAGGATCGCCCCCGACCATGGACAGAACCAGGGCCGGGAGCGACAGGTCCGCGGCCAATTCCGGACGGGACTCGCATCCCCGTCACGTGCTAGTCAGACGTGGGTACGACTACCAGACGACACTCCAGAAAAAGCAGAGTCGCCTGACGTCGTAGCCGGCCCAGCAAGACCAACCGACAGCGAGGATGCAATTCCCGCCCCGGGAACACTCTCTGTGCAGGCGCAGTCGAAATAGGCATGGTTTTGACTACCAAATCAGGTCCCAGGGTAGAACCCGGGACCCCAATCAGTATTCGCAACCATCCCATCGGGGACCACGCCACGAACAGAGAGCTAAGTTGGAAAGGATGTAAGAGGTAGACGGAAAGAAAGGTAGGACTCTGTTGCCTCGAACGGAGAGGGGAGTGAAGCGACGGATGCTCGGGCACCTCGGGTACGCACACCCATGCACTCCTCGGACAGAGGAGCGCCCCTGAGGGCAAACCCTTCTATTTGCGTCAGGTTACTAAAAAAATAAAATTATAAAGAAAGTTTGAATATTATTATTTCTATGAGCTTTTATTTTAATGATTTTTTTGTTATTACTTTTTATTTATTTTTCGTTAGTTTTTAATAAGTATTCTAATTTTTGTAAAGACCCCAGCGACGCACGCCTACATTGCATAAGGTGCTGCCTAGCTAGCCGAACAGGGTGAGCGGCTACCACGCAACATTTTTCTAATACTTACATTTTTAAACTCGTGATATTTTTCGAATGGAATATCCGAATTGAATAATTCAAAAAGTTATATAAAGGTATTGAAGCAGTTATGAATATGAAGTAATTTATTTTGATAAGGATTAATACCAAGATTCAAATAAAGAGCCTTTTCTAGGGGCGGCATTTCAATTAAATTTTTAAAATAAAAGAACACTTATTGTGGCATAACTATAATAGTTAGACATATGCTGTCGCGACACTTTTTGTAAATAATGATGTGTTCTGCAAAGTCGTAGTACATTATTTTATTCTATCATCAATAGTTTTCGCAGCGCACGCGATTTAAATAATATTTTAGGTAATTTTTTACACTTTGGGTTACATTATTGGAGTTTTAGTAAGGAAGCCTAATTTTTTTGAAAATATAATATAGCCTATGTCACCCGGGGATAGTGTAGCTTCCCAACAATGAAAGAATTTTTTAAATCGGGTCAGTAGTTTCGGAGCCTATTCAAAGCAAACAAACAAACAAACAAACAATCAAATCTTTCCTCTTTATAATAGTAGTATAGATATATAGTATATACAATTATATGGTATATATACATTCTAATGCCACTAACGGGGAGCGAACCGTTGTAACTTATACTAACAAATTAATAATTTTGTTGCGTATGGATTGATTAAATTAATTAAAAATCGTTATAAAATATACGAAAGAATGTAACAGAGAATTATTTTATACTATGGAAAAATTAAAAAATACAATAAAATTTTCCAAAATATGTTTTGATAGTTAAAAGTCTTCCTAAACTGATAAAATGTTAAACTAACAATAAATTTCCTACAAGATCACCCTTTTCCTCTTTATAAACAAACATTTTGTTTACGAGAGATTCCAGTGAAAATATTTCCTTGTTCCAGTAATTGGTGTTATTGTTTGATTAATTTAACAGATGTATATTTCATTGCATGCTGTTTAAAAGAGTTCAGTCATACCAGATTTGTGGTTACGTGAAGAACGAGTGTAAAAGTGTCTGACACTCAAATTTATTCTAGAACTAGCTGTACCCGCGACTCCGTCCGCGTGGAATAGTGACTTTGGGCAGCATTTTTTGGATATGTGAGGTCAACTTATTATTAGAAATAAAACCTACCAAATCCAGCTTAAGCTGAACCCTATTTCATATGATTGATGATATAAATCTGAGGTCAACTTAAATTGGTAAATAAAATTTCCGAAACTTATCATTTTTAACAAAAACTATTTCTTTTTTCTAAAATAAAAATAGCCTAAGTTACTCCTTGGTACATCAGCTATCTGCCAGTGCAAGTCCCGTCAAAATCGGTGCAGCCATTTCAGAGATTAGCCGGAACAAACAGACAGACAGACAGACAAAAATTGCAAAAAATGTTATTTTGGTATATGTACCGTGTATACATGCGAATGCACTTAGTAAAAAGCGGTTATTTTAATATTACAAACAGACCCTCCAATTTTATTTATTTGTATGTATGTATGTATGTATAGTATATAGAGTATAGTATGTATGTATAGTATAGAGTATAGATAAGTACTACACATGATATATTAAAATGTCGTCGGTAAATATACGAGTATTGATACGTTTGACACAGCGCCACCCACTACCAAAGTAAGACTGCTTGTTTTATGGGTGCAGTTGTGTTGATATGCTTTCAGTTTTTAAGTTTTCAAAGTAAAATAATAAATTTCATTTCAATTATTATTCAATTATTATATTGGAATTTCATCATCATCATCTTCAACGTCCGATTCGGTGCCCGGGGTCCGCTGCAGTTATAAGTCTATCTATCAATAAAAATGCTTAACTAACCAATTTGAGACACTATTCGTATGGTGAATGAGTAACGTGACCATACGTCCCGCTTTAAGGCTGTGAGTCCCGCTGTCCCCAACGAGAACAAAAATGTCCCGCTTTTACGAATAAACCTATAAACCCACTTAACTACTTGCCTACATTAATATCGCGAAAGACGGCAGCGCAGCGTAGACACGGGTTGACAGTCAGGAACAAGCGAGAGCGAGCGACTGACATGCGAGAACGGGATAGACGAAAAATGATAGTTCATTTATCTGTTGTGCATGTGTTTATTAGAAACTTTTTTGTTTTTGGTCTCGGGGAAAAACCTCTCTTGACGGGTTCCCCTGGCCCGGTGGGACCGAGGGATATGTGGGACTCCGGGAAAGATGTTCGACTAAAAATCCCGCTGTTCTCCTATCGCCTACGCCCGGGCCCACGGATATATGACCTGCCGATCTCGTGGCCCGGTCCGGCGCCGCCTCGCCCTTTGTCTCAAGGCGGTCCTCGTCTAAAGTGTTGGCGCCAGGGGGTCAGGGTTTCGTCGCTCCAGCGCTCTCCTGTATTGTAGGAGTTGGAGCCGCGGAACAGCACGTGACCCTCTCCCTCGCGGCAATAGTGCCGGTGGCGGATATACATACTAAAGTAACTCTAATTTTGCTGTCGCAAGTAGTTTCTTGTTGCGAAATTATTTATATTATTTTTAGGGCAAGTTAGTGTAAGAATTAACATGTCAGTGAGGGTAAGATACCATAATAAATTATTTCAAGTCATTTTTAAACGATAATTTTTATTTTGCACTTAAATATACATTTTACACTGACGTATCCTATATATGTATTTATTTATATACGAAATTCCGTAGTCGTCCCGCTTTGACACGAAAAAAAAAATGGTCACTTATGAATGAGTGATGGGTCACTCTCCAACTCTTCCTCTTAACAGACCAGTTACTCCTTCTTATATTTATGACCTCTGTGGCGTAGTGGCTAACGCGCTTCGATACTCTTGCGGAGGTCATTGCTGAGCTCGGACTTTCCCCTAGAGGGAATGGACACTGTTCCCTCCACACTTATTTAGGGTGGTTTGTGAGTTACACATACCGATGATCTCGGTATGTGGGTTTCCTCACGATTTTCATTCATCGTTGATAAGTACTATCCGTGCAGGGGCGGAGAAAGAATACTGACCTCTGTGGCCGGGGTCGGCGTATCGTAAAAGGCGACTAAATAACCCAAGCTATGTGGTAGAGCCTAAATCCCGCCTAGACGGCAACCACTCTTGGTCTTAAGTATGCCTTCATAATAACCTTGTGTTGTTTCATTATGGTATGGCATTAGTGACCCAAGTTCCTGTACCCATATGGGACAGCAGCGTGATTGCGACGCCACTGGCGCTGCTAACACCCATACCGACGTTAACTGCTAAATTCTAAGCGGGCTGTCAGCCTGTCTGCTGTCCTACAGCAATAAAAAAGTTGCAATTATGTTATAATATGTACATTAGGTAAGAATACAGTACAAGAAGCGGTGCATACCATCGCTGGATACAAATCAGGTAATTGAACGTTCGTCTCCGAGTCCACTTGGCTACTTCCCTTATAAATGGAATAGATTTAGCTAAAGATTTTTACAGAGGCGACTGTCAAAAGAATCTACCCACAAAAGTGAATCCTGTTTCAGAACCGTATCCGTCGTTTAACAGGTGCGATTAACTTAAATCTGTAGAACTTGGCCATCCGTCTTACATAAAAAAAATTCCATAAGTCTCTAAGTTTCTATAAGTAGTTTGAAAATATTCAAGAAAAGTATTTGTTATATTTATTTGATAAACACGAAACAGGAATCTCTTATCTCATATCAGATATTACGTTCAGATTACAATTGAGATTTCGTGACGTAAGAACGTGTGACTGGCAAATATAAATATTTACTGCATCATTGCCAGGTAGGCATCGTTGACAAGGGACTTATGGTGGTTGTTTGCTCACTAACCCCGTTGCTCCTTCGCCACACTGGGACAGCAGCGTGTTCCAGATGCCACTGGCGTTGCAAACACCTATAGGCGAGGGTAACTGCTAAATTCTAAGCGGGCCATCAGCCTCTCTGATGTCCTACAGAAATAAAAAAAATAGTTGTTTAGTACTCATTGTATAATTATAGATTATATCTATAGAGAGAGAGATTAGATTAATTACAAAGAGTTTTTCATTGGTTTCATTCATTCAAATGTGTATATCCCATTATGAAGTATTACGTCATATGTATAGAGATTTCTCACAAATATATACAAGTTTAATTATATTTTGCGAACTACACAATGATGGTGTTTATAGTATTTGTTCTGTGTATTATGTGACGTCACAATACGTCCGTGTACTGGTTTTTGTACTATCGATAAAAATTTAAATTGGATTATTTAGGAATGGTTAGGAGGGGCCAGGAGTACCATAGCACATGTTCTACTAAGTTTAGAATCCTGTCTTTTCCACTTGTTATTCTTTATTTTACACAATATCTATATGTAAAACATGTGTGGGGAAGAAATATAAAATAAATGCATTTTTTATTTTATAACAGAAATGTTAACATTTATTTTTTGTATCGAAAAATTATAATTAAGCTATAAAATATTTATAAATTACTTAAAAATTAAAATATATCTTACCAAAGTTAGAGGTAGGTAGAACGTTGTTCTACCATATAAATAAAAAAGTAGCCAATGTCCTTCTTCGAGGTCCAATCTATCACTATACCAAAATTTATCAAAATTGGTTCAGCATTTTAGGCGTAACAACGTAACAAACAGACAGAGCTACTTTCTTTATATTATTAGTATGGATGTACGAGATTTAATGACAAAAGAAAAATATGTCTAAATAAAATATATTATACGAGTATTATAGCATATCAGTTCTTTAGTACCCATAATACAAGTGCTATGTATGTATTTAGTTTAGGATTAGACGCCGTTGTTTGAATTGTCCATACACTCGTATATATTTGGATCATTGCATCACGATTTCCGAAACACGTAATTTTTCAAGTTCATGCATTTGTACTCTTACTTCATAATATTATAAATATAATTAAGGCACAGTCATCGAAAATGTTTATAAACACGAAACTCGTATTACGTACAAGTTCATTAACAAATTGTGCTGTAAATTGTTTATATTCCTATCGACTTACCACGAATTCATTGAAATTTTGTATTGAAAATTTATATAAATATTTCCTTAAGATCGCATCGGGTTTGAGGTCAGCTATATTTCTTAGACTACTTCAAATAGTAAATACTATTTACACCATTTACTTAATTTAATTGTAAAATCGTTAAATAAAACATTAATTTATTTAACCAATACGAGTATATAATACTCGACTCATAATTACAAAAATATTATTCTTCGTAAAACGGATTTTGACGGAATCGTGAATTTCATAGTTTAATGTGGCGATGAGTTGAAATTAAACGATAAATTTAAAGTGAAACAAAACATTTGTCATAATATTTGGAGACTATGTTTAATAAATTAACATTAACTGTCTATAGGCTTAAGTAATTATAGCCTTAGCCTTATTGAATGTCAAAATTGACAATGACAAGGAATGAAACTTTGAAATTGTTTTTATTTGTGAAATACATCTTGCTCAAGCATAAAGAAAAGGGTTTATAAGTAAACTGAATTGATTTACTCTTGCATTTTTGTGAGAATAGTATTTACAAAATGCGAATATATGGTTACGAAATGGATTTACAATGCAGGTTTTGCAATGTAAAACATTTTGAAGTTTCACATTGATGCTGTTCAAACTGATGTAGAAAAATGCCAAATTAACTGAGTAGTTATGATGAAACCTTGGATTATAGCCTTCGACAAAAGAACCGTAATAAAGTTCAAACTTAATAATTCAATGAATTATAGTCGAATTTCGACTCTTGGGCGTCCGCTAGTATCGTCATGATCGTAAAACAATGTCGGATTTGAAAAAAACCCAAAATCCACTTTTTACCATATTTGGATACTACATTGTCTAAATATTATTGATACATTAAAAAAAATTACATTTATTTTAGATTTCAAACTAAGCAAAGCGGTAAAATGACGGATTTGATAGACGCTCATAGTAAAATGACGCTTGTGTATTTTTAAAATGGCTGTCTTGTAAAGTTTAATATATGTCAGATCCGTCACTATTCTACGACTATAACGGTATGTGTTAATAGCCGTCAAACCAATATTGCGTATGCGTAGATCACAAATATTGTGACGTAAAAATGATATGCGACACGCCCGCTGAAAGTATTTTAAAGAACACATGTGTTGTCATTCACCTGCTGACCTCACCGAAACTTAAACATTTAACTATACAGTTAAGTATTATCTACTATCAGGACTATCAGGGAAATTCAATTGATCGTATGACGTCCAAGAGATCAAATTGTTATAGATAGAATTATATCTTTACTAAGTTGCCGCTGTTTGAAATGTAATTTGGATATCACCTTAACGAAGTCTGCAATTTGAACGTTAGTACATAAAACGTGAGTACATAATAAATTTTTTGTTAAAAAGTTTTTATTTTATAATTTTTTGTGGCTATTATATATTAATTACTACATGCTTAAATTCGGGGTATACCCTTTCTAATAAAAAAATAATTTTTAAAATCGGACCACTCTGTAAAAAGTTATGCGTAAAGAAAAAAATATATATGCGTCGAATTGTGAACCTCCGCCGTTTTTTTCGTCGGTTAAAAAATAATTTTTATGTCCGTTCTTTGTTATATTCTTTCGATTAAACTTTATTTTTTTCCTTTTTTCTTGTTCAATATTATTAGAGTCGTAAGCTCACCGGAGAGCGTCCAAAACTAAGTTTGTCGAGACGCGATCATCTAGTATTTGCTTTTCCCAACTTCAGTCACTTATTACCTCTCTTATAAATATTTAACAGCTTGCGACAAACGTGGCCATAATTCTATCGCTATTTTGTGACTCACGCTGTCGCCACGTATCTAAAAATTATTTTATTATTTCTAATTATTTTATAAAAAAGTGACACTAATACTCAAGCGTCTGGTGAAGAACACTCATTGAATAACATACATTTTTTCCTTTAGCCACAGACGATCTCGATAAATCGGAAACATATGACTAACCCCCTGAATCTCCTATTTTAAAACTTTAATGGTCTTTACCAGGCATAAACTCTTATCAAAATATGGTAGGTGGACACCGTCGCCTATGGACGTTTGTAACACCAGAGGCATTATCAACGCGCTGCCGGACTTGAAGAAATTTTATAACGCCGTTTTTGAAAAACCCCATGTCGTACCGCGTTGAGAAAACCTCAGCTGGAAGCTCATTCCAGATCTTGAGAGTACGCAACATGAACGTTCTTGAGTACAGTTTCGTATTAATACAACATAATTTTAATTAAGATAATGCCGTACTAGCATATGAACTTTTTTTTTTGGTAAAATATGTCCATGGAATGTGAAGAATGTCTTATTACAGTATTTTCATTACATTTTACATAATAAAATAGTAAAATAAATAAATAAATACTGGTGGCTGCCATATATGGCTCATTAAGCCAGCACTTTTTGAGTCTACTCCTACTGCCGGGGCCCGGCGGCGGCGGCATGGCCAGACATTTGTTCCCCACGTAAGTAGCCGGTTGCCGTAAAACGTGGCCATCAATGTCACCAGATGCGTTAAATACAGATCCCAGGTATTTCACCTGTTCCGTGCGCTTGACTGTATCGCCGCCTATGCGCACGGGTGTGGGATCTGTGGAGTTGCAGGCCAAGTACTCGGTCTTCGCCATATTGAGCTTCAGACAGCCATTCTCAAGCGATTTCTTCCACGCCTTCATACGTCCCACCAACCTACCCCTATCCGAATTTGCCATTGCGATATCATCAGCATACATGAGCAACCACGGGGGCTCATGTGAGTTTCTGATGCTGTCTGACAGTACGTCTAATACCACGCTGAACAGAAACGGACTAAGGACGGATCCCTGGTGTACTCCGATAGTGATGGGGAAGGATTTTGTGTCGCCAACTGCGGTCCGAACCACGGAAACAGAATCGCAATATATGTCTAGGATGATTTCAATATAGTCCTCTGGAACCCCTTTGGACCGCAATGCCCACCAGATTATCGCGCGAGGAATACAGTCCAAGGCCTTCTGCAAGTAGAAAAACAGGCAATGCTGAGGCGTATTCTTCATCCTGTATTTCTCAGCGACAGTCCTTAGGGCAAAAACAGGGTCCATTGTCCCGTGACCAGGGCGAAACCCATATTGACATTCCGAGACAGTGCACTCCTGTCGAATCTGAGAGTCGATAACCCTTTCGAAGAGCTTCATGGTGTGGGACATGACCTTAATGCCTCGATAATTGCCGCACTCCTGCACCGACCCCTTGCCTTTGAAGACTTGAGATGACACTCAGTCTCAATTGGCTCGGGATCGTACCGGTGAGTATTGTCCGGTTAAAAAAGCCTATGAAGATGCCTACACCACTAGAGCCCATCGCCTTCCAGGCTTCGATGGGGACTCCATCGGATCCAACAGCTTACCGGTTCTTCATGCGGCGAAGACAATTCTGGACCTCTGCAGGCGTTACCAGTGGCACTAGTCCTTGATTTGGAGGAAGATCTCGCGGCTGCACTTCTTTGTGTATACAGCAGCTGGTGGAAATACGAGCGCCATCTCTCCTTCACCGCGAGGTCTTCGTATAGCAGGTTGGCCACGGGGTCTTTTACACAGCGACACTTGGAAATGTCCTGTGCCGCGGAGCGCATCAACTTGTATATGAACTTCTGCCCCTCAGACGATTCCAACTTATCGTAAAGTGGTTGTAAGTGGTCTCGTTTGGCTCTGGCAACAGCTCTCTTAGTGGCGCGATTTGCCACCCGGTATACGTCGCGATTTTCAGGAGATCTGGACGCTTGCCACTTCTTAAAGAGGGCTTTCTTCGCTCTAGTCTCCCTCTGGACTGTGTCGTTCCACCACCATGTCTCTTTGTCAACCTTGCGACCACCCTTAGACACCCCAGGCACCTCCTTCGCCGACCCAAGGATAGGCTGAATCTTGTCCCAGTAAGCCTGAACTGGTTCACCCAAACTGAACTCCTGGGACGTGACTTCATCAAGCAGCCACCACCTGATTCGGCACTGAAAGTGCTCGGCATGCGTGTCTTTAGGCTTAGCGCAAAGGTCCTTGATAAGAAGACGATGTTATGCAGTGAGACTCTCACCAGGTATGACCTTGCCGTTGGCCACTTTTCTGATGTGGTATCTCCTAGTGAGTAGGAACTTGATTTGGGTAGCATCCCTCCCGCTCTTATAAGATCAGCTTGTAGCCGTTCCCAATGAATCGGGATCTGTTGGCCTTCCACCGAGTCTCCTGAAGGAATGCCATGGCCACTCTCCGCCTGAAGAGCACATCAGCTCTTGCGCATCCGGTTAGCGTGCCTATGTTCCATGTTGCGAAGCGGATCTTTCAAGATGTTTGGACTGCGTGAGTTGGGGCTGACGTCGTTAAGCGTGCCCACCCATTACACGGTAGCCCTTGTCCACTTCTCACACGGACCGGGTGAAGCTCTTGCACGCCGTTATACGGCGGCGACTGTCGTCTGACTCCCCAACCTCAAAAGGAAAACTATCGTCAGGGCCTCGTCCATTATTCAGCAGAGTACACCGCCTTGCAGATAAGGTAGACTTGGGGCGCGAAGATTTTGGTAGGGCCCTTACACCCCAGGCTGCCATATACGGCCCAAATAATTTAGGTAATGTCAGCCATACTTGGCTGACGAGGCATTTTATATGTAAAGACCTGCGTTAGTCTTAAAACAATCTTAAATTTGATCCAGTACGCACCTTTTTACTAATTACTCATACTATTTTAAAATATTAGTGACGAAAATCTTGCGCTTAAGCTAGAATACGTCACGTACTTGGTAGAGCCGAAATGTAACACTGACATTGATTTTAAAAATAAAGGAATGCTCTTATATAGAACAATACAAGAATATATATTATAAATAATATATAATTCATATAGACAGCCTCTGTACAGCAACGGCTTTATATAAGAGTACATTGTATTAATATAACTTACAAAGGAAAAATATATAAGTAGTATATATACCAGTTGTCTAGTACCCATAGCACAAGCACTTTGCTGGGACTAAACTGTTTTCTGTGAACTTTTACAGTATAACAAAATAATAAATGTCAACCGATAAGTGCCCCGTGCTGAACTTGGGGCACCTCTCTAGAAAAACTGGATAGTATACCCGCCATGCTTATACACACCGCTAATATCAGTCTGAAAATATCCCAATGTTTTCGTTTGCCTCTATTATATGGTAACTATTTTATAATACTAAATTTATGTAAGAATAAAAAAAAAAAAATAAACGAATCCATTTAGTGCACATATTTTGTTTATTCCTTCCTCACCTCCTTACCTTAAGGACTGTTTTGAATTTCTTTATACAACTCACTCCCGCTCTCTGCGCTCTAATGAAAATTTGCCCTTACAGACCCCTGTACACTCTTCGACATTCTTTTCTAATTCCTTTGCAGTACAGGCTGTCCAAATTTGGAACACCCTCCCGCTGGATATTAGAAAAGCAAAATCACTTGCCATTTTTAAAAACTTGGTTAATGACCATTACCTAAAGTCATAAACTGCATCGTCATGTGTATGCTTCATTGTATTGCTATTGTATGTTAGATTAATTTAGTTTTTTTTTTGTATAATATTTACTACCTTGATTTTTATGTCTATTGTGCACCGCCTTGTACAACTACTTTAAATATTTCTGATAGGTTGTCTGGAAGAAATCGCTATTTAGTGATAAGACCGCCGTTTGCTCACTATGTTGTACTATTACCTACTTCTTTTTATGTCTTTTTTTCTGTAAAATTGTGTGGGGAACAATAAAGAATTATCTATCTATCTATATTTTATCCGTGCAGGGGCGGAGAAAGAATACTAACCTCTGCGGCCTGGGTCAGCCTGTCGTAAAAGGCGACAAACAACCCACCTTAGCTACGTGGTAGGGCCCCAAGTCCGTCTGGATGGTAACCATCTTTGTTCTTACAGTATGCCGCCATAATATCTTTGTGTTGTGTTCTGGTATTAGTGACCCAAGTTTCTGTACTCTTATGGGACAGCAGCGTGTTCACGATGCCACTGGGGCTGCCAACACCCATAGGCGACGGTAACTGCTCAATTCTAAGTGGGCCGTCAGCATTTCTGCTGTCCTACAGCAATAACAAAAAAATAGTATATAAGATATCTAGTACACATAACACAAACACTGCTAATTTTGGGACTAGATGGAATTAAATTGTCACAGTGTATTTATTTAGTATACGTGAGCCACCTCAGTATAAAATATTTTACTCCTAAATAAATCCAAAGATACTTGGTGCCTGTCCTATGCATACGCATCAGGAGTCAGATCTTATCAGATGGTGGCGATGAGTTCTTTTTTCGTATATTGTCTAAATTACCTAAATCAATTAGCAGTTAAAGCTCAATTAACTTATTATGATCTTTTTGTGACCACGTACGCACAAATGTGATACGATAATAAAAAAATAGTACATTAAATGACAAACAACTATTTATAAAGTCTATTCTATAACCTCCTTACAAAGAAGGCCGGTCATGTGTATAGATTAAAAAAATCAGTAACAGTATCAATTAAAAAAGAACGTGCTTTCAAATGACGTAGCAAGCGGGCGCGGTCCCATCGGCCAATCAGAGCGTTTGCCGCCGTCTATATAGACGAATCTACTGCAAAAAGATACAAACCAACTCTGTACGCTTTAAAGAACGCACGCTCGGTGTAACCGCGGGTTTATTTCGTATCGTACTTATACGCGACGTAGGTGGATAAAAGTGTTGTGTTGCATCTTAATATCTACAGGATCGAAAGTGAGTAAACTTTTTTACATTCGATTTATCAAACGTGACGCGTAACCTCCTTTGGATTAGATTAAGTCAAGTAAGCGAAATTATTTTGTATTTTTTTTACAATGTTGCAATGGCATTCACTTGTTTCTTCAGAACTGCGATAGTATAGTCTGTGCTGCAAAACGGTTATGATTTCTGACTTTTTTTGACATTTACACTCGCTTTCACTATTTCGTTTAGAAAATACCTAAAATGCGGAATTCCGGTTTTTAGGTAAAACCATTTAAAACTTAAGTTTTACATAGGTTAAATAATACTAAATATTCAATATTTATCTTACATACTTTGTTAAAATGTAATCGTTGCTCCCAACGTCGTTTATGTAGTTTTTACATAACAGTCTTGCTACCAATATCTGTTGCAAAATAAATTAAATAAAATATATTACGTTACATACCGTCGTTGTCAAATGAATATATTGCAAAAAGTTAAACTTTGAGATATGGATTAAAGCATACTCGTGTAAAATTGTTTAAAAAACAATTTCATTTGCAGCGATTTACATTAAAATGTTGTAATGATCACATAACGGTTTTATATATCAAATTTTGGGAAAAATTTTGCAAACTAATCATAATGGTCAAAATGTTGATATTTCAAAAAAATACACTTAGTAGATATTAGTTTGACAACGACGATAATACTTGATATTATTGAAATAATAATAAATGAGCTTAATTATTAATTTTAATTTCAAATTAAATTAAATTTCTAAATTTCGTGGTTATACAAATCTCGAACTTAATAACATTATCATTTTAAATAAAAAGCATAATATGTTAAATACAAATCAACATAAATGTGGTTAATCTCGGTTGTATTCAAAGTTTTACAGAACCCCGTCCACTTATGAGTCCTGTCACAGGACGAGATTAGTGCTTGACACTTATAGTCTCCACTGTGTATTAGAATTCGTAATCCACCCTTTTCTTGAGTCAAGGAAATGTGTTTCTTATATTTTATTTATACTAATTACTTGATTGGATAAATTTGGTATTTAGGGGCGATACACATTTGACCTTTCAATTCCGAAATAAAAATATTGCTATAAAGTATTTTTGTCATTTAGCAGGGTGAATACAATAGCTTGCAGGCTTATTTACCGAAGCTCTTGGCGGGACATCTTAAATTAAAATAAAGACATATTAACATTTATAAAATAAATTTTACAAATCGTATATCGATGGTATATTAAGATTTAAAAAGTTTACGTTGTATAAATTACACTTATATACGTATTTATATATTATATATATTTTTAAATACTTAAAAAATACGATTCCCTGCAATATTATACAATTAAATATAAAATTTATCACTAAAACTTTCTTAAAATTATAGCTTTTATTCAAACTAGTTGTTCTTATAACTAAATTAATATCACATTTATTAAGTAAACGCACGGACGGCATCCATGCGGGTGGCTCTACACATATTGATTTATACGGCCAATGCATCGCTGCATGCACTTAACGACTAGTACTCACGTCATTCCTTCACAAGGAGGCACTTGTGCCACTCAGCTTTCTGTTCTGTCAAGCTTTGACTATTCAAAAGCGTATTTACATAGAAATTACTTTTGTTAAAGAAGATAACTTTTAGACAATATGAAAAGTAATAAACAATAAAAAGGTCGACATTCTATAAATAGTTTTATTAATTGTATTTCCGTTTATGATTTAAATTAAAAATATATAAATATAAAATAACCAAACTAGTATGACAATTATTATGATTATGTCTGAATTTATAACGCAAATGTATATGTACTCACAATGACCGTTAATTTTGAAATAAATTAACAGTTAAAAGTTTAAGTACAAGTATGTATGTAAATGTAAAATCCACGCTAAGAGTGATATTTTAAAATTAAATTGTATTAGACAAGAAATGTTAATTTGGGTACTAGTTGCAGCAATTCGACTTATATTTATTAATAAATTGTATTTTCATGTACTATTAAATAATAATATGTCTATGATATGGATTTTTTCTTCATCTAACAAAATAGTCAACAATTAATTAAAAGAAAAAGCATTACACAATGTAGATATCTAGAATGTTCTTACTGATGTATAAAATGTAGTTAGGGTTTATCGATTATTACTCATTTCATTATTTGTGAAAAATTATAATTATATTAACATATCAAATATTTAATAAATTCGTAGAGATCACGTGATCTCGGGATGGAATAATATTATTTCAAAACAGAAAATGGATTCCTTTTACTAATTACAAGAACAGATATCGAAGAAGATGGTGAGAGTTGAGGCTCAGACATCAATCATTAAGCACCATGCAGAATCCAATTTAGCGGTAACAGCTGTCATCGTTACGTTGATTTCATTGCGAACTGTTAAATCATAAAATAGTTCAAGACATTTGTCAGGATTTTCAGATAAGAAAAAGCTTTTTAAAATATGTCAAAATTTATATCTTGAGAAGTTCTTTTTATAGAAACCGTAGTAGATAGTAGTAAGAATTTTTTGGATTAAAAGGACAACCCCAGCCGCAGGGGTTAGTATTCATACTCCGCCCCTGCACGGAGAGCATTTTCGAACCTTTGTATAATAGCGCTTGATTATGACTAACAAGCTAAACATTACAAAGTGTACGTTATCAGTACATGCTTACCGCATTTGTGGTCATCACAGATACGAATGATTCACTTATATAATATTATTATCTGATATTGCAGATAGTTCAAATCCGACGATTTTATACGATTTTATTAAGTATACTCTGTTTTTTATAGCTAAAGTTCAGCAGACAGGCAAACAACCCACCCTGGCAGATGGTCACCGTCGCTTATGGACTTTTGCAACACCAGAAGAAATTTTATAATGCCTTTTTTAAAGAACCCCAACCCTACGCTGAGAAAACCTCAGCCGTAAGTTCATTCCAAATCCTGAGAGCACGCACCATGAACGTTCTTGAGAATCGTTTAATACAAGAAAGAAGGGGCTTCAAGAAATGTGGATGAACACCCAGTTGATGGTGGACAGTGCGGTGGTAGAAAGACGACGAGGACACCATTCTAAATAGCTTCTCAGAACACTCTCCGTTGTACAGACAGGAGAATCGGCAAAGAGACACAAAGTCTCTCTGAATCCCAAGCATGTCTAGACCGTCAGTGAGTATGAGATCGTCGACAACACGGACTTCGCGCTGTTGGATGGAGTCTATGGGATTGAGCTGACAGGTGGGTGCTCCAGCCTATAAGTGTGAGCAGGACTCCATATGCAGTCTGACCTGTGCTTTGTATAGCACAAGGCAACGCCTTGGAATGAAATACTGCTTGGACCGGTTTAGCATACCCAGCTTTTTAGAGGCAAGCTTAGTTTTACCATCCAATTGTCACCTAAACTGCACATTATTGTTGACACCAAGGATTCCAATATTGCTTGAAATGGAAAGAAGATTTCCTTGGAACTGTAGCACAGGGACGAACGGGGTTTTCTTGGCAGAGAATACGCATACTTGCGTCTTCGAGGGGTTGAACTGGACAAGGTTTTGTCATCCCTATTCAGAGACTATAGAGTTTTCTACTTCAGACACAAGTCTGACCCGACTTTCTTCCAAAACCGCAAGACACAGGTTTACACGACCAGTGTACCGTGCATCGCCGGTGCTATCATTTATCTGCATAGCAATGAATGTCATCTATGGATAACATGCCCTTGATGCAGAATAAATAGCGTCGGCGACAGCACACAACCCTGGGGCACACCATCACATTAAATGATTATATGTAACAAACTATAATTACTGTGCTGATACTGGCGAATAGTAGGCATATAACATTTTATTTAAATTATATGACATAATTTTATCATTAGATAATAATTGTAAAATACAGTGCTGTGTAATGCTGTGTAATGTAAAGCTTCAGATATGACCATGACTGCTTCTTGCATAAAAAGACTTGTGTAATTATGATACTGATGTGATTTTGGTCGTAACACTTTCAGCATACTCTATTCACATTCCACTGGTTCGATAAATAACGATGACTAATTTTCCACAAATATTGGTCTATTGACACGTTTTTGTGATTATTTGTATTTTTAATAAAACCGTCTGACTATCATATATATATATATATATATATATATATATATATATATATATATATATATATATATATATATATATATATATATATGACTACACACTTCAAGAAAGTTTATATATAAGGTAGACCAAAGAAAAATGGATGGATTGTTTAAAAATGAAGTATCAAAAAAGGTGTGAATGTTCAGATGACTAATAGAGGAGAGTGCAAGGAGAGTACGTGCTGTGCCGACCCCACATAATTTAGGATACGACCAGGAAGAAGAGGAATATATTAGTGTTTATTATTCATAGTAGTCATCTACATGATACTATATAATGTATAATAATACCTTTGGTTCTTGACTTGGAGTATTTTCAATAATACCTATTAGATTATATTTACTCGTATACTCTGTTCATAGTAATTATTTTATTTCATTATTATGAAATTGGATTATTTAAAATGGAATATCAGAAACTATGCCCTAAGTTTTCCTTCCTTAATTTTATGTATAAATTATATAATATATACGTTTTATCTTTTCAGTTATAAGTAAACTTTAGTATTTGATTGTAATTATTATGGTATAAAAATTTCATTCGATAATTTCAATTACATTTTAGATGCTATTATATTTTTACTGATTTTATTATATATAGAAAACCTTTATCCAGTATATTTCGCGGCACTATTGATTTGTTTTGTTCCCAATAAAAATAAATTTAATTAATTCCAAGAATATGTTAAAATTAGTATAGAATTCGGATCGATACAAAAGACATCAACGCAGTAGTAAGGACCCCATTGGGCGGACCTTCCAAGAATTTCTTCAAATTACACCGAATTATAACGAAGGTCTTTTTGAGATTATGTAACTGATATAAATAGCTAAGTAAACTTAAAACGAATAACACACAGATTACATAATAATAATATTTAGTTATTAATGTTTTCCTTAGTGTAATTATATTTCTATAGAAAATGTTATGTAAAACTACCTTGCAACGTGGTTGTATTTATGGATATAGTTAGTTTAAATATTAAAATAATTTTCAATTTTTTATATTCTTATTTAAAATTTAGTAATATTTGTTATTGTAGTTAAAATTTGTATTTACAGATGAATATACTCCGCCGCAAATATAACGTTTTTCTATGATAGGATATAGGGATCGGACAAGTATTAAAAATAATATTATTAAAATCATGTAAATAATCGTTTATCACAAAAAAAAAAATTTATAAGCAGTTGAATAAATTAATATATACCTGATCATTTTCATAAAATATTTCCAGACATTAAAAATAAAAGGCCAATGACCAAAAAGTTTTTTTTATAAAAAATTAACTTTCTTAAAAACCAAAGTTCACAAATCAATAAAACTTGTGAGACATAATAAAAATCAAGTAATTATGAATTGATTAAGAATTAATATTCAAAATTAATTCGAATATGCACACCTGCACAGACATTTGACACCATGACCATTATTTATAATGACCATTTTGTATAATAATACGGTCATTAATTTTGACTATACGGTCATTATCGTGGTACTATCAATATATCAAATATCATGTTGTCCAATCGTTGGATTTATTGATTTATTGGTCTCGGTTCAGACATCACGAATTTATATAAATTATTTAGATTAATGGTATACTTCTTTTTCCTACCCTTATCCCAAATTTTGTGGGGTTGGTACAATATATTCTCTCTTTCCAACCTACTCTGTTAGCCGCATCTCAACATTCACACCTTGTTTCATCATATAGTCTTCTTCTCAATACATCCATCTGTTTTTTCTCTATCTCTACTCCGGTCTCATCTCATTTTCATCCACTCTCATTTCCATAATTTTCCTTGTTTTCCCCTTCTGATGGTATACTGATTTTAAATATTCATTTATCAGTTATAATTAAACCTTTTTGCACACTGGAAAATCTTTTACAATTAACAAACGAGTCCTCGGGGCAAACCCAGATCATTTGACTCACTTAAAACCAACGTCACTCATGTTTAGTTGGTGTTAAAAGATAATTTTGCTGATACTTACAATAGTTACTTAGTTCAAATCGTAAGCAGCCACTGTTTACGATTTTATTTCTTTAATCTATTCGAGAATATTTGTGCAGGATTCTATGTGTGTCTATTTTGGGATCGACGTTAATAAAATCTTGACTGTGCAATTTTGGGAAGAACGACAGAATATTGTAACGGATACATCAATAAGAAAGAATACCAGCCAGACGGATCAATGAGTATGATCTTCCATTCTCAAATTTTTGTCAATGAATTTCAATGTTTCGTATTACCCTCGCGGCGTGGATAGGTCATGTGTCGGTGTGTCTACATGTCAGCCGTTTCCGCGTAATACGCGGGCATCGGTTTACAAATACCTCGTGGCATGACGGTCATAGCTTAGACATCCCTATCAGAGGGATAGCGTGTTTATTATTATACCTACAGTACACTATATTAAAATTGAATTATTGAAGAAGTATATGTAGAGTCGATTTTTTTTGTTGCTATAGGACAGCAGGTAGGCTGATAGCCCGCTTATAATTTAGCAGTTATCGTCGCCTATGGGTATTTGCAACGTCATAGGCATTGCGAACACGCTGCTGTCCCATGAGAGTACAGGAACTTGGGTCACTAATGCCGGAACACAACTCAAGGTTATTATGGCGGCATACTTAAGAACAAAAGTGGTCACCATCCAGACGAGCTTGAGGCCCTAACACGTAGCTAGGGTGGGTTGTTTTGTCGCCTTTTACGACAGGCCGACCCTGGCTGCAGAGGTTAGTATTCTTTCTCCGTCCCTGCACGGATAATATAATATGCTATACCTCTATATCATCATCGTAATTAAATCTGCATATCGAAATTACCGGTATGTGTAACGAGCTACTCCGCCTTGGTCCGCGTGGTGGGTATACTCTCCGTTCCCTATCCAACAGGGGGACGCAATGAGCTGTAATTATTATTATTACACGCCATCACAACTAGATATCTTGCTCAACGTAAACGCAGAGTTCTTCAGCTCTTCGGTTGTGTAATATCCTATGAAAAACTGGCCAACTCATTGGTATTAGGTGACACGGTTGGTTCAGTGGCTATGTAAGTTAGTGCCTATGTGCTTGTCTGGTGTTTGTTGGTTTGATCTACACAGAGGAAAAATATTTGTAAGATCTGAAAATAACTTGTTCTGGTCCGGCTTCATTGCGTAAAATGGTATGCTTATAAAAAAGTCCTGCGACTTTAAAGATATTGGTGCATTAAATAAATAGCGTTTTTATTGATTTTGATTTTCTAATATATTGTTTTAATACAGTAACAATAGTTTTAAGAAAAGTTTGGATTACACTACAGCTCACATAATTACTTTTAATAGGCTAAAATTGAGTTGTAAGTTGATAGGTGAATTTTTCGTAATAAATAAATTTTCTTTTGTAATAAGAAAATCTCTCTCTAATATATTTATTCACCCCAGTACATGAACGCTGGTATCAAATGACAGCGAGGGGCTAACGTTTGCGGCCACACACTGTACATTTTATTACTATTTTATTATTACTATTAGATCAGTTGTAGTTGTTATCATTTTTTTAAATTTTCAAACTATTTCAATTTCAATAATTATTTAAAAAAATCTCACTTAGTCTTCTTTCATCCCTTATCTCACATTATGTGGGGTCTTTTATACTAAATAGTCACGTGGTCTTGGATAAAATTCCGTTTTTCCTAGCGTGATAAAACGCTGAAACGGCTAGCGTACATGCAGCAATTACGAACACAAGTACATTAAATACATTTAATTAAAAAATATATCTATGTTATGGGTGTTTGTTATATTGCACAATCTCTCAAAACATTCCCATAACATCCAGACCATATAAAGTACTGGAAATTTGTTTCTGATGTATTTGACATGACTGGCGTGAGTAGTCTGATTTCTTTGTATTGGTCTTGGAAGATCTCAAAATAATACATTAATTGTATGTTTGTAAAAAGTTCGCGGTACAGGTTTTTATTTAGTGCTGGGTTTTAAAAAAACTAACAATTTACTAGGGTCGACACTCGGAACCTTATTTTAAATAACTCGGAGCAATGAAAGACTGTAGAGGTTGTAAATATCTGAAAAAGACCCAACCTCAAACATCGCCTGTTATCGAGAGCCTGTAAGTGGTTTAACCACTTGAAGTAAAGACTCTTGTCAATTCATAAAGACGTGAAGGAAGCGTTTTACATCGACTGACCTCAGTCACCGTTACTTGAACTTTCCGATGTGATACGAAGGCTTTTGTGTATATTAAAATATTTATTATACTAATGTATTTATTGGTTTTCGACACCGCTTTGGGTCCTGGTGTGACATTAATTGTCCAAAAATGAAAATTTAATTTTATCGTAAATCATATTTTATCATGACTAAATACTATATTTTTATTAAATTTAATTCAAAGTCTAAACTGTTTGTTACTCAAATACATTTTCGTCGTGTTACTTCACCAAGATGTTCTTTGCCGAACTAATGTCAATTTTTTATCAAGATCGTTTCAGTATTGCAGATAAACGTGACATATTCACATCGTTTATATATAAATGACTTAATGAATTAATAAATAGAACTATTATATACCAATTAACATAATATATTAATTAAAATCATCAGGATTGGTTTCCGTTTATTCATCACGCGTTTCCTACCAATAAACTATATTATTTTAATGCCATATCCGACTTCAAAGCATACAAATTATGTGATTTGTTTTCTAAGTGTTACACATTTATCAGGGATATAGTGAAAGGTGTTTTTATCGCGTCATTGAATCTTAATAGTCAATAGATTTCCTTGATGTGTACTAAATAAGTATACCCAGTGATTTTCCATTTAACCGTTTGGAAACCTAAGTACTTATTACTAAGCAATCACAGGTTCGTGAATATTATATCTGCTACGTTGCAACTGTTGCATAACGAAAGCACCTGTGTGTGTAACCCGCAGAATACATATTTATATATTTATTCTGAGGGGCCCAGCAGTGGGAAATTATGTACCAATATTACAGTTTTAATTCAGATAATAATTTGAGTATATTATCAAATAAATACAAAATTTTAATACGTTTTTCAAATCAAACATAACGGAAACAAGTTAGGAAAGGTTATCTTATGATTCTTCAATACGTAACTGAAATAATTCCATATCATAGGGAAATAACTCCATCACCATAAAACACGTGATCAATATAGTTTATATTATATACTAACTGATACCCGTGACTTTGTCGACGTTGTTTGATATATTAACAAAGTTTTCGTACGCATGCGCGCTACACCACTTGCCCCACTTCTAAAGACACATCACTGAACACGTAGTGCTTACAAAAATCGTTTTTTCTTAAAACTTTTATGACTTTATATTAAATGAAGATATTGCAATATTTTTTTTAGCTCAGGGCCAAGTGTCTAAGAAATAAAAGTTGAAAATTTAATTGAAATCTATCTAGTAGTTTTGCCGTGATGCGCGCACAACTGCAGACATCTATCATTTTAGTTATATAGATTATTTGACTAGTAATGTTAAGATGTGTTTTTGATACCTATGTGGATTATGTATAGAAATATCTATAACAATAGCTCTCAAGTAAAATAATAATAATGATAAATATACGCTACAATTAATACAATAAATACAACGCTATCTAGTCCCAAATTAAAAACCAAATTTACCGTTTTTCTTATAGAACTAGACAACTAATAGACTATTTGTAAACTTTTTATTTAAATAAATACATATTAAACTTAATATTACAACTTAATAAATACATATTAAAAATGTAACGGAAAAGTCCGAATATAAAATAAGTCTGAACTAATAAACATATTCAGTATTATAGTAAAAAGAAATCAAATAACTCTATTTTACCGTTGATCCTGTTCGACAAGTAAACTTTGCTAAACAATAAAATATAAAATCATATGAAAACTGGTCGTGTAATGTCACATATGCTTATATATTTCATTTTATTCAATTTTACATAGGTTCTACTATATACATAAAGTATAGTTTATGTGTTACTTGAACAAAATAAGCTAGAAAAGGTCTATTTGGGACTTTGCACTACACCCATGATGCATAATTTCTTGTTGGAAGAATTTTTTATTTTAATTATATAATTCACCAATATATTTTAATTGTGACTCAAATTTGACACTCGTTATAGCTTAGTGATATATTTTCTTGGGTGTTTATCCAGTAGAGAAGACTGACATAACCTGCCAGTCATAGGGAAATTTATACAGAGCTTCGGACAGCAACACCTTTGACAAGAGCTGTCATGTAATGTAACTTGACGTTACACCCATAAAACCTGGTCATATCAGACAAGCAAACGGCCCATCCTTAAGCAGGTGGTCACCGCTGCCTATGGACGTTTGCAACACCAGACGTTACCAACGCGCTGCCAGCATCTAAGAAATTTTAAAACGCCTTTTTTAAAAAACTCCATATCGTAATGTGATAGGAAAACCTCAGTCGGAAGCTCATGCCAAATCCGGAGAGTACGCAACAAGAATGTTCTTGAGAACCATTTGGTACAAAAATGAAGAGGCTCCAGGAAATGGAGATGAACACCCAGCCGATGGCGGGTAGTGCGGTGGTAGAAAGATTGAATGGGACTTACAATTCTACAGTATCACCTACATTCTATTGATACCTAGGTTTACATGACTGTCATCCTCTAATAGTACTTAAAATATTGTACGCGTTGTAAATAAATTGCAAAAAATAATTAATTTCACTAAGCGATCTTAAACATCACTTGTTGGATGTCAATAATTTGCTACCGTTTTCAATAAAAAACGCTGACTGGAGCAGAAACGGCGAAGCAAACTGCTTTAAGAAGGTACGATTGAAGTAGAAGTGACAAACGCTAATGATTTTCCCTGAGATACATGTGTGTGTGTGGATCGAGTTTCACTGTTGTATTCGTTGTGTAAGTGTGGGTGCGCTGTGGTAGACTCGATGGCAACGCGTCTGCGCACCTAAGGATTCATGTACACTACACTCTATTTTTAATTCACTAGATTCGGATTGGAATAGTTAAGGACGATACATTTACAAAGGCTTATGTATTTATAATTCCTTTTTTATATTATTTTATGTCATGATAATTATAATTTTTTTTTGATTAACTTTGGCTAAAATACATAAATGTATTGAAATTTTAATATTTACATTTACATCCTAATTCAACAAGGAGTATATCGACGCGCTCATATAGATAAGAAAACAATAAAAATAATAGGCTCAAACCTAATTTGACATCGTCTCTCTTAACGACTATCACAATCCGTTTAAGATTGAATCCGCAAATATTTATACTTAGTAGCGATGCATTTGATTCTACTAAATTACTTTTCACCAATTTACTGTCGATGAATATCATATGTAAAAAAAACCGAAACATCCACAATGAATAGAAACGCTTAAAGATTTAAGACATAATGTTTCAAAGATACTTGCATATTTGGATTGTGTTAATAATGCAGTAGCCACTGTGACCCACCCTAAGCTGATACGGTGACACGACACGTGTGTGCGTGTGTCGTAAGGACACATGGAGACAAGTTGACGCCTTGTATAGCGCGGCGCATTCACACAAGCCACTCCACACTGTATTTAATTGAAACACTGCAGTGTTGAAACTATAAAACGCTAAATCCTTGCCAAGTGCTTCAATAACTGGAATTTGTGTTCAATATACTTTGTTATATATATATATATATATATATATATATATATATATATATATATATATATATATATATATATATATATATATATATATATATATATATATATATATATATATATATATATATATACCTAGTCAGGTCATAAATTCTGTCACATGTTTAATGTAAAAAATTGTAACAAGTTTATTAATTATGTAACCATTCATATACCAAAATGAACTTAACAAAACATAGATTCTTATGACATTAAAGTTTATTCAAAATGACCTCCGTGATTTTGAATACAAGCCTTCAATCTGCGCGGCCAGTCGTCTATCGCAGCACGAACGAGGTCCATGTCAATATCGGCGGCTGCCTTAATCAAGGATGTCTTGAGTGACTCCAAATTGGGATGAGGCTTTGAGCACGCCTTTTCCTCCAAGTGTTGCCATATCTTATAATCTAACGGATTCAAATCTGGACTGGAGGAGGGCCAGTCTTCGTGCCAGATGAAGTCGATTTCACGCGCCGCCAGCCAGTCTTGTGTGCTCTTCGCTCTATGAGCTGGCGCCGAATCTTGTTGGAATACCCAGTGCCTGTTATTGAACATGGTATGAGAAACAGGTTCCACAAGGTTCGTCAGGACTGTATTTTGATACACAACAGCATTCGTTTTTACACCTTTCTCACAAAAATGTACCTCTGTTAAGCCCCAATAAGAAACTCCCAACCATACCATGAGCGAGGATGGAAAATGACCTCGTTGGACACGCGGAATACGGTTGCTCGCTTCTTCACTACTGTGTGCGTACACCTTATCATTTTGTTTGTTGTAGCTCTCTTCTACGGTAAACATTTTTTCATCCGAAAAAAGAATTTCCCGATATTTTTTTCTCGCGTACCGTTTCAACAAAGCGCGGCATCTCTTCAGTCTCAGGTCCATTAGACGAGCATTCAAACGATGTCCTGTTTTTCTTCGATATGCCCGAAGCCCTAAGTCTTCATTTAACACCCTTTTCACCGTGGTTCTGCTTAACCCCATCTGAAGGGCCAACAGTTTCTGCTTACGTTTGGGATTTCTTTGAATTCGTGCCTTCACAGCTTTTATCACTGCTGGAGTCCTAACAGACCGAGGGCGACCACTTCTTGACCTGTCATCTACACTAGAGTCTTCATTGTATCGTTTGATGGTACGATAAACGAATCTTTTGGTAATATTCAAATTTTTCAGTATGTTAAAATTTTGAATTGGCGCGTAACCGCAACGATGCAACGCAATAACTGCAACACGGTCTTCTTTAAGCGTCCACTCCATATTTAAAAATGAGTAAAATTCTAAAAGTTATACATTTTTATTTTCATGAACAATTCGAAATTCTAATTCAATAAACTTTTTTGTGGCCAGCATTCTAAAAGAAAAGTTTTTACTGTGTGACAATACTTATGACCTGACTAGGTATATATATTGTGGTAATGTTAAAAAAAATGTATATTATAATATTGTTATACATTTTTATTATACTTTTTCATATAGTTACCTAATAAAAAAATCATAGTCATATTCTAACCGTACTTGCTTTTAACTGTTGTTGTTAAATTAATAGCCTAAATGAGTTATTATGAGAAATAAAGGAACAATGAATTTAATATTACGCGCTAATATTACTTGCGGTTAGTGGCTATACGGAAAATTATGGTCTTTTGTCAATAATAGCTCATTTGGTTATCCCGTCAAAATTAAGAACACATCTTCATTTCACGGAGGTTTTACTTCGAAATCCTTTATTGTTGTTTGTTGGTATTTTTTTAATAGCTAGAGTTCAGCAGACAGGCAAACGGACCACCCTGGCACCTGCATCGGATGGATAGTATCATTGATACTAGCTGATCCAAACGTGGTTCTGCTATATTACTAAATAAAAAACAGAACTTAATTACGTATACCCTTATTTTACCTCTTCAAGTTTCATTTACGCAACAGAAAATAACCTATGCCCTTCTTCAATGTCCAATTTATCTCTTTACCGAAATAAATAAAAATCGTTACAGCAGTTTGGGCTTGAAAATGTAACAGACAGGTACTTTCACATTTATAATATTAGTGTAGATTTCAAGCCATTCTTAAACGATCTATTGAGTAGATCGTGTACAAGATGTTTATCCTATATCTTTAAACGAGCAATTCTTGTATATATATACTTATATAATTGGAATCCCGGAATCGGCTCCAACAATTTTTATGAAATTTAGTATACGGGGGGTTTCGGGGGCGATAAATCGATCTAGCTAGGAATAATTTCTAGAAAATGTCATTTTATTCGCTTTTTTTTATTGAAAGAAAAATAACAAAAATGTGACTCTTCCTGACATCTATCGGCGAATAATAATACTATTTTGTTTTTTAAATTGCTTTAACGACACAACACTAAAGCTATTCCAGCAGCTGGCGTTGTTAAGTAACAAGAAGTCAATGCTTTGAGGTTAGACTAAGAAAATCAATTGTTAATTTCCAAAAACACAATTAAAAAAAAATACCGAGCAAAGCTCGGTCATCCGGATATTACAATACTAATACAAGCCGCCTTGATCCCGTTTACAATAAAATTATTCTTGTATTCCTTAGAACCACGTCATGTTTTGAAAACGCCTCCACATTTCATTTCATTTAGACATTGCTCGTCATATCCTATGAATGTTATTCAATACGACTATGTTCAGTAGTATGATTACTATTAGTACAGGAAAAGTGTATTCTGAATTAGTTCGTAAATATCTTTATTACTCATTACTAGAGATTTTCCTAGTTATTCATTATATCGTCACTGTAGTTATTATTTGAAGTTATTATTTCGTAATGTCGTGTAATCAGGTGTATAGCTTTGTTAGCGTACATGATGTTTTCTATTGCTGTAGTACATAAGCTTAGAGTTTAGCAGTTACCGTCTTCTACGGGTGTTTGCAACACCAGGGGCATCGCTAACACGCTGCCGTTCGTGTAAGGGAACCTGTATCACTCATGCCGGAATACAACACAAGGTTATTTGTGGGCATATTTAAAAAACAGGAGTGGTTGCCTTCCAGACGGGCTTGAAGCCCAACCACCTAGCTTGGGTTGTTTAGTCGCCTTTTACGACAAGCAGACCCCGGCTGCATAGGTCAGTATGCTTTCAGTAGTGGCTAACGCACTTCGGTGCACTTGCGGAGATCACATGTAAGATTCCCCTCTCGCGTCTAGTATTTTTGGTTTAAACACCGTATATGTCACTGCATTTTGAAAATATTGAATTATCAATACATTTTAATTTTATTTTATGCTGTATACATATTAGTTGTCTTTAGAGCCCTAACTCTAGTTAGTAATACTTTCAAACAACTTTATTCTGAACAAACTGTTTACTTATAAACAGCAATACCAAGTTAGACAAACATAACCTCGTTAGATTTAGTTATACATACATACTTTTCCTTTAACTTGTATCTTACGTAAACATATGCAGATATTTTGCTTCAATATTGCGTAATAATGTGCTGAGTCAACACATTCTTGACCGCAAATTCTTGAATGAAATTTGTATTTTGTGTTTTAATTTTTTTATAAATATAAACTTTAATAACTAATTTTTTTCTTGGGTTTTATTTTATTTACATCTTTATCATCGGCGGTCAACAAATTGCTAAGCCTTTTCCTTTACAATTTTGATTTAAATATCACATCAGTAACATGAAGATGCTAAGGCCACGCCGAGTAAAAAGCTGATCAAGCGGCAAGCAAAAGAATTCACAAGAGTGTCTATTTGTGCTACAAATACTTTAATTAATGTTGCGTCTTTGAGCCGTCTTGTCATGACCAAATTCAATTTATTTATAGCTGTGTTGTTTTATACAGCAACCAGGCTAATGGCCCACTTAATAGAAAATTACCGTCGTCTAAGGATGTTTGCGACGCCAGGGGCACTGCCAACACACTGCCTTCCGCGTAAGGGAAATGGAACCTGGATCGTTTATACCGACAATACAAGGTTATAATAATATATTTAGAGACCAGGGCTGGTTGCCATCCAGATGGGCTTGGAGCCCTACCAGCATGCTAGGGTTATTTTGTCAGTTTTTAAACAGTGCCCCTCAGACCGCAGAGGTTATTATTCTTACTCCGATACACGGATATTTTTTTTATTGCTGTAGGACAGCAGACAGGCTGACGACCCGCTTAGAATTTAGCAGTTACTGTCGCTTATGGGTGTTTGTAACGCCAGTGGCATTGCGAATACGCTGCTGTCCTATAAGTGTACAGGAACTTGGGTCACTAATGCCCGATCACAACACAAGGTTATTACGGCGGCATACTTAAGACCAAAGGTGGTCGCCATCCAGACGGGCTTGGGGCCCAACCACGTAGCTAGTTGTTTTGCCGCCTTTTACGACAGGCCGATCCCGGCCTTAGAGGTTAGTATTCTTTCTTCGACCCTGCACGGATGAATATTATTATATCAAATACAGTTATCTATATAAAACATTTAATACCTTCTGTATCTGTATAAATATTTATTAAAGTAATAAGTATTTGAAATATATATATAACCAGTAAATATCATATAACCGAGTATGGTTTACGCTGACCTAAATACAATGCTCTCAAATTACGACCGTCGGCGACAGATAGTCTGCTGCAACGATATCCATTTCGAATGTTTTATGCCGAATATTTCGTTAAAATTTTCGTAGTTCATCCAGTTTCTTTAACTTCAGTCTTAGCTTATTCCACCACTTACATTATTCCATTTCACATGAAATACTGTTGTGAATTGGTTAACTTTTAGCTAATTTGTCCTATGGCTGCCGACGCCTAATTCGTCTCCCCTTTTCACATCTCTTTTACTCTTTGCACTTAATTGCGAAGGCGATATAATTATGGTTTATATTTCTTTGTAGTTCTCTATCATCTACAACCTCTGTGGCGTAACGGTTAACGCACGCCGGCACGCTCGCGGAGGTCACGGGCTCGATTCCCGTCTCGCGTCTGGGTGTTTATGTATAATATGTATTTATTTACGAAAGAAAAGTATACATAAGCAGCAAATGAGTTGTTTAGTACCCATAACACAAGTGTTATGCTATTTACTTTGGGACTAGATGGCGCTGTATGAATTGTCCCAGTATATTTATTTATTTATCGATGCTCAAAGAAACGTTAAAGCCACTGGAAAATTAAATCCCTTTGAAACAAGTTTCGTATCAGGATTATTTACACGAATCGATAGTCTACTATTTAGAAACTTGTATTGAGTCACATCACTAGCATAGTTGGTTCCGGAGATATTTAGGACACCCCTTAAAAGGTTATAAAAGCATTTCAACCATTTTTAGTTTATGCTAGTGTTTAGTTGGCAATTATCGATGCAAGAATTGTTAAAATTATATAGAGAAAATAAATGTAGACACTAATTAATAATACAGATTAGTTTAAATATAAACCATTTTTATTCCTTAAAAGCATTTGTTATTTCAATATATATTTATAGTAATTCATTTTTGTCCTTATAAGTTATATAGTCTATGGCAAGAATTGAATCAATTTCTCTTGTAAATTATTTTATATTTATTTCAAAATGGCTGGTTTTACGACTAATTAATTAATTACTGGCTTAATTAGACTTGACGATTGCTCCGACTGGCGCATACCTCGGTCAGCGTTTGTATTTAGCGGACAATCCAAAGAGGCACTTTGCTATAATTAGAAAGTTTATTATTATAATCTTAATTAATATAGTGTATGTAGTAATTGGATCAGTGTAATATGACATGAAATCCATACTATTATTATAAATATGAAAGATAACTCTGTCAGTTACATTTTCACGCCTAAACCGCTGAACCAATTTAAACGAATTTCGGCATAGAGATAAATTGGATCTTAGAAAAGGACATAGACTACTTTTTTATGGAAGAACAACACTTGCCGGGTTAGTTAGTTAATAATTAAATAATAATGTACGTATATGTAAATAATCGGCACGCGAACACAGTACACGATATTCGATAATTTTATAACATCTCGAGGATTGAATGAACATCGGAACCGGATAAACTAGGGGTAAGATAATTCCGCCTTGAGACAAAGGGCGGGCCGGCGCCGGCCCGGGCCACGAGATCGGCAGGCCACATATCCGTAGGCCCGGGCGTAGGCGATAGGAGAACAGCGGGGTTTTTTAGTGGGTAGTCGGATGGCTGAACATCTTCCCCAGAGTCCCACATATCCCTCGGTCCCCCCGGGCCGGGTGAACCCGTCAAGAGAGGTTTTTCCCCGAGACAAAAAAAAGGGGGTAAGATAATTTGCCGGGAATCAAAGCAGTAAGCAAAGTTGAGTAGCTTGAAGAAGATAATCTAACTCGAACAGTAGGTAGTCTATATATGATTTATTTGACGACCTCCATGGCGTAAGGACTTACGCATGTCACAGGTTCAATTCCAGTCCAGCCTCTGTTATACCAGTTGTCTAGTACCCATAACACTTAGTTTGGGACCAGATGGCGTTGTGTGAAATGTCCCCATATATTTATTTAATTGTTAAATATTTTGAAACTTCTGAATAAAACATGAGCTGATTCAAAGATTTGGTCGAAAATACGCAAAGATGTTCTAAATCATTTTATGACATTAAAGGGCGTTTCTTATCCCTCAGACGCTTGTTAATCGGTAACATGATATAATCTAAAAATAGTTCAACTTTTCGTATCGTTATACTTATAGGACATTTGTATTCAATTAGGGATGGACGTAAGGTCGCGGGGGTCGTGACTCAAGGAAAACAGATTTATAAAAATGTTCATGTGATATACCTTCTGTTCAATCTAAGTTTAAGTATGAATATACGAACGACTTCATATTTGTTTTTTCGGTGTTGAGATTCTGAAGCTATGGGGTCCACAAGCCTTTATCGAGACCTGTCAAAACGCTTGATAAAAGTTTCACGGATCAAAAGTCTGGTTTGTTAGAAAGAATAAGTGCTGTCATACAACGCAGCCAGCGTTTTGGGAACGTTTCCGACCGAAAACGATTTGGAATCGATATATTTATTATTTATAATTTTCTTGTTTTTTTTTGTTAGTATAATGTATTTTAGTATATAAATTAATATTATTAAATTTTATATTAGAATTGGGGGTAATTAGACACATTTCTTTAAAATAAATTTGGTTAATTAAATACTTTTTCAATATTCCTATATATACTGAAACTAACTTCTATTATAAAATAAAATGAACAAAGTTGAAAATTTTTATACTTCACTCAAATTATCATCAAACAACGTTCGCAATCTGAACCGAAATAAACGGCAATGTATATAACATATAATAATAATAATAATAACCTAAAGTATTAGTCTGCGAACATCTGTGGACATTGTTACCCATCAATAGAGACTATTTTTATTATCTGTTGGCTTATAAAGTGGTCCTGGATATAAATAAAGATAGGGCTAACCCATTCCACCCCGTCGCTTATGGATGTATGCAAATCTAGGGGCACCGCGAACATCCTGCTATCCCATAGGGGTAGGAACCTGGGTGACTAATGCCGGAACACAACACAAGGTTATTATTGCATATTAAATTATAATTAATTGCTTTTTTTAACTAGTAGATTACTATCAAAATAGAGAATGGGCGTCGTTCGGTTTTTCAGTAAGATGTCACAACAATCACCCATTTAAAAAGGTTAGCCTACATTAAATTTATCCTCTATTATCCTGTCGCATAAAATTAATTGTTTTAATCTTAATTAAAACAGAGAATTAAACACTGGCTTTTAAACTATAGGGTTTACCTTCTTCGTCAATATTATTTGTTGCGGTTAAATCGTAAACAGCGTGCATGACAGAGCGGGATATTAAACGTGGACTAATATATTTAATTATAAACAAATTCTTTCCTCAGATAAAATTATACTACCGTAGGTATTAAATCAAACATTATAGAACCTATGAAGTGACGTAAGGGCTCCCACGAAGACGCTTTTGTAATTTAGAATAAATTTTGCGTTTTTTTCGGAGTTGGAGTTTCTTCTATTAAAACAAATTGAGCCAAAACTATTCCATCTATGTTTCATGCTAACAGAAAAATTGATGAATAAAACTCGAGGACCAAATAAAAAACCGTGATCTACAATTGACAGTTATTTCGCTTCAAATAGGATTAATTAATTCTATTATAATACTTATAGATAGATAGATAGATAGATAACACTTTATTGTAAACCAATTATATAAACACAATGAAACTTATTTACACAATCAATGAGTACTTGACTTACAATGGGCGGCCTTATCGCTACAGAGCGATCTCTTCCAGGCAACCTATATATAAAATTCTCGTGTCACAATGTTCGTTCCCGTACTCCTCCGAAACGGCTTGACCGATTCTCATGAAGTATTGTGAGCATATTGAGTAGGTCTGAGAATCGGCCAACATCTATTTTTCATACCCCTTAGTGATAAGGTCATTATTCCACGCGGACGGAGTCGCGAGCACAGCTAGTATCATTATATAAATAGTAGATATTGTTTTTGTGTTTTAGGACTAAACATCTCAAGGATTATTTAAAAAAAATAGTAATATTGAAACATTTTGGTTTGTATAGAAGAATATTTTAATATTGTTTAAAAATAAAAACTTTTGAAGCTATAAAACTTAAAGAAAGCCAAATCGTAGATACGAGTATATTGCAATAAAGTTTACATCAATCTAGGAAAATATGTTAACATTAATGAACTTCTCCAACAGGTCCGGTTTTGGGGAGAGTATGTAACATTTTTTTATTCCTTCAATTTAAATAATATTTAAATTTTACTGATATAATACAGCAAACAATATAGGAGCAACTATTAGTAGTGTCTGTCCTTATCCCAACTTTGTGAGGTCGGCACATGTTCTCTCCTTGCACTCTCCTCGATTAGTTGTCATTACAACATACATTCATATTTTAGTATATTTTAGTCTATAATACCAAAATATAAAAGCAAATATTTAGCAAATATAATAATATCAAATTACTTAAAACAACGGTGTTTACAAAGTGAACGTTCTGAAACTGTGATTCAGTTTCAAACTCCATGACATATTTCCATTCAGACACATTTTCGCTATGACGTTTATTATTAGGATTTCCCTATGAAAAACCTATGAAATTTGAAAACAAATTTTGCATAAGGATATATATTTGTTATTTTAATTTGTATTATGAATGACGAACTACATTAATATATGTTAAAAATAACGGAATAATAAAGTCAGTGTTTCATCACAGTTCAGTAAATATAACAAGCGTTTTAAACTCGTTGCATATCTTTGAAGTCTGTGGTACTTCTACGCAGTTTTTTGCGTCTGAGAAAAAAGTAGACATAGCTAAATTAAGTATTCACAAAAGCAATTGCTATTTAACTTGCTACCGTTGGCTAGCAAAAGTAATTTAAAGAGTTCCGGGAAAGCGGGCTGGTGCCATTTGAGCCCGCGGTTAAAGTAACGTCACGTCGAGTCCCATCACTAGGCGTACGAAGAGAGAGGGCATGCGGATACATTGCGGGAGTCAAACGCTATCCCGCTTTTCCCTAGCAGTCGGATATGGACATTTTCACCTTTAAAAATAAACAGAAGGAATAATTCGTTATCGCCTGTTACAATGTCCTTGAAACATGAATAAATTTTGTTTTTCAATACAAAATTTATAACCTTAAATAAGTAATCATTAAATACAAACTAATAAATAACATATATTTTAATTTATCTAATATTTTTCTAAATTATTATCTAAATTCTGCCATGAGCTTATATAAGACTGGATATGAATTAGTTAAATCTCATGATTTTTTATAAATCAACATTATTTATATCATATATAAAATGGTTATTACCATCGGACCGAGTCCAGAAATTGGTCACAAATCTTTCCTCGAAATAATATTGTAATCTTTAACATGCGCCACGGTATTTTATTATTTATTGAGCTTTACTGCTTCTCTTTCAAGTGTCGGAGATATTCTTATACTATTAATAAAGTGTTGTACATACTTTGAGTTTATTATTTGAATTTGCTTGCTTCGCCAACATTTAACGTTTAGACACCATCTTAACCACGGCTGTTACTTATTAAAGTAGCTTATTGCGATATACTCGTATAAAAGAGTTCAAAGTTTTAACAACACGAATAATAAAAGGCTTAAACGTCAATTGAACTTATAGTTTTAGATTTTTTGTTTCATTGAAACAATATTGACGTAAATACATCAAACATACTCGGTACATATATGTAACTTCTCACTGTTGAGTTCGGGCCTCTCCTGGATTGGCGGGTTACAAATACCGGTAATCTCGGTAAAGGTACATAACAGAAATTCTTTGTCCGCACTACCCGCGCTAACAGTAATTGGTGAAGACGCCATTTAGATGGACGCTAATGCTTGGGCCCACCGTTCTGGCGACGTAGATTCTTATATGCAAGAGGTTGGTATTCATCGTTTGGATTGGCCAGCGCGGAGCCCCGACCTTAACCTCATTGAGCACGTCTAAAAAAAACGAGTGATCTCGGCTGAGTGGGAACCTATTCCACAGGACCCATCAAATGCTTAGTGGAAAGCATGCCAAGACGATTACATGCCGTAATCACTGCAAAGAAAGGTCATACTCGTTATAAATTTTTATTTTTTAATGTAATCTTTTATTAAAATACCATAAAAATATTCGTAGTCTTAATTTCATTATACCCATAGAAATATCCGTTTTAACATGGCTCTCTGTTTACATTGACTACACCGATTCCAAGTTTTATGTGTTAAAAATTATGTTTTCATTGATAACAAGAAATTTCTAGTCTTTATTCTCTAATCTTAAAAAAAACATTAATATTATCCATAGAAAAGTCAATGACTGTAAGGTGCCCGTTTTTTTTGCAAAGGAGTGTATTTATGTATTATGAAACGGAAATTATAATATACACTTACCCGTGTAATAAAAATAATAAAAACACTTTTTCAAATAAAAAAGTGTTCATGTTTATACATTGAAATAAATTGAAAATCTAGATTTATATTTCATGATTTAATGATTTATTTTTGTAAGCTTGCCAACTCTCACGTTCATTGGCTGCCCGTGTGCGTACAACGTGAATGACTTAACCAACATCCTGATGATGTCGTTTGGAAGATGTCCAGGATTTAAACAGTACTTTAGGCTTGAGACGGAGCATAATTATTTTCATTACCTACTTGTAGTCGGATTACATTGTAACCGAACTAATTTTAAAAGTAAAATGGATACCTTTTTATGTCATCCTACATTATTTAACAAAATAATAAACATATGTAAGTAAGATGTTTAACTAAAAGGTTACTCTGTTACGTTATGAATGAAAAACAATATATTTCTTTTAAATAAAAAAAAACAATAGAGGTGAACAGTTAATATTCAGGTATGTTATTATCCTATCAAAATGAAAAGTCATCTAAAATACAGATATAATTGTGTTTAATTCAAACATTTATTTAGTACAAACTAACAAACTTTTTGATACAAAAATAAAGAAACAAAAAGTATCAACAAAAGCGTCCTAAACTCTAAAAATACTAACTCTCCAAAATAAACTAATCTAATCTAACTTTAAAAATACGTTCATGCTGCGTACTCCCAGGATCTGGAATGAGCTTCCGGCTGAAGTTTTCTCAGCGCGGTACGATATGGGGTTCTCCAAAAAAGGCGTTATAAAATTTCTTCGAGGCCAGCAGCGCGTTGGTATTGCCTCTGGTGCTGCAAACGTCCATAGGCGACGGTGACCACCTGCCAGGGTGGGCCGACTGCCTGTCTGCTGATCTCTAGCTATAAAAAAAATACCTTCTTCGGCCGGGCTGTCGCTCTGACGTAAAAGGCGACAAAACATTCCTAGCTACGTCATATTAAGCATGCCGTCATAATAACCTTGTCTTGTGTTCCGGCATTAGAAGCACAGCAGCCTGTTCGCGGTGCCCCTAGCGTCGCAAACATCCATAGGCGCTAACTGCTTACTATTAAGTGGGCCGTCAGTATATCTGCTGTTCCTCGACAATAAAAAAACTGGATCCAGGCTCAGCGTGGCGCTAGCCAACTAATACTAGCGCTGTACTTCTGCCTGGACCACATGGGACACCAATAGTATGTCTTATAGAAAATAATAATTTTCTGTCACCACATATACTTTAATCGAGAATGAATTGTTAATAAACTATGAATGTCTGGGTTAGCGCGGCCGCGACGACAAGTTAACACTCCAGACGGCGTTTTACGTAAACCAAAATAAAAATATAGGCACAAAGCCAACTTTTCACCGTAATACATTTGTAATAAACCGAATATCTTTTAATGACACATTTATTCAAAACATGCAAAAGTAAACAAAAATCCTATATTAAAAGATACAATAAAAATGTTTCATTCATTCATTCTTGATTATCGTAAAAGCTCACAGCTCATTCTTTTCCAGCCTTGATCAGTATACAAGTATTTGTTAAACTATCTAATTTTTACAGAAGGAAAAGTTACTGTCTGCGAAAAGCAAAAGGTGTGAAAACCATTCTACGGTATCCTGTAAATAAATAAATATAAATTTAAAAATATAAAAATTCACACAGCGCCATCTAGTCCCAAAGTAAGTGGCATAGCACTTGTGTTATGCATACTAGACAACTGATAAACTATTATATACTTTTTTTAAATAACTACATCTTCTTCTTCCTCCTGCCGGTACAACATATTCTCTTCTTCCACTCTCCTCTGTTAGCAGCCATCCCAACATTTACACCCTTTTTTGCCATAATATCGTCTTTTACGCAATCCATCCATCTTTTTTTGGTCTCCAACTACTCTCATTTCTATCATTTTCCTTGTTACATGGCATTCTTCCCTGCGCATCACATGGCCAAACCACGCTAGTCTATTACTTTTAAGTTTTTCAATAACTAGCGCTACTTTCACACTTCCTCTAATATACTCATTTCTAATTTTATTCATTTTCGTAACTCCACACATCCATCTCAACATTCTCATCTCCGCAGCATACACCCTTTCATCCATCCCCTTTATGGCCCAGCATTCCAATCCATACGAGTACAATACGACAGGCCTTATTACGGACTTATAAATTTTACTAGTCTAAACGGCACTTGTGGATCGCAAATTATTCCTGAGACCTGTCGCCATTTCCTCCATCCTGCATTCACTCTACTTTTCACATCTTGGCCTATCTCGCCGTCATTCTGGATTAATGATCCGAGGCACCGGAAGTTGGAGCAAGTTGGCAGAAGATACGCCTCCTAAGGTGATCGGGATGAAGGCGGAATTTCCACCAAAGTCCCAAAATATATGTTCAGTTTTGGTTCTATTTACCTCAATTAACCCAACACCCTCCAATCTATCCTGCCATTTAGCCAATCTGCTCTGAGCATTTTCTCCAACCAGCACAATGTCATCGGCAAAGAGGTGCCTCCTCCTGTGTTGCTGATGTTACTGCATCTACCACATACTTTTCCTTTTCCAAAGAATTCCATGGTTGAAGGCGAACTGAGATGGGCCACCGTCGCCTCATTTTGCGAGGCAGTTATGTCCACAAAGGAGGCGGCGGAGCGGGCTTGGCAAGTACACTCCCCTCCCGCCAACTCAGGCCACATCGTCAACGCCGGAGGGCGTCCAACGACCTCCGACTGTCGTAGAAGGCAGCAGCGGGCGGCTCCTCGGGGGAGGTTCCTCCGCCCGCACCATTGACGCGAGGGAGTGGGCCCATAGCCATTCCATAGTTAGTATTAGAAAAATATTAACCGTTACCCGTGACTTCGTTCGCATAGTAATCAAAAATTTACATCTTATTTCATATGATGTCTTTGTCAAATTCCATCCATTTTCGTTTAGATTTAGTACCAACTATCCATCCATCCAAACTTTCAAAATATTGCTATAGATACGTCGCATATTAAACTATGTTTCGAAAATACCAGTTTAAACTAAGTATTTAACCAAACAAACTAAATGCTAAGTGATGTTTTATCACACATTCTATGTATTAATCAGATAAATGAATTATTCCAATAAACATAAGAATTTGCTAACAATGTCTAAGAATTAAATTAACACTAATATGTTATTCTTAAAAAGAAACTGCGTTTGTTCTTTCGTGTACTGTACTTTATTTACCTACTAGCTGACCCGGCAAATATTCTTTTATCCAATCTATGTACGTAATATCTATACCGAAATTCATCGAAATTGGTTCAGCGGATTAGGGGCGTAACAAAAAAACTTACTTTCACATTTATAATATTAGTATTAGTGTGAATAAATGATTTAGTACTCAATATGACTGTAAAGGCTTCTTTCATGATCGCGGAAGAATATTTCTCGTATTCTAGTGCTGAAAATATCTAGTCATTCGAGTTAGTGTTGTTCCAATACTCTTTACAATTCGAAAATAGAACGCACTGATTTCGTTAATTAAGGAGTGGTTGTAGTCTGAAACAACACTGGAAAAAAAACCTTCAGTATGTATAATCCTTTATTTAGTAACAGCTGGCAAGTGATTGGATCCTGATGGAGAGATTCCTTTACAATATAGCGTTATTAGTGAATGTAAGCAAAGCTGAAAAATAAATATGCTATGATAAGAATATAGCGCCACCTAGTCCCAAAATAAGCAGAGCTTGTACGATAGACAACTTATATGTATTCTACGTATATACTGTATGCTTATATAAGTACAAGTTTTTTTGGAATAACTTCTACAGCAATAAAAAATATAATTAAAGACAGGCTGACGGCCCACTATATGTATATAGTGACTATTACCATCGCCTATGGATGTGTGCGACGCCAAGGACACTGGAACCCGGGTCAGTTATGCCGCAACACAACGGAAGGTTATTATGGCGGTATATTTAGAGAGACCAGTAGTGGATAGCATTCAGACTGCCTTGAACGCCTACCGCTTAGAAAATTTGTGACATTTTCACAAGCTACTCGTCAAATCAAGCTATGAGTTTGATTCAATATCGATATAGTTGGATTATCATGCAAATACGTTACAAAAATCATGGTGGATGCATAAATAATTTGCACATTACAAAATAAATATTGTCGAGAATATAGATAATCTAATGTAGATTTTCCGATATTTATTTGATTTTCAAATAATATGTGAATTGTGACGAATTGCTTACATAATGTTTAGATTATAATTTCTTCTTCTTCTTTCTTTGTACTTATGGCTCCAATGCATTTGGCATTGATTTTACCAATGTCTATGTTATTAAAAAAAAGTGACAGGTTAAATGTAACAATAGTATTTATTAGTACATTTAACCTGTCACTTTTTTTTTAATGCATAATATAAGTTACAGTTCAAACAATATATCATTTTTGCTGATTTGCTTACCCTGCAAGGCTTGTTAACGCATGTCAGAACGCCTGCGGAGCTCACTGGTTTTATTCCCGCCCCGAGCCTAGGTGCTTATTTCCAGAAAAAATATAGTATAAAATATATCTGTTCTCTTTAAAACACATGCGCTCTGCCGTTTACTGCTAGATCGCATTTTGTGAAACGTCAGAGTAAACTTATTTATAATTTATTTATTCAAATGTGGCTTATATTGGTTTATCTTTTTACCAACCAGCTGTCAATGTAGAGCAAATGTTTACCGTAACCCTGGGGGGTGGGGATACCTGGATAGGCTACCTGCATCCTGTATGGTTATACTATCATATACGGGTGTCAAAATACAGTGAAAACTATCAGGTATTCTGAAGAACGTATGAAATAAAAAAGCAAAGAAATGATCAGACGACTTATGATCCACGAGCAGATAAGGTGATTTGAACACTGCTCTTGGTATAATAAAGATACTTTTTCATTAATATTACCAAATACTGTTACTTCATAATATTAATAAAAATAAGCTTTCTTTACATTTAAAAGTAATGTGTGTATATATGTATGTTCTTTGGCATGAAGTTTTTAATATATTGTAATAATATTCTTAAATGGACACATTATGTAACAACCAGTTCTGTATACTTCAAAACATGTATCATTTTAAGTTATTGGCTCTAGAAAATATAACTTAACGGTTGTAGTGCGAATACGTATATGTCGAAATTATATTTAATTAACTCCCCGCCGCGACTTCGCCCGCATACTAATGAATGCGTTTGGTCCATATCTATTACACTGACTACAATGATAATTCAAAGAATTAAATAAATACAATTGTTCTTATCTTTTAATAACATTAAAATATTAATAATACAAAATCCCGCATAGACTTGATGCTGGTGGAAGACGAGTTTTTTTATATTTTGACGACATTTAATATGTATGTATATAATATGTATATACATACATATTAAATGTCTATATATATATATATATATATATATATATATATATATATATATATATATATATATATATATATATATATATATATATATTATCATTTATATAAACAAACCAACACGTCTAAACTCACGTATTAACTTAATTATAATATAACATCGACCATGGGCTATCTGATCATGACGGGACAAATGTTACAATTTGAACTAACTAATAAATAAATAGGTACCACTTTACTGATATGGTACTGGTTTTTTTTTACGAAACGATTATGGTAGGAATAACATACATAAGTTTAAAACATATCTTAAACATTTTTCTTTGTCAGAAGGATATGATGAATCTGATTTCCAACAAGCACTTAATTAGTTCCACGAAGGTTAACACTATTACAAACAAATTATGCTTTCCAAACATACGCGTTAAAATTATTATTAGTAATATGTAAGTCAAAACAACCAAACTGGGTAACAAGAGGTATAAAACGATCATTTAAAACTAAAAGATACTTGCGCTTTCAATACTATTCAAAAAGAAAGCCAGAATGCAAAGAAACTTTTCTAATGTATAGTAAATTATTTAAAAAAGTCGTAAATTATTCACAATAAATAATTAATATACGCTATATTGATAAAGCAAGTAATAAATATAAAGCTTGTTCGGATGAATTATATAAAAAAATAAAGACATGAAATTCCGAGTGACAATACAACATGACGATGAAATTTATTCAGACTCATTAAAGATAGCAGACATGTTTAATACTTACTACGTACAATGATGTTTCAGAGACCACCGAAACCAATTTAGTTCAAACACATAACGGAATTAATACCATTACAAATAGCATATTTTTAAAACCAATTAAATCTCAAAAATTATAAAAAGCCTTAAAAAGTCAAACGCTGTAGGGTATGGCGAAATCTTCACAAAAATTTTAAAATAATGCTGTACAGAGCTTACCGAGGTTTTATCAGTTTTAATAAATCAGTCATTCGAATGTGGTCTATTTCCAGATTGTTTAAAAATTTCAATAGTAAACCCCATATATATTAAAAAGAATAATCCGTTCCATAAAGAACACTATTACCCAATAACGTTAATAGCTATTACCTCCAAAATATTTGAGAAGGCATTACATAGTAGAATAACAAATTATATATGTACATAAATACAAAATAATAAATGATAATCAAAATGGATTTCAAAAAGGCAAATCAACCACGCTTACAGCTTTTAATCAAACAATGGAATTTAAAAAAAATTTAGAGAAGAGAAGAACTCTTTATTGTTTACATTTACAAAATAAAAAACTAGGGCACAACACTAAAAACTAGACAGTAATTACAAGTAATAACATAAAAATTAAATAGTATTATATTTTTGTATTAGTATACAAAAGGCGATCTTATCGTTTAAAGCGATCTCTTCCAGATAATCTAACTGGAAGAAAACATATTTACGATAGAAATAGCAGCGTATGATTATAAAAAATATATAACAAGCTACTTAAGACCATAAAACAATTTAAAGGGAAATTATTCGAAAAAAGTTGATTAATTTTTCAAGATTATATGGCATTGACTTAATATAGAAAATAATTAAATTTTGACTAAATTATTGCATTCAAGGTGATAATATCCGGACGACCGAGCTTTGCTCGGTATTTTTTTTTATTAATTGTGTATTTTGGAAATTATCAATTGATTTTCTTAGTCTAACCTCAAAGCAAACACTCATTGACTTCTTGTTACTTAACAACGCCATCTGCTGGAATAGCTTTAGTGTTGTGTCGTTAAACCAATTTAAAAAAAATAGTATTATTATTCGCCAATAGATGTCAGGAAGAGTCACATTTTTGTTATTTTACTTCCAATAAAAAAAGCGAATAAAATGACATTTTATAGAAATGATTCCTAGCTAGATCGATTTATCGCCCCCGAAACCCCCCGTATACTAAATTTCATGAAAATTGTTGGAGCCGATTCCGAGTTTCCAATTATATAAGTATATATATACAAGAATTGCTCGTTTAAAGATATAATGAATAATATTAATTTAAGATATTAATATTGTATTGTTTTGTACAAGTATATCTAATGTTACTTTACGAGTATATGTTTAGTATTAGCATGCCAATTATTGGCGAGACATGACGTAACTATATTACTGCTATAACACCTCCAATGCCGTGTATCGTGCTAATAAATGAATACTTTTTGAACATTTTTGATTATAACAGATTGATTCTTTAACCCAGGCCACCGTTGAGACATAAAAAAAGAAGACACTCGCACGGCACTGCCATTAATCGCGAAGTCTCGGTTTAGACCGAGATACATTTTAAAAAAGGCAAAATAAATATACATAGCGCTTTGTCGGTACACTCATATTGATTGAAGTAAATTATAGAGCTTAAATATTGAGAAATAAGATATAAAATTGCCTGTAATTTCGTTTGACAGGTACGCAATTAAGCTGGCAGGTTAACCAGACCGACTGGTTGGCTCTAGTGGCGTTGAACTGTCCAGGTGGTCCTTGGATGACTAAAGATACATTTATAACAACCTAATAATAGAGTGGTAAGCGAGTGACGTGCCCCGTCGAGCCAGCTCGCAGAAACTGAGAGTACGCGCGACAATTATTATGCTCGGCAAAATTACCTGTCGATACATAAGTATGGAATATAATAAAAACACAAAACACTTTAAAACGAGAAAAACAGTAAGTCGATTTTTTCCAGATAACCCAAGAACGGCCTATGCTTTAATGCCCAAAGTAGGCTGCAAAGCGCTTGTTTTATGAGTACTAGACAAATTGTATTTATGTACTTCACTTTTTTAAATGTATATAATACATAAAAGTTCAGACTTGAAAGAGGTATGAACCGGTAACCTTGTCAATATTAATAATAACGTATTAGAAATAGATAATTTTTTATACTAGAGTTATTGAGAACACTCTCGAACGATTCCGAAGCCGCGTGATTTTCCAAGGCGTTTATTTTCCTTTATTAGGTCGCTACACCAGTTGATCTTGTTCTATATAAATAAAATCAACTGAACTCTTGGTTAGCTAGGAATTATGTAGACTTCTTATATTTTTAATAATTTCTACTAGCTATAGGCTATTTTCACATGTATGCAAAATGTATAAATACTGTATTTAGTATCTTAGTGATATCATTCCCTGAAACTAGCTGGACTTAGGATCGATTCATTTCATAGTATACACTACAAATCGGTTCATAATTAATAGTAGGGAATATAATTTCTACCGTATTTCTAAGATGAAAACATACTCTACATCAAAATTATGAAATTATATAGATTACTCAATAAAATCAAGAAGTTACAATACGAAACGCTCGCCTAAACTAAAAAAATATCCACGAGATCTTTTTCCAGTTATATTTCGTTAACTCCTTTATTTAATACTTAAATATAGTATATACTTAGTAATAGTATATTTATATATATATATATATATATATATATATATATATATATATATATATATATATATATATATATATATATATATATATATATATATATATGTATATATATTAGCGGTTGAATAACTATCAAATTCCATACACATTAGTCATAAGCTTAAATAACATGCGTGCAGTCGAAAGATGCAAAACTGATAATTTGCAAACGATTTTGTCTATTCATGTCACGCTGGTACACAATGCGCTTCGTGCAACGACTCCTTATGTCAGTTTGTTGTCTATTCTTCCATGTTTTTTATCCTTGTTACAACTGTTCTTCTTCTTCCTGCCTTTATTCCACATTATATGGGATCGGCACAACATGTAGTTGTAGTAGAGTAGAAGGCTACTCTCCTCTATAACACAAGTGCTAAGCTACCTTGAGACTAGATGGCGCTGTTTGAATTGTCCCAGTATATTTATTATTATTTTAACTAGGGAAAAGTGTTGCCTCATCATTTCAGCCGGAAGACGCCCACTGCTGGACAAAGGCCTCCCCCAAAGATCTCCACGATGATCGGTCCTGCGCTGCCCTCATCCAACCTATCCCGGCGATCTTGACCAGATCATCGGTCCATCTTGTGGGGGGCCTACCAACACTGCGTCTTCCGGTACGCGGTCGCCATTCGAGGACTTTTCTGCCCCAACGGCCATCAGTCCTTCGAGCTATGTGCCCAGCCCACTGCCACTTCAGTTTTGCAATCATCCGGGCTATGTCGGTTACTTTGGTTCTCCTGCGAATCTCCTCATTTCTGATTCGATCTCGCAGGGAAACTCCGAGCATAGCAAAGTGTTGCCTATCCTCTAATATTTTCAGTCCCTGGAAGATGTATGTGTTAACCAACCTAGAGGTCACCATGCATCGCTTGCGCAGTGTCTCTCGCTAATGTGCACATTATAACATAATTGACACGTACTGACGAGGAAGGAAAAGGTGATAAAACCTGCTACCAAAATCTTCGTGTTGGTTTACTATTTATTATCTCTAAGGGGAGTTCCAGAAGCATTGGGACGTTATGAGTTGTTATCAGCCGAGATCAGAAAGCGAAAATGTTAAACTTACTTTAATAATCATATGATTCAATATTACATAGATATCGCTAACTTTATATTAAATCAGTCCGTTTATTTCCTAGCTAGATCCTAGAAAGGAATCTGAAATGGCATGTAATTAAGTTCACCGACAAAGTACAGGCTCGAATTAAGAGCAACTTATAAATGCCTAAGCCCATTTAGAGTAATTACCCACTGCAATCAACTGGTATCATTAATTATCAGAAATCTGTTGCGAAAAAAGGGAAAATCGACGTAATGTCCGACACTTTAACTATTAGGTCGAATGTACATTCGACTTGAATATATATGGAGGGTTTACTCCTGGCATTTAAGATGACAATCTCATCATGCCTTAATCATTAACAAACGGATTATGAATACTGACCTCTGCGACCGGGGTCGGCCTGCCGTAAAAGGCGACAAAACCCTACATGGTAATGCTCCGAGCCCGTTCGGATGGCAACCACCCTCAGTCTATAAGTATGTTGTCATAATAACCTTGTGTTGTGTTCCGGCATTATTGACTCAGGTTCTTGTACCCCTATGCGGACAACAGCGTGTTCCTTGGCGTCACAAACATCCATAGATGGCGGTAACTGCTTACTATTTGGCTGTCAGCCTGTTTGCTGTTCCTCAGCAGTAAAAAGTCGACGATGGAGAATCAAGGATGCTGCTGCTGTATAAATAAAACCTAGACATGTTTGTTTTATACTATATACACAAGGAAAGAATGACATGAAAAAGTATCAAAAAGGAAAGATCGCTCAAAAATGATGCTATTACATATATTCAGACATGGATATGAATTCTGGACGGTGAAATGCTGGAAGAATACATCTTTAAGTTTTAAGGATGTAACGTATTTTTTTTATTGCTGTAGATCAGCAGACAGGCTGACGACCCACTTAGAATTTAGCAGTTACCGTCGCCTATGGGTGTTTGCAACGCCAGTGGCATCGCGAACACACTGCTGTCCCATAAGAGTACAGGAACTTGGGTCACTAATGCCGAAACACAACACAAAGTTATTATGGTGGCATACTGAAGGCGCCGGGTGGTCGCAATCCGGGCTTGGGGCCCTACCACGTAGCTAGAGTGGGTTTTTTGTCGCCTTTTACGACAGGCCGACCCTGGCCTCAGAGGTCAGTATTCTCCGCCTCTGCACGGTATTAGAGCTGTGTTAATAAAAAATTAAATCTTTCTGCCTCATCCCACATTTTGAGGGTAGTTAGGTCATTTCAATTCCCGTAAAGTTTCAACATTTCAATTTTGTAATTTACCTACATCCTACTTCATAACTACAACCCATTAAATCAACTTTAACGCAGTAAGTTAAGTGAGATAGAAGCCTTAATTGGCCTATTGCCTAGTAAGTAGTGGGCACAAAAACGTCTGCACGAGTGTGTGTAGCGCATGTAGACAGCGAGGCGGCAACTGCGCTCCAAAGAAACTCGTTGCTTAGGACATGGTGAAGACTAGTATCAATCTAAAGCAATATTGCAAAAAGTAAGCTTCGAGCAATGACCTCGAGATATTTGCGGTGAATTTTTATTTATATATTTATTTATATTAACTAAACAGTAACATAACTAAAATCAATTAAACAAATTTATAATAATATATTGAAGCTGTAAATACGAAAAACAGGAAATATTATGAAGATTCTCCCGTATTAGTGTAAAAAGTAAAATGACATAATAAAGCTCTCTTAATGAAGTCATTTGGAACAAGATGGACATATTTTCTTGTATGTCTTTAGCTTAGAATAGAATATTCTAGAAGATGCATAAATAAAATTCAACCGAGATGTAACGCTTTTAAAAAAGACAACCTCTCAGCTCGTATGTTTATATGAACCGTTTAATGAGCCTAATCATTGGACATAAAGCAATTGATAAATACATTGTTAAAGGCATCGCGTCTGCGCATTCAATGAAGTCCTATTTAGTTGATTGACGTTAAAGATCACGGAGATCAATCCAAATAGTGCAAAGAATACAGAATTATACGAATAGAAAATCTATTATAATTCTTTTGTGGATTTACTAACAAAACTAAGTATTATACAAAACAATCGATTGGGGTAAAAGAAATAAATTCAACCAAAAATAAAGCCAAACATACGAGTATATAGTGGAACAAACAGATTATAGTATGACTGAAAATTGCAATATGTTCACAATACAAGCCGTCAAATTAAGCGATTAGTAGTCCCGGGTTCATGTAATGCCAGAGAACGCTTTACGTGAATTATAGCAATGATATTTTATAAGAAGCGACACAACATAAGGTTATTATGGCGACATACACAATATACCGCCAAAAAAGTCTATTCAAGTAGTCCGATCTTATTTACATAATAATATGACTTACTATTGTAAATAATAGTCCTTATGTTTACAACTGAATTACTCAAGTTGATGGCGGTATGACAAAGATTACTCGTTATAAATGGATATTTCTGGAACATTTTATATAAGATTGTATCACAGAAATTAAATGCAATAGTCGTGGACAGCGGCCTGACAATAATTAATGTAGTGCCGTCGTTAGCTTAAGTAATAAACTGCGATTAAAACCTTATAACGGTCTTTGATGATTTGTTTGCAGTAAACTTTGTAAATCCTAAACCAGTTTTTGTGACGCATGAGGAAATTCGTTATACGAGTCTCGAGTTATTTGTAAAAATAACGAAATCAGCTTTGTAGGTAAAATTGTTATATTATCTAATTAATAATTATGATTAAACATTATCACCACAATACTCTTACGAGTAAAACATCAATTTATATATAAACGGAATACCACTCATCACGAAATCTCTAAAACTATACATCCGATTTAATTGAAATTTAGTATAATTACTTACTTCGCGACGCAGATAATTACTAAGAATGGATACAGTTAATTTTACAGTACAGAAATCCTGTTCAAAACGTTTTTTTTATTATATGGCAGAACAACGTTTGCCGGTTCAGCTAGTAAATATAAACATTAAGACAAAGCCTGCGATCATAGATTACCTTAGACCACATTCCAAAAAAAAATTGGGTTCCGATTCCTCATCGAGATGCAGCCAATTAGATGGCTAGGTTGTAGCGTGACGGTCACACCACAGTTGCGGACCAATCAGCAATATTAGCCACGTGCGCACAATCTAGGTCAACGATGAATTACGCTGGCTAAAAGTCGTACGCACTTACGTACAAGAATTTTGCTGTAGCTGATTCTCTGATCACAAATGTCATTTACGAGCATGTTAGTAAGTTGGCACATAGGACAGTAGGTAATCTAGTACTCTAAAACTAAAATAAATATATCAGGCTTTATATTGATGACTTACAGTGTTACAGGAATGCCAGATAATTGCAATTCGTCAATTGAGGGTCGGTTTTTGAAAAATCAAATTTGACCACAACAACTACATCTGACATCGACGTAAAATACACACAAGTTTTTTAACACGCAACGTAACTCAGGCATAGTAAACCTCGAATGAAATAAGATCAAAACGCTTGGAAATTCATTATCATTATTATAATACGTTATTCTAAAGAGTCGATTATATGTAAGAAGTAAGTAAACATTGACAAGATATCCATTTCATAAATTTAATCATTTTTTCAACGTCTGATAATATCATCACAAACATTGTGATCTAAATGAATACTATCTAAATCAATAGAACTATTAATCTCTCTTAATACTCCATTCATATCAGATAAAGCAATAATATCTTCAACAAAGTCATTTCTAGCAACATTTACAAGAACTAATTGCATTGTTAGAAGACAATTCGAGTCGGGTCCATTGTCGGATGCCAATTAATCGTCGTGACTATTTTCGTCCGCGCTTGTATGCATGCCGGTTTCAGACCGGTCATTACACGCCTATTCATCATACCTATCCATTATTACCTCTTTATTAGGTCAGGGACTTGGGACGTTACATAATATTCTTTTTAATATAATTTTCATTCTAAATCACCCTTCAAAATCTGATATTTATAAGGCACTGTAAAAATGAAGCTGTTATTTGTTAGGCGATATGCTTGATTATTCTTGAATGATATTTTTAATAAAACCTTGCCTTCAATATAAATTATTCATATATTTCTAACGCACATTGAGTGCGGAGTATGTGAATGATTATTTAATATCTTTTTAACTGTATTCTTTCAAATTTAGTTTGTCATATTCTGGAATTACGAAGTAGTTCTATAAAGATGGTTCTATATATTTTAAGTATAATATTGCTTTTTAAATATTATAAGGAAATATGAGCAAATTTCAATTTGTGAATAGACTTGTTTAATGCATCCGGAGGTCAGACACGAAGGTTGTCCGCGGCCCCAACGATGCTTGATGGCACACACAATATCACTCATTGTCTCATATAGTTAAGAAATTCTGTTTCAATACGCGAATATTTTATTGAAATAGTAATTAAAGAGTGGATGTGTAGGATTTTTTATATAGTTTGTTTGTGTTTTACATTATTTAGTTTTGATATAATTTAACATACGAGTATCACACTCTTAATAATTTTATTTTGTATGTCATTATCATATAAAACTATTTGTTACAATATTGCAATTGTTTCATTATCTCGTTGTTGCATACTAATAGTTTTAGTACCTACATGAAAGCATCAAAACATACAATATCTGAGTCCTTAAAAGTTTAAAAAGGATCGTCGGTTGTGAAAATCTACAAAAATTTATGTTTATTTATAAAAATGACATAACACATTAAAATTATATGTTTATCATTAGTTATTAAGTTTCAACCACAAAAGGAAGAGTTCTTTAGTCCATAAATCAGGCAATACCCAGGAAAATATTTTTTTACATTTCTGACAGTTGGTTCCGAATTCGAAATGGCCCCCGATATGTTGTATACTTTACGCTAACTAGCTATTTAAATTATCTACAGGTCTATTTGTTTAATTTACTTTAGAAAACAGTAATATACATTCCTTAATAGATTCCATTTGCATCAGATAGATTTAATAGCGAAAGAACTGAGGGTATGTAAAAAAAGTTTAACGATCGTAACTTTTATTCTCTTTAAATTTTCAAGACCAAACGTAAAAATATTCGTCAATTAAACTGACTATATCATTATAACGATATAATAAATAATCAAAGAAGCATATACTGTCATTAATTGATTCAAAAGGCCTCACTAACAACCTAGAGTGTGTTTAAACTATAGAGGCTATAAATTTTTGTATCAAAACAAGATAATGTCGTTGTTTTATTTACAAGTATGTGTGGGAACATTTCCTCATTCGGCAAATACTGAAACCGGTAGACGTAGAGTATATAGATAGATGCATTGTCGGCTAGATAGGGCTGTCGCGTCAAAAGGTTCCTTTTAATTTTAACTCATAATGATGCTCTTGTCATTATCTTGATATTAAACCCAGAATTAAGGTAAAAATAACCTATATTTTTACGAATTGACGAAATCGCCTGTCACTAAGAAAAGAAATGTGTACTTATATTTGCCAATGAGTGCGACTTATAAAATGGACGTCAAATATTCTGGTCATAATTCTTATAAAAACTAAAGTTATGACCTAGTCTTGCGAATATTATTTTTAAATATTCTGTTGACATATTTAAGCGTATACTGTGGATAAAATATACAACCTTAATATACAATGTGTACTAATGGTTCACTGTGTTATCTAATCTAGAGTAAGTACTCTTCTCTTCACTTACTTTGAAATGTTTTCGCTTATTATTTTATACGACACAAAGAAAACATTACCCCTGCAAGACCGCAGAGATAGAATTTCAAATATAAAATAAGTTTTACTATTAATCATATTTAAAATGCTTGTGGCATATTGAGTTTAACGTTTAATGAATAAGCTCAGGATATAAACATTTTTTGCTTATTTTTTTTTTCTTTTTGTCCACTGTTGCATTCTAATCTTACCTTTACGACGTTCGAAGTCGTAATATGTAAACATATCAAATAATAATGTACGAAAAAATTTATTGGTGATAATAGAATGACCAACCCTATACGAATCTGGGCTCGTAAAGAGCCGAGCAGCCAAGAGTCGGGCCCTTTTGCCAGATAACGAGCCGTAACGAGGGAGGCCCAGGTGACGTGGCCAACGTGATTCATGCCCTTTAATACAGATATTAAGGCCCACCCGACATGTGAAAATGGCGTTTTGAGAATACAGCCTTTTTACAAACATTTTATTAACATATTTTTATAGTTATATAATATTATTAGAGAGAGTTTTAGATAAATTCTGAAACTTTACGAATAACTATTTATGCTAAAGACTATTTCAAATAATAATATTATGAGTGCCGTTTACTGATGGCAAACAATACGTAAGGATATGTGTAGCCCTTTAAGCAACAAGTAATATGCAATGACAAGAGTGTAGTATATTCTCCGTTCCGTCAAGAGTTAAGTTAGTAGTGAGATGTAATGGGCAATTATTATTTATCGATGTAAAATAATTCTATGTAATTGTAAATAGGTTAAATTAAAAAATAATATTGTATACTAATGAATTTTGCAGACGGTGTTCTGTAGCATCACCACCTATTAAGTTCAATAGTGGATCTAAGCTGTCAAAGTATCTTCTCGGGCACGCTATTTTTTCTTAAAGAATTAAGGAGTTAAGTTTAGATTTTCTAAATACTTTTTTTATTGCTGAGGTGGTCCTCATTCAGGTTGACAGCCCACTATATAGTAAGCAGTTACCATCGCTAGGGGCACCGCGAACATGCTTCTATCCCATATGGATACAGAAACCTGGGTCACTAATGCCTGAACACAACACAAGGGTATTATGGCGACATACTTATAGACCAAGTGTGGTCGCCATCCAGACGTGCTTGGGCCCCTACCTCGTTAGCTAGGGTTGTTTTGTCGCCTTTTGTGACACGCTGACCCTGGCCACGAAAAAAAACTACTAGGCTCAAAGTACTTAAAGTTTATTAAAATAATTAACAATTATTTTCATTATAAATTCATGGCCACGCAGAAAGGAATGGTTATAATCAAGTTTTGTTAGGATACTTTATTTATTAATCTTATTTTGTAATGGAGGGCATAAAATTACCTATTCACAGTATCGACAGTATTATGTATGATATTGTGAATAAGTAGTTATAAAAGTCTTTTTTACGAACATTATTTATTTTAACTTTATAACTTGCCAAATTCACGCATGGATTTGCCAAATTCTCCCAGTCACTTATCTGAGGATTAGTAAAAAGTTGTTATTCAGTTTTCTAATTTACAAACAGCGAAGGATATTCAGTATCCCCCGTTGAGGATGTAATGACAGCCATCTCTATTAAACCAAATGTTGGATAAATCTATATCTTTGTATCTGTAAGCCCTGTGATCTATTTCAAATCGCCTCGTATAGGTGGAACTTTCAACGATCAGCTTTGATAATCGGATAATATGAAAAGATGAGTTGCATAAGGCCTTCATCCTGTCAGTTTGTTGCCCCAACGCGTGTGGCAGCCTCGCAGTCTAGCCGCCTCGTCCGCCATTACTATGCAATGCGCGCGCGCAAGAGTGCGAGAACGGCAACTCGCCACCGCACTTTTACGTGTGCGGTAACACGTTTAGAAATAACTCGTTTGTATTCTGAACTCGTACCTCTAATAGAGGGCGACTAACTACCTTATTTAATATCCTCGACAGCCTGTAACTTGCATATTTAAAGTTGATCGTACGTTCTAGTTATTGGAGATATTGTATTAGCCTACGTAATTTTACGCCTTTCTCTATATGTCTACTAAAGTTTTCTTCCTCCTGCCCTTATCCCACATTATATGGGGTCGGCACAACATGTTACATGTTGTAATAGTTGTAGCTTAGTTTTTACAACCGGCCGCCTGCCTGTAACCCCTTTCTGGGGAAAAATCTGTCATCCTTTTCATTTAAAATATTTTTCTTGTGTCACATTGAAAGTAGGACACGAAATTTCATTGTCAATCATCTAATATCCTCAAGCGACACTTTTATTGGTTTCTTCTTGAGTAAACAACATCCGAGTGTAGATTTGGGTGTGCAGGGTGGCGCTTTTGCCGGGTCGCCGACTTTTACGGGATCCGTGCACAATTCACACTCGACAACTACGTCACGAGGGCTTCTAAATAGGAAATTCACAGTTCCGAGCGTTTTCGTATGCTTTTGGTCCTGCATTCCGATGTGCTTGAATGCAAATATAGGCAGCTTGCGCGCAATGCGTCCATCTTCTTATATTTTGGTGGTGGCTCACAGCAATCTTCCTCTTGGTAAGTTAGACGCCTTAAAACTCGCGGCTTCTTTTCACAATAATACATAACCTTCGGCGAAGGACATCGTGGCAAGCACATAGGTGGATCTTCACACACGTTGTTGGACAAGGGGCCACTAACATCGGATATATTGCAAATTGCTCGCAGTCTTCAGAGTAAAAGCATTTTTATTTCGATTTTACTTCTTATTCTTTTGTAAATTTTATTTCTTAATAAAGTTCCTCTAGAATTTTGATGTCATATGTCTCATCATCATCCTAGCGTTGTATCCTGGTTGCAACCTAAACTTCCGTTTCGGTGCCCGGGGTCCGCTTTCAGACGTTTTCTACTTCATTTCGCACGGTCTGCATTGACACGCATATCACCCTTTACGACGTAAAGCCAGCACTTTTTTGGGTCTACCCTTCGTGCCGAGGCCCGACGGAGGCGGAATAGCCAGATATTTGTTTCCCACGTAAGCATCCGGTTGCCGTAAAACGTGGCCGTACCAACGAAGCCGACACTCCTGCAATTTATCCGCAATGTCACGGACATGAAGACTGCCGCGAATGCGGGAGTTCCTAACGCTGTCCTTCCGCGTTACTCCACATATCAACCGCATCATATTCATCTCTATGACACGCAGTTCTTACTTGTGTGGCACCGTGAATACGCTGTCGTCCCATAGGGATACAGGAATCTGGGTCACTAATGCCGGAACACAACACAAGGTTTGTCGTAACAAGATTATGGCATCATACATAGGACCAAGGGTGGTTGCTATACAGACTGGCTTGGGGCCCTACCCCGTTGCTAGGGTATTCTTACTCCGCCCCTGTACGGAGAAAAACTTGATGAAACCGCTTCATCATAACTAATCACATTCCTTCTAGTCTTCTGCAATCGTATAATTGACGAGCGCTTGGGAAAAGTTTTTTCAGGTCCAACTTTGAAAGTTGAAATAAATATACTTTAAAGTGGGTCTCACATTGTTTTACTATACTCCTTTCCCTTGCAACATTACGTGAACGCAACTTGGCCAAAAATTGCTCGAACATCAATTGTCAAGCAATTAAATTTAATACGGTTATTGTGTGACCAATATTCGCGGACTTTTAGAAACTTGTTCATCATGCAGGTAGCATTAACGATGAACAATTTTTATATTACTATAATAAAAAAACCGGCTGCGCCTACTTTGGTAGTGTTAAATCTATAACTACTCTTGTAGAACTGATACATAAGCACTTATATGCTTCGTATTTAGTTGTACTTAAAAGTTTTTGGTTTATTAATTACAACTTCTTTTAACGAATTTTAATCTAGTGTACTGATCATTGCTGATGCATCGGCTACTGATTTGCAGCTGTTTTACAGATAGTCATTGAGGAAATTACTTTAGCCTTCTGTAAACATTAGTATTTTCTTTTTTTTATAGGCTTGGGATAATTATAACAATTTTTTCTATAATTCTCTGAATTACTTCCCATATCGGCATAACGCATGCGTCTATGACAAAGAACGCATTATAGTGTACGAATTAAATTGGCTTTCTGGTATTCGAGTTACGTAACCATTGGCCGATTACTAGAATTGATACAGACTTTGCTTCTCTACAAAGTATATATGTATTTACAGCTAGGTGATCTGTTTTCTGGTATATATCAGATCTGTTTTCTGTATTTAAAGGATTGCAAATAATTTTTTTATAGTGTTAAATCTTTAGTGACGTAATGTTGAGTTCAAACCGTCTTTAGCAATGGAATTGAGTCCACAAGACATATGCATAATCTAGTGATTATGGTTTGCAGATTCCCTCATTTCCCATAAAATTAGATGGCTAGTATGGCATATTGAGTATAAAATTACATGTGGTAGTGGGGTATGATATTTTTATTTATCATATAGGAATAGAAATACTTCAACAATACCACTAACAATAAGTAAGAATGAAGTCAATTAAATCTCAGTTATCGAAAAAGCTCACTGGTGTTATATATCCTCAATTGATTTATGCTTATATACGGCTCCAGTGATGGCAGAACAATTAAATTATTTTTATTGTTGTAGGACAGCAGACAGGCTAACGGCCCGCTTAGAATTTAGCAGTTACCGTCGCCTATGGGTGTTTGCAATGCCAGTGGCATCGCGAACACGCTGCTGTCGCATAAGGGTACAGGAACTTGGGTCACTAATGCCGGAACACAACACAAGGTTATTATGGCGGCATGCTTAAGACCAAAGGTGGTCGCCATCCAGACGGGCTTGGGGCCCTACCACGTAGCTACGGTGGGTTATTTTATCGCCTTTTACAACAAGCCGACCCCGGCCGCAGAGGTTAGAATTCTTTCTCCACCTCTGCACGGATAATAGATATATCTGTGCCCAATTAAAAGCCCCAAAAAAGTAGATTATTTAAAGCAATATGTTTGTTTGTTTCAGATGCATCTTAGTAGTGTTCAAGTGGCGTGGGCTCTGGCGCTGTTGGCGTTAGGAGTGGCAGGTGCCCCGCCTTCGGGCGCGTCGCACCACGTCCAGCGGCGCTCCTTCTTCACCCTCGATTGCAAGGGCGTTTACGACGTGGCGATCTTCGCACGTCTCGACCGTATCTGCGACGACTGCTATACCCTGTTTAGAGAGCCTCAACTGTATACCCTCTGCAGGTGTGTTTATTGAACGGCCATTTTGTGACACTGACGTCTGTCATTAAGTTCGGACGTCACAGCCATTTGTAATGGAAATCGATTTATTTTAATTCATCGATTGCTTTAATAAAACATACATTTAAAATGACGGTGGTGTAACAAGAGCATTCATTGAGAATAATTTAATAATACCCATACTGACTTTGCTCGAATATAAAATATTTACCTATGTTAATTGCTAATATATATTTCTATTGGTAAAAAATTGGTGATAGTTTTTGAGGTTATCGGAATTCAAACAGTTATCTTTTCGGACCAACTGATTTGTGTTTTAACTTTTTCACGATGTGAAAACTTATATCGTGGGGTTTCATCATAAACTTAAAATCAATTAATAAACCCTGAGCAGAAAAAACTACATACCTACTTATGTTGTCTGTGAATTAAAACTCTACTAAAATTACCAAATTACCAATCTGTACAAAAAGACCATTCTGGAGCAAGTTCACTTAGTTACACCACCATTTTTGTTTTGTGCAGTTGTTGAGCAATTTATTTTGTGCCGTTTTACAGAGCTACAATCCAAATAAATATAACTGTCCGTACTAAATAAGCGAGATGCAACTTTTTTTAGTTATTTTTAAAATTGTGTTAATAGAATAAGGACTTCTAACTAGCTGTCAATATTAAAGTAAATAATCATTCTTATACTGAATTAAAAACAATATTCAAGCTATTTCGAAGTCTAAACCCGGCAATAAGATTACAATAAAATAAAATGTTATTATTCCTTGGGACACAGGAACGACTGTTTCACGACAGAATACTTCAAAGGTTGCGTCGAAGTACTACGGGAGACTGATAAATTAGAAACATTCAAGAAATATATAAAAATAATACACGGGGCTGATCCAGGGATTTAGGTACAATATGGTTTGATATCTCTCATCTGTCTCTAACGCTCTCCTAACTTGCATAATTCTATCTCTAGCTAGTTTTATGGCTTCACTGGGGAGTTCTTATGGTTCCTATTTAGATTTTAATTCTCCGTCTAAGCAGTTGAATTTAAAAATAGAATTCAGCTTCGTATTGGTTATTTAAAAATAGAAATAATTTCTAGAAATTACACTTTTCTGCTTTGAATTTAGGCTTAGTAGGGTTGATCGCACGCATTTATTTTCCACCTTTTCCGCTCAGTACTCCGTGCTTTTAAAAACATTTAAGGTAAGTTCCTTCCTCCTATTGCGGGTGATTTATTGCAGTTTCTTCTTGGCGCAATAGGCAATGTATGAGCGTAGAATATTTCAAGAATTAAGTTTATCTTAGGCATTGATCTTAAATCAATAAAACAATTTTGTTCTTGTAAGATTAGAATTATCATTCTCATGTTTGCTTATGAATTATTTAATCAGTGTATAAAGACATAATATGTAAATAAATATTGAAATGGCATTGAAATGTTGATTTTTCGTTTCATATCAGAATTTTAATAATTTACGAAAACCATACGAAAACAAACTTTTGTGTTATATAATTTAAGAACAATCTTATGAAAGGGTACTTTGATTACGATAGTGCATTCTCGATGATACGGTAATTTATCAATGTAGTTTTTGATATTTCAATGAATTCTACTTTCGACATGTCAGCGTAATCTTATCAAGGATTAGCGCATCAGGTCATACATATTTCAATCTACCTAGTCAGGTCATAAGTATTGTCACACAGTAAAAACTTTTCTTTTAGAATGCTGGCCACAAAAAAGTTTATTGAATTCGAATTTCGAATTGTTCATGAAAATAAAAATGCATAACTTTTAGAATTTTACTCATTTTTAAATATGGAGTGGACGCTTAAAGAAGACCGTGTTGCAGTTATTGCGTTGCATCGTTACAGTTACGCGCCAATTCAAATTTTTAACATACTGAAAAATTTGAATATAACCAAAAGATTCGTTTATCGTACCATCAAACGATACAATGAAGACTCTAGTGTATATGACAGGTCAAGAAGTGGTCGCCCTCGGTCTGTTAGGACTCCAGCAGTGATAAAAGCTGTGAAGGCACGAATTCAAAGAAATCCCAAACGTAAGCAGAAACTGTTGGCCCTTCAGATGGGGTTAAGCAGAACCACGGTGAAAAGGGTGTTAAATGAAGACTTAGGGCTTCGGGCATATCGAAGAAAAACAGGACATCGTTTGAATGCTCGTCTAATGGACCTGAGACTGAAGAGATGCCGCGCTTTGTTGAAGCGGTACGCGGGAAAAAAATATCGGGAAATTCTTTTTTCGGATGAAAAAATGTTTACCGTAGAAGAGAGCTACAACAAACAAAATGATAAGGTGTACGCACACAGTAGTGAAGAAGCGAGCAACCGTATTCCGCGTGTCCAACGAGGTCATTTTCCATCCTCGCTCATGGTATGGTTGGGAGTTTCTTATTGGGGCTTAACAGAGGTACATTTTTGTGAGAAAGGTGTAAAAACGAATGCTGTTGTGTATCAAAATACAGTCCTGACGAACCTTGTGGAACCTGTTTCTCATACCATGTTCAATAACAGGCACTGGGTATTCCAACAAGATTCGGCGCCAGCTCATAGAGCGAAGAGCACACAAGACTGGCTGGCGGCGCGTGAAATCGACTTCATCCGGCACGAAGACTGGCCCTCCTCCAGTCCAGATTTGAATCCGTTAGATTACAAGACATGGCAACACTTGGAGGAAAAGGCGTGCTCAAAGCCTCATCCCAATTTGGAGTCACTCAAGACATCCTTGATTAAGGCAGCCGCCGATATTGACATGGACCTCGTTCGTGCTGCGATAGACAACTGGCCGCGCAGATTGAAGGCTTGTATTCAAAATCACGGAGGTCATTTTGAATAAACTTTAATGTCATAAGAATCTATGTTTTGTTAAGTTCATTTTGGTATATGAATGGTTACATAATTAATAAACTTGTTACAATTATTTTACATTAAACATGTGACAGAATTTATGACCTGACTAGGTATAAACAATGAGAGTGAAGTATTGGAATAGTTTATTTAGAGAGTGTATGAATTTATTTACACCTTGATTCGGTAAATCCCGTAGTTGGCCAAGTTTTTGTATAGTTTCCAAATTTAATTATCATCTACTATGATGATATATCATTTATTTTATCCGGCTCGAAGGATCAATTTTAGTAAGCATGTCTTTATATTGCTGGAAGATTTTATAAAATTTGATGACATATGTGTATATTTTACTAATCTTATGACATACTACCTATGACTTCTAACAGTACGTTATCAATAAATGAATTTATGAGTTTGTGTTATTTATATTTGAGATTAAATATTCATAATTAAGTTTACTGGCGTTGTTAGAGATTTTATTATTGAATGATAAGTTTTGTAATATTGCAATAGTAAATATTTGACGAGTTAGTTTTAGTTCATACATGCCTTAATAACAGCGTTATGCATTTCTGGTATTTCGTATCTAACAGCATGAAATTTCTTCTTTTCAGCACTTGAACATCTGGATATTTGTTTTAGTTTTAGTGCATGTTTAGTATAGAAAATACCATTTTATAATTATGAACCTTCTTCACCAATCACGGCTTGGAATTTTAACGTTCTAGAACATTCTCCGTGGATTTGGGCTTATTTCCTACTATATTTTTTTATATGACTGATCAAAAGAGAAGGAATGATATATTAAAAAATTAATGGAATGCGTGAATGGTGTGTTGTAATACGGAGGAATAAGTTCATATTTTTATAGACGTTAACATGAGTGCAATTATACTTTTTTCTATTCTTTTTTTCTCGATCTATCTATCAATGCTTGTTAAGTCTTTCTTTAAGCATTGACTTATAATTGTTGTTTTTATTTTACAGAGCAAAATGCTTCACAACGCCCTACTTCGCGGGATGCATGGAGTCTTTGTTCCTTCACGACGAGAAAGAACAGATAGATCAAATGATCGACTTCGTCGGTAAACGCTAACGCATACAGCTAACAAATGACGCCATATTGTCAATAAATAAAAACGCAACGGTAAAAAGACCACCGCTTTGCCAACAAAAAAAGCAGACAGAAAATGTGCACTAAAAATTTTTTCGACGTCTGCTTTCTGTCCTCAACGTATTCTAGTCTATTAGCGACATACATTTCTATGCTCGCACTAATTATATAAACATGTATTTAAGTGATTTATGTAATGTATTGTATTTGTATTGTAAGGACATTCATATAATGTATTTTATTATATTAAGCTTTTGAAGGAGAATGAAGTTCGTTAACGCCTCCTAGGTATTAAAAATATCGAGACAGTCCCCTTCTGGTGTCGATGCTGGTCATCTATTTTTTTTTAAATAATTAATCTGTCTCACAAAAATCTGACTGAAATTATTTTTTGTAATTTTATTCGCGACGCATTCCAATCACAGTATTTTGTAAAATTACTTACGCTTTTTGATTTCTACAATTCATTTATTTATGGTATGTTGTATAAAAAGCCTTAGTCTTTAGTTTATATTAAAAACATATTTAATAACATTTACTTTTTGGAGTGTTTATTATTTTTAGATACCTGACAATTCTTGTAGAAATGTAAATGGATAATTATAACAATTTTGTAAATAGTATTTGATTTCTCTTAATTATAATTTTAATTTGTAATCATCACGTTTCGAGAATATTCTACAATTGTGTTATAACAATTTCTAAACATATCTTCATCGTCACCGTTGAATTTTATTAATTTAATTTTAGTTCATAAGTATTTAAATGTTTTTTAACTTTCGATCTATTTATTATTTATTACTTTTTATTTATTGTAATTATAAAAACTCGTGAAGTGTATACCAGTTTCTGACATATTCTTTACACTACTATAAGTTGCGGTTTATACTTATGTTACAATTAGTCCGCGTGAAAACTCTTCTCTGTGCGAATCTCACTTTTTAGTTTTTTTAGCGTTTCTTGCATCACATGAAATTAGGCATTTTCCAACATGAAATTCAATTCTAAAAAGGACAGCAATTGTTTATAAGGTTATTTTTAAATATATGGTAAAATAAATTACTGAATAACATAAAGATATATGTATTCTAATGTTCATAGAAGATTTCCCACCCAATTTATCTATGAAATTTAAATAATTTCACAAACCACAATGACTCGGCAGCTGTTTATATAAACTTGTGAAGTCGTTCATAAAATAATTATATTTTCAATGTTGGTTAATAATTAATTTTATATATAACAATGTTTTTTTGATTACTATTCACAATTGTGACATTATTTGTGTTATTCACAAACTATAGAAAAATTATCATTTATTTGTAATAAACATTCTGCAATGGTGGCAACGTCTACGACACTAGTATATTTAAATTATCAATAACACAATCGTGAGGCGAAAATAATTGAATTTAATGGGCGAAATTAATGGATTGCATTAAATATATTTAATGATTGTATAAATTTTATAAAAACAGCTAAGAAACGCTACGGGTTCTATGAAAATATATTTCATTCGAAAATCATTATTGTTTTTTTTTATTTTCATCTACTGACACTATTCCTTCGATATACTACACTCTTTTTAAATTGTCAAGTTAGCAGATCTGAAAAATATAGTGTTCAGGGTACAAACAGGCGTTAGCTCTAATTAATGTACTTAGACAACAACTTTAGTTTTGTAGAACGTGTGTATCTGTAAAGAACAGGGGCGGAGAGATTAATCCTGCGGCCGAGGCCGATCTGACGTAAAAGGCGACAAAAACCCCTAGGGTTAGGGCACCAAGCCTATCTGGATGGCAACCACCCCTGGTTTTTGAATATGCACCATAATAACCTTGTGTTTTCAGTACAAGTAACTAGCTTCCAGGTCCATTACGCCTGTTATCGGTATCTTTGCCACCGTTAACAATCATAGGTGATGGTAACTGCATACTATTTAACAACTTCTGTGGCGGAACGGCTAACTCACTTCGGTACGCTTGCGAAGGTCACGGGTTCAATCCCCGTCTCGAGTCTGGGTGGTTATATATTTATTTACGAAAGAAAAGTATACAAGTAGTATATCAGTTGTCTAGTACCCATAACACGAGTACTATTCTACTTACTTTGGGACTAGATGGCGCTGTGTGAATTGTTCCAGATTATTCATTTATTATTATTTATTATAACGTAAGCCAGCTTGTCTACTGTCCCATAACAAAAAAACTTTGATAACTGTTTGGTTTGTGTTTAGTTAGTAGTTTGACGCTGCATGAAAACGATTTGATAGTATCCTCTTTTCCTAGATATGCATTGTCTACAAATAATTAACATACGCAATTCAGAGCTAAAGCTAGAGTCGAATTTGAGGTAGGGCAGAAGTAAAAAAATTATCATAATTATTATTGATCTGCCCACGAAGCACGGGCTCCTAAATCAATCACCATGTATATATGTAACTTTTGTGACAGATCATAAGCATGGATCTAAGAATTATTAAATACTCAATGATGAAGAACAAGCGAACAAGATGGTTGAATTTCCAGATTTGGATGTAGAGATCCGAGTCTGAGTGAGAGTGGTGTAATAATTAATTGTTAGGTGTGGTGATACGAGTAAATAGATACGACCAAAAATACAATTTAGATCATATTGTTTCTGCAAACTTATTATAATAATTAACATAACAATAAAAAATATTTAAAACAGCTGAATTCTACGATTCGCCATGTTATTAAAAATGCGAAGAACGGAAAAGTTAAGATAACTATCACTATAATTTTTTTTATCTCAAACTATGAACACAATTTAATTATAATAATTTATCTTAGTTTTTGGTATTTTTAAGGTAGGGCATTGCCCCACAATGCCCCCCCCCTGGCTACGGCTTTGACGCAATTAGAATACAAAAGCGATGTTAAATTTTTCTTAAGTAAAGAAGGGAAGAATATAGGCCTAAATTTTGTTAAAAATAGATGCAACTATCGTCTATATCTTAACTTGAAAGTAAAAAGCAAAATTTTGGACGCTAATACGAACTAGCAAAAGTGATTCAAATTTTAGGGCCCTATTTTAATTTCCACATACTCATAACTACCTACATAACAGAATTTCACAACATTATATATGAGAATGTCATGATAAGATTAATATAACACGTCGGGAGGCCTTGACTCCGACCACTGCCTATCTTGACAGATTTGTCAAACTTATGATAAATAAAATTAAGTCCACTTACTACTGATTGTCATCGATATCGTCAAAGATATACCTATCTTATAAAGGAAATTTAGCAATAAAAAGAAAGTGAAATTCCTAAAGGGCCTTGCAACGCTTTAAAAAGAAAATTTAACAATTAGCCCCTATTTATCAAAAATATATCTTACATCTCACTGACGTTTGTCATTCTATCAGTCTATGGATTGGTGAATACTAGCTGCTAAAAGTAAACAAAGACCATACAAATAAATATATTTTTATACAAACATGATTTTTATTGTGTTAAACATAAAAGTCTAAGAATATTAATGTTATCTCGATATCAAAATGTAGTCATGCTATATCACAATACAAAAACTTGTTGGAAAATGCGTATCAGGCGACGTAGACACAATCAGTTACGCATTTGTAATTGTCTGCCACAAAATGCACCAGTCAAAAACGAACCAGTGATAACCGTGACTAAGCCGAGTTAGCAGACTCTGAAAGCGCTAGTTCATGAAAAAATTTTTTATTACTGAGGAACAGCAGAGGCTGGCTGCTCACTTAATTTAAAGCAGTAACCATCGCATAAGGACGTTTGCGACCCTAGGGGCACCGCGAACACGTTGCTATCCCATAGGGGTACAGGAATCTGGATATGATCTGGACCTATGTCGTAGGCATGACTCCCTATTGAGGGTATCTTTTCTCACGCAATGCCGTTGTTCATCTTTATTTCCTGTGACATGTGGTACACAAGTCAATTAGTATTACAATTCCAACAATTTATCACGAGATAATTCTTAGTTATTTATTACAAGGCGCACGCGCATATGACACACTGAAATACCTCACAACTACCACGACATGTCTTAGCCATAAACGGATAAAAGAAAAGTGAACTAAAAAGCATTCTCGTAAGACTTCGTATTATTTTTACGAATAAAAACAAACGCTATAAACCGACTCTTAGTTCGATATACATTATCTAACGGTTATTGTATTCTTCTAGCATTTTATCTCGGTTGCATCACGCTCTCACTTTGGAAGCCTCAGCATTCTACAGTGTAAATGTCCTACGCGATTTTCGCTTTGATATTGTTCCGCAACTGAACTTTTTCTAAACCATAGACAAGAGTGAAACAGATGTAACTATATTCGATTTTTACAGGCAAGCTGACTACCTTGCCGCCTGGAAACCATTTAAAAATTAACCTAGTTGCAGAAACGAGATGCGGTGGCTTTCGTTTTCTCGTTGGAACCACAAGGCTACCGTCGGTTATTATGTGTTTGTTATATGCATATAATGTACCCTAAAGTTAATGTAGGCCCACACTTCTTCGCGGCCATCATCCTAGCTATGGTCGGGAGCCAAACCGGATGGGACGCCGTCGCCTCCTTTTGCGAGAATAGTTATGTCCGCGAAGGAGAGGGAGCGGCAGCGCGTCCGGCTCCACGCAGGGCCACATGTGGCCGAAGGCTGGCGCGGGCGCTGCCCCCTCGGAGTGGTGTGCGCGGGTATTCCACGCGCGTAGCTCACCCCTGCGTTAGAAAGATGCTGGGGTCCATCATACCCCGGCTTTGAAGACACCAAAGAAGTGGGCTAGCACCAGTTAGGGCCGCGGCCTGTCTAGGTCAGCCTCGGCAGTAAAGGCGCGCGAAGGAACACTGGGGTGGTTTTAGTGGGTATATCAGCAACGTGTCTCCCCAGCGTAGAGGAGGATGTACGGGCGCATTGCAAGGGGAGTCTCATGCTAACCCATCGCCCGTTCCAAAGATGCGCGACGCATTTCCACCCCTAAAAAACAGGCCCACTACATATATGGGGGGGGGGGGGGGGCAATACTAAAATCTCGGCGTTATGTAGATACCGGCCGAGTGTAGCACGACCGTGTTGGTGGCCAATTTGTATTATGAAATATTTTATTTCATTCAGCGTTATCGCGAAATCATTCAGCTTGTCCATAATAAATTACTAGCTCTATTATTTTATTTAATAAACAGATTATTGCTTGCACAAATAATAAAACGAAGTTTAATTACCAATCAAAATATATTTAAAAATAATATTACAATTGTGTCGCATTTACGCTGATCATACGCTCAAAGTAGAAACCGACACTAATTCACGACACGTTTCGAATTGATTAAAATTAACCTTGCAAAATAAAAATCAGGTGGTCATAGACAACTTCTTAATATCCATTCACATAGACCGTAATTAATGAATAACTGAACGATAGACGAATGACATGTTTGAAGCAATTAGAAGAAGCAAAAAGAACTCGAAACAGAGTATATATAACTCCTAAAATAACATTAACAAAATTACGTATACATTTGTTCATACATACTTTTTTTTTATTGCTGAAGAACAGCAGACAGGCTGACGGCCTACTTAATAGTAAGTAGTCACCGTTGCCTATGGATGTTTGCGAAGATAGGGGCATCGCGAACACACTGCTGCCTTATAGAGGTTCAGGAACCTGGGTCACTAATGCCGGAATGCAACACACGGTTATGAAATTTTTATCCATGCAGAGGCGAAGAATGAAACCTCTGCGGCCAAGGTCGGCCTGTCGTAAAACGCGACAAACAACCCACCCTAGCTACGTGGTAGTGCCCTAAGCCCGTCTGGATGGCGACCACCTTTGGTCTTAAGTATGCCGTCATAATAACCTTGTGTTGTGTTCCGGCATTAGTGACCCAAGTTCCTGTACCATTATAGGACAGCAGAGTGTTCGCGATGCCACTGGCGTTGCAAACACCCATAGGCGATGGTAACTGCTAAATTCTAAGCAGACTGTCAGCCTATAGCAATAATAAATTAAAATTAATTTCGTTCGATGGATAAATTAGGTAATTGCACTAAATACTAAAATCATAAATACATTAGGTAATTGATAAAAAAAAAATACATCAAAACAGTCTTAACAAAATCACAATAATAATGTCCGAACGAATATCATAGAAACACGAAGAGACGCAAAGAAAACAATGCGTAGACGTAGAATTGAAGTTTTCAAAGCGAAAAAATATCAACGAGTTTTACTCGATGGTAATCGATTCAACATAATTGGTAACTTTGTTTTCAATAATTTCATCACAAGCTTTAGTGCTCTTCTTAACACGCTCTTATTATTTCACGGACCCAGGCAAAAGAAATGGATGGAATAGATGCAACTGAATTCCCTCAGCACCCCCCTCCAGCCCAAAAATTCAACTAAACGGTGTCTTTTTAGCTTCTGTGAGTACACAGTAAATTGATCTATGTATCATTCTTTTACTAAGACGTGGCTGAGTGGCTTTGTTTTCCCTTTTGTTCTTGATCGGGACAAAACGGTCAATAAGATTGGAAATGTAATAATCAATTTAATACATTAAACAGCGCCCCTAGCGGTGACCAGGAACACTAAAGCGAGTAATACTTGCATCACAGATATTGAAACACTACAAACACTCAACGATCTATACCCTGTTAATCACCTCTCTTCGCGCTTCATATGATTTTACTTATTCGACATTTAAGTTGTGTAATTAAATTTAAATTTTTAAATAGACACACTTAATTTCCAAAAAGTATTAATTGAGTTACATGAATAATCAACATGTAAATAAATATAAGGATATATCATCAGCCTAGTTCATAATATATTAAAAAATTCTAATTTGATATGTTGCTGTCAAAAATAATTTCTAAAATATACGGTAACTATTATATTTATTATATTAACAATATATTTAAATTATGATATTAAAAAATTACACAGCTTTATGGAAATGGCACAAAATAGAATAAATCTTATTTTTTAATATTATTGTATAATTATATTACAAATATTTTTAAATGTATTGGCTTCATTGTGTCTGCAATACAAATACTTTGATAAAGATCAAAACAAATTTTCCGTTATTACGGAAAAAAATGAAAAGTAATTTTATACTGACAAAAGTATGTAATGAATTTAAAAAATATATTGATAATTCTTTAGTAGACAAAGAAGATTCATAATATAGTATGGTTTCAAGATAATTGTAAACAGAAACGTCAACAATATAAAAGAAATGTGCTTAAAATCCATGAAAAAGTCTCAAATGATTATCAGAGTTCATTTTGCAGACGCCGCGACGATATTCGATTGTATATATTAACTGGAATGGTCAGTATGTATATTGCTTTTATTTCACTTCGTTTTTAGGAACTTGGCTATATTTTGTATCAAATACGCTAAATTGGCATCAACTAGCAACTTTATCCATTAACTTATTTTAAATATAAAACCTATCTTAACATGAAGTTTCATATTATCGTTTCGTATCGCCCAACTAGTATTGTTCTTCGCATACAATAGGATTGTTCGTATAAAAGAACAGGTGATTGATTAAAATCATCTAAACCTAATTTAAAGAAAAAAACAATATAAATTACAAATTATTCAAATAAATTTTAGAACAGCACTATTAGTATGATTGCAGCAAGATCAAGAGGCTCTGCAGAGGGAAATAGATCAGTATCATCTGCATATTGATGGATATTACAAAGAGATACGACAGCTAAAAGAAGATAATACATGTTGTATAAAAGCGGACCTAAAACAGATACTTGAGGTAGGTCTTTCCAAATAATTCTGGAGGTAAATGTAAAAGTTATAAGACTTTATGACAATTGATTTACCTACCAGTACGTTTAATATGAAATGTACAAGTCTTACACTTTGCACTATGCCGTTGCAATTTATGGTTGGGATAGTAAAGAAAGACATTATCAAATTCACCAGAAAGATCAAGAAATAGGCCAATAAGTCTATCTTACTGTTGGATACTGTAAGTCTGAGGGTTCGTCGCGGGATTCTGAAGTACAGGCTGGTGCAGATATTGACCGAACATGGCTGCTTTGGTAAATAACTGCACTGGATTGCGAGACGGGAGCCCACTCCGGCAACCTTAGTGTGGCGCAGTAATCGACACCGCGGAACATACGGTGCTGGAGTGCAATACGTGGGGGCCTCAGAGGAGACCTACAAGCTAGGATTGGGCTGGACCTTTCGCCGCGGTCTTTTTTTTAATTTTTTATTGCGTAGGACAGCAGACAGGCTGACAGTCCGCTTAGAATTTAGCAGTTACCGTCGCCTATATGTGTTTACAACGCCAGTGGCATCGCGAACACGCTGCTGTCCCATAAGGGTACAGGAACTTGGGGTCTTATAAGTCACATGCACCGCAGCGAGGTCGACTGGAAGTTGGTGGTCTCCTTCTGTGAGCCAGTTATGCGCCGGAAGGAGGCCGCCGAGAGGGAAAGGGAGAGGACGTGGCGGCGCCACCCATTCACATACGAAGAGCGAATAGAGGTAGGCTTCATTGCCTTAGGAGCGACTGCCGTCCAGAGTTCCAACGCAGAACTGTTAAGATGCAGTTTTCCCCGGGAAAATAAGTATGATGTTGGAGATCATAATAGAAAGGCCGCCAATTATGCCTTGGAAAATCTCTTACAATATGAATTTAAATATTTCACGGGCATTCAAACTTATGTACTTATCTCATTATAATTAGCTAAGTCGTAAACAAAATTATGAATCTAAATGTCAGAATCCAAAAATTAAGTTTTTGACATTGACATTCGGAATTCAAAATGGAGGACAAATGTTAGTTATTTTCACTAATATGCATGCGAAAACCATATTCAGTATACAAAATGTATACAAATTGCTTAAATTTAAATATATTTTTTTATAAAATTTGCCCCTAGAATTGACAGTTTACTTACATGTTACAAAAATTTTCAATTTGTTTATAAATATAAAAAAGTAAATACTTTTCAGTTACATTTTGTTCGAAAACGATTCAGTAAGTCGACTGAACTATTAATTTTGAGAAATACGTATACTATATGTACCTTAAATCCTAAATTACTACAAATAAAAAAAATCTAATCAGTTTCAATCTCAATGGACGAGTTTTATTTTGATCTCCGGTCAAGTAGTAAAAGCTTTGTGTACTTAATCATTTGTCTTCAAGAAACCAACTTTGAATTTCGGAATATAAACTACGGATTGATATTTCTATGCTATATTCGCTAGTCTTGGTTTTCTTTTTAACATTTTGCCAGTGTATATTATCCATAAAATATATTAAAAATCTATACGCAATAAATAAACATATATATTTTCTAAACGGGTGCTAATAGACTCATTACCAGATATGTAAAAAAAAATTGATTTATTGTTCTGATGGTTATTTTTGGCTCAAAATATTGTTAAATGGCAGGCAACATTTAAAGTCAATCATAATTAGAACTGAAATTAAAATGGCCATTTTGGATCCTGAAATCCATGGATGGGGCGATAAAATATTACATAACGCAATTTGTGGAGGGGGGGTTCGAACAACGCTTTACGTGCCATTGTTTTTTTTTTAATTTAATTAAAAAATGTGGATCACAAATCACCCAAGTTGGCAACCATTTTGTTTATGTTTTACGGGAAGTTAATAACTAAGGTATTTTTAGCAAATTTTCGGTAATTTGCGCAAAATAAATGTGACTTTTAGGTGAAAATAGTTACTTGGGTGTTATGTAACTTTTAGGAGGGGAGGGTGAAAAACCTTCAAAAATTGCGTTACGTAATACTCGAACGCCCCTTATGTTATATGAGAAAAATATACACTATAAATCCGTCTACTATTACCCGTAAAGAAATGTATTCCTCCCATATCCGGAAATTCCCCAATGGGATTGAATACCTTAGTTACCCCCTAGTTACAATTCATATAATCGTAACAGGCACAGTTCTCGAAACCTTACAGTTGTGATTCCTAATTTAGTACTAACGAGCCACTTTATCACAGACGTAGTGAAAAATATATCTTAAGTCCATGGAGGGTAGATGTACCATCTAAAAGCCAAAATATATCCACTTGTAATTTTAACCGTAGTGGCGCTACTGTCTATGTACAGTATGCTCTGAATTTAGCTATTATAGATAGCGTGAAGCACGCTATTCGAATATTTATTATTTAGTACTTTTCTAGTTTGGGGGCAGTGGCTGATGTTTTTGTTAATTTTGTTAATTAAATAATGTGTTTTAAATAATGTGTATAAAATTTGTAATTTATTATTTAGTCGTTAATAGAATTTGAGGAACGAAACGTTTCTTGACTTCATTTAAACTAATAACATTTTCATGATATTAATTTACACTCTTGCTACAGTAACGCCTCCTATTCAACGCTTATGATACAAAAAGACTTTCTACCCTATTATACTAATATAAGTTTTGGTGTTTTATTTTCTAAAGAGGTAATCGTACGGACTTCATGTCCCTTACTTTAAAAGTCATCTAAACAGAAGTCAAAATGGTCCTCTAACACGCTGTACTGCTCGCAGGAGAATTTCATGCACTTCGGACACGTGTATACCTGAAATTTAAAAAAAATATATTGATTGAATTACTTGTCATCCAAAATGTCTACTTGACTTGACATACCGTCGTGTGTCAAACCAATATCTGCTATGTGCAAAAAGATAATCTTATACGGTATATGGGGTACAAACATTCTCATGTAAAATTTAAAAGTAAAAAAATTATTAAGTGGCAAACTAGTCATAATAGCCAAAATGTTGTAATCTCAAAAAAGTGCACATAGCCAGATATTGGTTTGACAAGGACGATATAGTTTCGACACATAATTTAATACGTAGAATATAAATATAAAATAAAAGAGAACAATAAAATAAACACAGCAAGACTAATTCAAATAATAATCATGCGCAAACTATAAAAAACTATCATTTAAGTATTGATATACGTGTTAGCGATTGGAAATCTTCTTCGGACAAATGTGTCCCGTATACTGTCAACTCCTATGGAAAGGTCTGAGCGCAGCAGTGGGACGCTAGGAGCAGGTATTATTAAGTTAGTTTAAATTATGTTCATTTAAGCACACACGTGTTAGCAGTATTTATATTTTGTAACTAGCTGTTCCCACCCGCCTCGCTGGTAATAACAGAAAAAAGTAAATCGAAAAAATATGAGAAGTTTTCGTACGCATGCGCGCTACACAGCTTGTCCCGTTTCTTCGCGGCTGGAAAACACATGTTTCTTAAAATTTTAATAACTTTATATTAAATGAAGATATCGCAATATTGTTTTTTTAGCTCAGGGCCAAGTGTCTAAGAAATAAAACTTAGAAAATTTAATTGAAATCTATATTGTGTAGTTTTATAAAATATCATATACGTTTCAGTTATACATATATTATATGTATAACTGAAACGTAGCATTTGTAGCAACTTATCACAAGCGCTTCATTCTTGTAGAGTATCGTCATAGACAAAAATTCCCGCACGTCTATTTTTTCTATGTTCTATAATTTTTCATTTTAGACTGAAGAAACACAAACTAAGATAAATTGTTTTATACTTGTGATACTTATTTTATCTAAATTCTATTTAGCCATATTCTAACTGCTGTAAACATATGTAGGCGACACAAAATCCTTCCCCATCACTGTCGGAGTACACCAGGGATCCGTCCTTAGTCCGTTTCTGTTCAGTGTGGAATACACAGACGTACCATCAGACAGCATCAGAAACTCACATGATCGCTCATGTATGCTGAAGATATCGCGCTGGCAGATTCGGACAGGGGTAGGTTGGTGGGACGTATGAAAGCGTGGAGGAAATCGCTTGATAACGGCGGTCTAAAGCTCAATGTGGCGAAGACCGAGTACTTGGTCTGTAACTCCACAGATTCCACACCCGTGCGCATAGGTGGCGATACGGTCAAGCGCACGGAACAGGTGAAATACTTGGGATCTGTATTTCACACGTCTGGTGACATAAAATGCGACGTTAAGGCACGCATTGCTGCCGCGTGGGTCAAATAGCGTGGTGACTGGTATCGACTGTGACCCTAAAATACTGGTTAAATTGAAGGGACAGGACTAGGAGACTGTCTTTTTATACAGATGTGAAGCGTGGCCGATGCTGGAGTGACACAAGCAGGCACTGCCAGTCACGGAGATGAATATGCTGCGGTGGATGAGTGGAGTAACGCGGAAGAACCGCGTTAGGAACTCTCGTATTCGCGGCAGTCTTCATGTCCGTGACATTGCGGACAAATTGCAAGTGTCGCCTTCGCTTTTATGACCACGTTTTCCGGCAACCGGCTACTTAAGTGGGGAACAAATGTCTGGCCATGCCGGCACCGCCGGGCCCCGGCAGGAGGGATAGGCCCAAAAAGGACTGGCTTGATGTCGTAGGGGTTGATATGTGTGCCAATGGACTAACCACCGAGGTGCCGAAGATTGTGCGGAGTGGAGAAGAAAAAGTCGAAAGCGGACCCCGGGCGCCGAAGCGAGTTTGGTTTGCAACCGGAATTCCAGTAGGCGCTGACTGCCTTTCCCTGACTGTTGACTCGGGGACTTTAAAACAGTTTGTTAATGTTTTTAATAATTAAATAAATATTTATTATGATTATTTTTATTACTATATTGTTATGTTTATTAAATTCGATTTCACAGTATTAGTTTAAGAGTAAGCAACATCAGACATAGATTTTTCGTAGGGAGTTAAATGTAACTAAAAATATATTAAAGTTAATATTGTACACACGTTATAAAAACTAAATTAGAAAATTAATTATAACAATATTAATATATTATTCTCTTACTTTTTATATTACGGTCAAATAGATACACACAACACCCATAAATAAAAATAAACCTTACCAAAAACTAGAATTTGTGTTTATGTAAAATATTTAATAAAACAAGTCGAGAAATATGTATAATGAATTCAAAATTATGTAATACACAATTTAAGACCATGAATTTTTTTTTAAATAATTACATTCTAAATATAATTCTAACAAATGCGAAACTCAATATATTAGAAAATGCAAGAGATAATTATTATGCAAAATTAATAAAAACAAATACAAAACATATATTGTGACTAAATTTGCAGGAGGCGACAGACGTCTGCCCAAAAAAAACCAACTGACGCGAAAAAAATACCTAACGATACCCAAGTTCCTCAAGCCATAATAACGCAAATTTTTGCTATTGCCGAATTTCACGTAATATTTTTTTAATAAGGTAGCGACACATACTTTGGTGGACATTTAATAAACCACACCCATTGTCAAATCTTAGCGTCATGCGGTCTCGCTAACTCAAAAACATGGCGGTAAACCAATTATTTAAAGCAACAAATGTCAATACCATAAAATCAAGAGAAATAATTTATCAAGAACTAATTAAACTGGATTCATTTCTATCGAACTAGCTTTTTAGCTTATAATTATTGACTAGTTATGTCAGATTTTTGAATATAACACAAAACTATCCTAAACACGTCTCAACGTGTTGTTGTAAGAGAATCAAAGTTTTGAAAGATTGGTCGCAAACTGGACAATCGTAGCGAAGTGGGGGTGGCGTTGCTTCCTTCTCAACTACCTCTTGTGTGAGCGGAGCCTTATCTTCTTCGAGTTTCTTCTTTTTACGGACCTTTCCATTAGTTTACGATATTAATATTTGTAATATATATATATACTAGTAACATTCAAGATTTAGGTAAAATAAATACCTAGTAGTTTTAATACACTTATACTAGCGGCACGCTATGATGGCCGTTTTGACATATTACAATAGTGATGTGAAATGTCAATTTATTCTCGAAAAAAAATATAATGAAATCTATAAGTTTTTATTGCAAGTAGTACCTGATTAAAAAGGTTTAATAGAACAAAAATATAAATGCTTACTATAAAGGATGACTGACAAACGCGTCCAAATTCACACAGAAGAATCTTTAGTAAAAGTTATGAAAAACATGTATTTTAGTTTTGTATCACATAGTACAAAAATGTTGAGTAATCAGCATCACAAAGTCATTCAAAAAACTCGCAATTTACATAATACGGCGCTAGAGTGTCAATGACCTCTCCATCAGACCTAGTAAAAGGTCGTCCTTTTACTAGGGTTCCTTAAATGATGTTTAGTGCGTAAAAAAAATTTGGACGGTTTTGTCAGTCACCCTGTATTTGAACGATCTGAATATTGGAATATAAATGAATATACATACTTTATATGCACACAAGAAAAAAGCCTATTTAATCAGATTCGTCCATACTGCTATTTTCACTATCGTCGCTGCTAAATTAATTATAAGTTCGTTTTCTAAAATATTATGTATGTTCACATCTCTTTCATAATCTTTCCTTATTAATTTAAGAGTTCTATTCACAACTTTTTCAAAATAAATGTTTGCGGGACCCTAATATATATCCTAAAATAATACATTCGATAAATTTTTTGACTAACTGTACGTCACTATTGACAATAAAGAACAGCAATTTGCTCCTTCAAATTCTTCAAAAAATTACTAATTAATACGAAACTTCATGGAGTGGACAAATGTCAAAACAACCATCATAGCGTGCCGGTAGTGTAAAAATAGGTTACTGTATCTAAATAATATACAACGAATAAATCGCAGTATCCCGTATTTGCGGGAGCTTTCGTGTCCGTGACATTGCGGATAAATTTCAGGAGTGTCGCTTTCGCTGGTATGGCCGCGTTTTGCGACAATCGGCTACTTATGTACGTAGGGAACAAATGTCTCGCCATGCCGCCTCCGCCGAGCTACAGCAGGAGGGGTCGACCCAACAAGTGCTGGCTTGTCGTCGGATATGCGTGCCAATGGATTCACTACCGGGGATGCTGAAGACCGCGAGAAGTGGAGAAGAAAAAGTAGGAAAGCAGATTCCGGGCACCGAAGCGGAAATTTGGATGGATGGTGATGAGTCTTATTACACTTAAAGTATGTAAGTAAAAATAGAATTTCAACCAACAACTGCAGCCACTGCCTACGTGAGATATCAATATTTGACCACGATCCAATTCCTAAGTAGAGCAGATGGATGATGGATGGATGGAGCGTAATGGATGACGATGCCTGTCAATTGACTCTCTATTGCTGGGTGGCTGAATTGAATGTTTGGTATACAAACGGAATTTAAAGAAAAAAATTACAATTATGTATCTGTAGTTGCATCAAGAGGTATCACATCAAAAGATTGCAACGCGAAAAATATAGTTACTTAAATTGACAACATTTTGGCCATCTATTTTGCTGGTACTTCAAAGAAACATTTACTGTCTTCGGCAAGACGCTTGACCCCCCCGGCTTAAGAGCCAGACCCATACGACATGCTTGATAAGATCTTTTTCATGATTTTTCTTTAGCCTTTTATCCGTGCAGAGGCGGAGAAAGAATACTAACCTCTGCGGCCGGGATCGACCTGTCGTAAAACGCGACAAAACAACCCACCCTAGCTACGTGGTAGGGCCTCAAGGCCGTCTGGATAGCGACCACCTTTGGTCTTAAGAATGCCACCATAATAATCTTTTGTTGTATTCCGGCATTAGTGAACAAAGTTCCTGTACTCTTATGCGACAGTAGCGTGTTCGCGATGTCACTGGCGTTGCAAACACCCATAGGCGATGGTAACTGCTAAATTCTAAGCGGGCCGTCAGCATGTCTGCTGTCCTACAGCAATAAAAAAAGCCTTGCTTTATGCTAAGTATTTGAGTTCGGTACAGTGAATTATGTATTAAAAAGTAACTTACAATGTTTCCAGTAGCACTATTCGACGGTCTGCTAGGAGCTGAGGCCTGTCCAGTAGGTGGCGCTGTTGTAGTTTTTGTCGTCGAACGTAGCAAAGTTGGGTTCTGCTTACGAATTTCTTCCAGCTAAAATATACAGGTGTGTACATACTTTGAAAGTGATTAAATAATTTGAGGAATTATGTTCATTGTGCGTCGAAAGTTATTGAGTAAAAGGATTTTATTAGGGATTCCCAAATTAATTTAGATAAAGATACCTTTTCCAAAATGAACTGTTACTTCGTTTCAGAATTACTGATACCCCAGTCAAATTACATTAAAAATTCAAACTTAACTATTGATACAAAATTTATTTCTATCCATGCAGGGGCGGAGAAAGAATACTAACCTCTGCGGCCGGGGTCGGCCTGTCGTATAAGGCGACAAAACAATCCACCCTAGCTACGTGGTAGGGCCCCAAGCCCGTCTGGATGGCGACCACCTTTGGTCTTAAGTATGCCGCCATAATAACCTTGTGTTGTGTTCCGGCATTAGTGACCCAAGTTCCTGTACCCTTATGGGACAGCAGCGTGTTCGCGGTGCCACTGGCGTTTTAAACACCAAGAGGCGACGGTAACTACTAAATTTTAAACGGGCCGTCAGCCTGTCTGCTGTCCTACAGCAATAAATAAAATTAGTTACTACCTATTAATTCTTATAACATAACCTATTCTTATAACAATACAGTATCTTATAACAGTACAGTATTAATTTATAAGGGTCGTCGACTTCAACGACCCCCAAAATCAGTTTTCGTTTATATCGACCCCTGGTAAGCCGATTTCAACTCCAACGGGTCTATATCGTTCACTTTAGGAAGATATCTGCTTTAGCGTACGAGGCCCTGGTGATACCGAACGGGGAAAATACCAAAATTAAATTGATTTAAAGTTTCTTCTCTTTTCTGACATATTCCTTCTCCCTCATTTCCCGACAAACTCATTAAATATCATTCAAGTTGAATTTCAGTTCAATATAAAGCTTTCAATGTGTGTGTACGTTGTGTGTCATTGAGCAGTAGTGTGCGTAATGTTTAATTAAATAAATTTAATGTATTTCTAATGCATTTTAATCGAAAAATAGCTTTCTACAATTCTCCTCCACATAAACTTTAACTGTGCCAAATTTCATACTCCTGCGTCCGCGCAATTTTAGTAAAAAGGGGTGCAAAGTTTTTGCTTCACGCATTAATATTGTAAAAATAATTTGATGAAATAATTATGGGAATTTTTGTACAGAAGCGGCTGCCCTTTGACCCTTGAAAGAAAAGCCTCATAGTTTCAAACTCTTAATTAGCAGGGTAGAGTTTTAGACGAGCTGGTTAGGTTGACTTGAGGTCCCGGAAGTCATGATGGGTTTTCCTCCTTTAAATGTACCATGTAGGAAATATCTAAATACTGTTACGCAGGCGGCCTTCTTGATCACCACACATGCCGAAGACCCTACGAAGTGCAGAAGAAAAAGTCGGAAAGCGGACCCAGAATGAAGATGACAATGACACTTTATGGTTATATCAAAATTAAATTTGTATGTATATATAAACAAACCTGTTTCGTCAACTCCTGGTTGCGGCGTTGCGTTTTTCTCAGGTCGGTGAGAATGTTCTCTTTTTCCGACGCCATTTTCTCTCTCGAAGTGCGTTCAGCTTCAAAATCACTCCTATTAATTATAATTGATTATAAATAAACCAACCTTATCCAATCACACGTGTGATATCAGTATATTTTTCTTAATCTTATCCCACACTATGTGGGGTCGGCACATGTTCTCTCCTTCCATTCGCTTTTTTCGCCATATCATATTTTACGCAATCCATCTATCTTTTCTTTGGTGTACCTTTCCTTCTGTATCCATCCACTCTCATATATATCATTCTTTTTTTCTAAATGCATAAAAAAATAAAAATAACAGCCCATAGACGTTCGCGCTGATGGGCACGGAGCTCCCTAAGAGGGTACGGACGGATTGGCAGGTTACATACCGGTGATCTTGTAACGTTGTTGGTCGTCGTGGGCCAAGTCTATTGACAGTGTTGCACTGATACAACCACAGATTATTAGTAGTTCATACTACTAATAATCTGTGGTCATCCATAGACCAACTATGGTCATATCGATTAACATCGACTAGTAACTTACCGTTACTACAGATCTCGATGTGCATTTTTTTAACTGCCAGAAGACAGGCTGACGCCCCACTTAGTGGTAAACAGTTAACGTCGCCTATGAATGTTTGCGACGCCGCTGAGAGCACCGTGAACAGGCTGCTGTCTAAAGGGGCACGGGAACACAACACAAGATTATTATGACGGTATATTTAGAAACCAGGGGAGGTCCCCCCCCCCCTCCCACGGCCGGAGGGGTTAGTATTCTTCTTACTCCACCCCTGCACGGAGGAATAACTTCATAAGAGATACTCACTTATACAACTCGACCTGTGCCTTCAGAACACCCGTATCTTCTTGACTTGACTTTAATCTATTCAGTTCCGCCTCCATCATTTGTAATTCTTGTCCACGAGCCACTAGCGCCGCTGTCAACGCTTCCACGTTTGGACTTTGTGCCTTGCGAAAGTAAAATTGGCTTTGAAATTTGTTGGGTGTGCGATTTTGTTCATGATATGTATTTACAGGCTTGAGGTGCGTTACACTAGCTTGCCTTTCACGATAAATAATAAATATACTGTGGAAATTGACACAGCGCCAAAGTAAGTAGCAGAACATTTGTGTTATGGATAATAAACAACTGATATATGTACGTTTATTTTGTAAATAAATACATATTATACATAAATACCTAGATAAGGGGCCGGAAATGGAATCGGTGAACCAACAGAATTGAATATATCTGGACCTAGGAATCTCCTATACTTCAGCACTCTTCGGTCTTCTTCGCTAAATTTATAACAAACCATACTAGCAATCCTGTTATTAAATATTTTTTAATCTATATGGTATTAATATGTTTCCACTTAATATATTTCCAAATGAAACCATCATCTTGGAATAAACCATGGTTGCCTTCTTAAATTCACCTAGTACGAAGACGAAATAGAAAATACAAACGTGAAAATCAGAAGAAAAAAAAACGTGTGCGTCTCGGGACGCCCAAAGAAGTGACAACTTAAACTAATCTAAGGTGAACTATTTAATATTGAAATTGTTTAACTTGAGAAAAGCTTAGGTTATTACTTAAATTTTATGTACATTAAAAATGATAATTTAAGCAAAGGTTATTTATTAATAAAACTAAAAATAACTAAAGTTTACGAATTTCCAATTTTTCCATGAACTGTTTCAAAATTTTATTATAAAAATTAATTCCATAATGCAGATTCTTTATAAAGAAAAAAAACTCAACTGTATTTCATTGTAATAAAGTCGCAATTCGAATAGATTTAGCGCTGTGGGTTAGAGTGAGAGAGGAGCAGTCTGCCTACCGCTGCCGTATGCGTGAGAGAAAGGGAAGCCAGACTGGTGCCGTAACGCGTTACATAACCAAACGGTTCAACCTCCCATAAGAAGTTATCATTTCAAAAAAAAATGTTACTTACTGTTTCCTGCTTACTGACTGCTTTCTTCAACAGGTCACTGTGATCTTTGAATATTCCCTCGAATATTGTTATAGTACCTCGCACTTGACCACTAAAGTAACAAACAAATAATGTATATAGGAAGGTACTTTGAAATATGTAATTGGTAGCAAGGTGGCATAATACTCAAAGTCGACGTTCCTCACCCGTATCAACATACTATGGACTTTTCTGCAGAAAGAGTTCCTTTTGCGAGTCCCTAGACTGAGGGGGAGTGGAGGGGTATATGGCCCTCTACGCTCCTACCCACTAAAGATCGCAGTTATCTCCTATCGTAAAATACCTGGGGCCAATGGACGGGTGGCTTGACCAATTCCATGGCCCAGATATTAAACATAATAATGACGCATGGTAACTTTCATAACGAATTCACCAGTTTTCAGCAATTTTTATTATTAGATACATTACTTTATTTTGAAACAATAATTTGAGGCAAGTAATATAAATATATGACAATTAACACAACGTCATCTATTCAAAGTAGACAACAGAGCGCTTGTGTTATTAATATGTATATCAGTTATCTATTTGCTATACTACTTATATACTTTTATTTCGACGACCTCTGTGGAGTAATGGATAACGCACTTCGGTACGCTTGCGGAGGTCACGGGTTCGATTCCCGTCTCGCGTCTGGGTGTTTATGTATAAAATGTATTTATTTACAAAAAAAAGTATATATGTAGTATATCAATTGTCTAGTACCCATAACACAAGTGCTATGCTACTTAGTTTGGGACTAGATGGCGCTGTGTGAATTGTCACAAAATATTTATTATTTATTTCGTAAATAAATACATATTTATCCAGTCAGGACGGGAATCAAAGCGTGACCCTCATAGACGATTCCAAGGTGTTAAAGCTGATTGCATGTAAGTATTTTAAATAGATAAAAATCAATAAAAATCTTTATAAATAAAATGATTGAAGTCTGCAGTTGTGCGCGCATCACGGCAACACTACTGGATAGATTTCAATTAAATTTTCTAAGTTTTATTTCTTAGACATTTGGTCCTTATCTAAAAAAAAAGTTACCAAAGTTTTAAGAAACGATTGGATGTGTGTTTTGTTGCTGCGGTGAAAACGAACAAGTGGTGTAGCGCGCATGCGTACGAAGTCGCGAGTTCAGCTAATAAATTATAAGCTCCAGTTTTTCTACTCGGACGGCAGGGTGTTAGGCCCTGGTGTCGCAAACATCCATAGACGACGGTAACTGCTTACTGTTAACCAGGTATGAAAACATTTCGTCATACACGTTTTGCGGAGAAAGAATACTAACCCCTGCGGCGAGGGTCGGACGTAAAAGGCGACAAAACAACCCACCCTAGCTACGTGGTAGGCCCTCAAGCCCGTTTGGATGGGGACAACCTTTGGTCTTAAGTATGCCGCTATAATAACCTTGTGTTGTGTTCCGGCATTAGTGACCCAAGTTCCTGTACCCTTATGGAACAGCAGCGTGTTCGCGATGCCACTGGCGTTGCAAACAGCTATAGGCGACGGTAACTGCTAAATCCTAAGCGGGCCGTCAGCCTGTCTGCTGTCCTAAAGCAATAAAAAAAAACTACAATGGACATTGTTTTTCCATTTTTGATTTTTTCTGCAATCAGCCATCAATATCGGCTATAATCAGAAGGGTTGTTGGCAATTAGTTAGGCGTTGCAGTTACATCCAGTGATGTGCTACTCTCTATGAAGTCTTTAAATTTGTTCAACTCATCGTCTCTCATCGAGCTCCATGACGTGTGCCCTCCTGAGGCCTGAGTACTATGTGTTGTGTCAATGAGTTAATGCACCATACGACATTTTTTAGATAGATAGATAGATAACGCTTTATTTATCACCAAAATTACAAATTGCAGCACAAGTATACAATAAATTGACGGTGAAAAATCGGCGGCCTTATCGCTTACAGCGATCTCTTCCAGGAAACCGTACTCAAAAGGAATTTGGATAAATTTTTTATCATGGAAATTTGGAATTTCATACGAAATAATTATATAAACTCGTTCAATTAATTTCTTCTGCATTGAAGTTGTTTAATTTGTATAATTATGTTACTTATACAGTATTTTGTCCAAATAAATAAAATCAATAAGTTAAAAAAAATATCCATAGTGAAACGTGTTGAATCAAAGTTTATTCCCCGATTAACATATTAAGGTGGCCGTCAGTCAAGTTCTAAGGGAATATAAAAAAATTCTTACATATTACTCGTGGCATCCGCGTGTTGTCTCTCCAGCTGCTGCTTCACCTCCGCGAGCCCTGCCTTGAACTGCTCCGCGGTCGTCTTCTCCAACTTGAAATCGTACAAACTCGCCACCACACCCAATGTCTGGACTAAGCTATCTGATAACCTATAAATAAATAAATATACTGGGACAGTTCAAACAACGCTATCTGGTCCCAAAATGAGCAGTGGTTCAGTGGGAAATTAAACCGCCACTGAGACCCCGTAACCTGGATCGTATCGAAAGCGGGCACTATGGGATCTCCCTACCCATTTGGTTTCGGCCAAGGCTGCAAAGGGGCAGCGGTTGCTTCGGAGGCTGTGGGAGGTGCGGCGAAGTTAGTCACGCCACGCTCGTCGTCAGCAGCATGGTATGGTAAGCGGGGTGCGGGAGCGCGAAAGAGAATAACACTTGTGTTATGGGTACTAGACAACTGATTTACTATTTAAATATTTTCTTTTGTAAATAAATACATATAATACATAAACACCCACACGCGAGACAGGAATCTAGTCCGTCACATACGCAAGCGTACTGAAGTGCGTTAACCGTTACGTCACAGAGGTCAAATATTTTTAAACAATGATTTTATGTTGTTAGTAATAAATAAATATACTGTGTCAATTGCCACAGCGCCATCTACCGACAATGTGATCAGCAGAGCGCTTGTGTATTAGACAAGTGATAAACTTACCCATATGTCAATTTGTTTAAAAATTCAGCTAAATGTTTTAATGTTCTGTCGTATACTTTTACATTATTTATAAACGACGTATATTCGGTTGACGACTCCGGTTCCGAGCTTAACGAGAGGCGAACCGGTTGGAATACCTAAAAACAAGTCACGACTAATTTAGTTTATTTTATACTTTCTCCATACAAGAACAGAGAAAGATCTCTGCGGCCGCGGGCGACCTGTCGTAAAACGCGACAAAACAATCCAGCTAGGGCTCAAAGCCCATCTAAACGGCAACCAACCCTGATTTTTAAATATGCCGGACGCGAGGGATGTCAAACCGCGGCCCCAGTGAATGCCGGCCCACTTTCGCGGCCTCTTCAAATTAGCGGGTGGCCTAAGCCAAGCGTGGGACAATTGGAGAGCAAAGGTAAGCTTGCTTCCAAAAAGCTGGGTGTGCTGCTAAACCGGTCCAAGCAATAATTCACTCCAATGCAACGGCTTGTGCTATACAAAGCACAGGTCAGGCCGCATATGGAGTACTGCTCACATTTATGGGCTAGAGCACCCACCTGTCAGCTCAATCCCCTAGTCTTCTTCCAACGGCGGGTAGTTCGTGTTGTCAACGATCCCATACTCACAGACGGTCTAGACACGCTTGGACTTCGGAGAAACTGCGTCTCTTTGCGTATTCTACCGTTTGTATGAAGGGGAGTATTCTGAGGAGCTATTGAAAGTCGCGCCCTCGTAGTCTTTCTACCACCGCACTGCCCGCCATCGGCTAGGTGTTCATCCCAATTTATTGGATCCTCTTCTTTCATGTACAAAATGTTTCTCAAGAACTTTCATGTTGAACTTCCGGCTGAGATTTTCTCAGCGCGGTACGATATTGGGTTCTTCAAAAAAGGCGTTACAAAAGTCCATAGGCGACGGTGACCACCTACTGGATGGGCCGTTTGCCTGTCTGCTGAACTCTAGCTATAAAAAATATATACTCACGGTAGCAGATACTGTTTTCAGTCGATTCTGTAGATCTTGTATTTGATCTTTATACAGTTTGACCGTCTCATTTACACTGGACTTGTGTCTAGTGAACTCTAACTGAAATCACATATTTCACTAGTTTTATTATAATTTCATTTTTATGACTGGCTTTAATAGTAAACAGACAGTTATTGATACCTTTATAACATTGAACATTGTCTACTGGCTGCAATCCTCAAAATATCTTTATATGATACGTAAAAATAAGACATAAGAAAAAGAAATAGAACCAAATCGGATCAGTAAAGAGATAATCCAGACCTGACCCTATATCATCACAGTTGGCAATGACATACTTTCCATTCTCTGGTTTTCTCTACATTCACGCTTTTTGCTCTAAATATTTAGATGATTTTTTTCTATTTAGCCTATGTTTGATTCATAAACTTAAAAAATATGGCAATGTAATACTTAAATAATATTCGAAAATAAAATTATAATTTCTTGAACAAGAAATAATTATTGCCAATCTATCTACTTCATTATGCTTCCTACTAAGAAATATTCTATCGTAACACAAAAATATTGCTTGAACCTTGCCTAACGATGAGTGATAAAAATATGTAGGTACAAAATGATTGCTCAGCCCATTATCGGCGACTACCTTCATGTGTGTTTAAGCGAGGGTAGTCCAGTAGAATTCTGCTAAGTTCGTGTGTCTTATATTAATCCTAATAGGTCGTGTCAAACTTGAATCCTTACACCACAGAAAAGAGCAGTGTAGCTGAACAAGAAATTGCAACGTAAGAGTGAATCCACGCGTGATTCCGCTGCAAGCTGCACAAGCCAAATAAGATCACAGAAATTGCGAAGTTGGTGGAGCTTTTTTTAACACATTTTCTAGTGTGGGGCATCAAGGTCATCAAGCTGGCAACCACAAAATGTGGCTGGACAAAAGCAATTTTCCTGCATCTTTATTTACATATTGTTTCAATATTTCACATAATACCTTAATATTTTCCAAATCCAGTATCTTAAGCTGGGCATTTCTCAGTTCGCCCTGCAGCATCGATATCTTCGCCCCCAATTGTTCGATTATCAAATCCCGTTTCTTTATCTCATCGGTTGGTATATTTGCATTTTCAAGTTTATTTTGTAAATCTTTTATATTGTAATTCAAATTATTTATCTCTGTTTGGTGTTCGCTTTCTTGAATCGAAAATTTTAACTGAAAAAAAAATTGTCGTTTACTATAATAAAAATGGGAAAAATCATACAATACAGTATACATCACTATATTACGAAAAGTATAATTATATTATAAGCTACACGGCACATCCATATTACGAAGTCGTCACAACAACCAACTCATACAAAACACTAGAGATGTGATCCGAACGGCCGGCAATCAAGGCCGCAATGTCTTAGATTTTAGGGTACCGGGAAAGAGGCCAATGTGCCATGGCTTTTCTACTCTTCCAAATTAAAAGGTTAGGGAGATCCACTATTTAGACATGGTGAGATGATTGTGCCACTCGTATTGCAAATTTAAAAATAATAATAAAAAAAATAACAGCAACCTATATAGCGTCTCGGACTTCACCCTGAGTGGATGGTTGATGGTGGATGATTATTCCAGGGTTACGCTAGTTCTGGATGAACGGCCATCGCCTCCTTTTGCGAGACAGTCATGTCCGCAAAAGAGGCGGCGGAGCGGGAGCGGGAGTCCTCCCCAGGCTCCCTAGAGCCTGGGATGACCTTTGCTAACCAGATCCGTGGTCGCAGTAGCAGTGTGGAGAACCCCATACACCCACGTCGACTTCCCCCTGGAGTTTCGGCGCGGGCCTAAGGTGCAGTTTTCTCCGGTAAAAAAAATTGATTGGCGTATAGGTTTCCCACTCTGAAGACAAGGAAAAGTGATGCATGTCATCCTTAATAATATTATAAATGCGAAAGTAACTCTGTCTGTCTGTGTGTTACGTAATCACGGTTGAAATAAAGGATGAAAGTTTGTATGGAAATTACGTAATTTTTAAAGCTTGAAACTTATATTTTAGGGTTTTGATTAGATATAAATAAATACGACATTCATAGTGTGTACAAAAATTATCCTAAAGGGGGTAAATAAAATAGGGGATGAAAGTTTTTATAATAATAAAAATTGCGACCACGGATCTGGTTAGCAAAGGTCATCCCAGGCTCTAGGGAGCCCATGGGTCGCAAAATCGATTTCATAAAAAAAGGCCAGGTCAAGAGTACCCTAAACCGAAGGGCATGTATGAAGGGAATAATGAAAGTGGACGAAGCGAAACAAGTATGTAAGGATCGTAGCAAGTGGACTGCCTACCCCTACGGGAAAGAGACGTGATTATATGTATGTATGTATGAAAGTTTTTGTGTGATGACGTCGGCAAAATAGATTACGGGCCCAGAAAATAAAAATATAAATAAATAAATATACAGAAAATTACGGAGTCATTACACTGTTCAGCTGAAATTAACGGAAGTAAGAAACTTGCCAAGCGCCACGCGCCATACACAGTGAGAACTATGCCTAAGTGTGTCTACCCAGTGTACCCAAACGAGCAGACACGTGAGGGCAGACGACTGTGCGAGACGTATACATAACAGGAAGTTTTTTTTTTTTGTTTATACGGTCAAAAATAAAATTAGTATGGATAATTAGCCTAAAAATTTTATGCTGCAAGTATAACCTTAGCACCGTGCCTTAGAAACCAGATACATTTTACAAATGAGTTTACCCAACCGAAGATTAATTGACACTTGAATATTACCATAGACTATTTTTATATTCAGCAAACAGCGAGGATGTTAGTGAGTGAGACTATTGCGTATAAGACATCAATTACATACCTCGATTGCTTTCAACTTTTCTTTTAAGTCGTCCCTTTCCTTTGACGTGGCATCTACAATGTGTTCCAATGATTCTTTCTGCCATGTTAGTTTGTCGTTTTCTACAATAACCTATAATAATATTTTTATTCAATTGCTAGCAATAAAGGGTTGATTTTCTAATTTGAGAATAAAGGTGAAATCGCATATTTATCTGATTTATCTATACATCTATACAAATAAATAAAATTGGAGTGTCTGTTTGTAATATTAAAATAACCGTTTTTTACTCGCTTAGTGCATTCAGACGTATACACGGTACATATACCAAAACAACATTTTTTACAATTTTTGTCTCTCTGTCTGTTTGTTCCGGCTAATCTCTGAAATGGCTGTACATATTTTGACGGGACTTTCACTGGCAGATAGCTGATGTAACAAGGAGTAACTTAGCCTAAGTAAAAAGCGGTTATTTTAATATTACAAACAGACACTCCAATTTTATTTATTTGTATAGATAATTAAAATATTGCATGTAATTATAATATGACATTTTTATCCGTGCAGGGGGGGGGGAAAGTATACTGACCTCTACGGCCGGGATCGGCCTGTCGTAAAAGGCAACAAATTAACCCACCCAAGCTACGTGGTAGGGCCCCAAACCCGTCTGGATGGCGACCACCTTTGGTCTTAAGTATGCCGCCATAATAACCTTGTGTTGTGTTCCGGCATTAGTGACCCAAGTTCCTGTACCCTTATGGAACAGCAGCGTGTTCCACTGGCGTTGCAAACACCCATAGGCGACGGTAACTGCTAAATTATAAGCGGGCCGTCAGCCTGTCTGCTGTCCTAATGCAATAAAAAATTAAATTAAATTAAAAAAATCCACTGCATAATGAGGCATAAACAACCTTTAGATATTCCTACTGTCAATATGATGTACTCTGTGCTATTATAAATTTGCTCTTAAACTTTGTAGATTATTTTTATTTATTTGGGAAACATACAATTACAATAAGTCACAATATAAAGATTATATAAAAATTAACAAATCAGTAAAGTTTCCACTTATAAGTAATACACATAATTGCATCATCCAATAGAATAATAGTAATACATATCATAAATTAAAATTATAAAATACATAAAAAAAAAAGAATTGAGAGATCTAAGCTTAATACGTAACGGCGGCTCCACATTAGTGCCGTGAATTCACGCGCAAATTCTTCACGGCGCAAGTAGTGACCTCCACATTCACGGGATGCTCACAATCGTTCGTGAATCCCGCCGCGAAATGGACGTAGATGTATATTATTAGATGATTATAATATATGATTAGATTTATATTAAATAAACCTCATACAAATAAGTATCTGGAAACTCAATGGTATTAAAAGTGATCATTCTAGAGGTTTGAATCCCATGGTGGCAGGTACCGTTTAGGCAGTTTTACCCGCCTAATGTACATGTTAAGCATAAACAATAAGCAAGAAGGTGAAGGAAAACATCGTGAGGAAATCTGCATACATCACTGACGTGTAACCCAATTCTTGGACAATATTGAAGGGTATAACCGTCTGTTCCCTCTCGAGTGAAAACCGAGCCTAGCAGTGGGACACCATGGGCTGTTTAGACATCATATGCACTGACTGAAAGTCCATCCAGTGAACTAATAAATTATTAACATAATTTATTTATATAATTAATGGGATGTCAACCATATGAACACATTTATCACAAACATTATATTTATTATTCGTGATGTATTAGGGCTTCTTCTCGCATACCACGAGCACAAGCACACCATGTGGCCGGGTGTATATTTCATATTGGAAATGAATAGGACTATTCACACGTACCACGTTTTGCAGTCGTTATCGACCGTGTGTGTGATACCGACCACATCGCAAGCACAACGTTGCGTCGACGCAACGACAGTGCGCGCACGCCGCCCGCACTCTTCCCCTCCCCCGGTTCATTCATTTCATTCATACAACGCAACCACATCGACATTTTGTCAGTACCACAATGCAACTACATAAATCTACAGCGACAATATTCACACGTAACCTCTGCTTGACAGCATTTTGTCGTTGTGACGTGGTGTGGTCGTGGTACATGTGAAGAAACCCTTAGACTAGTTATTGACAGGCACACACAGCTTGAGTTGATGTACAAATCTCATTACCTGGCGTCGTTGTTTCTCGACGAGCTCTAACTGACCCGTTAGTTTGTCGATTGTGTCATCATCGGGGGATGTGACGAACTCCAAAGCAGACGAGGGCCCCGACTTGCCCTGCTCGCCGGTCTCCAAGTTTACCGAACTTGGTATTTCAGCTGTCGTCAAACGATCAGCTTCGAGTTTCAGTTTCTTGTTCTCTTGGCGAAGCTGAAAATTGTTCAGATTATTTAGAATTTTAGATAATAGTTTTAATGCGTCAGATTTCAACTCTTACATAAGGTTGAAGATGGTAAAGCTAAGGATTTGGTTCGAAGATCCATTTTGAAGCTGTGGTGTAACTAAATACAGAGCTACCCCATAACTTTTTTTGGAAGTTGTAGCAACAGTAGCATAGAAATAGATCACTAATCTTTGTAGCTCATAAACAGTGAAATAGTGAACAAGTGACAAAAGAGGCGTTATTAGGCGGTATATTCTTGTTAGCTTTAGCTCAGAAGTGTCCCAAAGATCACCCAAACAAATAAGCGCGTATGTTAGTCTTTAGACATTATGGAAAAAAGGCATTAAGACTATCATGAATCCCACAATAATTGTCTATTGACCATAACATATCAATGAAAAAAATCATTATAATTTTTTTTTTCCCATAAATTAACCATTGGAGTTTCAGTTCCTTCCTCTTCGAGGCTGACAGTGTGTTTGCAATACCTTTGATATTGCAAATGTTCACAGGCGACGGTAATTATAACGGTAACATTAATTTTTGTATAGTTGTTACCCAATAACAACTATACAAAAATAAATGTACAGGATACAGCACAAATATCCAAGTCATGGAAAAAATCTAAAGATAAAAATAATTTATACTGAATTCAAGAAATAACAATGGCATTCCGAATTTTCTGATAATTGTATATAATTATTTTCAATAACTTAAACAGTTTTTAAATACATTGTAAACTCTTTATAATAATGTCACTCAATTTGAGACAAACTCGAAATAGCTTGACTTTAGTTGGTTTACCTTGTTTTTTATATAATAATACATTCTATATAGCGTTACGCTCACTCTATTTAAGGACAATAATAAGGCAATATAAATCACACAGAAAAACAACAAGTGGCTGAAGAAGATGAAACACAAGATCTTGTCCCTCCACCAAGCATCAATCAAACAATCAGCGTAACTATTAGAAAATAACTTTTTATTTAATCAAGTTAATCCAGGAGTATCTAAAGATATGAGTAAAATGTTATTTATATGAATAATAATGTTCGTGTGTAAAATGTGTACTATATTTGTAAATACATACATATTATTTTAACCACCTCTTTCTATAATGTTGAAAAATGCAGTCCCTTGAGTGTCATTATATAGAGTTTACACTGCATGTTATATTGTATATAAGAAGTTATGAAATTTGCACTAAAATAATGAGAATGACTCACCCTTTCAATCAGATGTTTTGTTTCATCAAATTTCTCCTTATGTATCATATGTGTACGCAACATGTCTTCTTGGCATGAAGCAATCAATAGGAACTGCTCTTTCATCGAATCATTGTTCTGCTTCAGTGTCTCTTTGAGGATAACATTCTCGTCTAACAGTTCACCAAACCGTTTCTGCAGTTCTTCTGTAGTTTGGTCGTCTGTTATTATTGTGCTCGCCACCATCATGCTGGCTGGTGATGGCTGGAAACAAACCTTAATATTAATACTGATAAAAATTACACTAGGATTCCTTCCAAGCTGGTGAAACCCTTTATGGATACCCTGCTAAACCTCCAAGAGGCCTGTGAGGTGATGTGAAGATTATCTATCAGCGTTACTTACAACTCCAGACATCCCAATCAGTGCCAATTAACCGGGAGTCTACAGGAACATAGTGTTCTTGGGTACTCTTAAGGCTTTCCCATGAAGACTGTCATGGACAAAGCACCCACTAAACTTCCACCTAATCTATGAACGCGCTGAACCATATAGTATTTAATGAGCTTAACAAACCTATTAGGCCTTTAGCCCTGAGCCAACCTCACCTGCATGCTACTAAATGATGGACTAAGTTTAATACAATGTTTTCCTTTTGGAATTGAAAAAAAGATAAATTTGGTTTTTACAATGGTAACCCTTATTTAAACAAATAAGGCTTATTTAATTAAATATATACTTGCCAAGAAGCACACAGAATTCAGATACTATGTAAATTTTAATATAACTTTATATGTCTAGAAACTCTTAACTTTCAACTCCTGTAATAAAGACTATTTATTATCTATTATAGAAATATACTATAACACTTGTTTCATATTACTTTAATATAGTACTTGTAGACAACATATAGGAATCACAAGAATTAGAATCAAACTGCCATCAAAAACAGCTGGATAATGTGTGACTTTTTATTTTATATTTCAGAACAAAATGAAACATGTTAAATTCGTAAATCAAAATTTAAAAAAAATATATTCAAAATCATAACTTATTGCATAATTCAAATTTTGTCATCAACAGTACTAAGTTAATATTTAAAACACTACAAAAAAAAACTTTTCTCAGATTTCAATGTCACAGGAAACCACTTCAAACAATGAGCACTGTTGAATGACTGATTGATTAATAATTGTAAATAAAACTGCAGAGGTTCAAGTTACAGGTAAATTCCCTAGTTATTCTAGCACATACATATCATATCAATATAATTTATCTATCATTTAATATTGTTAGATGTTGGGGGATTTTTATAGATTAATATTATTATTTTTATAGCTATTACTTTATGTTTTTATGAGCTTACTCACAATTTAGAGAATTTTATTCTCTTTGCCAGCAAAGAATCCCATTAAGTTAGGCATACAGGGCGCAAAAGTGGTCCGACTAAGTGACTGAGGAGGTCAGAATCAAAAGAGAACAAAGAGATCTTTTTACTGTGCAGGGGCAGAGAAAGATTACTAATATCTGCGGCCGGGGTCGGCCTGTCGTAAAAGACGACAAAACAACCCTAGCTACATGGTAGGGCCCCAAGCCCGTCTGGATGGCGTACCACCTTTGGTCTTATGTATGACGCCATAATAACCATGTGTTGCGTTCTGGCATTAGTGACTCAAGTTCCTGTGGGACAGCAGCGTGTTCACATTGCCACTGGTGTTGCAAACGCCCATAGGCAACGGTAACTGCTAAATTCTAAGCGAGCCATCAGCTTGTCTGCTGTCCTACAGAAAAAAAAGAACTACAAGAGTTCACTTTCTCGTCGAAAACAAGATTAGGTAATAATGTAATAGTTAGATTAGTGCCCTTGAACAATTTTTTATGGTTGTTCTTTATCAGGCACAAGTACCCTGGGAATACAGGAACTGGGTAACTTATTCCCGAACGCAACACAAGGTTATTATGGCAGCATGCTTATAGACCAAGAAGGGTTGCCATCCAAACATACTTGGGGCCCAACCGTTGTGCCTGTGTTAAAAGGTGCCTTTTAATACAGGCCGACCCTGGCCACAGGGGTTAGTACTCTTACTCCGCCCCTGTACGGAGAAAAAGTATGAAGTTATTGTGGTACTTACACAATCACCAAGCTTGAAATGAGCTTTGAAAGCCATACTTGCTTCACTTGACAAGTCCTTCAATGCCTCTTCCATTTGCAATTTGTCAAATTTCACTTCCCCATTTACAACATCCCCATTTTGATCTATACCTTTTTGATGTCTACTTCCATTTTCAATTCCATCACATTTCAAATCCAGACTTGTTCTTGGGGATGTGCCTAGGATGATGAAAGAGTCATCGTCATTGGTTTCAGGGTTCAATGACATTGCTGGTCATCAATCTGTGGGAGAAAATAGGAGATTATACGTAAACTTACATAAGTTAACTTTACCTGCTTTTCTGCTCTCTGATTTACTGTTACATTAAATACCGATTCCTTTCGTATAGCTAGGTCAGGCCCCAATGGCAAACGGATGGCAACCAACTCTGGTCTAGTATGCCGCCATAATAACCAGCAGCATGTTTGCAGTGCCCCTTACTATTAAATGAGCCTGTCTGTCTGCTGTTCTTTAGCAAAGGGGCCATTCATGTATTATGTAAGCAGATTTATTACAATTATTTAACAGTCTTCAGTGCATAACATCCAAATCCATGGTTTTAAGTTTTCGATAACATTGTATGTTTGCTGTTTAATGTCTACATCGTCCTCATCAAGCCATTCAACCTCTTGGTGCTTTAAATTTTAAATAATGCACATCAGTTCATTAGCATGATGAGCAGCCACTCTTATAGCCCTAACATTTATATCAGTTAATGACTTGACGGAAAGCATAATAAAGACCACACATTTTGTATGTTCGATTTGATAGATGTCATCAAAAATAAGCAAATTAAAGACCCCCCCTCGCCCCTATAGTGCTTACTTAACACTTGAATGGCCCCAAAAATACCTTGTTTAAAAAGTATATACTTTGATCATGCAATGCAATGTTCCAGTTAGTTCTATTTGATGTGTGTGGAGCTGAAGTCCCAACACAGAGTTGCAGTTAGGAAGCAAACAAATGAAATAATTAAAAATTATTATAACTATAATAAGTAAAATAAAAGTCCTCCCGTGGACATAGGCTTATATATGAAACAACAAACACTTGTTTTTTTTTTTAATATTATTATCTAATAATCATCATTCATACTAGTGAAGTGTGTTACTGATTCATGTTTTATTAAACTATGACTAAAATATACATTTGGTTGTCCATTTTAATAATCTTAAATATAAAATTCTCGTGTCACAATGTTCGTTCCCGTACTCCTCCGAAACGGCTTGACCGATTCTCATGAAATTTTGTGAGCATATTGAGTAGATCTGAGAATCGGTCAACATCTATTTTTCATACCCCTTAGTGATAAGGTCACTATTCCACACGGACGGAGTCACGGGCACAGCTAGTACAATGTCTAAAACAAAATATAAAAGTGGGTTCTGTTCCGTCCTTAAGTAAATATGGTGATCATTACAAATAACATCCTCACAATTTTCCATATTGCTGTTTAAATATCATGAAAAAAAGGTAGGTAACAAAATTGTCACTATCATAACAAATATTGTGAAATAGATAATTTATTATCTTTTGAATATGGAACAATAGCAACCTTTAGAACTGATGAAGATGGAATAAAAGAGATTGTACACTGTCTGTTCTGGAGATGAGATAGTAATATCCAGTGGGGAAATCCCAGATTTCTAGTTAACCATTAATCTATGTACTGGTTAAAATAATAATTACCGAATGATTATATTACTTTAAGGATAATTTATGAATTCCTAGGAGTTATAAACGATTTTTTTATTCAATATATGGAAAAGTCATAAGAATAAATAAAACGCGTCTAATACTATTACCAAAATAATACATACCTATCTAGAAATTTAAGGCAATTCTAAAGTATACAGCACAATTTTAAATACTTGTGAATGAAATATTGTAAAACGCAATAAACGCAATACCAACAATCGTAACTAATCGTATTGTTTTGACAATTAATTAAAAAAAAACACGACTTATGTCACAGTCACACTCACAAATGGATGCCAATAGCGGTGGTCGTTGAATGAACGAACAGTTTTTTTCGACTGTTTCTTTGCCGTGAACTAATAGACTAGTTTATAGTTGACTGATAAACATGTTTATGTATGAACGGCTTCGTGAATCGGTCGTCCGATCAACGAAGGACACACGAACGACGACGCGACGCGCGCGCGCTCTCGCGGCTCGCTACGCTCCTTACCCGCCCCGCAAACCTCAACGTCCATGGGCGCGAGTCGAGCCGAAACGCATAGATAGATTGAGTTACAATTCATTGAACTCTGCTGTCATGTGACGGGACTATCATTACATATTGAAGCGTCAATGTACATTGTAAATGAAACATTTTTAGTTTTAATACTTGCACTGAGCTTATTGCTAGATCAAAATAGACTCTATTTTGATTGGTGTAAAACTATATTTTGTGTTTAAAATATATTTAAAGTGTATAAAATATATTTTGTGTTGCGTTTATTATAAATAAAGTATTGGATTGCAAATTGAAATTTTGTTTGTTTACATTATTTTTTTAGTTTCATTTGAATGCGTTACGCTCAGTGCAGGTCGAAGGTGACTGCAAAAAAGGCTATCGCGAACTGGATTTGTTTTTTTTATTTATCAAATTCACAGTTACATTGGCTCAATAAAATAACAGCACAAAAAACCACTAAGGTTAAATTGTGTATATATTTTTTATTGTTTAAATAAGCTAGGACTTTTTATTAAGTTTAATTGTAGGTAAATATTTAGTGTTAGAGTGCGCAGGACAAGATTAACAACCAACAAAGTAGAACAATTAATGTTTTTAAATATAAATTTAGATTAAGGAAGGTTTGAAAACTACATGTAAATAGTGAATATTCTAAAGTCGTATAAATATGTAAATACTTGAAACTGATTATGTACATAAAATGAAATGAAATTTTAAATACGCCTGGTTCATAATATTTAACTTAATTAATTTAATCTTATTATTTCCTATTAGCTATCTAAAATAATAAACCTGCCAATCCTATGCCTGGAAAAAGTATGAAGGGAGTTCATTTCAACATGCTCATAAATATTAAATATTGTTTAATAAAATTCGTTGAAGTTTACGTTGTCCTTTACCAATGAACGATCAACGTACGTCTTAATATAAACTAAACGTCTCGTCTTGTCTAAGCGTCGACATAAACTAGTCGAAAATTAGACTGTTTTTTCAACTAGTTTATCATCGACGATAAATGGTCTCGTTGCGTCGACTGTAAAATCGTCGACGACCCACTACTAGATGCCAATGATGCCATACCGAGAAGCATAGAGTAAATTGTAGAAGATAAGATATAATACAAATTTATCGAAGGAGGCCAGTAGATATTTTTCACCCGCATTTTCAGCCCTGAATTCCAATCATAGTAGAAAATGTTGGGAAAGAGTAGAAAATGTTATGTATCTGTAAAAGCAAATAAATGTTCTGCGAAAATGGAAGTACTACCTATCAGCATTTGTATCTGTCAATGGTGTCAGTGTCATCGTCACAGAACACTATTACTCGTCAGCTGAAAGGCCGTGTCGTGTCGGAGTTGTATTGTTATTCAAGATTTCTTGTAAATAAAAGACTTATTACTAAGAGAAATGTCTAATAATAATGTATTAGATTTACACCACGTCCACCAGTGCTTCCAAAGGAGCTTAAAAGAAGAGGATGATGTGGTAATAGAGGCATATATAGAAGGATACATTGAACTAGTGAAGTAAGTTCAGTTAATATCCATATGGTTCACGTATTTACATTAATTATCTATTTCCTTAAATTCTCAGTGTTCAGAATTCGGTAACAAATAGTCTTTAGCACTAGTTCTGCTGTTATTTTAGAGAAAATTTTAAAAATCATCTTAGTTGATATTATCATTCTTTGTTTGCATGATTTTGTCTCATTTCATTTGTTACAATTTGTGTTGACCCAATTTGTATGTTATAAGTTTGTATATTATAAACTGTTTGTATGTTATAAACTAAATATAAATGTTATAATTTTTTGTTTGTGAGGTTTTAATATTAATTATTTTATGTCTAATTAATTAATTAATAAGCTCATATAATTCCTGAAATTTGAAGGTGTTCATAAAAAAAAAACGAGAACTGTTGAAAAAGAACCTTTTTTTTGTGATAAGGATTATTTTGTGATTAACATATAATTTCTTTAGTAATAGTATATTGTCATTATCAAACCAAAAGCTGCTATGTGCACTTTTTTGACGACTTTTCTGTTAAAGCCGTGATTTAATGTATGATGTTTTACCAATGAAATTATTTATTGACAAAACAGATATGACAAGGGTTTTCAAAAGTATTTATAAAAGAGTACAAACACTATAAACAAACTTCCTTAACACTTTCAATATTTTGTCTATTAGACTAGTTTGCCACCAAAACTTTGATATATAAAAACTTCTATATGATTCTAACATTAATTTAATATAAATATCCTTTAAACGAAAAATTTTCTTATAAAATTATACATGAGAATGTTTTTACTCAAAATCTCAAAGTTTAACTTTTTGCATATAGCAGATATTGGCTTGACAACAACGATGCATTACATTTAAATTTGGCATTTAATATATCATTATTGAATTGAAATGATTGATGATTAAAATGACCTGATGGTATCGTATCATTATTATGAATTCTGTTATACAGTTACACATTCTCAGCTTTTTGGGTTTATTGTATATATATATTTTTTTTCATTATCATTGTATTTTTTATTTGATTCTCATTTTTTATTTTTTTTTAGGTTCCTAGATTTAATAGGCACAGTGTTCTCATTTGTCAGTAGTGACGTGAAAAGCAAAATAAAAGTAATGGATAAACATAGAGAAAGTGAAAATTCATTATATTATGAATCATTTAAGAAAATGATGAAATATGAAAAGGAAGCCAGTTTGCATGAAAAGAATGACTTTGTATCTGGTTCTAGAACAATGCTTCGTTTGCATCGGGGTCTGGGTGAGTTCTGTGAAAGTAAAGATTCGGTGTATAATGATTTTTTTCTATACATATTGGGGACAAAAATGGTATTTAGTTAAGTTTTTGGGATTTGGGGTAAAGCAGCAGTTATCCTAAACATAGTTTTGTTTTCTGCAAGCTACTTTACTTTTTAAAAATAATTCCTAAAACTTAACCACGACCTCACTCCTTTATTAGACCATAATCACTGCCTTGATTGGAGAGGAGTGATTGCTATCTAGGGGAACACAAAAGATCCCATTGGGTCGAAGTGTCCGAGATATTTCTCGGCCCCAAAATAAGATAAGATCACTGCCTTTGTTCTGAATTGCATACATGGATACTTTTAATTAATGCAATTTTTTTAATGATATTATAACATGCTTGTTTTATTCATTGTTGACACAGCTGATGCAAATGGTTGCTGACAAGTGGTCTATCTAAATAAAACCCGTGGAAGTTTAATAATTACTCTTGTTTCAGACTTTATAAGATTGTTTCTAAAAAGAATAAGTGAATCAGACGATAAAGCGAATACATGTTCAACTTGTCAAGAGTCATATAATATGACACTAGCAGAATTCCATCCCTGGTACATTCGGAAGGCTGCCACGTTAGCCATGTACGCATTGCCATCGAGACCAGATTTATTGAAGAAGGTTAGTTGTACTTGTGTATTCTAAATATTATTTGTAGGTTAAATATTATACTTTAATCTGAAATAGGGAATTTTCTAAGGCTCCTAAATAGAGCGGGTTAAATCCAGGTAATATTCTAAAATGTTGTTCTATAGTAGACAAAAATGACTGCTGAAAAAAAAAACCAATTCTTGGACCTACACCACTGCTGAGCCCGATGGCAGAGTAGTAAGAATTTTTTCCCCTTATAACTGGTTTTGAATGGAGTGTGTATTATATTATTATACATAATTGTTATGAAGCAAATACGAGCACGCTGCTATCCCCTAGAGGTGCAGGAACTTAGGTCACTAATGCCGGAACACAACACAAGGTTATTATGCCAGCGTACTTAAGATCAAGGGTGGTTGCTATCTAGATGGGTTTGTTTGGTTGGTATGCAGGGGTGTAGAAAGAATACTGACCTCTGCGGCCGAGGTCGGTCTGTCGTAAAAGCCGACAAAACAACCCACCCTAGCTACGTGGTAGGGCCTCAAGCCCGTCTGGATAGCGACCACCTGTGGTCTTAAATATGCCGCCATAATAACATTGTTTTGTATTCTGGCATTAGTGATCCAAGTTCCTGTACCCTTATGAGACAGCAGCGTGTCCGCGATACCACTGGCGTTGTAAACACCAATAGGCTATGGTAACTGCTAAATTCTAAGTAGGCCGTCAGCCTGTATGCTGTCAGACAGCATTAAAAAAAAAACTATACTCTGTACCTATACTAAGACCTATTTTTAAGATTGTAATCTGTTTGTATACCTATTGATAAATAAATAAATATGAGAAGAAGCTAGTTTTCACCTAGTAATACATAAATATGATAATAAATAATGTATTACAAACAAAAATTTAAAAATGGCTCTTATTAGACTTTATTAATATACGTCTTTATTGCCAAGTGACGCCAATAGAGCATTCATTCACACCTATAGTTGCAAGTAAAAACTAAACGCTGCGTGCCATGTTTGAATATAGCAAGGAAAAGCGCGATATTTCTTTTAGAGCAAGGATGAGCAACACGCGGCCCGCGGGCCGCAAGCGGCCCTTTAAACATGTATATGCGGCCCGCCAAGCATTTCTAAAATTGAATTTATTTTATCGACTTTCTCCCATCAATATATTGTCATAAAATTAATTATAATAAAATGGTAGTACAAAAACCGAAATTTTTTTTTATGGTGAATTACTTGTTAACGACGTTTTTAAACATGCAATACGAATCCGCCGCGTCTGCGCGATTTTTTGTGATGAGATACACACTTGTCGGTGACTTGTTCAAACATGCAATACGGACTGCATTACGATTCCAAATGTCCAAAGCTGAGAAGACAGCGGTTTCCATGAAAATGTTTTCCTCGCCATTTAATATCGATGTAGATACAGTTCCCGAAGACTTTCAAATGGAAGTGTTTGACATGCAGAATAATACCGATTTAAAAATATATTTTTCTCAGTAAACATCGAAAATTTTTATAAATCTTATGTTAGCCCTGAAAATTTTCCGCTTTTGGCGAAAAATGCAAAGCAAATGATGTCTCTGTTTGGAAGTTTATCCGTGCAGGGGCGGAGAAGGAATACCAACCTCTGCGGCCGGGGTCGGCCTGTCGTAAAAGCCGACAAAACAATCCACCCTAGTTACGTGGTAGGGCCTGAAGCCCGTCTGGATGGCGACCACCTTTGGTCTTAAGTATGCCGCCATAATAACCTTGTGTTGTGTTCCGGCATTAGTGACCCAAGTTCCTGTACCCTTATCGGACAGCAGCGTGTTCGCGATGCCACTGGCGTTGCAAACACCCATAGGCGACGGTAACTGCTAAATTCTAAGCGGTCCGTCAGCCCGTCTGCTGTCCTACAGCAATAAAAAAAAAACTACGTTTGTTTTTGAACAATTATTTTCAACCATGAAATTGATCAAAAATGACCACCGATCACGATCAAGAGTGATGGATGATTAGAAAGCTGCGTACGTGTAGCTACCTCATCCATTCCGGCTGATATTGATCAGCTTGTATCGAAAAAACAGTGCCAAATATCTCATTAAAAATTTCAAGTAAATTCGTTTTTCTGTTCTTTTCTTGTTTGTTTTTATATTGCATTAAAATTTGTATATGAAATCTTTACTTTTTTTAGTTTTATATTTTTAAATCTAATATTTATTATAAATAAAGTTTCGTAAATTATTAATAAGAGTTAATCAATGTGCGGCCCGCCAAAAAAAATTTTAATTGGCCCATTGATTAAAAAGGTTGCTCACCCCTGTTTTAGAGGATATTGCTACGTGACGAAACCCTAACCCCCCTGCTCCTTGTGACCAAGCGTGGTGTTTTGAAGACCTCCCTTATATAGCATAACCCAATTCTCGATCAATTTATAATATTAAGGCCGACTTGCACGACCAATCACTAAACCGATTTAGCTATAAACTTATTTTAATCGTCATTCTGTCCCTGTTAAATGTTGTCAATGTGACAGGGACAGAATGAGGATTAAAATAAGTTTAGCACTAAATCGGTTTAGTGATTGATCGAGCAAGCCGGCCTAAGTGTTTTGTTGTTTAAGATTTTCCAGCAAACATTCATTAGCAAATGCAAAGCATTCTAATTATTCCAACTCAGCTGCGTACGAAATAAAAACTGTGATAAATGTTAATGTCATATCAATGTTGTTATCTTCAAGGTTGTTAGTAATTGCTCCATTCAGTACACTTGTACACAGGCAAACAATTAATTTTCCTTCATTTCATATGTCACATATATAACATAACATAATGACATCTTAACCGGGTCCGGGAGGAAACGTGAATTGTTTGTTGGACGACCCGGCTGACGCCCGGCGCTACTCGGTGCCCGGGCCGAATAGTGTGAAATATGCTACCGAAGCTTCCGATGATGCGGACCACTGGGCCTCAGAAGGAAGAAATAATACTAGTGGAATTAAAATAACTGGATTTAGGGACTCATTACTTTCTCAACATCGTATTGGCACCTGGAATACCAGGGGCTTACTGCACCCAGGAAAATTAAGCATCGTGGATGAGGAAAGAGAACGCCTTAATATCTCGATTTTGGGTGTCAGCGAGACTCATCTTCGCGGGCAGGGCCATTTTAGGACCACCTTGGGGAGCACTTTATACTTCTCGGGGAGTGACAGTTCCAGCAGAAATGGAGTCGGCTTCCTGTTACCAGCTAAAATGAACAAATATGTCCTCGGCTATAATCCTATATCTGACAGAATTATTACAATGAAGCTGAATACGAAACCATGTCTACTCAATATCGTACAGGTCTATGCTCCCACTTCAACAGCGTCCGACGAAGATATTGACGAATTCTACGGGACCCTAGAAAAAACGCTTGATGATATACCTGGCCGCCAAATAACTATCATCATCGGCGACTGGAATGCTAAGATTGGCAAAAGCGAGCCTGGCACACACTCGGCGGGCATTGTTGGAGGGCATGGCCTGGGCATCAGGAACGAGCGTGGACAGAGATTGGCGGAGTTCTGTTTAGGAAGAAAACTCGCCATCATGAACACTCTTTACCAGCATCACCCAAGACGCCTCTATACCTGGAGATCTCCTGGGGAGCGATACAGAAACCAGATCGATTATATTATGATAGATACCCGTTGGAGGTCATCTGTCAAAAATGTAAAAACATTCCCTGGTGCTGATTGTGGCTCTGACCATGTGCTGCTGGTGGCTGTATTTTCTCTGCGGTTAAAGGTGAACCATAAGTCGTCACGGCCTGTGACTAGATCCCTGAATCCTGCAGAGCAACTATGCTTCCGGAACCTGACCGAGGAAAGACTGGCTGAGGCCCCACTGACTGCTACCACTGACGTCAACTCACAATGGAAACATCTTAAAGCGGTTATGAATGATTCCCTTAAGCAAGTTGTCCCAAAAGGCAATAAAGATCATAAGAGGGCGACATGGATCTCAGAGCACACATGGAATCTAATTCAGAGGAGGAAGGAGACCAAAATCAAAGGACTGCAGAACGCTGCCGTAATGAAGGAATACTCTGAACCATCCAGAGCTATAAAGAAAAGCTGTCGCCTTGATAAAAACCACTTTATCACCAACATTTGCAGTGAAGTGGAATCGCATGCAAATAATTTACAAACAGCAGACTTGTTTAAAAAAGTTCGTTTGTTGAGCAGGCAGTTCAAGCCCAAATCATGGGTCATAGAGGACCCCGACGGTAGACCACTGATGGAACTTGACAATATAGCAGAGAGATGGCGCTCATACTGTGAGCAGCTATACAAAAAGTCATCTTCGGTGGTTGACAGTCGCGCAGACTGGGCGGCCCTAGAGTTGGAGCCAGACATTTTACGGTCCGAAATAACAGCCGCACTACAAAAACTTAAGTGCAAAAAAGCGCCAGGACCTGATCAGGTAACAGCTGAAGTTCTCAAAGCTTTGGGTGACTCGGGGATCGACGCACTGCACAGTATTTGCAACAAGGTCTGGCAAGACGGCGTTTGGCCTGAGGAATGGACACAATCAACAATACTACCACTGCATAAGAAGGGGTCCACCAAGAGTTGCGAAAACTACCGCACCCTCGCCCTAATATCTCATGCCAGCAAAGTACTACTTCATGTGATCAACGGCCGGATTCGGTATCACCTCGATTGGCAGATCTCACAGGAGCAGGCTGGTTTCGTCAAGGGAAAAGGTACCAGAGAGCAAATCCTGAACGTGCGACAACTGGTGGAGAAATGCTACGAGTTTGACACCCTAGTGGTAATGTGTTTTGTGGACTACAGCAAGGCTTTCGACTGCGTGGAATGGGATTGTTTGTGGAGGGTACTTGGTGAGCTTGGCGTACCTGGTCACCTAACAGCACTGATCCAGGCATTATATTATAACAGCCAGGGAATCGTGAGGGTTGACCATGTGACTTCGGGTCCTTTTGGTTTTGAAAAGGGAGTTCGACAAGGCTGTATACTTTCGCCAATCCTGTTCAACGTATACGGCGAGTACATCGTACGGAAGACCTGCGACGGCTGGAGCGGTGGAATCAACATTGGCGGGCATAAGCTCACAAACTTACGCTATGCTGACGACACAACTCTGTTGGCAGCCAACGAGGCTGAAATGTATGAACTGCTTAGCAGGATGGAGAGCGTCAGCGCTGAGCTGGGTCTCGCTATAAACAGGTCTAAAACTAAGGTTATGGTTGTGGATCGGTCTGGCAGGTTGGAGCTTACCGGAACACTGCAATTAGAAACGGTCAACAAATTCAAATACCTGGGCTCCGAAATCTGCAACGATGGTTCTTGCGAGGGAGAGATTCGTCGTAGGATCGGCATGGCAAAAGGCGCCATGTCACAATTAGAGAAATTATGGAAGAGTAGAACCATCAGCATAAAAACCAAGACCAATCTTGTGCGATCACTGGTGTTTTCCATTTTCATTTATGGCGCTGAAACATGGACCTTAAAGAAAGCCGACCGAAAACGCATCGATGCCTTCGAAATGTGGTGCTGGAGAAGGATGTTGGGCATACCCTGGACGGCACACCGAACTAATGTGTCGATCCTGAAACGGCTGGGCATTGTGACTGGGCTCTCTACCACCTGCTTGCGAAGGGTCCTAGAATACTTCGGCCACATCGCCAGAAGGGATGAGGACAACCTGGAGAGACTGATGGTAACAGGGAAGGTGGAGGGAAGAAGACCAAGAGGAAGGAGCCCCATGCGATGGACCGATCAGATTCGCACTGCCCTGGAAACTACTGTCCACGACGCTTTACACTCTGCTTCCGATAGGGGCAGATGGCGGCAAATAATACGCACCAAAGTACTCCGTCGAGATGATCACGACCCTCAGCACTGAGGAAACCGACGCGAGGAGGAGGAACCGGGTCCACTGTCGTGAATTTAAAGTGTTAGTTTGGGAACTACATATTATTAGTTTAGTAGGCTAATCAGTATCCAGCCACTTTTTACGCGGGCAAAAGTCTAACCATTTCGCCTCCGCTGGGCTCCGGGGTGTTGACCCAAATTGGATAAACGTCTTAAAAAGTGGAATCAGTTCCAATGGATGGGTCCATTATCAGGAATGATGAAAACCGAGCAAAGTGAAAGTTTTATCTGTGCAGGGGCGGAGAAAGAATACTAACTTCTGCGGCCGGGGTCGGCCTGTCGTAAAATGCGACAAAACAACCCACCCTAGCTACGTGGTAGGGCCTCAAGCCCGTTTGGATGGCGACCACTTCTGGTCTTAAATATGCCGCCATAGTAACCTTGTGTTGTGTTCCGGCATTAGTGACCCAAGTTCCTGTACCTTTTTATGGGACAGCAGCGTGTTCGCGATGTCACTGGCGTTGCAAACACCCATAGGCGACGGTAACTGCTAAATTCTAAGCGAGCCGTCAGTCTGTCTGCTGTCCTACAGCAATAAAAAAAGAAGAAGAAAAAGAAAAGGAAAGTGGACTCGGCGCCGAAGCAGAAGTTTGGATTGCAACCGTGATTTAACTCTAAGATGATGCATAGTAGAAAATAAAATTCTCTGGTAATACTACCATGGTAATATGACCTCATTATAACAAGGTCGCATATAATCACGCCAATTTCACGTCACTTAACTTCTATTGATTTTATGATACCGTCATTATTGTCTATTATTATTTATGAATAACGCGAACTACTATGGAGACGAACCACAGTGAAGCCGGATTTATATTTGTCTGACGTGTCGTGTCGTGACGCGTCAGATTCATACATTTAATATGGTTAGGGACACATTTGTATGTCGTGACGTGGCGTTCTGTCGTCTGTCCTAAATGTATGAAACCATATGCTTCTGACGCGTCACGTCAGACAAATATAAAACCGGCTTTACTTCGTCATGAAAAATAGTTACGACTCGTTACGAGTAACATTGCAATATTGAAATAAATATAATTTTTGTAGTGTAATATTTAAAGTAAATACTCTGTTTATATTGATATTAATTATTGTTTATTTTCTGTTGGATCATTTCAATTCAACAGTTACGTGAGTTATATTTTTTTTTCTAAATATTTGAACTTCAAATCACTTTGTGTGACTTCTATTGGTCTGTCTGTGGCTTGGTGATTCTGCGACCTCAATCGCTCATCACCCAGGTCCGACGAGCGTACAATGAAATCTTTGGGGTTCGGTAGCCAAATGCCTTAGTAATCTGATAGTCAGGCGGGCAGATGGGCGATGCCACGGAGGTGTATGTGGAGGAAAAAGCTGACAACGATAATCATCCCCCCCTTTTTTTCATAATGTCCCTTTTTTAAAAAAGCCTACAAGAATAATAATAAATAGATTCGAATAGAAGAGATTAAATGTTATAACCGTGTTTTATGTTGCAGATATTCGGCACAGAAGAGAGTTTGGCGGCAGCCTTAGCCATCTTGCCACAGATGTTATCGTCGTGCGACGAGGTTTACAGAAGAGTTGAACAGCTCTACACTGATTTCGACTTCCACACATTACCATAGTTAATACATTAAGGTATTTTAAGTTAAAACAACTTAAGGAATTAACGAAATCTAGACCAACGTCAAAACATTTCTTTCTAGAATTTTATAGAAATTACTGATCTCTTTATTAATAATTGCCCCATATAAATAAAAATTTAACGCGTGTCCTTTTATACGGCTGTGAAACGTCGGGGGAGCCACTCGTCACGGAGATAAATATGGCCGCGTTAGTTATTCACAATTGTTATAGCTTTTGTCTATGATGTACTGTAGAGTGGAGACCCTCGTGCGTAACACATTCTATGGCAACTGGCTGATATGAGGTGAAAACGAAGAAATAGCTTTGCATTGAATGATATACGAGCCTATAGACTCAGTATACCGAAGACCATTGACAAGACCCTTTGAATTAACGATACCGAAGCATAAATTTCGCAAAGAACTTCCTTCATAAATATCTCCTACTGTGAAAAAAACACCAGCCCTACAATATCAGTTTCTAGGTAGCGCGTGTGGCCTTTTTTTCTTCTGGGAATATCCATTCGGATTATGTGGTACTCCTTGGTAGCTAGAGCCCTGAGAATGGCAATAGTACAATGCTGCCAAAGTATACTCACTAAAAACCCAGTAACCAATCTACGCTATAGAAATTAGGGGGCATCACAGTGCCAGTCTCGCGACTTTCGCTGTGAACCGTCCAGAGGACGTGACCTGCAAGGACCTCCTTAAAATTATAAACGAGTCTTAGGTTACCATCAGAATGAATGGTTATTATGATGGCTTATCATAGTCAAATTTGCATGATTTTCAGCTTCTCTGTACTTCTGAGATTGAACCAGCACTCTGTCCCTCCTTTTTTATTGCTGAGAAACTGTAGATAGGCTAACGGTCCACTTAATAATAAGCAGTCGCCGTCACCTATCAATGTTTAGGGGACATCCATTAATTACGTGAGCTATTTTTCGATCAGTTTAGACTCCCCCCCCCTAGGTAAGATTTGCCTGGACCCCCCCTCCCCTTACGTGAGATTGGTGCTAAAAATATTTTAAACTAAAATTTATTTTACTATTCGGGAAAATAATAAACCATTCGGGTATACTATAATTAATTAATTTAAATTAAATAAAATACAATGTAAAAAACAGATAAAAAACATATTTTCTAATATCTGTAATATTTTATATTTTTTGAAGGTGACGTGAAATTTTCGATTATCCCCCCCCCCCCCTCAGTTTAATTGAGATTTGGTGAGATTTCATTGGACCCCCCCCCCCCCCATTCTGAGCTCACGTAATTAGTGGATGTCCCCATACGACGCTAGGAGCACCGCGAACATGCTGCTGTCCGCATAATCCATCAACCAATGTCCGGTTAATTATTTTTCCATAACTACTATCATCAATAGCCATGCATAGTTTGTGAAACGTGCCAAATCGATTACCTGTTGTTTTTGAGTCTAGTAAAATTGCAATTTATCATTTACATCACTTGATTATATAGATAAAATTATCATTTAATTGAATTGTTTTATATACATTTTAGTGGATATCTTATCACTAAAAACCCCGTTGTAATGAACGCTCTGACGTGGTTTTGACCTTTACATTTTAATTAAAAAAATGTTTATCTATGGTATGATAGTTATGAGTCATCTATGGTACAATTTATGTGAATAATTATTATTGGGCGATAAATCAGTTCATGGTAGACAAATGCTAGCAAGATAAGCTCGTTGGTAGTTCTTTTCGCATATTATTAGTACACGACGGTGAAGAAAAACATCATAAGGAAAGCTGTAGAGTGGTGTCATCACCAATCTGCCTTGAATCCAAGCGGGTATACTCCCACTCCTTCCAGACGGCGGTGCGATCTCAACAGTGGCCTATTTTGTTTATTAATTAGTACTTTGACAGATAATCTTAGATATAGAGCCACTTAGCATAAATTGTACTATAGATCATCATAACTCGACGATGCGTTTAAGAGTTATATTTTAAGCAATTAATTACGTAAGTAGTACAATTTCTCTTTTATCAAAGCCTAGCTTAATTTGTATGAGTTTGATATATATACAAGTTGGCCTAGCAAACGTTGTTCTGCTGCGGAAGAATCTGGATTCCCGCGGCCCCGCGCGCACGTGTGAGGAGACACCGGGGTGGTGGTTTTAGCCGGTAGGAGTCCGGCATGCCCCTCCGCCTTTCCCCAGGCGGAGGTAGTCCATGAGGATTTCCCCACCCCGTAAAAAAAAAAAAGCAAACGTTCTACCATATAAATTTAAAAAAGTGGCCTGTGCCTAAGGTACAATCTAGTTATATTCATACCGAATTGCATCAAAATTTGTTCAGCGGTTTAGGCGTGAAAATGTAACAGACAGAGTTACTTTCACATTTATAATATTAGTATGGATTTTTAAGTACATACAGAGTTTAATACATTACGTTAGTTTTAATTCTAATAATTTAATCCAAAGAATTAAGTCTTAATAATAATTAATTTAGTAAAATTTGTACAATATTTACAAGGTTTCATATAAGGTTCTTCTACTGATAGGAATTAGAATTTTAGATCCTTTTTTTCTATTATCTCCTACAAGCGACCCCATCATCTAAACCAAACGGGACGGAGCATAAATCCTGGATGAGTGACATGTAAAACTATAGGTCTATAAATTAGGAAATGCCATATAAAAATAGAACAAACGTTATTGGTGATGCTGATTCGAAGCTGTAAAGTCTGAGTTGTCGCGTGTGGCACCGTCTTAAGGCGTGTGTACACTGTCGGAGATTACCAAACTGGTTAAACAAGTGGAATTAACACTGTCCGTATAAGAGACTCCAGTTTTATAAATAAATTATGAAGCATGAGGTACGCTGTCTAATATTCTTCTTCTAATTATTTAACACTTTTGACATTGATTTTACCAGTGTCTAAGTATAAGCCACGCAAATTGGTAATGCGCTGGAACCTTGTCAAATTAACGCCCTTGAGACGTCATCAGCAAAGAAAAAGTACAGTTAACAAAACGTAATATGCTCATTTATTAATAAAAGTTTATGAAGGAAATTTCATGTGTTTTTCTAATTAAAACTAAATGTTTGAATAATGTTTAACTTTTAATCATCATCATCATTCATCACATTTGTGAAAATCTTAACTCTTCAACTCCACTCATTTAATCTACATCAGACTAACTTAAAGGTACCCCGTACCCCGCAAATCCATATCCCGCCTTTTCCACCTTAAACTATGTTGAATGCCTCCGTGGTTCAACGGCTCACGCTTATAGGACGCCTTCGATTCCCGTCCGGTCCCGTGTTTCTGTATAATATATGTTTATTTAAAAAAAGTATACATATATGTAGTTTATTACTTGTCTAGTATCCATGCCACAAGCGCTTTGCTACTTTGGGGCTAGATTGTGCTGTTTGAATTGTCACACTATTTATTTAATTTATTAACGAGTCTGGCTTTTAATTTAATAACGATTAATAAGGACTCCAGTAAACAGTATATTAATCAAGTAAGACATACAGCGAAAAAAAAACTTGCTTGAATATTACTTGTAAATGTTTTTTTCCTTCATCCGTTTTTCTTACAATAATGTAATAATATACTGTTGTTAGTGTCGAGTTCCCGAAAATTCGCTTTATGTTAATAAATATACGTAATAAGTATTTGTATCATTATTATAAAGTTGTATTGTCTATTGTAAAAAAAAAGTGAAGCTGGTTACAGACCAATTGTTGTGTTATCTGCTTTATATATTTATAAATACATAAATATTTTACAAAGTATATATATATATATATATATACTATATATATATATAGTATATATATATAGTATATATATAGTATATATATATATATATATATATATATATATATATATATATATATATATATATATATATATATATATATATATATATATATATATATATATATATATATATATATATATATATTGTAAAAACTCATATAAAAGTCGCTTTAGCAGAAAGATCATATTATGAGCCATTTAATGCATAAAATGGAAAGTCATAGATAATACCTAGTCAGGTCATAAGTATTGTCACACAGTAAAAACTTTTCTTTTAGAATGCTGGCCACAAAAAAGTTTATTGAATTAGAATTTCGAATTGTTCATGAAAATAAAAATGTATAACTTTTAGAATTTTACTCATTTTTAAATATGGAGTGGACGCTTAAAGAAGACCGTGTTGCAGTTATTGCGTTGCATCGTTGCGGTTACGCGCCAATTCAAATTTTTAACATACTGAAAAATTTGAATATTACCAAAAGATTCGTTTATCGTACCATCAAACGATACAATGAAGACTCTAGTGTAGATGACAGGTCAAGAAGTGGTCGCCCTCGGTCTGTTAGGACTCCAGCAGTGATAAAAGCTGTGAAGGCACGAATTCAAAGAAATCCCAAACGTAACCAGAAACTGTTGGCCCTTCAGATGGGGTTAAGCAGAACCACGGTGAAAAGGGTGTTAAATGAAGACTTAGGGCTTCGGGCATAGCGAAGAAAAACAGGACATCGTTTGAATGCTCGTCTAATGGACCTGAGACTGAAGAGATGCCGCGCTTTGTTGAAGCGGTACGCGGGAAAAAAATATCGGGAAATTCTTTTTTCGGATGAAAAAATGTTTACCGTAGAAGAGAGCTACAACAAACAAAATGATAAGGTGTACGCACACAGTAGTGAAGAAGCGAGCAACCGTATTCCGCGTGTCCAACGAGGTCATTTTCCATCCTCGCTCATGGTATGGTTGGGAGTTTCTTATTGGGACTTAACAGAGGTACATTTTTGTGAGAAAGGTGTAAAAACGAATGCTGTTGTGTATCAAAATACAGTCCTGACGAACCTTGTGGAACCTGTTTCTCATACCATGTTCAATAACAGGCACTGGGTATTCCAACAAGATTCGGCGCCAGCTCATAGAGCGAAGAGCACACAAGACTGGCTGGCGGCGCGTGAAATCGACTTCATCCGGCACGAAGACTGGCCCTCCTCCAGTCCAGATTTGAATCCGTTAGATTACAAGATATGGCAACACTTGGAGAAAAAGGCGTGCTCAAAGCCTCATCCCAATTTGGAGTCACTCAAGACATCCTTGATTAAGGCAGCCGCCGATATTGACATGGACCTCGTTCGTGCTGCGATAGACAACTGGCCGCGCAGATTGAAGGCTTCTATTCAAAATCACGGAGGTCATTTTGAATAAACTTTAATGTCATAAGAATCTAGGTTTTGTTAAGTTCATTTTGGTATATGAATGGTTACATAATGAATAAACTTGTTACAATTATTTTACATTAAACATGTGACAGAATTTATGACCTGACTAGGTATATGGAAATTTATTTAAATTCCATACATTATTAGACGTTGAGAAATAAATTTTCTTCTTTCTAATAAACACCAAGTTTTTTTCTGGAGAATAGTAGACATGTTAACTTCTGCTCTAGTGAACTTATTGGTTGCGCGTAGTTTAATTGATATTGCATAATAATGAACACGTATTTACTACTCATACACTTTAATGAGTGGGATTGAAAATGGCGTCGCTTGTGTTCATCTCTCACTCGCCGGTACGGACAACAACACAAAAACCGTTATGATGACCGTCTTTGTATACGTAACAGTCCAGTTATGTTAGCCGCCATTTCTAATCCCATTCTTTATCTGTACGTTTAGTACATAATTATGGGTAAAATTACGCATTGGCAATGTCCCTGGTGTTGCCAACGTCCATAGGTGACGGTACTCACTTGCTACCGTTTGCCTATCTGCCTGTATATGTACTCCAGCTATGAAAGAGACAAAAATAATATAATAATAATATTTCCTTAAATTGTATGGATTTCAAACACAGTAGTTCGATTTTTTATATTACATTGTGACCTTTTTATATGTATAATATTTGCAGTATTATATATTTATACTTAATGTACAGAAGGAGAGACCTAAGAAAAGATGGATGGATTGCGTAAAATTTGATATGGCGAAAAAGGGTTTGAATGTTGAGATGACAGTTAACAGAGGAGAATGGAAGGAGAGAACATGTGTCGACCCTACATAGTCTGGGATGAGGGCAGGAAGAGAGAAAAGCAGAAGAAGATACTAAATGTACAAAAGTTAATTTACAATATGGTCTTTAACTAGCTTAAAGCTCTTGAGCTCAATCGCAACTATTGCTCAGGTGTTTATGAACTTGTAGCATTTTATATAAAATTTAGTGTTTAAGATATCCTTGTACTAGGCTACGCGCGGACTTTGCCGCAAACTTTGCTATGTAAAATGGGATAATGCAAATAAAAATTATGTATTTATGATGTATCATCGAAGTTATTAAAAATATTAAACCACATAAAATGTTTCGACTTAAGTCGTGAAAGAATTACTAATAAACAAAAAAGTGCAGATTCGCTTATTATTGTTAACAGTTAGTTACTGTAAAACAATATAATTTTAAGTAAATAGTTAGTTATAAGTAATCCAAGATAAATATGTTGTAGGCAAGAGGTTTTACTCTCGATGAGCAATGCTAAAGTAATCGGTATCCATTCTTCGAAGTGCCCGTATTACAACTGACACGTACTAACGTGCAGGGGCAAAGAAAGAATACTGACCTCTGCGGCTGGGACCGTCCTGTCGTAAAAGGCGACAATACAACCCACCCTAGCTACGTAAAGCCTCAAGCCCGTCTGGACGGCGACCACCTTTGGTCTTACGTATGCCGCCATAATAACTGTGTTGTGTTCCGGCATTACTGACCCATGTTTCTGTACCCTTATGAGATAACAGCGTGTTAGCGATGCTCCTGGTGTTGTTAACACCCATACGACGCGGCTCCCAGGACCTGACCTTATAGCGGTGTCTCCTGCGGCCCACTGGGGTAAACGTTGTTTCTAGTCTGGCGATCAACGTGTTATTATAAAACAATAAAATAGGTTCAGTTACAAGGTTTTCGTGGATTTATAACCCAAATTTTATGACTTCTGGTATACATTGTCATCGAATGATGATTACCTTGCAAAAGGAACGGAAGTAATCGTTGGATACCGTAGGAAACGGCTGACGACTGTTACCAGCATGGCTTTCCTCTTCTCGTACAAATAGATATGGCTAAATCTAAGAAAAAACTATCTAGAAATCATTCTACCAACCCTCAAAGAAAAACCGAATGGCTGCCAGTAAAAGGAGTCGCATTGAAACAAAACAAGTAATGCTATATAGTATATTATTCTGCATATCAATGACATGTTATCTATAGATGGCATTCATTGCTATGCAGATGATAGCACCGGCGATGTACGGTACACTGGTCGTGTAAACCTCTCTCCTGCGGTTTTGGAAGAAAGACGGGTCAGACTTGTGTCTGAAGTAGAGCTCTCTAAAGAGAGTCTCTGAATGGGGACGACAAAACCTTGTCCAGTTCAACCCCTCAAAGACGCAAGTCCGCGTATTCTCTGCCAAGAAAACCCCGTTCGCACCTGCGCCACAGTTCCAAGGAACCTCTCTTTCCATCGCAAGCAGTATTGGGATCCTTGGTGTCGACATCACGAATGATGTGCAGTTTAGGAGACAATTGGAGGATAAAGCTAAGCTTGCCTCCAAAAAGCTAGGTGTACTAAACCGGTCCAAGCAGTACTTCAGTCCAAGGCAACGGCTTGTGCTATACAAAGCACAGGTCAGACTGCATATGGAGTACTGCTCACATTGTCGGCGTGATTGTGTTGTCGGCGATCCCATACTCACAGACGTTCTAGACACGCTTGGACTTCGGAGAGACTTTGCGTCTCTTTGCGTATTCTACCGTCTGTACAACGGGGAGTGTTCTGAAGAACTATTCAGAATGGTACCCTCGTCTTCTTTCTACCACCGCACTACCCGCCATTGGCTGGGTGTTCGTTCCCATTTCTTGGAGCCTCTTCTTTCTTGTACAAAACGGTTCTCTAGAACGTTCATGCTGCGTACTCTCAGGATCTGGAATGAGCTTCCGGCTGAGGTTTTCCCAGCGCGGTACGATATGGGGTTCTTTAAAAAAGGCGTTATAAAATTTCTTCGAGGCCGGCAGCGCGTTAGTATTGCCTCTGGTGTTGCAAGCGTCCATAGGCGACGGTGACCACCTGCCAGGGTGGGCCGTCTGCCTGTCTGCTGAACTCTAGCTATAAAAAAAACCAAGTAATGCTATAATCGGGCTTTATGTCTGGAGTTATATTATTATTAAATTCGCTTGTCATTCCTTTAGATATTGTGTCATAATAATATATATCAATCTTTGATAAGATTTTGTATATTTTGTACGTAAATAAATTTATGCCAAGCAATATTTTTTTTATTATCCTTCATATTTTCAGTTTCAAATACCTACGTAGTTAACACATGCTGCCGTTTCAAATTATAGTAGTACCGCGCTTTTCCGAAATGGCGCGCGGCAAGAAAAGCACGTATGTTCTATGTCGCTCACTCAATGAAGAGTTATTTTTATTACACACTTCGCATCTTTTGACATACCATTATTTTAAATATATATAGAACATTTTATCAAATGAATCATGACCACACAATACATAAATACACGTAGAATAGATGTATTGCGGGGGAGTTTCTTTCGCCGTTTCTTCTCTCCCAGCTACAAGCACTCCGAAACGGTAGTAGATTAGTATAGGATCGACTCCACCGGTGGAGCCGATAGTCCCCAATTAAATTATTCTTGCCATTCGTAGCTAGTTTTCAATGGTCCCCATGCAGCGGTCGAGTCGGGAGCGCGCCTCACAGGAGACGCGCCCCGAGCATGCTGCCACGGCTGAACGTCCCCGCTCCCACAGGGTCGGAATGCCTTTTCCGTCCCCAGTCGCTGTTGTTTGTCGTCTGAGACGATAACAGCTTTACACTTACACAAAAAAAATCATGGAATCCTTGAAGTGACTTATTATGAACACTACTACCAAGAAGCCCTTTGAGAAAGAACTGCTTTCAACAACAAATCTTGGAGGCCAGGAACCCCTGCACCTCCAAAAAATAATCCTGTGATCGGTGGTCGTTTCTTTAGATCAGTGGTTGGCGCACATGTCTAAGAGCCAAAATGAAACCGTTATTATACATGAACCTGAATAGGCGACAACACTGCATGAGTGTCCTATTCACATTCAATCTATGTCGTCGGCAGTCTATGTGTTATTGTGGACCAGACCACAATAGTCGAGCGTGGTATTTTGAAGACCTCTCCCCCCAACTAATTCAGGGTCCGAAGTGAAAAAAATATCGATATACTTATCGGTCATTCATTTTCAAAAGATTTTGCGTTTTTAAAATAATATTATATTTAGCTCAATATGTAATATCAATAGTAATTTTTGCACAATGTACAAAAATCAAAACGGAGATATTTTTATTAGGCAATAATTACAAAAACTAAAAAGATAACTTCTAATATTTTATTGTATCAGGCAAACCAGTATTAGTCCGGTACCGATAGTAAAAAAACTGCTCTTTACATGCTCCGCTGTCAGCCGGCTCCTATTGTTAGGAACCGCCAAATTAACGGCAGAAGCCACTCTCTAAAGGTACAGAGGAATCCGTAGGTATCAAGTCAAGTACTAGAACGCAATACATAACAAAAGAACTCGCGAGTGATTGACGTGACGGTTGGTGAATGACGCACGGTTGCAGACACATACATGCAATGCAAACATACTGTGTTTTTCAATTACAGCACTAGAGCGCATTATGCGACATAATGGTCAACGTTGAATGTTTCAAGTACAGCAACGCTTCGCACAATCGAGCACTCTCAAAAGTGATGCGTACAATCGAATATCTACTAATTCAGTGACAGAAAATTAACAAGTGTTTTTTCTTTAAGTTGGCATTGATCGAAATCTTATTTATATATTTCAATTCATGGATTTTTGCCATGGAAACTGCACATGTGTGCACTAGGGTTGCCAACCATACTTTATAATTAAGTATCCTACTTTATTTTTGGTAATTATACTTCTGTATAACAATAAAGTATGTGAAAATATTTTATTTCTAACCTTTATTGTGATGCGTAAAACAAAACACTCATTAAGGGTTGGTACTTAACTATTTAACGGTACACATAAGTCATATTGTCACTCGTTGGTTAGCTCTACTTCCAGCCATTGACACCCTTTTACTTAATTGGGCACCAATATGCAATTATTTTATAAGTTTATGTGATAATTGTGCAATGGTAATTGTGTAATTATACAAGAAATATTAAAGCTAAGTGATCAACAGGATAGGGAAGTTGTTGAAATGTACACTTTACAAGCCACATGGTGAATATATTTAATAAAATAATAAAAACCCTGGAAGGAAATGATGTAACTACTGGATGTCTATAATATTATGGATAATTCAAGAAACTAATTAGAACAAAGAAAAACTGATAAGTACTTTGGTTATGAAAAAAAAAATTAAAAAGTCATCACCCGAAACATTAAATACAGTTATCAGTAATATTTCACTTTTTATTGATATGAGCTTAAATTATATGACAAAATGGTTTGATTTTAGGGCTTTCAATACTTCCTGACATGTCTGAAAAATGAGGTTAAATTTGAACATTTTGAAATGGCAATTACAAGACAGATTAAATATTAACATGGACGATATTTATATTCCGAGTCAATAAGACTTAGAGATTCAAAGAAAATTCACTAATGATGATAAATAATTTACAGTAAACAAATGGCAATATATAATTTAAAAAAAAATACATCTGATAGCTTACTAAATGTAAAAAAAAATTATTTACTTTCCGTTCCCGCCTCTTCAGCTTTTCTAAGTGAGCTATCCGACTGTTTGTAGTTCTACTGTAATAAAACAACAATATTGAAAATGAAACAACATTTCCATAATTCATTATATTTATTTGAACACATCAAAGAGCACCGTGGACTTAGTGTCTCATAATATACAGATTTAACGAACTTCTTAAAACGTCGAAATTGCTTGACTGGCTACCCTTGTTTTCTATACAATAATACACTCTATATAGCGTCACGCTCACTCTATTTAACAACAACAATACGGCATTATAAACCATTATGTAAGGTGAAGTCACTAGTAGTGGCCAACCATGTACTAGTAGTTGACCGTTTTGTATAAAATTTAAAAATAAAATAATATTTCAGGGTAAATATTATTTTCAAGACGCCTGGAAATAAGAACACATTTTTAAACTACAGTGAAGATGCTATGAAAACTGCACTTGAAGATGTTCGCCAGCACAAAATATCTATCCAAGTCGCTGCAAAGAAATTTGCAGTTCCCAGAACGACATTGAAATATAAATTGGAGGGTAAATCACCAATGGTCAGAAAAATGGGCCCGGCCCTCCTTCTATTCTAACAAGTAAAGAGGAGGCTGAAATAAGCAAATGGGTGGAGAACATGGCACATGCTGGTTTTCCGGTCACTGTTGAGCAGCTGTGCATCAGTATGAAGTATATGAAAAAGATGAAGCGTGATACCCTTTTCAAAGATGGAAGACCAGGCAGGACGTGAGTTATAGGTTTTCTCCGGAGAAATCCTTCGATCCGTGCAGGGGCGGAGAAAGAATACTAACCTCTGCGGCCGGGGTCGGCCTGTTGTAAAAGCCAACAAAACAACCCACCCTAGCTACGTGGTAGGGCCTCAAGCCCGTCTGGATGGCGACCACCTTCGGTCTTAAGTATGCCGCCATAATAACCTTGTGTTGTGTTCCGGCATTAGTGACCCAAGTTCCTGTACCCTTATGGGACAGCAGCGTGTTCGCGATGCCACTGGCGTTGCAGACACCCATAGGCGACGATAACTGCTAAATTCTAAGTGGGCCGTCAGCCTGTCTACTGTCCTACAGCAATAAAAAAAAAGATCTCAAAAAGGGTTTCTCGAAACTTAACTGTCTCACGGGCAGCGGTCACGAGGGAAAACATACTAAATTGGTTTTCAGAAGTGGAGTCCTACATTGAAAAAGAGTACAGTGATGAGAAGATCTTGGAAGACCGTGTCGGATATTTAACTTGATGAGTCTGCTTTTTAAAATCAAATTAAACGTCTAAAACTCCGTGCTGCCACAAGTGTCATTTTGATACTCTGTGGTAAATCGCCATTTTGATTGTTGAAAAATGTCACTCTGCCATTTACCGTAGTAACTAATACATAATCTGTGCCATTTGCAACGCAAACGCGAACACAGACGCTTCTCAAAAACAGACATTTTCCAAAAAAAAAAGTGCTTGAAAACAACTGTAAAAGCAAGTAATATTTACGGAATAATGTATTTTTTCGAGAAACGACGTTTTTCATTTTAATTTTTGTTGTGACTAAAGTTTTAAAGAAGAGTGTATTTTTTTGATATGTGACATTATTTGAGAAATTGTATGAAAGAAATACGACCGATTTCTACTTATAACATTTATCTACATGATTATTATACATTTAGTTGTAATAGATTCAACAGAAAATTGTTACAATTTGAAATATGACTGTAAGGTTCAAGACATAATTTTTCTCATGTTTTTTTTGGTTTTCTAAATAAAGATTTATCTTTTTATAGACATTTTACAAAATTTTAAGTGAATTGTTTTTTAAATGGACTTAAAAACAATGTATTTTTTTAAATTAAATCTTTATATTAATTTATTTTTAGGATGCATCGTGGTGCGTAAATTTTGAAAATGGTGTTGTCCGAAGACCAAGATTATCGTCATCTAAACCACAAAAGCTAATGAAAGAAAGGGAAATAAAACCAACTTGTAATGATGTGTAAATTTAAATGTTTTAATAGGATAAGCGAGGAAAAGCGTCAAATTATTTTTTCGAACTACTGGAAGATAAATATGTAAAAGCAATTAAACCTAAATATCGCTATATTCGTGAAGAAAGTACTAGAAAAGATTATAACCACGCATTTTATTTTGAAGTAGATAAAGAAGATATCCGCAAATTATATTGGCAAAACATTTTTCAAAAATACATTAGGCATATCAGATAGACCAATAAGAACAGTGATTTATATACAAAAACTCTGTAGTTGGAGGTTTTCTAGCAGGTGATAACCGAGGGAAACATGGAAAACACAAACTTGATAGCACAGTTATTGAAAGGATTAAAGAACACATCAATTCCATTCCTAGAATTGAGTCATTACTGTCGGGCTACTACAAGCCGATAATATATTAAAGGAGGGTTCTCTTCACTAAGTGATGACGAGTATGCATTATACCGCAACATACTTATAACTATACAACGTACGTCGAACCAATGTCAGAGAATAACTACAACCACACAATATATTGGAGTGAACTTTGCTAAGAAATCTTACAGATGGAAGAAGCCGATTTTCATCAATGTACGATAATGATGGCGGACAGCTGCATGTCACACCTACACGTCGATAAATGGATAAAATTACAGAGACCGAACGTATGGTTATATAAATGCATCAATGAGTGCCCGATAAAGATGGGTGTAAAATTAATAAGCTGCTAAATTAACACTGTTGAATTTTTTGTGTCAACACCTGTTAAATAAATTCTGAGATAAGTATGCGTCCGATATATCAAAACGAATCTGAAATCGGATTTCAGCCAGAAATCGTATCGTATCGATATTCAACACTATAAAAACTGATTTTAGAAAACGTATCTCGGCAGAAATCAACACGACATAAATCAAAACCAATCGAGATCGACGAAAACACAAAAAATATAAATCTATACGCGCAATCGTTTTCTATTGCTAGTTTTGCAAACCAAACCAATATTTGAAAACTTTCTAACTCTTTCACTCTGCCAATCGATCGCTTAGTTAGAATGAGAGAAAGCGAATTTCATTAGAATTCGCTTCCTTTCATTCTAACTAAGCGATCGTTTAGCGCAGTGAAAGAGATAAAGCGAATTTTCATCAGTTTTGGATTTTGGCGGTTTTTAAGAAACTAAAAATGGCAGATTGAAACGAAACAGAATCACAAGGGGCAGGGAATAAGATCTATATCAGAATATAACTACTTCCATAAAAATATTACGCAATACATAATGATAGTTTTAAGTTTTGTGTTTGTTAAATAGGTTTTTTGAATTATTGGAGAGTTTTGATACACACTTGACCTTGGTGACACGTGTAGTGTGCGCGTAATGTTATTTTTGTGTTCTCAACTGTTCTTGTGAACTACTTAGGTAAGTAGATAGGTATTCTAAGATTTCTTAAAAGTGTTTGGTGGTGACGGATTATTGTTTTTAATTTTTTATTATTGTTATTTTAAAAGTTTGATCGTTTATACTGTAAATACAAGTGCAAATTTAGTTTGATTTAAACAGTAAACATTTTTTTGTTTTTAAAATGTCGCGCAAACCAAGTGAGATTTGGAATCATTTCGAAAAAAAAGACAATTCTAATATGCTTGCAGTGTGTAAACACTGTAACCAAAATATTTCATATAAGAGTACTACGGGTAACTTAGGTGCTCATTTGAAAAGATCACATGCAACAGTATATTTGGCGCAAAAAGCAAACAATTCCGGTAGTGACGAATTAAGGACTGTTGAGCAAAATTATTTTGATGTACACACCGCCGATGCGGCCAACTTCAGCATCCCCGCCGCTGCCACATCGAGCACAGCGGCTGCCACATCTAGCATCGCCGCTAGCACCTCCAGCGCCGCTGCTGCTACCGCCGCGACTGCTTCCACTGAGACTATGACCAGTAGAGAGAACCAACAAAATCCCAGAATGGAACCGCCTCGCAAAAGGCAAAGAACTTTACAAAATTTTTTGGTATAAAAAATGACTAGAAGAACGGAAAAAGGTTGATCGCGATTTACTAGAATTTTTTATCACAGATTACCAACCTTTCAGAATAGTCGAAGACAAAGGCTTTAAAAAGTTCGTAAAGAATATTCCCGGATACACGCTACCAAGTAGGAAAAATATATCTTCTGCCATGATTCCGGCATTATACCAGACGACATTAAGTGACGTCAAGATGAGGGTTTCTCGAGATGCTAAATCTGTGTGCTTGACTACTGATTGTTGGACCTCGTCCCAGACAGAGAGCTACATTGGCGTGACTGTGCATTACATTGGCGATGATTTTGAACCACAACAAATACTTTTGGAGTGCAAATGCATTAATGAGAGTCACACAAGCGTCAATTTAGCAAAGGAATTTAAGAGAGTGACTGACGAATATAATTTAACAAACAAAGTTAATTTTGCTATATCGGACAATGCAAGAAACATAGTAAAAGCGATTGAATCAGAATTGGGATGGAAGCATTATGGCTGTGTTGCCCATTCCCTTAATCTCGTTGTGACAACAGCACTAAGACCATTGGAACAGTTAATAGAAAGTGTAAAAAAATTGTAGCTTACTTCAAACGGAGCACTAATGCAACCGACATGCTTCTTAGCTACCAATTAAAAACATGGCGGAGTGTGGAGAACCAAAACGACTAATCCAACAAGTGCCTACAAGGTGGAACTCTACATTTTATATGTTCCGCCGGCTCGTCTTGCATAAACAAGCCATAAAACATTGTATGGCACTTATTGAACGAGACTGACCTAATTTAAATTCAGCCGAGTGGGTTATCATGGAAGAGATGTGCACAATATTACAACCGTTTGAAGATGTGACTTCCTCCATTAGTGGGGACCAATACCTCACAGGAAGTATGGTCATAGTCATGACCAACTTCGTTTGAAGGACATATGTGAAGATTTTTTAACCCAAGAAGAGTACAAGACGTTAAATCCAACTGTGCTTGAAGTGGTCACAAGTTTAAGAGACGAATTAAATGATAGATTCATTGGCGTAGAGTACAGCAAGACGTTTGGGATGTGTACATTATTGGACCCGCGGTTCAAACTTGTGTCTTTTAAAAGTGAGCATGCGGTCTCTGAATTGAAAAAACACGTACATGCTTTAATAATAGGTCTCATTAATAATAATGGATCGTCAGAAGAGATCACCGATGAAGTGCCAACCCTACCTCAAGCAAACCTAAGTGCTTGGGATAGATTCGATGAACTCCTGAAAAAAAAGAAGCCACAAGGAAGCGCTCAGGCAAGGGCTATACGAGAGCTACAAATGTACCTTGACGATGAGATGCTGCCTCGGAAAAGTTCCGATAGTATGTGGAATAGCCCATCACAGTGGTGGCCGGATCACAAAATTATATACCCACATTTGTCGAAACTATATCGTACAAAATGCAACATTGTTGCAACTTCAGTTCCGTGTGAGAGACTCTTTTCGAAGACAGGGCTAATAATAAATGATAAAAGGTGTCGTCTTAAGCCAAAAAAAGTCGAACAACTCGCTTTTTTAAACGCAAATCTAAATTCAAAACGATTTAATGTTAAATAAGAAATAAGTATTAAATGTAAATGATGTAAAAAGGAAACAAAAAAAAAACATAAAAAAATGCACATTATATAATTATGAAATTATTGTAAATATTACGATTTTTAAATGCGCCAGAAAGTTTTGTATCATATCCAAAAGAAAACATTTTTGCTAGTCTTAAGCCTAGGTAAGCATGAAAGAAAATCGTACACCTAAATCCACAATACATCAACAAACAAAAATATTTTGAATGCGTTCGCTCAATTGCGTTTTTCGTCTGCTACTCTAAAATAACTAAAACCATCGAATATCGATCGAAACTAAGGTAAATCCGCTCCGCAAACAGCTCTGGAAATCGATTTCTGAAATCGAATTTTGAAATCGATTTCAATATCAGATATCGAATTTGTATCGGTTTGCGTAAAAATCTGAAAACGCCCATTTCTATTCTGAGATAGTTGTTAAATATAGTAATCACAACTCTTACGAACACAGATAACAATAATGGTAGCACTGGCAGCGGAACAGTTATTCCGCGCGGTGACACGGACGGATATTTAATAGGTCTTTACCTATGAAATTGTTCTGCAGTACTGGCCATTTCAAATCAAAATAATTTTTGTTTGGCTAAGAATTCTAATTTCAAATTAATTTTATTTTAAACACATGGAATTTTTTTCCAAAAGTAGTCATTTGTTTATTGATTAGTGTTACATTTGCATCGCATTTCAATCTTTTTCGTCATCATGGATACGTTAAAAATTCGAGTAATTATGGAATATGAGTATCGTCGTGGCAGCAACGCGGCACAAGCGGCACGCAACATCAACGACGTTTACGGAGCTAACACTACAAATCAACGCACCACCTGTTATTGGTTTGCTCGCTTCCGTTCTGAGGATTTCGACCTGAAAAATGAACCTCGCGGTCGTCCGAAGACTTTGGTCGACAATGACGAATTAAAGGCGATTGTGGAAAATAATGATACACAATCTACGGCTGAATTAGCAGCAGCTTTCGACGTTAGCGTCAAAACAATATTGGTCCATTTGCGTCAAATTGGCAAGGTAAAAAAGCTTGACACATGGGTGCCCCACGAACTCAATGATCGCCAGCGCGAAGTCGCGTCGAGACGTGCCTTGCACTGCTCAACAGACACACAAATGAAGGAATTTGAACCGCATTGTTACCTACGATGAAAAATGGATTCTGTTTGATAACCGCAAGCGCTCAGCAAGTTAGTTGGATCCTGGTTCAGCACCTAAACAATGCCCTAAACGAAAACTTACCCCTAGAAAAGTGATGGTCACTGTTTGGTGGTCTAGCGCCGGTGTGATTCATCACAGCTTCTTACCAAACGGGGTGAGCATTACTGCAGATGTGTACTGTGAAGAACTGAACACAATGATGGAGAAGCTGGCACATCTCCAACCAGCATTGGTCAATCGCTAGTATCCACTGCACACTCCTGCACGACCTCATACTGCACACCAGACGGTTTCCAAGTTGCAAGAACTGGGGTTGGAAGTTTTCCGTCGTCCGCCCTACTCACCAGACCTTGCGCATACAGACTACTACTTTTCCAGAATTTGAATAACTTCTTGGCGGGAAAAAAATTCAATATCCGAGAGGCAGTACAAAATGCCTTTGAAGAATTTATTGCCTCCCGTCCAGCTGATTTCTTTAAGAAGGGCATCAATAAACTGCCACTGCGTTGGCAAAGATGCATCCTACCATTCACATTCAACAGACAACAACAAAGTGCTTGTATAATAACTGAGGGTGGAAGTTTAGTTAGTTCTCAACAGCCTGTTCCTATTTCTGAAAATGCTTCCAGGACTTCAAATTCTTCGTGTACTAATAATGAGTTTTTGCTACCACCAGCAAAGTAAAGAAAAATTAAACCAAGTGTATCAACCTATGCTGTAAAAAAATGAGTCTAAGAGAGACGAGTCAATTATTGCTTAATGCAGCTTTTCATACTTGATTTTCAACAATTTTCGATTGTAGAAGACGTTGGCTTTACTCAGTACTCACATGCTTTGAATCCCTCTTATACGCTTCCGTCACGAAAATATCTTTCAAATACACTTTTACCAACAATGTACGAACAGTGCAGAACAGAGGTGCAAGAAGTCATAAATAATGAACTCGAAACAATCTGCATTACGACTGATAATTGGACTTCGGCAAGAAATGATGATTTTGAATCGATTGTTATGGACTGCGAAGTAATTTCAGGACCTTCTACTAGTGAAAATACAGCAATTCAATTGAAAATTATTACCGATTCTTGGGGCTTTTCAGCTAAAATCAATTTAGTTGTTTCTGATAACGCTGCTTACATTAAGAAAGCCATATCACAGGAGCTAGGGTAGAAACATTTCGGATGTGTAGCACACAAAATAAATTTGATGGTGAAAGAAGCGACGGAAGAAACTGTACGCATCCAGTCTGTGATTGAACGTGTGAAGCTCATCGTCGCTTATTTCAAGCGAAGCGCTAAAGCCACTCAAAAACTAGATGAGTTTCAAAAGCAGAGTGGAGCGACACAGCCAGAGCGACAGCTTCAAGAAATCCCGACGAGACGGAATCCCAAATTCTACATACTCGAAAGGATCGTAGAAATTCAAGATGCCGTCAAGTCATCCATTGCCATTTTGGATGCTACAAGCATACCAAATTTAACGCCGGAAGACTGGTTACTTTGCAACGAAACATGTTAAGCCCTGAAATGTTTTGAAGAAGCCTCGATGTATCTGAGTGGTGAAAAGTATTTGATGGCTAGTGAACTATTAATAATTATAAAACGCATAAAGGGAGTTCTCAGTGATATTTTAACTTCGGATTCTTCAGGTTATCACTATCTGCCAATAACATGATTTTGTTCGAGCTTTGTTAGATTTGACTCATAGTCGTTTCGAAAATATAGAAAATAGTAACACGATTGGCGTAGCTACTTTTTTGGATCCCCGCTTTAAGTTACAGCCTTTTTTTACATCTGCAAAGCAAGCAATGTTGAGGGACAGCATGATCTAACTTGTCACTCAAGAAATAAATCGAGAAGGACCATGTGAAAATACTGAAGCTATCACCAAAAGCTCTCTCGATCCCACCTCAATATTTTACGACTGGGATGCTATACCGCTGTACCGCAATCAATTGAGTCACCAACTGCACGAGCAATAATAGAAATTAACAAATATTTGAACGAAAAAGTGATTGGTCGCAATAATTTACCGTTGAGCTGGTGGAAGCAGAACCAAGGCATTTTTCCACATTTGGCTAAGTTGGTTCGAAAGTAAATGCAATGTACTTTGTGCTTCTGTTTCTTGCGAGACTTTTTTCGCGAACTGGTTACATCATTTCGCAACGAAGAACTCGTTTGGAGTCCGAAAAGTCAAACAATTAACATTTTTAAATGGAAATAAAAAATATACAAAATTTTAAGACAAGTATGTGAGAATATTATTTCTGCACAAATATGATTACCTTAAGTAGTTTGTAACACAAACATACAAACTTTGTATATACCTAGCTATAAAAAATGAGAAAACACGAAAAAAATACAAATAAATATGATTACGAAAAATAGCCATAAAAAAGAAATCGTTGTAAAAAAATTAATTCTCATTTTACGCCAAAAGAAAAAGTTGACAGTCCCTAAGCCTGTGAAAAGTATGAAGGAAATGAGAATTAATTATGTAACAATCTGCCTGTGATAAATTTAACAGTTGCTAAAAATAATTGCTAATTTTAAATGTTAATTATTATTAGCATTTAGCAGTGTTATTATTTTTTAACATTTAAGCCCATCTCTATGCCCGACCCATGTAATATGCGAGAATCAAATTACAATGCTTACGAAAGCGGGTCTGTTCTCACTAGGTCAAGACTGCGTGATTCAACATAATGACGTTACCATGTACTCGCATAACATTTTCAGTAGCAAAACTAACACGGGAATTACTTTGGAAAAAATACCTACTGTGGACTCCCCAAATGACATATGGGACACGTACAACAGTACAAATATCATGCTTCCTAAACTAAACTTAGCGGATGACCTCAGATTTATTAAACACTCGGATAGCCGCACAAAAGGAACGAGAGAGCCTACCCAGCGACTAAGGCACCTACGACATTGGCAACTACACGATAAGCACCTTGCTGGTGGGAGGAATAACTGTCGTAATCATAGTATGACAAGTAAGATGTGGTCCTGCGAGCAAAAAGAGTAAGAACGCCGCAACAAATAAAACGCCAACAAGAACTCTAAATAGAACAGAAAACATAGAACTAAAGGAGATCGCTACCTACGCTGAAATAGGACAGGGGCAGTCGAAGAACAATCGTCAGCCGCCTCCTGAAGCTGGAGCAAGAATCAAACTATGATATTAATCAAATATTTAAGAATGTAAACTTTATATTTTGCTTATGGTGGATTTTGCTTTGATATTTTTATAACATATTTTTTATATACTTACCTATTTGTAACTCTTAACTGGGTATTTCTTTCCCTCGGCAGCATGTACGAGCCAAAATTGCTCACACAACGATTTACGTACTATAAATACTACTACCTAATTAATATTAAGCAGTCGTAAATAATCCTCCGTAACGCACAAACGTGTGTAGTAGATGTGTCAAAATTTCATGACAATTGGACCACGTGTTCTCAAGTTATTATTGTTTGTTCAAGAAAGAATTTTGTGTGTTGATCATCAAGCTTTGTTTTTTGATCGGAAAAAATGCGAAAGACGCGAAAGAATGGCATGATAAGTATTATTCGGACTCTGCTTCCAGGGAAATCGACCGATTGCGAATGGTATAATGAATTTAAACGTGGTTGTGGCGACGTCAACGACGCTCAACGCAGCGGTCGTCCATATACGGCTGTTAACGAAAACGTCAAAAAAGTCCACAGAATTGTTTTCACCGATCGCAATATGAAAGTCAGAGATGGCTGAGGTTTCAAAGTTATCATATGGCGGCGTGCTTACTATTTTACACGACAATTTTGGTATGAAAAAGCTCAAGTCAAAGTGGGTGCCGCGTTTGTTAACACCGGATCAAAAACAACAACGAATCGACGATTCGGAGGCCTGTCTGAAGTTTTTCAACCTTAACAAAGCGAATGTTTTGATGTTGCGGCAGGGGTAGAAGCATTCCAAAGCGACCATGGACACAACAATTGGCTGGCAAGGTTATGGCATCAGTATTCTGGGATGCGCATGGTATTTTGTTTATCGACTATCTTGAGAAAGGAAAAAGGATCAATTCTCCTTGGCTAAATGGCTACGATGGTTATATTGCATGAATTGCACTTCGAATTGCTGCTCCACCCCCGTATTCGCCAGATTTGGCCTCCAGCGACTACTGGCTGTTCGCAAACCTGAAAAGGATGCTCCGGGAAAAAACATTTATCACCAACGAGGAAGTGATTGCCGAAACTGAGGCCTGTTTTGCGTGCAAAAATCAAGCGTTCTATAAACATGGTATCTAGAAGTTAGAGAAGCGTTGGGAATATTGTATTGCTTTAGAAGTTTAGATGGACATTATGTCGATGAATGAAAACGAATTTTGAGAAAATTTTGTGTTTTTCTTACTTAGTCCGAATTTTTTTTGATCAATGTGTTTATAATGCAGTATTAACTAAAACCATATGCACCACGGTACTCATTGCATATAAAATAAATATCTAACAACTAATCTTAACTTAATTTTCTTACGCATTAGTTCATATTTTACAATATACATAATTGGATAAAATAATCCTTTTTGAAGAAAAACTATTCAGAATGCATCCATATGTATTAGAACACAATATTACATAGGTTCATATTAATAATGATTTTCTCTCATAAAACAATTTTATACTTAGAAATTAAACTACGGAAAATATAAGTTCATTAAAATTATTTTAAGCTACTTTTAATATATGATGAGGGTAGAAGCGAAAAATATTTAATAATGAGTTTTCATCATTTATCGGTTGCTTAGTTAAAAGTATGTATAACAAATATTATGAATTAGTATTATTTTTTTATATTTACGCAAATCTAGTAAAATATCACATTAAAATGCCAAATAAATTAATGTTTTACATAATAATTAATAACAATTAACCAAAAATAACATAAGTTTCTTGTTAGCTAGTTAACGACGTATAGAATTCAAAATATATGACATCATAAAAAAATAAACATTTAACCTATACCCCCCTATAACACGATTTTTGTGTTCTACGTGCAATACGTGCTTCCCCCATATAACGCGGGGATTTCCCATATTATAATTCTGTATTGTGAAATTTATAATGATTTAATTCATAATCAAATTCGCGTACAATTGCATATTATGTTCGTATAACATTAAAAATTATATTCCATTTTCCTTTTTATACGTGAATCATCTACATATTGCATTATAGGGGGGTCATACGAGCGCGTTTTCCTATAACCGGATCTATAGGATTACTGTATTTTAGAAGTATTTTTCACATGAAAATGTTTTCTGTCTATTATCTGGCAATTTGCAGGACGTAAAGGGCTATCCATAAATTACATACGTCATACGAATTGTAGGACTTTTTAACCCCTCCTGTGCTTGTCACATTTTTAGAACTCCCTCACGTGACGTCACACATTTTTTCAATTTTATGCATGTACAAAAGTTATTTTAATTTTTTTCTTATTTTTATTAAATAATCTTTAATAAAATCAACAGTCAAATATTTTAGATAACAGAGAAAGCAAACGACTATGTTAATTAAAGATACAAAACTTGTTGATACAAACTCCTTCATATTCATTCATGTCGTGACATCACAAAGCTTTTGACCCCCGTCCCCCTCTTTAACGTGTTACGTAATTTATGGATGACCCCTAATCAGCATTTCAGCCAATTCGTATACTATATTAATAATGTTTTAACACTAGCCAATATACTCGTGTATAACATAATGCAACAATGGAAATATTTTTAATACAACATTATTTACAATTACTATATAAATTGTGTCAAGTTAAAAAAAATTATACACTGGGCCTTACCCAGAAGAGAAAGAGCAAAATACACAACCGGGATTAATGCTTTTAGTTAAATACAACGTCAAAATTTATCACATAATATGTAGACGGTAAAATATTTATATTGTATGACTACCTTCATTTCTTATAAAAAATTGACATTTTCAATAATTAGATATTATTTTATTGAAATGTAATAATTATTTATGTTTACTTCCCGGTTTCTAAATCGATTGGTAGCAGATTCGTGTCCTTTCGTGAACACCCAGGTACCTTGTTGGCATTTTATTGTACTCCGTTAAGGAAAACCATCAGAGACCCCAAGTTTGCGCTATATATGTCTTATCTTCCCCATTTAATCCAAACTTTGCATATCGGTCCATTGTGCTTCCACTAGTATATTATGGTTGCAAATTTGTTTCTTTCATGGAAATCTCAAGTTCGGATCATAGAGGACAGATGCCTAACATAACTAGCTTTATATAGCTCAATGGACTGAATTTGAACTGTATTAATTTCACCGACTGTACCACTGGAAAAACGTACTGCCCTTGGGGCACTATCAGGCAGCCATCGCCAGAGGACTCGTCGAAGCATGTCAAAAGTCGCTCTTGAATCCTCCAAGATGTAATAACTTCTTGAAATAACCTATTTAAAGCGATTTATTTCGATGAGTAAAATAAATCGCTTTCTATTAGTATTTTTTTTTAATATAGGAACCGGGTTAAAAATTATTTATATTATTGCTTAATTTTTTTACATAGGACGTTTTTACTTGGTACAATGTTAAATAGGTCCAGTGTGTGGGCTAGGTCAGGCCTGGGGAGGTTCGTCCAGGGGGTTGGCTCTGGGGAGGTGGTCGGAACCATTTTCCCTTTGCTCCCCAAAAGTAGCCGAGGACCCACTGCGGCTTGTGGAAGTGGAACTCGCTGATGAATCGCCATTCTCTGACGTTGAAGTGTTTGATTCCCTAAAGAAATACAATATACTGTATCAACACTACCTATACATGGTGCATACAAGTTATGGAGGATAGAAGCTAAAGGTTCAGCTCAAAAACCCGTCAGAGTGCGGCGCTAGTGTAGCTACCATGTATATGTTGTAGCTGTTGCAGACGAATTGAAATATGCTGAGTTAAAATTTAATATCTTTGTCAACTAGTGCCAGTACAGTATTAAAAACCTCAACTATTAGTGTAGTTCAAAATTATTTGGTAAACATAACCTTATTAAATTTACACTGATTTTATTGACGCGCCTTAATTAAACGCACAGAACTTTCCGGTAGACTTTATAGTTAAAAAATATATATACTGGAGCAATTAAAAATATAGTAGTAATATCAATTAAGAAATATATAGTTTTAATTTTGAAAAGCTTGTGCAAAATGAAAATATAGTATTGACTACAATGCTTACAATGTACGGCCAGTGGTGACATTCCCTACGCACCACTATTATCTATATCCAGAAGAAACAGATGAATCTAGAGCACTTACTTGTGAAAACCATTAGTTTGACACGTGTTATATGCCCCACAGTGCTGACACTTGAGCCCCACCACATGGAATTTGACAGTTGACAGCTGAAATACACACACACACACACACTATCAGTTTTATATTCATGTATGGAGTTCCACCGAAAACTTCCAGGTGTGAGTTAACTACTGCAAGCTGGAACTGCTTAGCAATGGATTGATACGAGGTTTTTCTTATTGCTTAGGAACAGTAGACAGGTGGACAGCCCATATAGCCGTAAGCAGCTGCCGTCGCCTATGGCTGTTTGCGATGCTAGGTGCTGTCCCTGCTGCTATCCCATAGGGTTACAGGAATCTAGGTCACTAATGCCGGAATACAACGTTATTATGGCGGCATATTAATAGAGTACCAGTGGTTGCCATCCAAACGGGCTTGGGGCCCTACCACGTAACTATGGATGTTTTGGCAGCTTTTACGATAGGCCGATCCCGGCCGCAGGGGTTAGTATTCTTACTCCGCTCCTGCACGGAGAGGTTTTACTTTCAAGTCAGACAGCATCCTTAATCAGTGGTCAATCGACATATTTCTATAAAAAATTATTAATCAAAATTTATAAGTAAATATAAGGAACAATATGTATCCCGGTGTGTGTAAATATAAGGGTGATATGCGTGCCAATGGTCTCACTACCAGGGATGCTGAAGATCGTGCGAAGTGGAGAAGAAAAAGTCGGAAAGCGGACCCCGGGCGCCGAAGCGAGAGTTTGGGCTGCAACCGGGATACAACGCAAAGATGATGATGATGATGATGATAAGGAACAATTGACACACCTAGCACCATTTAGTACCAATGCCAATAGTAGAGTTTATGTTATGGATATTAAGACAACACATGTATATTTTTTTTTGTGTTTCTACAAAAAATTATGATCCAAAAAGTGCTGGCTCGACGTCGTAAAGGGTGATATGCGTGCCAATGGGCTCACTACCAGGAATGCTGAAGACCGTGCGAAGTGGAGTAGAAAAAGTCACTGAAACGAAAGTTTTGGTTGCAACCGGGATACAATGCTGGGATGATGATGACAAAAAATAATGATGAAAATTTTCAATCAAAACTTAAAACAGCCTGTAACGTTCCACTGGTAGGCGCGGGCTCTCCCCAAGAGGGCGGGTTACACATACCCGTAATTTCGGTAAGCAGGTTTCCTCAAGTTGTTTGCCTTCACCTACGGTACCTAGTAGTAATGCTATAATTATCACATTAGGCAAGAAATTGCCTAACCAGTGCATACAACCATGCAAAATAAAATTGATATAAAACTAAAATATTAAAATAGAGGTCAATATAAATTCTTAATTTAGGAAAATTTTATGTTAAAAACATTGTATGTGTACCTTATGGCAATCCTTGCATAGTATAGTGGCTTTGTAGTCCGCGTATTCCGGTGGCATCGGCGTTGCAGCCACTTCCGAATCCAAATAGCTCCACAACTGTGAAACCAATGATTTGATTATTATTCAATTCAATTGCTTCGGCTACCAAGACGCAGATTTTATTCTAGTTTGGAGGCTGAAACTGATGTTTTGAATAAAAAAAAAATATTTGGGTCCCTACCACATAGCTAGGAGTGTTTTGTCGTTATTTATACTATTAGAGAATATTATGAAATATCATCATACTTACGTTGGACATATCGATCATGCTTGTCTGACATGTCGGACACGCATAATGCCCCGAATGCAAGAGTTGCTCGAAGCACGGTCGGTGCAGAAGGTGCCCGCAGTCGGGAATGTGGCACGGGATCCGAGAAGTATGGATATCCTCCAAACAGACTGGACAGTTTGAGCGGGAAACATTTTCCACACACTGTTTACAATAAAACATCAATAAATATTGTTTTATTTACCAAACTATCTTCCAAAGACAGACTAAAATGTTAAAATTATATTACTCTTAGGTTATCTATATACCTAGTCAGGTCATAAATTCTGTCACATGTTTAATGTAAAATAATTGTAACAAGTTTATTAATTATGTAACCATTCATATACCAAAATGAACTTAACAAAACATAGGTTCTTATGACATTAAAGTTTATTCAAAATGACCTCCGTGATTTTGAATACAAGCCTTCAATCTGCGCGGCCAGTTGTCTATCGCAGCACGAACGAGGTCCATGTCAATATCGGCGGCTGCCTTAATCAAGGATGTCTTGAGTGATTCCAAATTGGGATGAGGCTTTGAGCACGCCTTTTCCTCCAAGTGTTGTCATATCTTGTAATCTAACGGATTCAAATCTGGACTGGAGGAGGGCCAGTCTTCGTGCCGGATGAAGTCGATTTCACGCGCCGCCAGCCAGCCTTGTGTGCTCTTCGCTCTATGAGCTGGCGCCGAATCTTGTTGGAATACCCAGTGCCTGTTATTGAACATGGTATGAGAAACAGGTTCCACAAGGTTCGTCAGGACTGTATTTTGATACACAACAGCATTCGTTTTTACACCTTTCTCACAAAAATGTACCTCTGTTAAGCCCCAATAAGAAACTCCCAACCATACCATGAGCGAGGATGGAAAATGACCTCGTTGGACACGCGGAATACGGTTGCTCGCTTCTTCACTACTGTGTGCGTACACCTTATCATTTTGTTTGTTGTAGCTCTCTTCTACGGTAAACATTTTTTCATCCGAAAAAAGAATTTCCCGATATTTTTTTCCCGCGTACCGTTTCAACAAAGCGCGGCATCTCTTCAGTCTCAGGTCCATTAGACGAGCATTCAAACGATGTCCTGTTTTTCTTCGATATGCCCGAAGCCCTAAGTCTTCATTTAACACCCTTTTCACCGTGGTTCTGCTTAACCCCATCTGAAGGGCCAACAGTTTCTGCTTACGTTTGGGATTTCTTTGAATTCGTGCCTTCACAGCTTTTATCACTGCTGGAGTCCTAACAGACCGAGGGCGACCACTTCTTGACCTGTCATCTACACTAGAGTCTTCATTATATCGTTTGATGGTACGATAAACGAATCTTTTGGTAAAATTCAAATTTTTCAGTATGTTAAAAATTTGAATTGGCGCGTAACCGCAACGATGCAACGCAATAACTGCAACACGGTCTTCTTTAAGCGTCCACTTCATATTTAAAAATGAGTAAAATTCTGAAAGTTATACATTTTTATTTTCATGAACAATTCGAAATTCTAATTCAATAAACTTTTTTGTGGCCAGCATTCTAAAAGAAAAGTTTTTACTGTGTGACAATACTTATGACCTGACTAGGTACATATTAATAAGTGAAGCGAAAATTTTGAACCCTTTTTTACGAAAATTACGCGGACAGAGGGGTATGAAATTTGGCACAGTTAAAGTTTATAAGAAGAAGTGAAGGAAGCTATTTTTTTGTCTAAAATCCCTTAAAAATTAACCCCCACATGCATTATGCAAAAGTGAACCTCTTTTGAGTTATCATGTTTTTTAGCTTTTTTCAAAATAAGTCAAAAATGCAAAATAAAAATTTATTCAAAAATATCAATTCTGTCAAAAGTTATACGTGGTCATAGATATATAATCAGTGAGTGAACAATGAATAATTCTCTATTTTCGTACGCTTAGGGTTGAAATTTTTTCCCAAATTTATATGGGACCAACTTTGGAGTATACACTTTCCAATAAAAAAAGAATTTTTTAAAATCGGACTACTCTATAAAAAGTTATACGTGGTCATACATAAAAAAATATATGCGTCGACTTGAGAACCTCCTCCGTTTTTTTTTCAATTAAAAAAAGGTATCAATTTAAATCTCATTTTTTTCTTCTGATTTATAAAAACGATTAAACACTGGTTATTTATCAATATTAAAACAATAAATCGGTCCAAATTTAAAAATGCGAGACGAAAACGATATTATTTTAATATTTTTTTCCATTAAACTGCCTTAACAAAAAAAAAAACGTTATGGCTTGCAGATTATTTTAAAAAGATAACTATTTTCTTAGTTCTCCAACAATGCATACACAACTACAACTAGGAACACATTTCTAAGAAACTGAAAGAAAAAACAATACCCAATGTAAATAAAACAAAAAATATAAATTTGAAATAAAATTTAGAACCAGTAACAGTTTAGTAGTAATAAAAATTAAGAATTAATAATAATAAGTAACAATTAAAACATTTTGTAAAATATTAGTACTTGCTAGAAGTGACTTCCCCTATTGTCTATGCAAAGTCGCGTTCTTTTTCTGAGTTGTGACTTAACTACTGAAGTAGTCAAATTATTACGTATCCCATATGGCTGGCTGCGTTTATAATTCTTGTTTAAAGTTCTCCCGATAGCTCAGGTGAGACGACGTAAACTAGGGATTTCATGTGACCCCAGACAGAAATTCAACCTGTGTTAAGTCCAGACTCTTCGAAAGCCATGGAATTGGTCCTCCTCGCCCTATCCAACAATTAGGAAAATGGCTATCAAGTCATCGCCTAACATTGACACCACAATGTGACGGTAACTGCTAAATTCTAAGCGGGACGGCAGCCTGTCTGCTGTGCTACAGCGATAAAAAAAACTGAATTGATTTACTTTAGCCTATTTGTGAGAATAGTGTTTATAAAATCCTAATATATAGTTAAGAAGAAACAGATTTACAGTGCAGGTTTTGTAATGCAAAACATTTTGAAGTTTTATAGTGATGCTGTTCAAACTGATGAAGAAAAAATGGCAAATTAACTCAGTAGCTATGATGAAACCTTGGATTATAAACTTAAAAATTGAATTAATTATGGTCAAATTACGACCCCTGGGTGACCAACTTGTATTTGTATAAATACACTGGATGTGACCTTTCGCTCCCAAAGTTGATTTTGATCATGGTCCTGAGAAAGCCTGGTGGATCACCGTTTACCCCATTCTGTGAGGCAATTATGTCTATAAAAAATGTGGCAGAGCGGAAGCTAAGAAGACATCTTTCTTCCCACTATGCAAGACCACAGCGCCAAAAGGCTTCCAACACCAGAGGCATGCCGTTGCTAGCCTGGATAACTAAATTGCCCTGTCATTTCTCCTTGGGCCTAGATATTAAACAATAGGTGAGAACGTAGGCTTTTTTAGTAGGTAGTAGGCATATTCTTATCACATAGTTCCACATAACAATTAATATCAATGAAAATTAGGACATACCAAGACTATACAATCAGATAAAATAGAGAAACTCACCCTGTGGCCGACTCGTTGCAACTGCACCGGAAGACACATATTGCACCTCTCACAATGAAAGAACCTGTCTCGACCGCCTACACGACAAATGCCACATCCATCGCAGTGGTACTGCTTCTTGTCTTCATCGTCAAACAAGTTGCAGATCAGACATGTGTACTATTATAAAAAAATATATCCTTAATGTATTTATATCAGTCAATTATTACTTGGTCTCAAACTTGATATGACAGTGCTTTGACTGTCTTTTTTTATGCTTGACTCACGCTCTACTGCTTGGGGGCTCGCGTGCATTGCGCTCGCAGTTATAAGGATACACCCGATACATATCACTGGTATACAAACTAACACCACTCCAGTGTTTCTCTACTGCCCCATGTCCGGGCAGATGAATATACTTTCACATGAACGTCTGGGCCAGGGAGAGGAGAACGAGATCATCTGTCTGCCCCTACCAGAAAGCACTTGAAACTAAGCAGCATAGTACAGCCACCCAGCCTTCTGGAATTACCACAGCTTCTTCCACCTTTTGTTTACAGTTCTGTCATAGTTAAAACCAAATTATGTTAATAGCTTAGATCAGAATAAATTTTTCTTAAAGCTCAAACCAGAAATTAATATTGGCATTATGCCAATATTTTGCTACCTGGAACTATTTACATGAGTGAAATGTAATTTTGGAAATTTATTTAGGCATTGGGGTAAATGTACTTGAATCATGTTTTATTTTTGAACTAGAAAAACAAGTAGTTTTTGGATCATCAGATTTAATGTTCCAAGATATTAGAAATAGTCTCAAATGGAATTTTTGTATGTATTGTATTATTTTCTAGTATTACAGGGTGCAATGAAGTCCAAATGTATGTTTATCTTTTATCAACTCTATGCTCCAAAGGATGATGAGGGATAAAATTAATAAAAGATTACAGTTAAATGTTAGGGCTCCAAGCCCATGGAAGCTAACCATCCCAGGTGTTGTGTTGTATAAGTGACCCAAATCCCAGTTATCCTACATAGAAGGCAGTGTGTTAGCAATTCTCCTGGTATTGCAAAAATTTTCAGGTGATGGTAACTGCTTAATATTAAGTGGGGCCGTCAGGTTGTCTGCTGTACCTCAGCAATAAAAAAAAAAACTTGTAGATTAGTACAGTCAAGATTTGCCAACAATGCTGGTGCTATTCTAGATTGTATAAAAATATTATTTACCTTTCCAAACCTAACCCCGCAGTTCTCACATTCAGCCTGCACTTTCTGCCTTGTATCACATTCTGTACATATGAGTTCTGTGACAGATTTTCTGTTGAAATAGTGCTGTTCGTTTTCATCATGACAATACCTGCATATGTATACTTTGTTGCAACATGGTGTCTGAAAAAAAATATTTTTTTCCATTAAACTGCACTTAAACAATATTTGCCTACATCTTAAATGAATATAAAGTGTGTCAATTTACACAGTTCCAAAGTAGCATAGTAATTATGGGTACTAGACAAATATCTACTTTCCTTTTGCAAATAAATAATTTTTTATATATAATATATTTTGCACGTACCTAATAGCTTAGTTCAAATCTCACGATTGTATGCATTACTAAGACAGGTTTTCTAAAACCTGTCTTAAAGCATAACTGAGATGTTTTCATGGTGAAGAAAAACATGGTGGGTATACTGTCCATTCCTTCTAGGGTGAAGCCCAAGCCTTTATGAGCTGTTATTATATATCTTTTATAAACAAATATATATTAAGCATAAATACTCAAATTCGATATAGGTACTAGCCGTTCCCGTCCGCTTCGCTGGTCAAATAAAAAGAAAATGAACTGTTTAAAATTTTGGGGTTATGATAAAAATAAAAATCCCAGAACTCAATCGCAGTACCACCCACCGGGTCCAATTTCGAATCTAAACCATTCTCGAATCCACTTGAACACACAAAAAATTTCAACAAAATCGGTCCAGCCTGAGGATTCAGTGACATACACACAAGAATTATATATATAAAGATTGTCATTGTCAAAAGTAATTGCACCAAAGGTTGACAAAGCAATAATCTTAGTTATTAAAAGAACATAAATAGATTTCTAGTATTTGTATATAACATTTTCAGTGTTTTAATAAAACATACCCCATAAAATATGGGAGTAAACATTTAGGTACAAATAAGTTTGGGATGTAAAATTTCAGTTTAGGTACCATTAACATTAAAATATTACCATCTTTATAAATATGTGTAAAGTATTAAGCAATTCAGTTCCCATGTTTCTGTATTCATGCTACTGCACAAATTTTACTAATGATAAAGCATTTTCAGGTTAAAGGCAAAATTTCAGTATGAAAATGTATCACTGTTTGTGAATGTTGTAGAGCCACTTGATGAGATTAGTCAACATAGCAATTTGGTCAATTGTGCACAAAAATGTACACTTAAAAAAAATTGGTATATAGTATACCAGTGGTGCGCAAACTTTTTCAACTAGGACCCCTTCAGTGGAGAAAAAAAATTTAGCAAACCCTAGATAATGTCCACAAATATGATGTATATATTTCCATATTTCTTTCCCTTTTATTGAATAAAAATATCATTATATCTAACACATATTAATTTTATTTATAACTAGCTGTGCCTATCTGCGTGGAATAGTGACTTTGGGCAGTATTTTCGATATATCTTTTGGATTACAAAACCAATAAACCCTAAAATATAAATAAATGAAATATGCAAACAGTCAGTGTTGTCGAATGCAACTGTTATGCCATGCACCTCCGGAATGTGCATTTGAACCAGAGATGTTATGGAGCTCCGTAACCGTAACTGAAACTATTGGATATCTGAAATAAAATTATATCCGTATCCGTTTCACAAGTTTCGGATAAGGGCGGAGTTTAAATAAAATGACATTTTTCGATATATTTGTGTCATTTTGTGTTTATATTTTACTTCAATCTAATATCTGTAACCGAAACTATCCGAAACTAACGGATAATCCGAAATAATTACATATCCGTAACCTTATCCGAAACCGATATAATTTTATTCCTATATCCATATTCATATCCAGATCCGAAATATCATATCCATAACATCCCTGATTCGAACCTACAAAACCAGTCTAAGCTAAACCCTATTCCATATGATTGATGATATAAATTGGAGGTCAACTTAAATTGGATATAAAAATTTCTAAAATTAATCATTTTTAGCTAAAACTATTTTTTTTCTGAAATAAAAGTAGCCTAAGTTACTTCTTGTTTTAAAAAATTTTTAAATTTTATTTGTTAAAATCGGTGAAGCCATTTCAGAGATTAGCCAGAACAAACAGAGACAGACAGACAAAAATTGTAAAAAATGTGGTTTTGGTATATGTACCTTGTATACATGCACTTAGTAAAAAGCTTATTTTAGAAAGCTGTTATATTAGAAACAGACATTCCAATTTTATTTATTTGTAGATTTTAAGAAAATACTTTGTATATAATATAAAAATCAGTAAAATTGCCTTTTAATGAGTTGTATGAGGCTATCCAATTTTTCATCAATGTTTGAATATTTGTTGGTAATTGCAAGGCACATTTCATCTTCAGGATTTAAATGCGAGTGATGTTTAGTTTTTATTGCAACTAGTTTACTAAATCCAGTTTCACATAAATATGTAGATGCAAACTGTATTAAAACTCTGATGGTGTCCATGCTTAAAATGAGATATTATTTTGCCAACCACGGATAACCAATAATTTTGACAAGACTGAGTCTTTGATTTTAAAGAGTACCATCAATAATCAAATCCATCAGTTGCTCTTTCTCACTAACTTGAATAGTTGAACTGCATATGTCTCACTGGAAAATGGATCACAAATCCAACCAGTCGTTTTCAAGAAAAACTTTGAATCTTATTGAAAAATTGGCGACCCCCAACAATCTTCTGGCGACCTCTGTAGTATACCACCAACAATATATAATTTATGAGAATTTTGTCACCTTGATCCGGTGTTAAGTTTACCTAACTACACCGCTAGTCTTTTTTGTGTGCTATGTTTAAAACTTACATATAAAATATGTGTTTACTCATTTCTAATCAAGATGTTTTTTTTCATTAGTTGTTAGCATGATGTGGATAAAAGCTAATAAAGTCTTAGTGATATTTTTATTTCTATTACTCCAACATCAGGATGTTGATGCATCCCCTACATGTGTATTTAATCACGATTAGTATTAATACCTATATTTCTTTAGTAGTCTCAAGCATTATTGCTTTTATACATTTTGTTAATATTTAAAAAGCTTGAAGTCCTGTTATCTCACCAAAAGATGAATAACATCTTGAGTAACTACTTTGTTTTAAATTTCAGATTTAATTTTTATAACCAAACATACAGCTTGGATATGAATTATGAAATTGTATAAACTAATTGTATAAATTGTAAATACTATAATACTGTGAAATATATATCGACGGATAGCATTTTCTTTGTTTTCTAATTTCGCATTTCACCTCTCGAGAGATCTGCGTCGTGAAGTTTATATATAGAAATGGGATCGTAAACTTTCTTTGTGAATCAAATCATGATGGTATATGGAATATGTGGAAATGATAATAGCTTACCACAAATTTCGCTCGACGCTTATAATGGGCACAACCAATACGTTTTTCACCATTTTGTTCCGCCGATGCAACATCGCCATTCTTTATGTCTTCTTTTTCCTTAGACATTATAATTGGCCTCACACTTTACTCTAGAAACTTTCAACTTTTTTAAGGCCTCCTGACAGACAATTTGCTCAATTGATCGATGAAATTAGTCTTGTTGGCTAAACAATGACAATTGACAAACAACACACGTGAACAAATGACAAAACAGATTCACGACTGTGAACAGTGTTGCCGCTTAGGAAAAAAGAAAAACCCCAGACCTCAATGAAAATGTCCCTAGATATTTAGAAAAAAGTACTCAAAAAAACCCCTAGAAGTCGCTAAATATTTTAAAATCTTCAATTTTAAAATATGGTCTAAATAAAAGCAACTCTGTCATTTAGATTTGCGAATATTTCACTGTGATAAAACGAACAAAAAGCTTTAGTTGGATCAGTCATAACAGGTTTCAACCACATTTTAAACTCTTCTTGTTGTTCCCATTCTGGTCTATACTTTTGAGCTTATGCCTTCTCTAAAGGAATTTCCATATCCACAATATGATTTTAATAATAATGACGACAATACACACATAGACACTATGTAAAACCGGTTTGTTCTGCGAAAAAGTAACAAATAACTTAGAAACCGGGTATTCCTTTGAATAAACGGGATGATGAATAAATGAGAAAGAAATAGCTATATCTGTACATCTTTTGATAGAGTGAGACGCATAAAACCGATCGAACAAAAAATATCGAAAAGTCGCTAGATGTCGCTAAATTTATTTTTGTCGCTAGATGGAAAAAAATTGTCGCTAGACACATCCAAAATCCGCTAAATCTAGCGACAAAGTTGCTAAAACGGCAACACTGTTCACGAAGTAAACCGATGAATCGCCTCATCGCCTCTATGCGCTGTGATGATTCTGATGATACGTATTATAAAGTAATAATAAGTATAAGTACTTACGTAGTACTAGTATTACATTTATTACAATTTACCAGCGTTGCCAATGCCTGTTTTTCTAAACCACAAAAATTAAGGTACATTATTCCGAATTCGTGGAAATTTTTTTATTCCAACAAATTACCCACATAAAAATATAAAACCAACTGATATTCAATTGGTTTTTATTGATATTTATTCAGGCTTTAGTCATAGTAAAGTTTGTGTTTTTATGACGTTGTAGGAGGTAACCTCTGGATCTATTAAACTGATTTTGAAAATTCTTTTTGTATTGGAAAGCCCGTTTATTGAGGAATGTTAAAGGCTATAAAGATAATATCACGCTAGGACCAATAATAGCGGAGCGGTAATGAAAAATCTGCCCATGTTGAGCCAGGCGAGCCTGCTAGTATTACATTAATTCTAGATAACTTTTCGGCAAGAATAGTCATCATTATTTTGCATTATACAAGTCAAGCACAAAATAAACTATGGGGAATCCCCGCAAGTCAGAATGGACGGTGTTGCCAGCAGTGGCTACAAAATATCATTCAGAAAATTCCCCATGGATTCAAGAGATTCACCGAATTTGTCACAGAATAAGTAATGAAAAATTCCGTGGTCTTTTCCATCGGTCCGAATTCGTAGTTGCGATAAAAATATGAAATGGTTCAAATATTTTATATTATATATTGTGAAATTTTGCTGCCACCTAAAAAGTGCCACCCGGGGCGGACCGCCCCTGCCACCCCCCCTACGCTACGCTACTGCTTGTGACGTCATCAGCAAAGAAAAGGTACAGTTAACAAAACGTAATATTCTCATTTATTAATAAAAGTTTATAAAGGAAATTTGATGTGTTTTTTTTAACTAAAACTAAATGTTTGAATAATTTTTAACTTTTAATCATCCTCATCATCTTTCATCACATTTTTGAAAATTTTTAACTTAACTCTTCAACTCCACTCATATAATCTACATCAGAAATGGTATCCGAGTCTGATGTCTCGTCAGAATTAGTATCATTTCCCGTGTTAATAATATATGACTCGTTGACCAATCTATCTTTCCGTCAGTATTATTCTTCCAGTCTCTTCACATGATCTACCTCCTTTTTCCAATCGTCAGGAGTGATTGATTGCAAAGCCTCTAAAGTTAAAGATTCGATGTTACTCTCCAATTGTTCAACATTCTTGTTTGAAACTCTTTGTTTTACGAGGTTCCAAATATATTCTATGGGGTTGAGGTCACAGTTGTACGGTGGCAGTCTAACAACTTTGTAACCATGGTCAGCCAATAATTTATCAATAACGTATTTCTTCGGCGTTTGGTGATGTTTTATTAGTAAATATAATTCCGGTTTTGTAAAATATTCCGGGAACTCAATATTATGTGCTTGGAGCCACTCAACCATCACTTGTTTTTTGAGCTCATGGCGGGAGTTCTTTCTTCCTCTTTACTATGGTATGAGGCTTTGTCCATTACAACAATACTGTTCGGTGGTATATTGGGTATATTAGCTTTTTTGTAACCATTTCGTGAAATTTTGAGTATTCATCTGGTCATGATAATCGCTTGTTTTTGTATCCGCTCTAAACATTAAAAGAGTGTTATTGACAAATCCTAACTCACTCTCACCATGAACTATAATCCAGCGGCGACCAGGTCTATAATTTTTTTTTACTCCAACATCCGTGTCGGACTGCCAACACTTTTTGACTGTGTTAGTATTGCGCCAAGTAAGTCATTTTGTCTCATGCGACGTAAATATTTAGCCTTCCAAGCTTGAATGTTGGGCCATTTAATTAAATGCAATCGGTTTTGGTAACATTTTTTAAATTGGTACCCTAGTTTTACCTTTATTATTCTACGTAATGTGTTTAAACTTCCTGTATAATTTAAGTTTTGGCAAAAGACATTCTCTTTGCGTATTCTACCGTCTGTACAACGGGGAGTGTTTGGAAGAACTGTTCAGAATGGTGCCTTCGTTATATTTCTACTACCGCACTGCCCGCCACGGGTGTTCATCCCTAACGTTCTTGTCAAACGTTTCGTACAAACAAAACGTTCGACAAGAACGTTCCCGCAGAGGTTTTCTCAGCGCGGTAGGATATGGGGTTCTTCAAAAAAGGCGCTATAAAATTTCTTCGAGGCTGGCAGCGCGTTGGCAATGCCTCTGGTGTTGCAAACATCCATAGGCGACGGTGACCACCTGCCAGGGTGGGCCGTTTGCATGTCTGTTGAACTTTAGCTATTAAAAAAAGAATTTAAAAAAGATAATTATAAATGTTTTAATATATGTGGGATATTTCCCGCACAGAACCAATTCCCACACTAATCCACAATCGAGTCAGGATGCCCCGCAATTCGAGGACTTCTCCAAAAATTGGCAACACTGAATATTACGTACCTAGTACCTACCTACGCTGGTAATACCTAGCTTGGTAGGTATTTGCGGCTGTGACATTTGTAAAAGTTAGGGATGTAAAATATAACTTCGATTTCTATAACAAATATAATTGTTGCTGGTATAATAAATATTTAGTAGAACGATGAATGTTGTTTGATAAATATATAAATAAATAAAAAATTGTAAAAAAGTAGTATACGTCGCTCATATCCTTCGATGGTTTTAGTTATTCCTACGGAGTGCTGAGAACTCTTCGACAAAATCGAATATAAACTTTTATTCCTGGCTATCGTATGCAAAAATCATGTCCACAAAAAAGACAATTAAAAATAAAGTCTACAAAAGAGAATATACATTCTCATTTTGAGAAATTGTCAAATTTGTATACTTTTGGATTTAATATGCAGAGCATTGACACAAATATTTATAAAATTAAAAATGTAACACAAATAAGGAATACAAAGAAATAATATAAAAAAATATCAAGCTCCTAAAATTAATATGTCATTGTGATATTAAATTTTTTTGTCAAACCCGTTTAATCATGGCCGCATCTATTCTCTTTCTGATTCTATTTTTACAGCAAGGGTTCTGTTTGTTACCTCCTAAATTTCAATGGAAAGTCATAGATTACAACTGGGAAAGCAATGATGATAAGCAAAAAGCGATACGATCTGGGGATTATATACCAGAAAATAATATGCCTACCGGTTTAGCAAGGTGGAAGGATAAATTGTTTATAACCATTCCGAGATGGAAAGTTGGTATGGATAACTAACTTCATTGCCATTTTATTGACTGCAGCATTTTGCTCTTTTGTTTTGGTGTTCGCCAAGTGACAGGAGGGGCAGACCCAGATAGTACTGGCCTGACGTCATAAATATGATATGAAAGCCAACGGAATCGTTCTTATAGCGGAGAAGAAAAAGTAACAATACGGACTCCGGGCACTTATATAAAAATGTTTAAGAAATATCAGTTATTGTATTTGTAATACAATGATTAAAAAAATTGTTTAATTATAACTAAAAACACACTTTATGATAAATCGAACTAACAAATGAAAAATAATTCTTATTATAAGTATAAAATAATGAACGAAAAATTAAATATAATTAAATAATTTAAGATTAAGAAAAATTAAAGGGGCGGAGAAAGAATACTGAGCTCTGCGGCCGGAGTCGGCCTGTCGTAAAAGGCGAAACAACCCACCCTAGCTACGTGGTAGGGCCTCAAGCCCGTCTGGATGGCGACCACCTTTGGTCTTAAGTATGCCGCCTTATTAACCTTGCGTTGTGTTCCGACATTAGTGACCCAAGTTTCTGTACCCGGGACAGCAGCGTGTTCGCGATGCCACTGGCGTTGCAAACATCCATAGGCGACGGTAACTGCTAAATTCTAAGCAGGCCGTCAGCCTGTCTGCTGTCCTACAGCAATAAAAATAATAATTAAAGATTAGTATCCAAAAAGCGTGGGGCACACCGATCGAATATTTTTGAGAACTGATTTATCGAGCACCTCACGCTTTTTTCTCAATGATACTAATATTTTTCGTTCATTACTATTTTATTCCTATATTAAGAATTATTTTTATTTTTTAGTTCGATTTATTACTAAAGCGTGTTTATTTTAAGTATGTTTGTTCTGATTAAAATTTGCTTTAAAAATTTAAGCAGACGTAATACTTCACCATTTTTTAAATCCTGGTGATTGTAATCGGGATAATGAGATAATCTTATCGAATTATTGTATTGTCATCGGTCCTTGATGAGTCTACGTTTAATACGGTCAAAATCGAGTTCAAATGTGCCGGTTATAAACAAACAACACACAATAGAAACATACAGGTGAAACTAATAAAAGCGTGTTAAAAAATTTCTAATTCTAGGTATCCCGGCTTCGCTAAACTACGTAAATTTAAATGGGACCCAACAAGAACCGTTGCACCCATATCCAAACTGGGTCGAAGGTTGCGTCCCTGTAAAGGCCTGCTGCATTCATTCAGAAAAGACTGTAGTCTCTACCTTTCGAATTTTTATAGATGGCTTTGATAGGCTCTGGGTAGCTGACAATGGAGTAGTGGATATGTCTGGTAAGTTGTGAAGTAACGGTAACTTTAACTGACTTTTAAAATGGTTAAGGTATTTCGATTAAATAATGAGTTTAAAATGTGTGTAATGTACTACGCAAATCCCGCCCCGTGGAAAGGGTGCGGTGGGGTAGGTCTCCCGGAGCAATGCACCCGTGAGTTTCCGTCTCAGAGGGCACACGTCGCGACGACGCGTCGTGTATACCCACTACAACCCTTGTTCTTTTGTTGCTCAAAAAATACCCTCCTAAAATAAATATTAATATCGCACTACTTGCAGACACAGCGAAACGGATAGCACCTGCATCGCTGCTTGTTTTTGATCTCAACAGAGATGAATTGTTGAAAAGACATTACTTTGGTGAAGACGTCGTTCAAGGGCCGTCAGTGTTGACCAGTGTGGTAATTTTCTTTCTAATTGTCCTGTTAAATACGAATGCTTTTCAGTCAGGACCCTCGACTTCTTTACACGAGCCAGTGTGCCTCTCAAGGTGTGTGGTCTTATTTTTCGCCGCGAATACAGAGCCTTTGTCGTGGATTATTAGTATTGTATTGTAACATTTAAAATTTTACAAATCAAGACGACATTATTTTATAACGAAATAATAAAACAATAGTTAATTAATATTACACACAGTAAGTAATTGAAAATTACGCATTTAATTCGTAAAGTTCACAACAAGATAAATAAAAAATTCATGCATTCTTATGGAACACACATCAACACAAGAACAATTGCTCAATTGGCGGTATTATTGCTGAAGTGTGATATATTGCAGTCAAATTATGTCACGATGCTTACAATCAGGATAGAAGACTGATTTATATCTACTTGTATTTACCTTACTTGTATTTTTTTCTGGCTCTAGAACACAGGCTGACGGACCACTTAATACTAAGTAGTTACCGTCTCCTATAACGTGGCACTCTTAGGAGAACTGGAATTACTGAGTGTATTTATGCTGGAATTCAACACAAGGTTATTATGGCAGCGTAAATGCCATCCAGACGGGCATAGAGCTCTACCATATAGTTAGAGTTGTTTTGTCGCCTTTTGCCGCAGGGGTTAGTATTCTTACCCCGTATTCCTTGTACGAAGAAGAATTATTAATGGCTGACATAATTACAGGTGGCTGACATATCAAGCAAGGGTTGCTCATGTGACAATTCCTTCGCCTACATAGCGGATATGGGCTCAAATGCGCTGATTGTGTACAGCCTGAAAAACGACGAATCTTGGCGGATTGCCCTCGACTCATTACTACCCAAAGAAAGTAACGATGGTGGGATGCTCTCGATTGCGCTGGGCTCTGTGAAAGGGGATGGGTTAGTTGTCTTCTATTAAATAAATAAATAAAAATTGATCATCATCATTTATTTCAGAGCTACCGCTCTTGTCTCGGTTACGTTTTAGGTCACGTCTTTAGGAGGACGTCGTATTCTTTCTTACTTTTTCTTCTTCGCGTTTAATAATAATAATAATATTTTTATTAACTTAAAAACACGGTAAAATGATCTTAAGAAATTATAACGAACATCATGTTTTGCGAATAAAATTGGCATGCTTATATTAAGTTCAATCGTTAGAATTAAATGTTTGCACTTTATATTTATTACATATACACTTTGTGTATTATTTTATTTTCATAAAAATGTTACATAAGATGGTGGCGAATGTGACGTAATAGTTTTTTTCAGCAACGGTTTTCGTTATCCGTGTCAATAGACTCACTACCAGGGATGCCGAAGACAGTGCGGAGTGGTTAAGAAAAATTCGGAAAGCAGAACTCGGGCACAGAAGCGTAAGCTTGTGTTACAACTGGGATTTAAAGGGCTAGGATGATGATGACGTTTGCTTCAACAACATCGTAATAATTCAAGTTGGAACTAATTGCAATGCATTCAATGTTTTAATTTTAAAATCTAGATAATTTTAACGTGATAGATAATTTTAATTTTAATTTTAATTTTAACGTTGTGTTGTGTTCCGGCATTAGTGTTAAATTCTAAGCTGGCCGCCAGCCTGTCTGCTGTCCTACAGCAATAAAAAAACTAGCAAAAGGAGAAATTAGTGACATTAATTTATGCTGAAAAGTATAGAAGGATTTTTTTTTAATCCTAAAAATATTCCAACAGAGCTCCATTCGATTGATTGATACGTAAAGGTCGTGGTGGAAGCTTATATATTTTCATAATATTTTTTAGATCAAGCGATTTATATATGCACCTGCCGTCGAGTACAAAGCTTTACAAGATATCAACGAAATTGCTCAGGGATAAAAATACACCGAAGGAAGAGATTGCAAAGGGTTTACAGGTAAGCAGAACTAGTATAACTCTTCTTGTAAGTACATATTGGATAGTACGTAACCCCGAATGGGTTGACATTTTGGAACCAGGGGTATAGCGTATTTAGTATTGTACGATGACAGTAAAGAAGATCAGGGACTTCTTCTTGTTTTTATAAAATATTAGCTAACCCGGCAATGTTATGTGATATAAATATTAAAAAAAACGTCATGTTTAAATTTTGCAACAAAAAGTAGCCTATATCATTCTCCATGGACCAATCTCTGTACCCAAATTCATCAAAATTGGTTCAACGGTTTGGGGGTTAAAATGTGCCTGTCGGCAGCGTTACCTTCACATTTAAAATATTAAATAATTTATTTTAATAACTTCGATTGTATTCGTGTAATGGCGGAATGACCTAATACCTACTTAAGTTACAATTATTGAGTATTGCATTATTTATTCTGTAGGTATTCGGTAGGTAGGTAGTATTTTATCATCTTTTTTCTGCAGCAATAAATAAAAAAAGAGCAGAGACTGACCGAAATCGATAATAAATAAAACAACAGAAAGTTTGCACGGAATGACAATAAAACTGAATGAATGGAAAAAATAAATAAAAGATTGCATATTCATAGACAACTCTGTTTACATCTTTTACGAAACCGGATATAAAACGAAGATTGCGATTTCAGGTGATCGGAGACAGAGGACCGCAGTCACAAGGTACTGCGTGTGATTACGATCCGGGGACCAAAGTTTTATTCAACACACAAGTAAACAATTCTTTACTGTATGAATTTTCAATCATCGCATATTCGAAAAATCTCATCATTTAAAAAACGATTAACGTATTTATTGTTAACTTTTAACGATGTCGGTAGCTTGTGAATGAATCCATCCAGGTTTTTTTTGGGTAAATAGGCAATCTCTAACTAAGGTTTAAAATATATGAAACTACTACCCGTGCGCAATAAGTTGAGACCTGGGGGCGGTGACGCCACAGACGCATGGTTGAACTGTGCACAAAAAAACGTAAGCGAAACTAAATACCTATAATGCGGCGTTTTTGCACACACACACACAAGTTTTTATGTCCATCTCGTAGCAGGTCTTGACATTTCTAGTAGACGCAATCATGTTATCATTTGACTATCTATATTTACTAGGTGGTAGGGACCCAAACCTTATATTGTGTTCCGACATAAATGTAACCCAAGTTAGCGGTACTTCTGGCGTCGCACACATCCATAGGCGATGAAAATTGCATACTATTAATTGGGCCGTCTGCCTCAGCCACAGTAATAATAATAAGAACATATCAAGTCAGCATTTTAGCTTGATAACCCTTCTATTTGAGAAGGCACGCTATTATTAGTCAGCTGTCAATATGGCATTGTTCTTCTCTTAGATTAACATGTTGATCGAAGGTTCTTCTAGTACTAGTCAAAAATATCGTATAATGTATTTTGTCTAGCCAGGGTTCACTGACGGGTTATAATTTAAAACAGCTGCCAGCAGATGCGGTAGCGGTAGTTGCATCATACATATTCTTGCAGTTTCCTCACTGCAGGGGCGAAGTAAGAATACTAACCCCTCCGGCCGGGGTCACCCTGTCGTTAAAGGCGAGCGACCTTAGCTAGGTGATAGGGCTCTTAACCCGTTCAGATGGCCACCTTGTCTTGTGTTCCAGTGTAAGTGACCTAGGTTATAGTTCTCCTATGCGGATGGCATCGTGTTAGCTATGCCCCTGGCGTCGGAATCATCTATAGACATCAATCGATATGTTGCGGTTCCACATAAAAAAAGTTTTACGACAACGATTAAAAAGAATAATAAACGGTTTTCTTAGCTATTCGAAAATGGCGTGGGTTGCTGGCAAGTGGAAAAACCGTTTAGCGAAGAAAATACTCCTGTGATCATTAACGACTGTAATATGTTAGAATTTCCTAATGATATAAAGGTAAAACTCGTATTTTCCGTAAATTCTAGCTTTATTCGTATAAGTTTGGGGTTATTAGTGAGTTTCATTGTTTTTTATTTTTTCTTTCTGATGTTGCCATGGTCCACAGGCGGCGGTGACCACCTGGTTTAGGGTGGGCACTTTGCCTATCTGCTAAACTCCAGCTATAAGGTTGAGAATGGTTTTTAAAACTAATAAACAGAATGAGTAATACACACACACACAGACACATACAGACACACACAGACATATACACACAGACACACACACAGACACATACACACAGACAGTCACACATGCAGACACACACACACACACACACAGAGACACACACACACACACACACACACACACACACACACAGAGAGAGAGAGAGAGAGCGAGGGGCTAGGGGGAGAGAGAGGGAGAGAGAGAGGGAGAGAGAGGGAGAGAGAGAGAGACGTGGACACACATACACACACAACGTCATCTTAGTCCCAAACTAAGTCACATAGCACTTATAGGTAAGATAACTAATATATTTTATAATGTTTTTTTTTAAATAATAAATAAATATTATACATAAACCCCAGACGCAGGACGGGAATCGAACCCGTGACCTCTGCAAGCGTACCGACGTTTGTTACCCGTTACGCCTGCCGATCTCGTGGCCCGCGCCGGCGCCGGCCCGCCGTGTCTTAAGGCCTTCTTAAGGGTTGGCGCCAGGGGGTCAGGCTTTCGTCCCCCCGACGCTCCTGTAATAACTCTAGGAGTTGAGGGGGGCCACGGAACAGCACGCGGCCCTCTCCCTCGCGGCAGTAGTGCGGGCGGCGGATCCTCCCCCGACGGGCCACCCGCAGCCGCTCTCTACGGCGGCCGGAGGTCATTGCTTGCCCTCCGGCGCCGATGACGTGGCCTGCGTTGGCGGGAGGGGAGTGTGGTGGTGGCCGTCCATCCAGGATCAGCCCCGACCATCGGGTACCCGCCCTTACCTCTGTTATCTTCAGGTACCTTAGAAACAGGCAGAGGTGAAGTCTATCTTCTATAGCACCGTTGTGATTTTAAAATTCGATGAAACAGAAAGATACAAACATGTTTCAAAATTGGATTGAGCCGGCGAGAGAATGAGAAGCATACAGTGTGGTTGTGCGGGAAATTAAAGGATTACTCAAACGCCACTATCGGAAGCTGGCACTACGGGATCTTGCTCCCCTTTTTGATTGCGGTCAAGGCCGGAGGGCAGCGGTAGCTTCTACGCACGGTTCGAAGTGGACTGTGCCGCGGGGGGACGATCGCCGCGAGAGCTGAGCCGCGCTCCTCGCCAGCGGCACGGTATCCTTTTCATAGCGGGTGTGTTGGTAATATAGTGAGCGGGGCGTAGAAGCAGAGTGCGGGAGCGGATAACAGAAGCGGGGTGTAGGAGCGGAAAGGAGAAGAGCGGTGCATGCTCAACGCCCAGCACATACACAGTGTTTCCTATAATCTTCGTCTTCACTTTGTTTGGACTTTCGATTTGTGTGGTTCTATTTTTCTGCCGTGTATGAATTGCACACACACACACACACACACTTTTTCTTTTAATGAGAATCTTCTACTCAGGTGGACCACGATGGCAATCTGTGGATCCTTAGCGACCGGCAGACGAAGTTTTTTAACGAATCAATGGATTTCACGCAAATGAATTTCAAAGTGCTGACTGCGCCGGCGCCAGATGTCATAATGGGCACGCCTTGCGAAAAGAAATCCGGCTTCAACAAAGCTTTTGGATTCATGAAGCGGCCGAAATCGGCGAGTGAGTTCCTCCTTAAAATTATACAGCTTTACTAGCTGACCCGGCAAATGGTATTCTATCATAGATTAAAAAAATTAACTTTATTACGTTCACCCCCTTCAAGGTTCATTTTCGTGACAGAAAGAAACCTATGTCCTTATCCAAGGTCCGATCTATCTCTATATCGAAATTCATCAGACTTGGTTCACCGGTTTGGGCGTGAAAACGTAACAGACAGACAGAGTTATTTTCACATTTATAATAATAGTATGGATGTTGGCTTAGTAAGAATCATCTTCACCTAGGTGTTGAATACCAGTTGTCGAGTTAATTTTGGATTTTGGGGTAAATTGTAGCGACAACCTCCGTGTCGCAATAGGTAACGAACAGCGGAATATACCTGGAGCTCACATGTTCGATACCCGTTTCAAGTCAGTGTTTAAATTATGTTTTTTTTTTCAAAACAAAAGTGTATAAATAGTATATCCGTTGTCTAGTACCCATAACACAAACGCTGTGTTAATTTTGGGACTAGATGGCGCTGTGTGAATGGTCACTTAAAAAGTTATAAACATCAAGACGTGGGACTGTTCTACCCATGCAAGCGTCCATTACGATACGGTCGTCAAAGATTTTGAATGACTTTTTACACATTTCGGAGCACTTCTTAATGTTTAAACTTTTTTTTAATTACAGGATCTAATCAATCGGTCTCCAAATGTGGAAGTGCTCGCAGTGACAAGGGTTGCAAACATTAGTTAACAATATTGTGACTAAAGAGAAATTACGATAAAATTGTAGCATCCCAAACTATAACATTTTATTGTTTTTATGCTTCTACACGGGATAAATTAATATTGTAATATTGCCAATTATTGTTCGGTTACGATGAAACATTTTCTATTCAGTGGCTCGGCAATATTTTGTCGTTGTCAAACAAGCTATCTATATCTGCTAAGTGCAAAAAGTTAAACTTTGAGATATGTAGTAAAAACATTCTGGTGTAAAATTGTAGAAACAATTCCATTGGCAGTGATTTATATTAATGTAATGATTAGAATCACATAGCGGTTTTAATGTATCAAATTTTGGGTGGTAAACTAGTCATAATAGTCAAAATGTTATTTCAAAAAAATGCACATAGCAGATATTGGTATGACAATGACGATTTGTTACCATACTCTTCTAGTATTAGGTATATTTCGCTTCATGTGGCCAAGGATACGTTACGTCACAGATTGGACCATTAATTTATTATGACAACGATTACGGCAATATTGTATATAATATAGCTGATTGTTGGCAATATTGCTGACTAATGTAACAAAGTTAAACATTAGCACCATTGAAAATAGCAAAACTTTATCATTGTATGTCAAGAAATTTACTAATATTAAGGATTTAATAAGGAAACGAAGCATATTATTCGAAATAAAAAAACAATGGAAAATATAATTTTTTTATTTAAATTTACAACTTGATAATAACTAGAAGGATCTGTTTCACCAATAGTGATCAAAAAATATATATACTTAAGTAATAATAAAAAATCAACACCTGAAGTTGATTTCATTCTTTTAAACTAAAGGATAAAAATAAAAGTAAAAACAATTCAAAAATGTTTGTCTACAAGGGCAAAATTAATAAAAAAAAACGATAGTCAAACAGATCCGTAATCTAAGTGATAATTATGTAATATATCAATTGAAATATTTGCAGAGTGCCGACAATGTCTTCTACGTCGTTTTCCGTTCGCTTCAGTCTTAAGTCAAATATAAATAACAATAAAATTCCTCGGAAACGACACGCCCGTACATGTGTGGCTCTAGAACATTCTATACACAAAGACTCGTGCACACTGTCGCATCGCAAAAACTATGCACAAGTTGAAATCTAGAGATATTTTTATTTAAACGTCGCGCAGGGGCGTAGTAAGGATACAAACCAATGCAAGGCTGTCTGGATGGCAACTACCCATGTTTTTTTTATTGCTGTAGGACAGCAGACAGGCTGACTGCATACTTAGAATTGGCAGTTACCGTCGCCTATGGGTGTTTTCAACGCCAGAGGCATTGTGAACACGCTGCTAACCGCGTAATGGTACTGGAACCATCTTATGCCAGAGCATAACACAAGGTTATTATGTCGGAATATTTAAAAACCAGGAGTGGTTGCATTCCAGACAGGCTTAGAGCGCAACCACCTAGCTTGGGTTGTTTATTCGCCTTTTACGACAAGCCGACTCCTGTTACAGAGGTCAGTATTCCCTCTTCGCTCCGTACGGTGTAAATATTCCGCCATAATGCGCGGTGTTAGTGAGTCAGATTCCAGAGTTGGTCGCGAACGGAAGTGTGGCGGTGTCCTTGGCGCCGCTAACACATATAAGCGGGTTTGGTTCCCACACAACACAAGATATTTTTATGATATGTAAAAAGGCCTGGCGTACAGAAATGTGCTAGAAAACACCTATAAATAAAACCGAATTTTAAATATTCAACAATCATGTCATTACTGTAAAGCAGTATGATAAAAATATATTGCGGATCGACAGTGTATACGCGGCTTTACATAAAAACTTAAGAACATTATAGTCTATTTAATCTGCATTTATGATTACGTTTTCTATACAATAAGAATTAGATGCAAAATCTCAAAATATCAAAGTGACTGTGAGCCTGTTATTTACAATTTGTAAAAACAGAACATGTGCTTTTAAAGCGCCTTTCAGCCGGCATTTTAGTTTTCACCTTGTTTAAACTATCGTATTATTTTTACAGTCTATATTTTTAATTTTTACTATGAATGAATATGAAAAATCCGCCACGTGTGCGTTAACACGTTTTTTTAAAATTAATTATTGAAACGGGAATACGTAGCTTTTGTTGTTTTTTATTGATGTGTGAATAAACAAACAGGCGAGCCCATATAATACGTAGTTACCATCGCGTATAGATAGAGATTACAACTTTTTGAATCGTAATATCTCAGGAACGGTGGCTCTTAGGAAAAAAGTATTGATGCCTTTTTTTATAGATAATTTTATGGTCTACAATTTTTGTCTGAAGTAATTTTATGAAAAACCTTACCATTTTGGTGAAAATCGCAAAAAACTCTCTTGACCTTTGACCTCGAGTAAATTTGATTCCAAGTACCAGAAAGATGGGGAACTTTGAAATGTTATTTTTAATTATTTTTTGAACAATTTCGCTCACTTTCAGCTTGATGTTAATTTATGTACCTTGGACTATACGTTTCTAAACCCAAAACGCAGCGCAGTATGATATGGGGTTATTCAAAGACGTTATTAAATTTTCTTTTGCGACGGGTTAAAGTATAATCAAATATATGGCCAGTTCTACTTTCTCGGGTGGTCTAAGTTACCTGAAGAAGTATAATATTTATTAATAAACCAGCTGTTCCCGCCCGTATCGCTGATCGAATAACATTAAAGAAGTAAATCGAAAAAATATGAGAAGTTTCGTACGCATGCACGCTACACCGCTTGCCCCACTTCTCCGCGGCAAAAAACACATATTTCTTAAAACTTTAATAACTTTATATTAAATGAAGATATCGCAATAATTTTGTTTTAGATAAGAGCCTAAGTGTTTACGTCACTTCTTGGAGAACAAAAAAACCAAAAAGTAGACTGTTATAATTCAGTGTATTTCTGAATTTCTCCATACATACAAAAATTCCCGTTCGCTTACACAAATTGAATGCAGGGAAAAGATAGCGCGATTCAGCAAGTTACAATTTTCGAACAACGCCATCTAGTTATAAAAGTTAGAACTACATACGACAACTTATATTTAATCTTATGAATTTTTACACTTCAACATTCCGCCCACCAAGGACATAATGTCCTTCATAACCGCCCACCGTGATATAAATACAATCTTTGGCAGGCACAATAAATACATTAAAATTTTCCCTTTTTTACATAACAATTTGCGCTAATACAATAAATTTCTAACACGACTTATTAACATCAACTTATTCACTAATTGGTAGAATACAAAGTTTAGAAGTGGGACGTTTAATAATAGAATTTTTACATTTTAGAGATACCACTCTAGTTAATCCATCTAAACCAGGATGTTTTTCAATAATTTTGCCAAAAAGCCATCTACATGGAGGTAAATCGTCCTCATTCACCAAAACGATGTCCCCCACCTTAGGTTCTGGAACTTTATAAGACCATTTATAACGGTGCATGAGATGCGTTAAATATTCATTCGACCATCGCCGCCAAAAGTGTTGAAGCATTAGTTGTGTAAGTTGCCAGCGCTTCAAAGAGCTTAGATGGTGACCTTTATAGGTCACTTCAGGCACTGCTACTAAGGATTCCCCTATTAAGAAATGACCTGGTGTCAGAGGTACGGATTGATCTGGATCATTTTGGATAATAGTTAATGGGCGAGAGTTTAGACACGCCTCAATTTGACTCAGAAGGGTGGTCATCTCCTCATATGTCAACGTAGAATCGCCAATTATTCGCCTTATATGATATTTGGTTGATTTTATACCCCCTTCCCACAATCCGCCAAAGTTTGGAGCCTTGGGTGGTATAAAATGCCAATTTGTTCCCAGTAAAGCGAGACCATCGGCTACCTCTCGAATCATGCTTGATTTCTCTGCGTCGAACAAAGCCTTAAGTTCTTTAGACGCTCCCACAAAATTTGTTCCATTATCACTGTACAAGTTTGCACAATGCCCACGCCTAGCCACAAAACGTTTAAATGCCTCTAAAAAACCTCTTGATGTCAGGTCACTAACTGCTTCGATATGAACAGCCTTCGTGACCATACAGACAAATAAACATACATAGCCCTTGTACCCCTTATGTCCTCTACCCCTTGAAGTCCGCAACATAATTGGGCCTGCGTAGTCTACTCCACTATTCAGGAATGGTCGAGCAGGTGTGACCCGAACTGACGGTAGAGACCCCATAAGCTGAGTTTGACTCCTAGCCTTGTGACGACAACATGTGATACATTTACGCACATGATGCCTTACGAGATTTTTCGCCCCAATTATCCAGTAAGCTGATCTTAAGTAATTAAGCATGAGTTGTACGTCCCCATGCAGTGTTTTCTTGTGCGCATGGGCGACAATTAAATTTGTTAAAGCTGATTTGTTTGGCAATATAATTGGGTGCTTAATGTTCTCTGGTTCCGGAGAATGTGAGATTCTACCGCCCACCCTAAGTAATTTTCTTTCATCAAGAAAGGGCGTGAGCGACAATAGCTTTGACTGTTTCCTTTGGACCTGCCCATAGGCTTGGATTTCCTTTAATTCCTGGTTGAATACTGTAGCTTGAGCCAGTCTTATACAAGTATTTAACGCTTCGTCTAATTCAAACGTATTTAAATACTTTGTTCCCTTATTTCCTCGTGAATCATTTCTTGTGACAAATCTTCTGCAATATGCTACGACACGAATTAATTTTGTAAGCGAAGAATATTTGTCCAGAATCGATTCCTCAGTAGTGCCGACGTGAACCTTTATTGATTCCTCTTCGAGAGTATGATTATCTTTCAATTTGGGGTATGTAATTTTCTTCTCCCATAAAAACCTCGGACCAAATTTCCATATGTCTAACGTAGCAAGATCCGCTGGGCAGACACCACGTGATGCACAATCAGCCGGATTGTTCTTTGTAGAGACGTGGGACCATTGGCAAGGTTCGAGAGTCGTTTGTATTTCCGCTACTCTGTTGGCTACAAATGTTTTCCAGTTACTGGCATGTTTACTCAGCCAGGCAAGCACTACAGTGGAATCCGTCCAAGCTCTAAGTTTGGTTTTCTGAATGTTAAGAACCCCAGCAACCTCCACCAACAACTTAGCTAATAATACAGCCCCACATAGCTCTAATCGTGGTATGCTAACTTGCTTTACAGGGGCTACTCTCGTTTTAGCACCAACTAAGCTGACATGGACAACTCCTGATGCATTTATTACACGCAAGTATGTTACAGCTGAGTAGGCGATAGTGGATGCATCTGAGAAGCCATGTAATTCTACAACCGCATCATGCGAATTTGTGTGCAACCACCTGGGAATACAAAATTTTGTCAGTTGAGCTAGCTCGTCACGGTAAGTATACCAATCCTTTAATATATCAACTGGTGGTTTCTCATCCCATCCTGTCCCAGCTATCCATAATCGCTGTATAAAAACCTTTGCTTTTATAATGCATGGTGCTATCCATCCCAATGGATCAAATAACCGCGATACATCTGATATAATTTTCCTTTTTGTTACAGGTGCTGAGAGCGGCGGCAGCTTTACAGAATACTGAAATTCATCACGGGTTCTGTTCCAGGTAAGTCCCAAAATTTTGATTAATTCATTTTGCTTTATTTCCAATCCTTCCTTGATATCCTTGTTTTCTCCTTTCATTATTTCTACTAGTTTATCATTATTGCTATTCCATTTTTGTAATTTGAATCCTGCCTTGCTTAATAGTTCATTCATTTCATTAAATATTTTAACTCCTTCCTCTAAAGTTTGTGAACCACTCATAAAATCATCAACGTAAAAATCGCTTAGCACTCTTTCAGCAGCAGCAGGATATTCAGCACCATAGTCGCGAGCCACTTGTTGAAGTGCCTTAACTGCAAGGTATGGAGCTGACGCTGTACCGAAAGTGACTCTGGTAAGTCGATAATGTGTGATTGCATGACTTGGTTCATCTCTCCAAAGTATTCTTTGGAAATCATTATCATCGCTGTGTGTTTTTACTTGACGGTACATTTTGATTATGTCTGCCGAAATACAGATTGGAGCAGATCTCCAACGCATGATAATATGCCTGAGTTCCGGCTGCAAGGTAGGTCCAATTAATAGATGATCATTTAATGATTTATTGTTTTTACCTTTACAGGATGCATCGTACACTATTCTCACCTTCGTGGTCTCTTTATCATTCCTTATTACGGGGTGATGTGGTAAGTAAACTGCCTTTTTATTTTTTATTTCTTCATTAGGTACTATTTCCATGTGATTTAAAGATAAGTATTCATTTATAACTTCTTGATATTTTGTTTTTAATGTTTCATTCTTACTTAACTTTGTTTCTAATGATTTTAATCTTTTTTCAGCTATTTCCTGAGACGACGTCACCTCTGGACTATCGGTATTAAATGGTAAACGAACGATGTATCTACCATCGCTATCCTTGGTAAGTGTTTTTTCAAAATATTCTTCACAATATTTTTCTTGATTAGTCAAGAGCTTCTCTCTTGGCATTTGAATGTCTGATTCTAATTCCCAGAATTTTTTCAGTGCATCATTTTCCTCTAAACAACAATGCATCGTATGGATTGATTTAGATGCATTAAAAGTTATAGTTGTTGTGGCACCTGATAACACCCAGCCTAAGCTTGTTGCTTGGGCTAGAGTACCGTGCGGACCCTTCAAGATTCCATCCCTCAATACTTGGCTGTACACCTCTGCACCCAATAAAATGTCAATTTTATTTGGAGAGTGGTAATGTGGATCAGCCAAGGTTAAATCCTTTAGTTCTTTCCAATCTACTAACTCAACTTTACTAGATGGAAGCATTGATGTGATGCTTTTGAGGACATGAGCTCTTACTGATATGTTGACATTTGGGTAGATTTGAGACCTGATATCTATGATTACCGCTGCCCTTGAGATTAAGCCTTTTGACTTGCCTAATCCACTAATTTTGTTTGTTGTTGGTATCTTTTTCAGACCTAGATATTGTACCGTTGCTTCGGTGACAAATGAACCTTGAGAACCCTGATCGAGAAGTGCTCGGATTATGTAATCCGTGCCATCCTTCGACCGAGCCTTTACTAACGCTGTAGCTAGTAACACTTGTTGTACCTTTTCAGAAGAAAAGCATGAAACAAGTGGTGTTGGATCAGCTGACGAGGTGGAGCCCTCTTTTTGATTAGTGCTTTGACCACCTTCAGCTTTACTGTTACCCGTTGTGGGGTGAAGGAGAGTGTGATGGGTTCGATTACACTCCTTGCATTTAAAACGAGTTAACTTGCACTCTTTTACAGAGTGATTTGCTCCCAGACAGTTAAAACAAATATTATTTTTCATAACAAAGTTACGCCGATTAGCGACTGTGGTCTTGTGAAAATTATTGCATGCACTTAACTTGTGAATTTCCGAACAAAATGGACAAGATGTGCTGCTGACATGAAAGGTATTAATTTTGTTATGTTGATTTTTAGTAACACTAGATTTTGTATTAATGAATTCTATGGCTCTATATCTTTTACTCACAAAATCTTGAAACTGATCATAGGTGGGCAACTCGTCTGATGAAATGATTGATGTCACATGAAATTCCCATTGCCGGCGTGTTTCGGGGTCTAATTTTAAAGTTAGAATGTGGATGACTAATACATCCCAAGACTTTACATCTATCCCTAAATTAATTAATGTTGCTAAACAATCGTTAGTAGTATTTACAAGACATTTCAAGCTATCGGCTGATTCCATTGTCATATTCTTTTGGCTGAATAATGTTTTTAAAATGTTATGACAAATGTACTTTTTATTATTATATCTTTCCTTCAACAATTCCCAACATCTATTAAAATTAGCTCCTTCTATTGGTATATGTCTAATTGATTGCTCAGCATCTCCCGTGAGATACCCTTTTAAATAATGTAACCTTTGAACATTGTCCAAAGTGTGATTTTTTATAACTAATGAAGTGAATAAATCTTTAAACGTTAACCATTGAGAATATTCACCAGAAAATGATGGGATTTGTATTTTGGGTAATTTCATGCTGATGTTGTGAATTGGATTGGATTTATCTACATCGAGTTGAGATGAATCCTTGTGACTAAATTGATTAAGATACTCCTTTAATTCGCCTTTGTGGTCCAAATAAATTTCTTCGGTTTTATCATAAATTTCGTTTTTAATATAATCCGTGGTTTGCAAGTCTTTAGGGTCACAAGTTTTCATTAACTCCTTGTGGCCTGATAAAAATTCAAGCCATAATTGGTCTATTGACTCAATTCTATTCTCTATGTAAACTTGTTTACTAATGCGATCTTTAGGAGATTTTTTAAAATTAGTTCTTGCCTTATTTATGCGAGAATATAAATCGACTTGAAAATTTATGAGGGCCTGCATATTTGTATGTTGTAATATTCTAAACAATAGTTACTAAGCACAAGTTATTCAAAATTTAAAAAGGTATTTGAAATATTTGTTCAGATAAACATTGAGCGTAGGTTACCCGATGAACTCTTATAAAGAATTATTCTGTTTAAATTTAACATTCATAAATTTTTAAAGTTCTTAATATAAATTATTCAAAATTTTCTAAGTGTTTGAGATATTATTTATAGATCAAAGAAAAATTGGGCATAGGTTCCCCGTCTAAACACTTTTAAGGAATTATTCTAAGTCTAAACTGAACATGCATTAATTTTTTAAAGTTCTAAGCAAACTATGTTAAAAGTTAAAGTCCCAATGATAATTGTGTGATTCCTGACAGTGACAAATAAAAATACTCACAGTTTTTGTTGACTCACATAATACACTGCAATCCAGAGTAGAATGCACTTTTCACTTGACGTCAATTTGATTGACGTTTGACACTTCACTCACTAAACTGATAACTTGACTGATGATGTGGACTGTATGGTTGACCTTCACTCGTGGCTTCCTTCAGCTCGGTTGCTCCCTGCAACTTGGACTGGCTCCGCCCACGGTGACACGACACGCCTTGGATTGGGGCGTCGTTGCTGCGCAGGTGTCTCCGGACACCTTTGAACTGGATGATGCTTTCCTGACCGATGTCTTCCTCTGAAGATGCGGTCCGAAGCTGACGATGCTGGCTGGATACAGCACCCGTCGGCCACTGTTGGTACTTGCGAGTTTGTGATAGCGATCCACTATCCGCAAGTATGATGCTCAAAAACCTCACCGAGATATCCGATCTCGATAGGACCAATGTTTACGTCACTTCTTGGAGAACAAAAAAACCAAAAAGTAGACTGTTATAATTCAGTGTATTTCTGAATTTCTCCATACATACAAAAATTCCCGTTCGCTTACACAAATTGAATGCAGGGAAAAGATAGCGCGATTCAGCAAGTTACAATTTTCGAACAACGCCATCTAGTTATAAAAGTTAGAACTACATACGACAACTTATATTTAATCTTATGAATTTTTACACTTCAACACTAAGTTAGCCCTTAACCCTTAGGTCTAAGGAATAAAACTTAAAAGATTTAATTGAATTCAATCCAGTAGTTTTGCTGTGATGCGCGCACAACTGCAGACCTTTCTATCCGTGCAGTGGCGGAGAAACAATACTAACCTCTGCAGCCGGGGTCGGCCTGTCGTAAAAGGCGACAAAACAACCCACCTGGTAGGGCCCCAAGCCCTCCTGGATGGGACCACCTTTAGTCTTAAGTATGCCGCCATAATAACCTTGTGTTGTGTTCCGGCATTAGTGACCTAAGTTCCTGTACTCTTACAGGTAACTGCTAAATTGTAAGTGGGCCATCAGCCTGTCTGCTGTCCTACAGCAATAAAAAAGTACCTCTATCATTTTATTTATATAGATAACAGACCATAGCGTCCCGCGGCTGGTCTCCCCCCCTCTAGAGGAAATGGGTAGTACACCAGGCACGCTAGTCAATTCGACGATACTCTAAACAAGGCAAAACGCTCGCTCTCCATGATATGCGATTTTCATAAATTAATTTCCTTTCATGTAATAATTATGTGTTGATAATAACTGCTTTAGCGTGAATTGTATTAATTACTGTTTAATTTTTAACTCGTTTATCTAAATTTAAGATAATATTTACAGTTTATAATCATAGGCCAAAATAAGAAGCTTACATTGTTTTATATAAATAATTTTAAAAAAATATTAAAACACACATATGTATGTATTGGTTTTAGCAAATACGTTTCAGAATATAATCAGTATTTTTTATTATAACGTGCTTCGAAAATCTAAGGATTTGAAAATAAATAAATGCGCAGGCACAACTTTTTGTCACTAATTTACTTGCTTCCAAAGCTACATCTGACTTTTCAAATAACTTTAATTTTCTCTGTGGCCGGGGGCAGCCTGTCACAAAGGCGACAAAACAACCCAAGCTACATGGTAGGGCCTCAAGCCCGTCTGGATGGTAACCAACCCTAGTGTATAATAAGTATGCCGCCATAATAACCTTGTGTTGTGCTCCGGCATTTGCGACCCAGTTTTAAGAATTATTACGCGGATGGCAGCATGTTAGCGGCGCCCCTAGCGTTGCAAACATCTATAGGCGACGGTAACGGCTAGCTACCAAGTGGGGCCGTCAGCCTGACTGCTGTTCGTCAGCTATAAAAAAAATCTGACCAAAATTGCGCAACCAATAGTAACACAACATTTGAAAAATACGATAGTTGCGCCTGCACATGTAATAATCGATGTAAAATATTTCGTTACGTCACCCATTTTCATCGGCAGATAGAACTAGCATATGCGATCGAACATTCTAATTTAATCCTTCACAAATTATCATAATTTAATTAACTCATTTATCAATAAACTAAATTCGATAAAAATTGTTTCATGTAAGACAGGGATACCATTAATCATAATTACGATTTCTTATCTGTATATGGAGTAATAGAAAACTTTATCACTTGTATTTTAGAATTTGATGTGTCAATGTACATTTTATAGAAAATCAAAAAAGAGAACCATCTAAGAGTGCTCTATGAACAAAATTATATATTTACAATCAAATTAAAATGGCCTATTAACTTATGTTTATTTACTTTATGAGCAGCATGCTCGATTAAAGTACATCTATATCCCGATTTACACGGATGATAGGTTCCCGACAAAACAGTGTAAAATAGATACCGTGTGAATCGAGGGATAGGTGTATCGCAGAACCTTCGAATTATGAGATACACCCATATTAATATATCAACTAAACTGACAAAGAATTATAGGAAATCGAATTCCACACTTTTGAGCTATCGGCTTTCAAGCCACAAATCTATTATAGAACACTTACTTTATTTTGCTAACTCTCAAAGTATGGTCAGAAAAAAAAATAGTTCATAAATAGAAGTCAACTTGAAAATGGACCAACAGAACCGGCAAATGTACAGCTTAAACTGATTTAGGCCTATCTGGTGTCCGTGCCTTCGGTGGGCCTGTGTTCGGGGGTGGTGGACGAAAGCCGTTTCTTCAATGGTGACTTGTATTCCCACCCGTCTTCACCTTTCGGACTGAATAACTGGGAATAAAAATTATCGAACTTTTAGTAAAAAAAAATTTAATTCCCCGATATAAGCGCATGATCTCCGTAATGTGGAATGACGAAAATGAATTTAAGAAAAATCTGAAAAGTGTATTACATGAGATTTATTTCTTGTTTAATTTTAAAACGTAATTACTGGCTTTTAAATTCACTGCTATTGGAGCTTGTATTAAATTAAATAAAAACTGACTAATTTAAGCAGAGAGAGAGAGCAGATTTATTACATGAGAGAAATTTAATTGAAATACTATATTAAATATGTACACATTAAGAAATTATAGTACAGTAGAATCCGTTTATTATGACATCGGCTGTGACATGACCCATTTATAGTAAATTATGTCTGGTTATAGTGACCACCGACATGATTCCTAACACCTTCGGCAGTGTTCGAGAGGGTCACGTGACGCGTGCGTGGCACACAGTTATAGTATTAGACACTTTTATTACAATACAATAAGGAAAAAAATAAAATCAGACAAACATTACTGATTTGTTATGTAAAAAATGAAAATATATATAATGAACTAATTACGTACATTTTTACATATTTTGATTTAATGTTGTGATCCTCTCTATTAAAATAAATACATACATTATATACCTAACAAGAGATAATTTATTTCCTTAAGAATGCTTTATATGACGTGTTTGTCACTTTCCTTCGATGTTATTATAAACGGATTCCACTGTATATGAGTATGTAACGCTAGGTATGGGCTTCCTAAAGAGAAAAGATATTATGCGTACGGATTACACACATTGGTGATATCGATATGCAACACGCAACTCAGCTCCTTCACCCTCTGTACGTGAAATTATGTTATATGTACATTAGGCGAAAAAAAACTGCCAACGTTGGAATTGTTTCCCATGAACTTTGAGTGTACGTAATTATAATCTCATACATCATACCTGCGTATTCCACTTAAGACCCTGCGCCTCCCGCTGCTTGACGGCGTCCCGCTGCGCCTGCTCAACCTGTCGCTTGGCGGAGGTGGCGGCGTCGCAGTCGGCCGCGCGCAACGCGCACGTCACGTGCCGCCACACGCGCCGCGACTCCTGCACAGTCTGCCTGCTGACGGGCGCGACGCGTTTTCGCCGCGGCTTCATGTTGGACACTTCGAATAACACTTCCGTGCGCTGATGCAATATGTTATTTTAATATCATAATCATCATCCTAGCGTTAGTCCCAGTTGTCACCCAAACTTTCGCTTCGGTGCCCGGGGTCCGCTTTCCGACTTTTTCTACTCCACTTCGCGCGATCTTCAGCATCCCTGGTAGTGAGCCCATTGGCACGCATATCACCCTTGACGACGTCAAGCCAGCACTTTTTGGGTCTACCCCTCCTGCCGGGGCCCGGCGGAGGCGGCATGGCCAGACATTTGTTTCCCACGTAAGCATCCGGTTGCCGTAAAACATGGCCATACCAACGGAGCCGACACTCCTGCAATTTATCTGCAATGTCACGGACATGAAGACTACCGCGAATGCGGGAGTTCCTAACGCGGTCCTTCCGCATCACTCCACACATCCACCGCAGCATATTCAACTCCGTGACACGCAGTTCTTGCTTGTGTCGCTCTAACACCGACCACGCTTCACAGCCGTATAAAAGGACAGGCCTAATGATGGTCTTATAGACCTGTCCCTTCAACTGTATTGTAACAATATGTTATTTTAATATAACAAGATATTATTACTATTTATTACAGTCAAAAACTGTAATACTTCATCAATATTCTAATGACAATATATGAAAAAATAAATACTTCATTTCTTGGGAATTCGTTCTCAGTCCAAGCGGTAAAACTATGGAATTCCCTACCTGTTTAAATCCGTAAAGCCAAAACCCTTCCCATCTTTAAGAAATTGGTCTATAAACATTACTTTTTTACTTTAATTACGTCATGCTTATTTATTTATCCTTTCAGGACCGCGTTAGGAACTCCCGCATTCGCGGCAGTCTTCATGTCCGTGACATTGCGGATAAACTGCAGGAGTGTCGGCTCCGTTGGTACGGCCACGTTTTACGGCAACCGGATGATTACGTGGGAAACAAATGTCTGGCCATGCCGCCTCCGCCGGGCCCCGGCAGGAGGGGTAGACCCAAAAAGTGCTGGCTTGACGTCGTAAGGGGTGATATGCGTGCCAATGGGCTCAATACCAGGGATGCTGAAGACCGTGCGAAGTGGAGTAGAAAAAGTCGGAAAGCGGACCCCAGGCACCGAAACGAAAGTTTAGGTTGCAACCGGGATACTACGCTTAGATGATGATGATGATGATATTTATTTATCCTTTCACTGTTTTCTTTTTTTCTTTTTTTCCTTCATATATTTTGTTTAAATAGATTGAAAATATAATTGTTTATAGTTTTATAATATAAATACTATTTATGTTATTATTACGTATAATATACGTATTCCACTCCATTATACGGTTGCCTGGAAGATATCGCTTTTAGCGATAAGGCCGCCCATTGTATCACTTTAACTTTTTAAGTTTTCATTGTATATAAATTTAGTTGGTGAACAATAAATGTTGTTCGTTTCATTTTAAACTGAGAGAAATAAAAACTACGTTACAAATATTTTTTTAAATTGTTTTTGGGAAACCATCCTAATGATTTATATAGATCGTTTTACCGTTTTTATTTCGTTTAGAAATGTTTTAACATACGTGGAAATGTATTGTGAGGAAAATTGTGCAATTGTAAAGCTCGAAGTTTCTGATTGGTATATATAGTATTATATATAAACTTGTCATGTAGACCACCAGATAACGTTAGCCCTCAGTCAGGTAGACGGTAGAGGGCATGTACCGAACTCAGAACATTCGTTCACTTTGTTTATGTTCCTTAATAATGAAATCATAGATATAAATTATATATATTGGTGTCTATGGATATTCCACACCGTCATGTCATTTTCATTTAAGTGTCTCTGTCGCTTTTCTTTTTTCTATACCGAAGTACGCTGACGAGTCTTTAAATTAAATTAAAGATATAAAATAATAACAGAGTCGACGAATATGTGATTTAATTTGATTTTTCCACAAATGAGTGCTGCTTAACTGCGACCTCTAAAAGGTCTTTTACAACACCCTTATGAAAGTTTTTTTTTGTTATTGCTGTGGAACTTCAGACAGGCTGACGGTCCACTTAATGGTTAGCAGTTACCGTCGCCTATAGATGTCAGTGACGTTAGAGGCACCGCGAACACGCTGCTGTCTCATAGAGGTACAGGAACCTGGGTCACCAAAGCCAGAACATAACATAAGGTTATTATGGCGGCATACTTACACACTAGGCGTGGTTGCCATTCAGACGGGCTTGGGGCCCTACCACGTAGTTAGGGTTGTTTTATCTTTACGACAGGTCGTAAAAGGCGATTATATTAAGATTTCATCACAAAATTTTGCTATCAAACCATATCCTGGTCATTCAATATAATTATGCTATGAAACAAAAACATTAGTAGTTAGTCCACAAAATGATGGGGTAGCCTTGTGGTTGTTTCAGACAGTCAAGCCAAGCCACATAGCCAAGTTCTTAACCTCAACTGAACAATAATCATCCAAACGTATATAATTACAAACAAGAAAAAGTAGATTAGTTTAAAATAGTTTAAACTGAAGCCAACTCACCCCAGAGTCTGTCCATCTGCCGTCCATCCTGGTATTCCATTCGCCCTGCGCCGTGTAGTACGGCTTCTTGTCCGCGCCGGCGAACACTTCGCACGTGACCCGGTGCTTCTTGCCCCCGTAGAAGGGTTTCGTTAAGAACTCAATGTTCGCTTTGTGGCCGGTCTGTACGCATTCTATCACTACGGAGCCGCCGAGCTCTATCCATGGTATAGTCAGTATTGATCTGGGGAGCGAAGCAGATTATACGGTAACACGGCTACTCCACGTCTAAATAATGTTAGTAGAATCTACAAACAGTTTGTTCTGATCAGGTCATCCAGACGAGAACAAAGTCAAAGACAACACTAATAATTTTTTTTTATTCGCAATAAGTTCCTAGATTGAAGCGAAGTAGAAGAGTGAACTTGAAGTACGCGGAGTGTGCAGCTATATAAAAGTAGCTTCTTCAATAAATTCATTAATTGATAAATTTATTATAAAAACGTATACAGCCATAAAGGAACTACTTGCAAATTTTACGTTTTATTAGTATTTCAGCAAATGTAGTATTTTAAAAAATATAAAAGATACACCGCATTATTTTACCAATATGTCATAAATCATAATCCCGTTAACCCTTTTTCTACGGCTGTAGAACAGCAGACAGGCTGACGGCCCGCTTAAAATTTAGCAGTTACCGTCGCCTATGGGTGTTTGCAACGCCAGTGGCATCGCGAACACGCTGCTGTCCCATAAGGGCACAGGACCTTGGGTCACTAATGCGAGAACACAACGCAAGGTTATTATGGCAGCATATTTAAGACCAAAGGTGGTCGCCATCCAGACGGGCTTGGGTCCCTACCACGTAGCTAGGGTGAGTTGTTTTGTCGCATTTTTACGACAGGTCAACCGCGGCCGCAGAGGTTGTTAGTATTCTTTCTCCGGCTCTGCACGGATAAAATCAACTTGGTCACAACAAAGACCAGAGAAATCATTGGATAGATCGTTTCTAAATTAATTCTATCAGAACCTCAAAGTTGCTCGGAGTATATACAGTTACGTAACAAGTTAAAAAATATAAGCGTACTTACCTGCCATATCCGTTCGGAAACGTGAGGGTATACTCCTCCCCAGTATCCAGAAGGGTCACCGTTCCTTTACCAATATTATGAACACCGATGGACAGGCCAAGGAATTTACTCTTAGTCCACACCCAAGCTTCGAATTGGATCCTTTTGTTCACGTGCTCGGCGTAGAACGCCGAAATGGGGGGATGGTGGGAGACCTGCTCGGCTACGAACGAGAGCTGGTCTGGGGTGCACCAGGGTACGGGACCATCGCCCACTTCCTGCTGCAACACGAGATATTTTCAAATAAGTCAAAAACAACTTTATTTCATTATGTTTTACTAGCATTTTTCAAACACGTTTGGATTATATTGATTATTTGGATATTGGATACATATTGAACGTGTTTGAATAATGCTGAAGTAGAAAGCTTATGGGTGTATTGGCTCGAAGTTATACTCGCATCACTCCTCATTCATTCCTAAATTTCTTTGTTACTTATTTACAGATGGCAACACTTTCGAGTACCTCGCGTGGTGTTAAATGATTATACGTATAAAGATTCTTTGATAGAACTGGAACTTTTACTTTTTAGAACGGTTTAATATTTAAAAGGCCGAATACGTGGCAGCCAGACCAGACTAAGCTAGAGGTGACGGGTCCGAATACCACAATGGCATGCACCGGTTAAGCTGTATTTTCGCGTTTAATGTGCATAATTGCTATAAACACGAGAAAGGAAAACATCGTGATGAAACCGCTCATCACTCACATTACTGGTATGTGTAACCGCCAATACGCCTTGGACAAGCGTGGCGGGAATACTGCCAGTATCTTTTTTATTGCTGTAGGACAGCAGACCAGCTGACGGCCCGTTTAGAATTTAGCAGTTATCGTCGCCTATGGGTGCTGCTGTCCCATATGTCCCAAGGTTATTATGGCGGTATACTTAAAACCAAAGGTGGTCTCCATCCAGACGGGCTTGGGGCACTACCACGTAGCTAGGGTGGGTTGTTTTGTCGCCTTTTACGACAGGCCGACCACGGCCGCAGAGGTTAATATACTTTCTCCGCCTCTTTCTTCTCTCTCAAGAGAAGAGAAAAAAAGAGATAGAGGTTATTCAAATGATATTAATCTGATTAATAATAATTCAGCTAACTTGTAGAAAGGAAAAGTTGTAATAAAGGGAATCGATTTTAATATAAGTCTATGATAGTATTTATGATCTAAGTGTTTACGTATCTATAGTCAAATCAAATCAGTCCTTTTCCAATTATGCGTGTACAGAAAAAGTGTTAATTTATTTGTGGTAGTTGTATTAATTAATTAGTGTAGGCGTTGGTTCTGGTAACTTTTGAACTCTGTAGTCATGCGAAAACCCCCTCTCTATTGATAAAGGACGGGAATTTGAAAAGGACTCACCGAACTCGAGGGTCTTCTTTCTGTACTGCCGTTGTCCACCTTTATATTCTTATTACTAGCGTGGTACACAATAAAATTACCGTAATAACACGGATCCTAAATAACTTGAAACTGTTCTTTAATTATAGGAAAAGGCGCGCACGCACAGGCACAATCGATCCTTCGCGGTTTTTCACACACACTGTATAGACGTCACGGCAGTACGCCATCTCTTGGTGAGAAATAGGTACTAGGATAGTGTCATAGGATGTACAGATGTGAGGAAGATGGCACATAAGGCGTTCTCGCATGACTACTTAATATATCAAGCAAACCTTTAATAGTATTAACGGCCTAAACAATTAGAAAGAAAGAAACAAAAAGAAAATATGTTTATTTGATAGAACTATTTTTTTTTATTGCTGTAGAACAGCAGACAGGCTGACGGCCCGCTTAGGATTTAGCAGTTACCGTCGCCTATAGGTGTATGCAACGCCAGTGGCATCGCGAACACGCTGCTGTCCCATAAGGGTACAGGAACTTGGGTCACTAATGCCGGAACACAACACAAGGTTATTATGGCGGCATACTTAAGACCAAAGGTGGTCGCCATCCAGACGGGCTTGAGGCCCTACCACGTAGCTAGGGTGGGTTGTTTTGTCGCCTTTTACGACAGGCCGACCCCGGCCACAGAGGTTAGTATTCTTTCTCCGCCCCTGCACGGATAAAAACACAACGAGTTCACAAAATGCATCAATAATATATCCACCAAATTACAACAATGGACATCATTTTAAGTTCTCAGGAGACTTGCAATACAAAAACCGCACAGAGCAGCAAATCTATGCATTCAAATCGAAAATTATATACATAACGCTTGAAGGAATGATGAACTAGAAAAAAAAAAATACCTTATCATTCGTATTATGCGTTTCAACGCCATCTAGTTCCCAGTGACACCTGAATATCTCTCCCAGGATGGGGTTGTATGGTTTCTTCGCGACGTGGGACTTCCGGCCAGCGTGGTACGAGCTCAGGTACCATCGGACCACTTGGATCATACGGTCCTTTGGCGTTGGTTGGTCTACTATCCTTAAATATAATAAATAAATTCATATTTTCGAGTTGTCAAAGGTAACTGGTCTACGAGTATATTTCTTTCGGTATCCTGGTTATACGCAAAGGAAACTCGAGGTTTCCATTTCACTTGAAACTAATTCATGTATATATATATATATATATATATATATATATATACAGTAAAATCTCTTTAAATAAAACTTGATGAGTCGAAAAACTTTTTTTTATTGCCGTAGGACAGGCTGACGGCCCGCTTAGAATTTAGCAGTTACCGTCGCCTATTGGTGTTTGCAACGCCAGTGGCATCGCGAACACGCTGCTGTCTCTTAAGGGTACAGGAACTTGGGTCACTAATGCCGGAACACAAACACAGTTATTATGGCGGCATACTTAAGACCAAAGGTGGACGCCATCCAGGGTTTGGGGCCCTACCACAAAGCTAGGGTGGGTTGTTTTGTCGCCTTTTATGACAGGCCAACCCCGGTCGCAGAGGTCAGTATTCTTTTTCCGCCCCTGTACGGATAAAACTCCGAAACTCGAAAAAATGTTGTGTTACCCTCGCTTCAATCCTCCGCTCCTCGAAACATCCGTTGCTCGTAATCTGAACACTTTATATGTCGAAATAATTATGGGCCCGTATAAGCTAATTTAGTAATTATTTTCTTCTATGACTCGAAAAACTAAATTTGACCTCTGTATATCGAACATAGCAATATTTGATTTTACAACTTGATTACTTGAAAACCGACTTTAAGAAAATACCGATAATGTACAATATTGTTATTATTACTCAAAACCTCTTACTTAAAATTAGTTTTAACCGTGCAGGCGCGGAGAATGAATACTGATCTCTACGGCCGGAATCGGCCACGAAACAACCCACACTCTAGCTACGTGGTAGTGGGCCGTAACTTGAGAGGTTCTACTGTAATATAATTTGCAATTTTAACGATGGCAACTTATTTGTGTCTCTACAGCTCGAAAAAGGCAAAGCTATGTTTTTACGACCACGTTACGTTCCACGAGTTAGGGCCACGTTGTTCAGTAAAGTGAACAACGGAACATTATATCTAAAATACTTTTTCACCATATTTAAACTATTATAATTATTGGGTGAGAGTGATATTGAAAGAAGAGTGAATGCAGGAAACATGGTGAATGGAGCTTTTCACTCCTTTATGAACAGTCGGAAGGTGTCTAACAAGGCTCGTCTGGCTGTGCATGAGGGGGTGTTGGTTCCGACACTCATGTACGGAAGTGAAAGTTGGGTATGGCAGAAGAAACATGAAAGCAGAATAAATGCAGTTGAGATGAGAGCGTTAAGAAGTATGATAGAAGTTAAACTGAGTGACAGGATAAGAAATAGTGAGGAATAAGGAAACGTGGTCTGAAAGAAGATGTAGTGACAAAAATTGAGAAAGGTGTGCTGAGATGGTTTGGCCATGTTGAGAGAATGAATGAAGAACGATTGACGAAAAAAGTGTATAAGGCGAGTGTGAATGGAAGTGTTGGAAGGGGTAGACCTAGGCGGACGTTTCGAGACCAGATCAGGGACGTCTTGAAAAAAGGCCAGGTCAAGAGTACCCTAAACCGAAGGGCATGTATGAAGGGAATAATGAAAGTGGACGAAGCGAAACAAGTATGTAAGGATCGTAGCAAGTGGAAAGAAGTGGTCTCTGCCTACACCCCTACGGGAAAGAGGCGTGATTATATGTATGTATGTATAATTATTGGGAATATAAATGGACAAAAATAAATGTTTTAACATGAAACTTACTTGACAAATTGGTCGGGATGGGCGAACGAGTCCGCGTACATTTCCAGTAGAGATCGCCTTTCCAATATGAACGTGGGTAAGACAACCTAAAAAGTTAAGTTTATTGGTTATTTTATGAAGTGAAAATTCGATATAACGAAAAAGCGACACCAAAAAGAGACAAACATATTCATAAATATGATTTAGTCTGTGAGAGAATGAGATAGAACACAAGTATACAATATTTCCTATAATCTTCGTCTTTTCATTGTTCGGGCTTTCGTAGCTTTTAAACATCAATATATTATATTGGTGTATAAAAGCTTTCTTTCTTTCTTTCTAATATATTAAATGTGATATACTTGTTTAGTTTCATTTCTGCCGTATGTGAATCTCACACACGCACGCATGCACGCACGTACGGACGCAGACTTTTTTATAACGGGTCTTTCATTAAGCGCTTTCTATCTTTAAATTTATATAAAATAAAGTGTGTGTGTGTGTGATATATCATCGCAATTTTATATTCGTTTGAAAGACCTATTGATGCCATTCTGTGTGGAATATAATATCGTTCAAAAGACCACCACGGCTTCTCTGGGTGGAGCGCATCTGAAATGTCAAATTATCCATGACTCTGGCGCTTAAATCAGGTTGAATTTGATCGATGGCATGGGCTATGTTGGCTTTGAGGACCGCTGTGGTTTGTGGCTTGTTCGCATACACTTGAGACTTAAGAAAACCCCACAAGAAAAATTCTAACGTAATCAAATCGCACGATGTCGGTGGCCAGTTCACATCATCTCCACGTGAGATGACCATGCCCTCAAATCGCACGTGCAGAATATCCAATGTGGCATGAGCTGTGTGGCACGTAGCGCCGTCCTGTTGAAACCACATGTCGTTGGTGTCCAGGTCATCCAATTCAGGCCAAAAGAAGTTGGTCATCATCGACTGCTCACTGTTGACAGTGATGGCCTGGCCAACGTTGTTCTCAAAGAAATATGGACCGATGATGCCGCCAACCCAAAATTATCACCAAACAGTGCCTTTTTCGTGATGCATTGGACGCTCTTGAATCTCATGTGGATTCATCCAGAAATGGGTCTCATTGCTGAAGATGATTTTTCGATGAAAATTAGGGTCAGTTGCCGACTGATCTAGAGCTCATTCGTCACAATTTAACACACGTCGTTGTCGTTTACCTTCAGTTCCTGGGTCAGTTGATTTTGTACGGGTTCTTGTGAGCGACGCGAAATCGACTGCCTCGGATTCTCCTGAACACTTTCACGGACAGCGGCAATGTTTTCGGCACATCTTACGTTTCTTCGACGTACGGGTGTTGATCAATCGTTTACTGAACCAGTGAACTCAAATTTATCCACCACATTGTGAATAGGCCTCTCGGTATGACGATTATGGCGACCGTGAAATGGGCGAAGCGCGCGGTACGTTGCCCGAACAGAACACCCATTTTAATAAAACAATTTCATTATTTGCACGTGTTGTTGAATGCTATATCATTCCATGGTGATTTGGCAAAACAGATTGAATAAATGACAACTAATTTGACAGATGTAACTTCAACAAAATGGCCGCTATCAACTGTCAAAGTTCGGAAGTCCCTGTTGGAAGACCCTTTATTATTTTACTTTCCCGAAAGTTAGTTAGTTCTAAATCAGCTTGAGGATATGACTTCAGATGAAATATATTCTTATATTGTATATGGTGTATCTTCTTGAATAGCGAAAGCGTTTAGACTTAAGGTTCATATCATTTTATATACTGCCCCTATTCTTCTTCTAGTCCTTATCCCCCTTTAAACGTGGGATTGGTATTACGTGTTCTCTCCTTCCACTCTCCTGAGTAAGCCTTTGAACGTTCACATCCCTTTTTGTCACATCTTCTACGCAATAAATCTAGCGTTTCTTTATGTGTCGTCTCCTTTTGTATCCATCACCATCTTAATCCATATCACTTTCCTTGCCATATTGCATTCATTTCGCAGTATATGAACATTTCACTCTAGTCTGTTATTTTATAATTTACCAGTAATTTTGATAATTCCCCTGACATATTCGTATTCATATTATCCGTGAATGGGCGAAGAACGAATGCTGACCTCTGCGGCCGGGGTTGGCCTGTCGTAAAAGGCGACAAAACAACCCACCCTAGCTACGTGGTAGGGCCCCAAGCCCGTCTGGATTGCGACGACCACCTTTGGTCTTAAGTATGCCCTCATAATATATTAAAAATATCTTTGTGTTGTGTTCCAGCATTAGTAACCCAAGTTCCTGTAGCCTTATGGGACAGCAGCGTGTTCGCGATGCTACTGGCGTTGCAAATACTCATAGCGACGGTAACTGCAGAATTCTAAAAGGGCCGTCAACATGTTTGCTGTCCTATAGCAATAAAAAAAATTATATTCTCCCAACTAATTTCAGGCCAACGAAAGTTTCAGACATAACCGTGATAAAACAATAGGAAAAAAAATAGGATTGCATAGTGATAATCAATTAAATATGTTTACCTTTGTTAGGTCCATTCCGATTTTGACTTGTGAAAGGAGATGTGTGACAACAGATCCATGGTTCTCCATGGAACCGAGGTCACTGTCCGACTCGTCCTCGTACAGAGCTGAAATTTTTACAAACATGACAGGATATAAAAATAGTCCACATAGCACAACGAGTAATGGCAATCTCTAGGTAGGAGTGGTCATAAAATAATTTCGTATCCACTACAGATTTTATTTTTCATGTTCAATTCTTTATATTTTTCATCCGTACAGGGGCGGAGAAAGAATACTAACCTCTGTGGCCGGGGTCGGCCTGTCGTAAAAGGCGACAAAACAACCTAACCTAGCTACGTGGTAGGGCCTCAAGCCCGTCTGGATGGCGACCACCTTTGGACGTAAATATGCCGCCATAATAACATTGTGTTGTGTTGTGTTCCGGCATTAGTGACCCAAGTTCCTGTACCCTTATGGGACAGCAGCGTATTTGCGATGCCACTGGCGTTGCAAACACCTATAGGCGAAGGTAACTGCTAAATTCTAAGCAGGCTGTCAGCCTGTCTGCTGTCCTACGCAATAAAAAAAAAATTTAATAATAATATTATTTTTATTATTGCTAAGTTACACCAGACAGGCTGACGGCCTACTTAATAGTATGCAGTTATCAGCACCTATCGATGTTTGCGACGCTAGAGGTACCGCAAAAACGCTGCTGTCTGCATAGGGTACTGGAACACATCACAAGGTTATTATGGTGGCATTATTATTATTATTATTTCGAAAGGTGGCTATGCTAGTCTGTTCTAACCCAGTATCACTGCGTCCAATTTAATGAACGATTGTGATCGCCACATTTACTATAGCTCATTGGCAAAGCCTGCCTCGTTGATGTAGCGAAGCAGTTTTTTGGCAGGAGCTGCACGTATCTCATCCGGTTCCAGCATGTGCTTTCCTAATATGAGACTACGTTTATGCATCAGGGAACAGCAGTAGCACAGCAGGTGCAGAGGCGTTTTATCCGCCTCATTACAGAATCTGCAGGCTTTGCTATCCCTGATCCCTATGATGCTGAGGTGCTTGTTTAGGCAACAATGTCCGGTAAGCGCCCTCGTTAGGTTGCATAGCTGATTCCTGTTTAGTGCTAGTACTTCAAGCGCAAGTTTGCGGTTGTAGGCTTTTAGCACCTTGGAGTGATATACTTACTTATGGCATACTTATAGACCAGGGGTGATGGCTATTCATCAGCCCTACCACCTAGCTAGGATTGTTTTAGGGACAACCCCGGGCGCAGGGTTCACTAGTCTTACTACGCCCCTATACGGAGGAAAATTATTTTCTCCGTTTTGGATGTATTAGGCATTTTCCCAAAATTACATTGTGTGTTTTAATACAAATTTCATATTAAAGAGGAATGCTTATAGAAAGCTTCAATTATTGTACTATATCTGTAAAAGCTTTGTGATAAGCTCAAAGGCCATCATGTAGAGCAGGCATCCCCCGGGCAGGTGATGGCATGTCAAATAATATCTCTCCGTCAGCGCGTGGGGCAGTAGAGGAACACTGGGGTAGTTTTAGTGCGTATTCCAGCGACATGCGTCCATTTGTCAAGTGTGAAGGCGCATAGGCGCAGTGCACGGAGTTCCAGACTACTCAGAATTCTTCATACCTGAATTAAAAAATCTATACCTCAGTGATTATACAAAAATTGATTGTTTTTAAATGTATTACCATCATAGTCAATTTCTCCATCTCTGGTGCGCGGCAAGTCGACGGGTTGCGTCGAATCCTGCTCCGGCGCCCCCTCCGCCGGACACGTGCGGCTGGCGCTGCAACCAAAGAACGAAACGTTGTTACCCCCCTCACGCAACGTACACAGCTAACGTAATTGTAAGCTTAGCATGGCTAATTTAATGGATAGGCCACGTCTGTGACTTCGATTCCTACTCAAGATAATTATTATCTATTATATATAGTAAATATTTTTTACTAATACTATTTCAATAATAATAATAAATGGTATAAATACCGTCACGAGTTTTGAGCGCTCGGCGAAAGTAGTGGGGAAACAATTATTACGACGCAGATGTGCGGACGGTACGCGGGAGCGGCAAGCCAATACGGCGCCGGCGCTGGCTATTTCACCCGTCGCAACCCGCTACCCCCGCCAGACACACCCAAACAATGATATCTGCGCATTCAAGGCCAGCGCTCAAAACTCGTGATGGTATGTATACATGGCGATAATGGTATGATATGCACATTAGGCGAGAAAAACTGCTTTAGCGGTGCATCCGAATGTAATACCAGTGAGCTACCAAACACTTAGAATGTTTTATCTTTTTTCTCTTAGGAAAAAAGATCCACATTCCAATTACTAACGTCACCATACGCGAGCCTACATCAACGAACCTTTCTTGATCCGAATCCAATGTTCGTTTACGTTACTAAATCAAATTATGTTATTATGTTACGTATCGAATTTTTTACGTCGGTGTTGTATGCGTAGCCCAGGAATCGACCGCGTATACATACATTTACATATATATAGTAGCTTTTATTGAAACACGGGGTTAGTAAAATTTGACAGCAAATTCTAGTTAAATGCATTTCAAACTTACAGCGACATCATCATTATTTTAAACATTTCGATTCATTCATGAACCATGACAATTTGTGACAAAACTATTCTAGAAGAGATCTATATAACGAGTCAGAATTTACAGGTTGTCTTTGCTAGCAATTCCTTCTTCATATCTCCTTCGGCCTTACTGTAATATTTAAAAGTCCCAGATTCACGGCTGACTAAATTTCTATGCGCTTATTGTATTTGCATCAACCGAGCCACTTAATTTTACTAAGTAAATAAAAAAATCAAATTGATGTAAATTTAAGGCTAAATTTATTTATATTTATAACAGGAGCAACTGTTGTTAGACCAGACTTGGAGTATCAACCCTTTACAATAGAATAAAGATATTATTTTTGAAAAATAATACTTAAATTGAATTATTAAATAATAATTAGCAATAGGAAATATTGCAATTTATAAGCTAGTTAACAACGAAACCTTATTATCATATAATCAATACGAAACAGCGCTCTCCATGGCATTGACCGTTAAGCACGGTAAGGTTTATGTCCCATTACTAATATAGAGAGATTTTAATTTATATAAATTTTAAGAACATGTTTAACCAATTGACGTGCCGCTAACCGCACTTGGTGAGGAATTTTTACGGTCTTCTGCATCATTTCCAACCTTGCTTAGAATGTCGACTCCACGCAAGCCATACATGTTAATTAATATGTCATTTTTTTCGAATGCTATTTTTAATAATGATAGAGTATTTGGGAAACAGGTCTGGTTAGAGAGTATTGTATTTTTTTTATGCTGCAGTACAGAAGACAGGCTGGCAGCCCGCTTGAGTTAAGCAGTTACCGTCGCCTATGGGTGTTTGCATAGTGACATCGCGAACAAGCTGCTGACCCATAAGGATACAGGAACTTGGGTCACTAATGCTGGAACACAACACAAGGTTATTATGGCGACATACTTAAAACCAAACGTGGTCGCCATCCAGACGGGCTTGGGGCCCTACCACTTCTTTACTTTATTTTTCGTTATTGTAATATACTATTGTAAAGAGAAAAGATTTGTATAAACAAACTTAAAATTTTATGGGATTGTTCTATTTATCACCAATAGGAAATTTGTGTTAGGGAGTAACATATACTCCCCATATTTTTTTGTGTAATATTCGCGAAGAGCGGTTTGTAAGTTATATAATGAAATAATAAGAAAAAGTTGCCTAAGCTGTAACATCGTTGTTGAATAAATATTGTACCAAATCATGACAACGCAAAAATCTTTAAGAATAGACGAATTATTATTTAAACACGAAATTACTACTGCAGCATAGTATGTATTTACTTTTGCGTAGCAATGATATCCTAGTACTGTATTTAATTGTATAGTGAATGTAATATAATAATATATATCAAAATAAATGATTTTTGATTTTGAGTTTTATTGAATATATTTTGATAAAATCTTTTTATAAACAAAGTTCGTATATTGCATGAAACACATGCAATCGTCAATATAAAGTGATACAAAATCTTTACCGAACCCAATAATAAAAAAAATATATTTGTGAAATCGCTTTAAGCCATCAGTGGAACTACATCCTTAACTGAACAAATTCAAGTCACTTCGTTTAATTGTATTTGAAAACGGATTGTACAATACGAACGAAAACGTTCGAAATGGGTTCAAAGGCACTCCTTGACATTTTTTACTGCTGACAGCGTCATTCAGGATAGGAAAAAAGGATAAGACCGTAATAAATAAAATGAAACAACAGGATTCTTCTTCCGGGCGTCGAGATTCTGGAGTGTCATCGTCACTAAAATAATACCATATTACGTAAATACATTGTTTTAGGAGGTATTTATAAACACAATTTATTAATAGACGGCTTATCTGGTATAATGGGTGGAGCGATCTTTTTCTAATCCACCAAGGTACTGATTTTCCGGTTTAAATTCCAACATTTGGAAAAGGACATTACTGATTTTGTCTTTGCTATGTTTTACTGGTATAGTCTGCAGAGATTTGCATTGTATTATATGGGTAATATGCAAGCAATTTCTTTATTTCAAAAGTGTACAGTAACTGTTTCTTATGATTAAAATTGAAATTAACGAGGTTTGAGCAGTTTTAATGAGACCTTGGGGGTTCGAGCCTAGATTTTCAACTATTGTTACTAGCTATACAACAGATTAGACTCTAACCAAGGTTTTTCCTGTAAGAGCCACTGTCAAATCCAAATTAGATTGAAACACAATTTATGTGTCAGTTAATGAGAAAAAGATCCCTACAAACTAATACTTTATATACACTTTCCATGGAGATAAGTCTAAACATTGTCATGATTTCGAATATATCTTCTTGGAAATATGTTCAAATAAGTCAGATCTAAGAAACAAGTCGTACTTGAAGGAAGTAATCACTTAATGCAGGTCCATCATAATAATCATACAATTGTAGCAATCAAAACATTCATGGTTCATTTCTATGGAAGTGCCGTCATTATTGAATAATCACTTTCCAGCTGAATCAATTATGACAGCACTTTATTATAATGAAGACTTTAAATAGGGCAAATCATCAGGGCCTTCTGTTATATATATATATATATATATATATATTGATCAGAAGAACTTACCGAGGCGTCTACCATCAGTCACCAAATACCAGTAGCAAAAGCCGGATGGTATCGCATTGCTGCATGCGACCTCGCAAGATCACAAATGGAAGGATGAATTTTTCGCCTTTTAAAATACCTTAGGAAAGCGATGCAAGACCGTTACGGTTTCGTCGGTTGAACCACGCGGCGTATATCGTAACTATTAATCTACTAAATCTTATAGCTTTCTATGAAATATATATAATATTTTATAATATGTTATTGGAATCAAACTAATTTAACTGTGACTCACTCACTGTGATTGGAATTACATATAATTAAGGAGGTATTTGGTAAGAAGAAATTAATCAGTTTGATTTGAGATAAGAGATTTTGGGAATATGGGAGCAAAGATTTAATAAAGTTGCGTTAGATACAACATTTCCAGTGTGACCTTGCCACTGCTTCTTCCAAATGAAATCCTAATCGATCATGATGCTATCGATACACCATATGATATGTAGATTACTAATGTCTTTATAGTTACATATAAGTGAAATAGCACTCATCATTAAATCTCTAAAACTATGCACTCGATTGACTTGAAATTTAGCATAGTTGCTCATTCCGCGATGTAGACGCTCAATACGAAGACGTTTTAGACAGATTTTACACAAATTCTGTCTAAAACGTAATTTTTTGAACGTAATTTATGTGGCAAAACAACGTTTGCCGGGTCAGCTAGTTTATAGATTATACTATACACAGATCCATCAATAATTTAACAGTTCACTTAGGCGTTTAAACTCGTGCGATCATGAACACCTGGTTGTTGCCAACTTGGTGACGGTCACTGTCAAGGTTGTACTATATCGATTATGTGTTATTTCCAATACATAAGGAGGTGCAAATGGTAATTAGAATTGATGCATCAAGGTCTTTATTTCACATCTAATAGCACAACACTACAGTTGATAGCAATTCATTAACATAACAAATTCAGATCTGACGAAAAATACATTGTCTGCTCCAGAAACGTGAATAAAATTTTAAAGAATCTCGTACTCATCAAGAAATTGTTAAGTACAATTAGAACCTCTTTAAGTCGAAAGCTTACCAAACTCGAAAATATTTTCTATTCCCGTCCCTTCATTTTAAATAATTAGTGAGTTCCTATACACAAATTCAATACTTGAACGAAAATCTGTCGATAACTTGAAAAAATAAATTGTACCTCTGTATCACTGTAGTCATTGATTTTACAATATTTATTTTATAACTCGATTATTTGGAAACCAAATTTAAGAATATAATACTATTGTACAGAATTGTTTTCTATAATTAAGGTTTTTTATTTATTACACTCAAAATTAGTTAAATAAATCTTAACCTCTGCAATTTGAATGTTTTCTTATAAAATTCGCTAAGTCAATATCCTTTGTAAGTCGAAAACTCTATAACACGATTTTTTTGACATTTATTTTCAAGTTCGTCTTACAGTCTTTTATCCGTGCAGGGGCGGAGAAAGAATACTACCTATGCGGCCTGTCGTAAAAGGCGACAAAACAACCCACCCTGGCTACGTAGTAGGGCCCCAAGCCCGTCTGGATGGCGACCACCTTTGGTCTTAAGTATGTCGCCATAATAACTTTGTGTTTCAGCATTAGTGACCCAAGTTCCTGTACCTTTATGGGACAGCAGCGTGTTCGCGATGCCACTGGCGTTGCAAAGATCCATAGGCGACAGTAACTGCTTCATTTTAAGCAGGCTGTCAGCCTGTCTGCTGTCCTACAGCAATAAAAAAATAGAGGTTCTACTGTACAATGCACAACGAAGATAGGCATTCAAAAATATTGTAATAATAAAAAGAAAAAAATCGTCCTAACTGATTAAGCATTGGAACCAATTGAATAATGGAGAAATTTGGAAAAAAAGGTTAATTTACCCAATCGTACAAGGTTAGTAATTTATTTAAATTTAAAACTGTCACTGATTAAGTAAAAAAGCTTCCAATTAAAATATATATAAAAAAGCTTCCACTTAAAATATAAGCTTGGAAATGAGTAGAATGTTCGTGATTACTGAGAAATTTTAATTAAACAACCCAATCGTACTAAGTCCAATGAGCTTTTGAAAGTTGACACCAGTAAAAAGGCTTTCAATCAAAACGTATATAAGAAGCTTCCACACAACTTTGATTAAAAGGTCACTGGTTTATAAATTAAATGAAAACATTTCTTATCTGTGTTTATTTATACCTAACATTCGTTCAAGACAGGTATTTTCTTTGTTTGACTCAAGTAAAGCACGATAATGAACATAAAATCAATAACGTACGCACAAAGCCTAGGCTTATTCTTACAACGCTTTGTTATATTGTTTATTGTTATCATAAAAAGCTGTAACGATTACATTACATGTTTCGGCAATTTACTGGAAAACGTTATGTAAAATTCATATCATATAACAAAGGTTCGGTGCTTTGTAGGCTTTACAAATAATTTGCGTTATAGACAAATACGAATAGAAGATGAAAGATAAAAAACTGATAAACTTTGACCTGCGTGTTTCTTTCTATCCGTGCAGGGGCGGAGAAAGAATACCGACCTCTGCGGCCGGGGTCGGCCTGTCGTAAAAGGCGAAAAAACAACCCACCCAAGCTACGTGGTAGGATCTCAAGCCCGTCTTGATGGTGACCACCTTTGGTTCTATGTACGTACATACATACATATAATCACGCCTCATTCCCGTAGGGGTAGGCAGAGACCACTTCTTTCCACTTGCTACGATCCTTACATACTTGTTTCGCTTCGTCCACTTTTATTATTCCCTTCATACATGCCCTTCGGTTTAGGGTACTCTTGACCAGGCCTTTTTTCAAGACGTCCCTGATCTGGTCTTGAAACGTCCGCCTAGGTTTTAAGTATGTCGCCATAATAACTTTGTGTTGTGTTCCGGAATTAGTGACCCAAGTTCCTATACCCTTAAGGGACAGCAGCGTGTTTGCGATGCCCCTGGCGTTGCCAAGGTCCATAGGCGACGGTAACTGCTTAATTTTAAATGGGCCGTCAGCCTACCTGCTGTCCTACAGCAATAAAAAAACCTAATTTTAAAATATTTTACTGTCGGTATTGTTGGCTAAGTTACTGCATAAGTGGCTTGCTGGTCATGTCTGTGAGTACTATTGGACAGGACAAAATATTTGTATGATCTGAAAATTATTAGGTCTGATTTGGGTGTATATATGTAAGCTTTGTGTTTGTGTACACTGACATTGACATTAGAGTACCTATGCATGAATTCCATTGCCGCTCTCCTCGAGGAAAACCATACTACTACTAGGTTCTAGAATAGTTTAATATTTATTTAAAACACAGTTACAGTTTGTGAATTTGCTTCAATTCAAGTTTCTATAATAAAAACAGTAAAGCATGAACATTTAATTGTCGATTCTCTGTTTTAGGTTTGTAATTATTTCATTAGTTGTTAATATTTGTTATGTAAAACTTACCTGTAATTAATAAATAAAACTCTGTTTTAGATGAATCACATTGTGTTTTGCTACAATAAGAAAATAACGCCTGATCTTATAAATCGACAATTCATATACATGTGAAAAAAAAATTTGCTAACCTATACAATGGAGGAATTAAGGTTTGAATTTATTATAAAAGCCAAACCGGATGACAATAAGACAAATATTTATGCCATAACCTCCATTACAGATACCCAAAACCAAACTTTTGTTATGCCTAGAGAGTACCAATATACAGGGTGACTTTGACAAACTCGTCCAAATTCACACAGAAGAATCTTTAGTAAAAGTTATGAGAAACATGTATTTTAGTTTTGTATCACATAGTACAAAAATGTTGAGTAATCAGCATCACAAAGTCTTTCAAAGAACTCGCAATTTACGTAATACGGCGCGAGAGTGCAATGACCTCTCCATCTGACCTAGTAAAAGGCCGAGGACGGCGGCATTGAACCGGGCGAGCGAATACGCACTACTCATTTACGCGGGTGTGACAGAGATAGGTAATAACAGGTTAACGACGCTATTTGCACCATATGATTATTCTGTACGATTGAATTAATGATCCTATATGAAATATTTTATGGTGAAAATTCAACATACAATTTTTTTTGCAAAAATGGGTTCCTTAAATGATGTTTAGTGCGTAAAAATAATTTGGACGTGTTTGTCAAAGTCACCCTGTATATATATATATATATATATATATATATATATATATATATATATATATATATATATATATATATATATATATATATATATATATATGTATAAAAAATCTAATATAGATTTTCAACAAGCCCATTAAGAAGTAAGTTAAAATAACAAGATTGTAAGTAAATTTCTTCAAAGTAAATTTTTAATTGAAGCTTAATATGATTATACGAAGCTAGCAAAACTTGTAAACAGGTCACTCGAGATATTTAATTTAACATAATATATTATATACTCCTTAATGCATGCTTATGTACAATAATAGCTGACCCGACAAACGTTGTTCTGGCAAATTTAAAATTTAATTAAGTTTATTAATTTAATTAAGTTCATTCCTATTTCACCCCCTTCAAGTTTTATTTTCGCGACAAAAATATGTCTTTCTCCAAAGCCTATCTTTCTATCTCTCTACCGAAATTCATCAAAATTGATTCAGCGGTTTAGGCGTGAAAATGTAACAGAGTTACTTTTACATTTATAATATTCATAATAGTATAGATTTATACATCTTAGATATCGAACCAAATTTAACACACCTATATCTCCTAAATTTAGAGATAAATAGGAAACAACAAGCAAAACAATTAGTCACAAAAGCAGGAAAAAATAACTGTTATTGAAGGACTACACGGTCTTGGTATTAACACTTACTTTAAGTGAAGGTCGAAAAATGGACGGAAAGGGCGAAGAAGATTAACATGGTGCTGACTGCTGATACATAAATTATGAGAATATTGAGACATTTTGAATACCATTTTCATATTGATAATTTTTCTATTTTATATTAAGTTTATTATGTCTGCCCCATCCACTCATAATGGACCTTTGCTAATTATAGATTTTAAATAGTTTCAGAATAATTATTAATAGGTTTCCAGCGCTTGTTTAAGTGCAAAATAACGTTTTTCAATGGGGATTGTCTAAAATTTTTAACCATTCGATTTTAATTTATTTTTTGAAAATTTAGAGCATTTTGAGAAACTAATTTGAATATTTTAAAGATTGGCTCAACAGCTATTTAAAAAAAATGTTAAAATATTTCAATTTTAAAGGTAAGTGACGTCATCACACGGCACAATGGACTGTGCCGTTGCCTCACTAGAAATAATTTAAAATATTGAAAGCTGTCAACACGATGTCATCCATCTTATATCTGTCAAAGTTCATACGAAAAAAGAGAAGTCCCAGGAAAAATTATTATTTTTGACATTTATACATTTGACACATGACATATTATCAATACTTGCAACGATACAAACTATACAGTGAAATTTGAAGGGCAGAGAAGGTCAATCATATTTTATCAAAAATATCAATAAAATGTGAATATTTTTCATAATTAATTAGTCCGTAATGATCAGTAACCTTATTCCTCTAAATGGTTTTTCAATTACAACATTTAAAAAAAATGAACAATGCCCATTGACAATTAACGTTGTGTTTTATAAGGCGATTATATCGTTAGATCATCTAAGCGAAAAAATAAATCACTGATAGTGTCTTTTTTCGCTGCTTGTGAATTAGCAAAAGTAGCAATACTTTCGCCTATAAGAACTGTATTATATAGTGATAAGATAGCTGTATTCTTATTTGTAGAGAGGACCACCACACTTCTATTTAACATCAATATAAAATAAAAAAAAGTAGCTTATGTCCTTCTCCGAGTTACAATACAAACTTTCGCGTTTATAATATTAGTAAGGATATAATATATACAATACATATAACTAATACTTAATAAACTAAAACAAGTAATTTAGAAACAATACACAAGTAATATCAAAACTTCAGAAGGTTCTTTGTAATGAACAAAGGATTACATAAAGCTCAAGTTAATATTTTCTAGATTAATTCGAAGTTCGGGTCTAAAGGCACTTGGGAAATTATTACGTTGTTAATTCTGGTGAATATAGCACAACACTTTAAAATAGAACACTGTTGAGATTTATGTAAGTTCAGGAGAAACCAATTTTTTAATGAATCTTTTGTTTGTATGTTTTCAGCTATATGATATGCAATTTTATACACAGTTAGGCACATTTATATATATATTATTGTTGATGCGAGACAGCAGACAGGCTGACGGTCTACTTAATTGTAAGTAGTTACCATCGCCTACGGATGTTTACGACGCCAGGGAAACTGCTAACACGCTTCCATCCGCGTAGATGTTGGAACCTGGATCACTTATGCCGGAACACAATAAAAGGTTATTATGAATACATATTTAGAGACCACAAGAGGTTGTCATCCAGACGGGCTTGTAGCCCTACCACTTAGTAGCTAGGGTTATTTTGTTGTTTTTACAGACAGGCCACCCCTGGTCGTGGAGTTCAGTTCTTACTCCACTTTTGCACAGAAAAAAAAATCTCTAGTAGCTTTGATTGACGAAGAAAAGTATACAAAAGAAGGGATTCGCCACAAAAAGACTGACAGACTTTTTATCCTGTCAGAATACTAAACAGTTTGCTTAACGATATAAGTAAATAAAAAATATCTTTCACATCTTTCCTTGTTAAAGAAAGAACACGAGGGCTTGATTTAACAAGAACGCGTGCAGTCCTTATGCGAAGTTTACTATTGGTGTTAGGTGATGCGTAAAAATCAGTCTTATGGAAAGTTGAGGGCATAAATTATTTTCTTAGTATTGGCAATCTGGTACTTATTAAACTTTTAAAAAAGTCATTGAGTATATTGTGATCAAACTATGAACATATGATTTGTGTAGCTATTTCACAGACAGAACAAGGTCTCTTCATAATATCAACGGCGACAATCTACGACCAGTATCTGTCGTCGTTTTAGTGTGCTAAGTAGTTAAGGAACATTTCACAAAGACTAGAATTAATTGCATTAAAGTGGTCGGATATAAAACACTGTGCGCACGGCTCGTGAAAGTTACCGTTATGGCCTGGAGTTCAAAGCGATATGGTGGATGTTATTACAAACAGAGGTCTCAAGTTCCACTGTATTCATTAGCTTAAAACCGAAATGTAAAACAATTTAACAATTATTAGAGTACTAGCTGACTCGGCAAACATTGTTTTGCCATAAAAAAAAAAACAATAAAAGTATAGTAAGCCTAGTCCGGTTCAGCCATCGCGGACCTTTTTTATCGATCTTTTTAAGATATACTTATCGTAGTGTATTAATTTGATAATTATATCTCATGAAGTATAGCCAGCGTTTGCGATTTAAGCGCAGAAAATATGTTTGTTATGACATCACATGACAAACCTTTGAATTTTTTAGCTTTTCTGTACTATAATATGTATGTATTATACATATAAACCTTCCTCTTGAATCATTCTATCTATTAAAAACCGCATCAAAGTCTGTTGGGTAGTTTTAAAGATCTAAGCATACATAGGGACAGACAGCGGGAAGCGACTTCGTTTTATACTATGTAGTGATACAAAGTTTTAGTCTTTATCCAATTAATATAATTAACCTATAAATGTATTGCAACTATGATTTTTCTGTTACAACTTTACACGCTTTTTTTACTAATCTCTATACTCACACGGAATTAGCGTTTTTATTTTGATATAGCTTCTAAATAGGAAAGTGATCTCTCTGATTACAAACGAATGGTTCTAATATATCGAGGAAGGAAGTTAGTCACATTGGTGCGATGCCAAAAGATTACGTAGACAATTTAAATACACAACTAACAACAACAACAACACTATTCTGATCCTGATAGATTAAAGCATAAAGAAATATTAAAGCAAATTAACAAACCAAGAATCTTACCTTAATGAGAAATACAATTTAAAATCTAAAATTTTAAAGGACATTTTAAAAATAATATGAATGTAAAAATAACTAAAGATTCTACCGTAAATTTTTACCGTAAATGATAAAATTTCCAAAGACAGCTTTCAAGCTAATTCGAGTGCTCTTGAATAATAAAACAGCGAAATAAGAGAAAGGAATACTAGGATCCCTTTAAAAAATAACAATTGTTATTTAAACGAATGTATTTTTAGAGATAACATTACTGCAAAAGGGCAAAGAGTAAACCTATTCAAACAATGCGAAAGGTCACGAAAATGATACATTTACATACGTGCTGAAACATAAATATTGTATTACAGGTTGTTATAACCTTTGATATTTTGGTTAATTACCGGGGCGGATTAAGAATACTAGCTTCTGCGGCCGCGGGTGGCCTGTCGTAAAAGACGGAAAAGTAACCCCAGCTAGGTGGTAAGGCACCACGCCCGTATGAGCCACTGGGTATATAAGTATGCCACCATAATAACCTTGTTTTGTGTTCCAAGCCAGACTGGATGGCGACCAGCCCTTGTATCCAAATATGCCGTAGTGCCCTTGGCGTTGCGTTCGTAGGCGACGGTAATTGCTTGCTAAAGTGGGCCGTCAGCCTGTCTGTCAAAAGCAATAAGAAACACATTGTTGTCAAGACGACACGGTTGGTATAGTGGCTACGGCGGTCACCTTGCCTGGCGCTTCGATTCACATTTCCCAGAAAGTATATTATACACTTATCCGTGCAATAAATCGGCAATCAAGTACTACTAATAGAAGAGAAAACCTTTAGAGTAAAGTGGCTACCTATTGCAAATATTTCTGATATTGTCAGTGGAAAGATTATGAAATAATATCACAATGTATTCCCATTCATAGATTTAGATTTCAGCATAACGACAAAAAGGGCTACCCCAGCAGTGGCTCGTTATCGGCTGTTAAACTATTATTGTATATTAATATTTCACCATGATTAGCGAACGTTCAAGTATTACGTAACGTAATTTTTGAAGATTTTTGACTCCAACCCATGTAACGCGTAGTAACGTTTTCTGTACATAGTAAAACGACCCTTTTTACCGGAAAGTCGCCAAAAAACATTTGTTATTGTTTCTGATTTAAAAAATGCGTGAGAGAATCCCTCTACGCGACTGTTCTGAAGGGTTGAAATAAAACAACGTTACGTAACGCTTAGTTTCACAAGACCACGCCTCCCCCGAAGTTCGTTACGTAATACTTGAACGCTCCCTTACGATATGAAATGCATTATTCTATATCTTCTTGTCTTTATCCCAAACTACGTGGAGTCGGCAAATAATGTTCTCTCCCTCCACTCTTCTCTGTTAGCCTTCATCTCAACATCTCCCTTTTTCGCCATATTCATTCATATTTTCTTTGGTCTACCTCTGCTTCTGTATCCGTCCACTCTAATTTTCCTTGTTATATGGCATTCTTCCCTTCACATTACATGACTAAACCACCCTAGTATATTACTTTTGTGTTTCAATCACTGGTACTTTCAAACTTCCTCTAATAAACTCATTTCTAATTTTATCCATTCTTCATAATTCATTCCATTCCATAATTTGTTTCCAACAATAGCAATAACAGGTAATGACTGTGTTTATAATATGATGTGACTATGAACTCGATAATAATGTTTTAAATAAACGTTCAAACAATCAGAAGTTTGGGAGTTCAAATTATATTTTAACACTCGTCATAAATGACTGCGATAATATGAAAGACGCAGAAAATTAAAAACTTCGTATTATCGCATCACTAGGTGAAAGTGATGCGCAAAAAAAATCTATTTGGTACACAATAACACTTTGAACTATATAAATTCAGTTAATATTTATTTACGCGGGGAACAAATGTCTAGCCATGCCGCCTTCGCTGGGCGCCGGCAGGAGGGGTGTACCCAAAAAGTGCGGCCTTGACGTCGTAAAATGCGTGACGATGGACTGATTAGGTACCAGGAGTGCTAAAGATCGGGCGAAGTGGAGAAGAAAAAGTCGGAAAGCAGACCGCGGGCACCGAAGCGAAGGTTTGAGTTGCAACCGAAATTTAACGATAGGATGATGATGAGTTAATAACACGTTTAGCATGCCCCAGACATGGATTCACCCACAATCGGCTCACGTCGTGCGTCGTGACAATTGATCGAGTTTGGATCACAAAGTATTTATTATTACCAAGGAACAGCAGTCAGGCTGTTTATATATACTAATAAATAGTAAAAAGAAAAAACATATCAATACTTAACGCGCGCGAACCGTCGATAAATCGACTCTCTATTAATGCGTATAAATTGCGGAGCGTCGGAATATCGACTATTGCGCAGTTTGATTTTAGGTATCGATCTGTGCGGACGTGTCCTATTTTTAATTAAATAGATACAGCTATAGTACAAAATATGTTACATTTGAGTAGTTTGATAAATGTCCCTTACACATAACAGAAATAATTACCGAAATACATATCTATTTGAGGAAAATATTTAAGATTCTGTGCACACTTAATTAAGGTACTTTTTTTCAAAAATCCTTTAATTTATGCAAAATATGTGAAAATTAGCTAAGCACTAAAAGGGTTAAAACATCGATAAACATATAAATATTATTTACTATTTTCCCATAATGCAAACATTGCATCAGTGTACACACAGGACACTTTTTTACCACACTTTTTTATCTGGATGGAAATGTTCTTCTTCTTACTTCGGCACTAGATTGTTCTGTGTGAATTGTCACAGAAAAACATTGCGTCAGAACAACATCCGTCGTATAGAAGGGTGCATACCAGCTGGCGCATGTCACGATAGTTCGAACCCCAGAGGGCTTGGTGTCCTATATACGCTGTTAATTTTTTTTAAGCAGTTACCTTCGCTAATGGATGTTTGTGACGCTAGAGGCACCACAAGCACGCTACTGTCCTATACGGGTACAGGAACCTGGGTTACTAATACCGGAACACAACACAAGGTTATTTGGCGGTATACTTGTAGACCAAGGGTGGTCGCCATCCAAATTGGCTTGGAGCCATACCACGAAGTTAGGGTTGTTTTGTCGCCTTTACGACAGTCCGACCCTGGCCGCGGGGGTTAGTATTCTTAGTCCGCCCCTGCACGGAGAACAATATATATTATAGGAACCAACAGAAAACATTTAAGATACCAACATTCTGTAATGTATGTGTAGGATAAAGAATTAATCAAATAATAATAATAATTGTGGCTGTAGGTCATTCTGCCATTATATTACAGAAGCACGCAAGAGCTAGTTTAACATATTTTAATAGTGTCCTCAAATAGCCTAATTTCATATTATACAAATTAAAATATGAGAATTAAACTAAAAAAAATTTGAACAATGTACGTAACTGAACGTGGGGCAAAAAGGCGTGACATATTACGTGGAGGGGTAATAACTTTATTTTATATTCACGCCACGGAGTAATGTAAAATATGGAATACATTTTGTGAAGGTTCAGTAAGTAAAGCCCCGGTCAGAAATACGGATAGGGCTACACCCAACAGTTGACTAAATAACATAATAATATTTCGTTATCGGTTGGATGAGGGCAGCGCAGGACCGATCATCGTGGAGATCTTTGGGGGAGGCTTTTGTCCAGCAGTGGGCGTCTTCCGGCTGAAATGATGATGATTTCGTAAAGGACGGGGTCTGTGTCCCCTCAATCGATGTTTCCTCACCCCACCATCGGCTCTAAGATATCGTGGAGCTGACTTGAGCACATACATGTACACACACACATACGCACACTCGCACTCATGGACACTAGTAGTCGCCCAGAGGTCGAAATTCGACCATAAGTAATTTAATTTTTAAGTTTGAACGTTATTACGGTTACTTTGTCATAGGCTTTATAATCAAAGGTCACGACTACTTTGTTAATATGGCATTTTTCTAAACCAGTTTGAAGAAAATTAAAAATTATAAAATTAACCTTATAAAAAAACAAAAGAGTAAGTAAGGTGTATGTGTATTATTCGAGCAGTAGTGTGCGTAATGTTTATTTTAATTAATTTAAAATTTTTCTAATTCATTTTATGCCAACAAAAAACAGCTTTCTGCACTTCTCCTCCACATAAACTTTAATTGTGCCACATTTCATACTCCTCGTCCGCGCAATTTTCGTAAAAAGAGGCGCAAAGTTTTCGCTTCACGTGTTAATATATGTATAGATTCTCACGTCCGATGTAATTGAGATGGAGTATTGTGATTGTTTCTGTAGATATGCAAATCACAAGCTTACGATAAATAGCAATTAATAAAAAGCATATTGGGCAAATGTGTAACAATTATATCATACAGTGACATCCTTATACGTCGCGCACACAGTATGCGCGGACAAAAACGACATCTTAATGTTAACAAAGGAGTAGTGAAATTGGCAAATGTATTGCTACTGAATGTGCAGCAAAAGATGGCCACTGTTCGAACTTTCTTATAGGGTTGGTTGGTTACACAACAGTCGCCCTTGTAAATATCAAATTTAGGGTCGCGCATGGTCGTAATGTAATAAAACATGCAGAACTTTAGATCTGAATATTTAATAAATATACTATGCTTCAAACAGAATGTACAATATTTTATAAAACCTATTAAACTAATTGGTATTAATTAATATTGGTATTAGTCACAAAGTTAAAATATTACCATGTTTTCAGTTTACGAGTATAATCAAATTAGCGTTTGATTTTCTAACTAGCTGTAATCCTAACCGACAAATGACCTCCGTAAATGTACTCTTAACATTTGAGCTTATTAGTTAACAGTATTTTATTTTATTCCTGTAGGACAGCAAGGAATTTGGGTCAATAAAGTATTCAGTCATATTAATCACAGTATTCTCGGTATTGTTGTTTATGAAATAATTTTTCTCTGTGTAGGGGCGGAGCAAGAATACTGATCCTACAGCTGAGAGCGGTCTGTCGTAAAAAGCGACAAAACAAGTATAGATAGATCGCAGGGCTTCAAGCCCATCTGGATTGCAACAATACCTGAACTCTAAATATACCACCATAATAACCTTGTGTCATGTTCCGGTATAAGGGACCTAGATTCCAGTTTCCCTGGCAGCGTGTTTCCTATGCGTCTGGCGTCGCAAACATCAATAGGCGATGTTAATTACTATACAATTAAGTTGGCCTTCAGCTTGTCTGCTCATCCACATCAATGAAAAATAAAGAAAACAATACCACATAGTCAACCTCATTAAAGAGAATAAAGTTACCACAGATGTCACAAATGTTACGTAAGTTAATAGAGAAATGACAAAACAACGCCGCAGGCTTTATTAAAAGGAAAGTTACGTCAGAACAGGGATAGACGGATAAGGTGCTCGTGTCGTCAAGAGATGCTCGTTTCGATTTCAATGGCTTTACATCCACACTTGAGTTGAAACATTTGAAGTGCACGAAAACTTCCGAACGCTTCTATTTTGTTTGATTTCAAAAGCTGTAAAATGATTATGACACACAGTCAGAGAGGATCTGATCAAGTTAGAACGTTTTATTTATTTATCAATTATTTATATATTATATTACAATAATAATACAGAGAAGTCCTTTCCGCAAAATTGTGTCATAAGAATATTATACGAGGGGCGGCTGATAAGTTCGCGGCCTTAACGATGACTAATTATTACGTTACTCCTTTCACTAATTGCGGAACTCAATGGTAGTAAAATAACAAGCCGTAATCAAATTTTAGGTCATATTTGAATTACCTGTCGAACAACGAACATCACCATGTCAGTCGAATCCGAAAATTCACGGAATTTAGAATACCGCGCCGCGATAAAGTACCTCGTAAAAAAGGTAATATACCGAAAAAATATTTTTGAAAAATGTCATCGGTTCTTCAAGAATCTGCGCTTATTTCAACAAGGACGAGAAAGCTGTAAAGGTAATCTCCGCGGGAGGCGCCCTGTCACGGTAGTGACCGAAGAAAATGTTCAAAAAGTAGAAAAGGTAACATTGGCTGGCAGAAGAATTAAATTATGGCAGATAGCTGAAGAGCTTCAGATTAGCAAAGAACGAGTTGGAGAAATTTTAAATCAAAATTTACACATGAAAAAAATTTGCGCTGGGTACCGAGAATGCTCACATCGCACGACAAGCAACGACGACTCGAGAGCTGCAAGGATTTTTTGGCACTAGCTGACAATAAAATTGTCAACATTTGTGATCGGGTAGTCACCGTGGTGAAACAAGAGTCAATGCAATTGATTAAAAAAGGAGAAAGCTGCCGAAGAAATTCAAGGTGGGAAAGTTGGCTTCTAAGCTAATGGCAACTATCTTCTAGGATAGGGAAGGAATTTTATTAATAGATTACCTACCGAAAGGGACTACAATGAACATGAACGGACTACAATATTGTCAAGTTGGTCAGTCATGCTCCTGAGTTTGTTATGCAGAAACGACGTGGCGGAGTTGTTTTTGCAAGACAACGCGCCCGTACACACCGTGCGTGTTGCGAGGCAGTCCTTGAAAAACACGGGGTTTCCAGAAATTGACCACCAACCGTACAGTTCAGATCTGGCAATTAGCGATTTTTTCCTGTTTTCCAAATTGAAAAAGGACTTACGGGAACCAAAGATTTCCGGATGACAACCAAATGAAAGCTGCCGAAGATCGTCATTTTGAGGACAAAGACAAAGAATATTTTTTGAGTTGTTTAAAGACATTGTATGCCAGATGTGAGAAGTGTATTTCACTTGAGAGAGACTATATCGAAAAATAAAAAAATATACATCTCAATTTTTCTTTCGTAAGTATCTTGGGCCGTGAACTTATCAGCCGCCCCTCGTACATATACCTAGTCAGGTCATAAATTCTGTCACATGTTTAATGTAAAATAATTGTAACAAGTTTATTCATTATGTAACCATTTATATACCAAAATGAACTTAACAAAACATAGATTCTTATGACATTAAAGTTTATTCAAAATGACCTCCGTGATTTTGAATACAAGCCTTCAATCTGCGCGGCCAGTCCTCTATCGCAGCACGAACGAGGTCCATGTCAATATCGGCGGCTGCCTTAATCAAGGATGTCTTGAGTGACTCCAAATTGGGATGAGGCTTTGAACACGCCTTTTCCTCCAAGTGTTGCCATATCTTGTAATCTAACGGATTCAAATCTGGACTGGAGGAGGGCCAGTCTTCGTGCCGGATGAAGTCGATTACACGCGCCGCCAGCCACTCTTGTGTGCTCTTCGCTCTATGAGCTGGCGCCGAATCTTGTTGGAATACCCAGTGCCTGTTATTGAACATGGTATGAGAAACAGGTTCCACAAGGTTCGTCAGGACTGTATTTTGATACACAACAGCATTCGTTTTTACACCTTTCTCACAAAAATGTACCTCTGTTAAGCCCCAATAAACTCCCAACAATACCATGAGCGAGGATGGAAAATGACCTCGTTGGACACGCGGAATACGATTGCTCGCTTCTTCACTACTGTGTGCGTACACCTTATCATTTTGTTTGTTGTAGCTCTCTTCTACGGTAAACATTTTTTCATCCGAAAAAAGAATTTCCCGATATTTTTTTCCCGCGTACCGCTTCAACAAAGCGCGGCATCTCTTCAGTCTCAGGTTCATTAGACGAGCATTCAAACGATGTCCTGTTTTTCTTCGATATGCCCGAAGCCCTAAGTCTTCATTTAACACCCTTTTCACCGTGGTTCTGCTTAACCCCATCTGAAGGGCCAACAGTTTCTGCTTACGTTTGGGATTTCTTTGAATTCGTGCCTTCACAGCTTTTATCACTGCTGGAGTCCTAACAGACCGAGGGCGACCACTTCTTGACCTGTCATCTACACTAGAGTCTTCATTGTATCGTTTGATGGTACGATAAATGAATCTTTTGGTTATATTCAAATTTTTCAGTATGTTAAAAATTTGAATTGGCGCGTAACCGCAACGATGCAACGCAATAACTGCAACACGGTCTTCTTTAAGCGTCCACTCCATATTTAAAAAATGAGTAAAATTCTAAAAGTATACATTTTTATTTTCATGAACAATTCGAGATTCGAATTCAATAAACTTTTTTGTGGCCAGCATTCTAAAAGAAAAGTTTTTACTGTGTGACAATACTTATGACCTGACTAGGTATATAGCATAAGATTTATTACGAGGGAAGTGAATTGTTAATGCTACACCGAGTTCAACGTGGATAAGAACTTTTAGAGTATTTAGAGAAACTGAAATTATACCTAAGTCTATCTAAAGATTACTGGCGTTGAAATAATTTTCTCTAAATAAGCGCAACGGCTTCAGTAATGTGTTACCGTCGGGTATCGTATGATTCGAACCTGATCATATCTAGAAGATCATATCTATACTAGAAGATAAAGTCATACAAATAAAGTCGACATAATGTTGATTGCTTTTAAATATTAAAAAAGGATCACCAACGATAAATATTTAGAATGAATTAAATAAAATCTACTAACTCTATTCGAATATAGAAAAGCTAAAAAAGAGGACAACAATATAATTAAAGAATAGAGCAAAAAAGAAGCATAATAATGAGCTCCCTAAGTATATAGATAAACATTTTTATCCGTGCAGGGGCGTAGAAAGAATACTAACCTTTGTGGCCGGGATCGGCCTATCGTAAAATGCGACTAAACAACCCACCGTAGCTACGTGGTAGGGCATCAAGCCCACCTGGATGGCGACCACCTTTGGTCTTAACTATGCCGCCATAATAACCTTGTGTTGTGTTTCGCGGCATTAGTGACCCAAGTCCTGTACCCTTATGGGACAGCAGCGTGTTCGCGATGCCACTGGTGTTGCAAACACCTATAGGCGACGGTAACTGTTAAATTCTAAGCGGGCCGTCAGCCTGTCTGCTGTTCTAAAGCAATAAAAAAAATACATACAATGTTAATCTGATATGAACGAAAGCAATTACTTAGTCAGGTCATAAGTATTGTCACACAGTAAAAACTTTTCTTTTAGAATGCTGGCCACAAAAAAGTTTATTGAATTCGAATTTCGAATTGTTCATGAAAATAAAAATGTATACTTTTAGAATTTTACTCATTTTTAAATATGGAGTGGACGCTTAAAGAAGACCATGTTGCAGTTATTGCGTTGCATCGTTGCGGTTACGCGCCAATTCAAATTTTTAACATACTGAAAAATTTGAATATAACCAAAAGATACGATAAACGAGTACCATCAAACGATACAATGAAGACTCTAGTGTAGATGACAGGTCAAGAAGTGGTCGCCCTCGGTCTGTTAGGACTCCAGCAGTGATAAAAGCTGTGAAGGCACGAATTCAAAGAAATCCCAAACGTAAGCAGAAACTGTTGGCCCTTCAGATGGGGTTAAGCAGAACCATGGTGAAAAGGGTGTTAAATGAAGACTTAGGGCTTCGGGCATATCGAAGAAAAACAGGACATCGTTTGAATGCTCGTCTAGTGGACCTGAGACTGAAGAGATGCCGCGCTTTGTTGAAGCGGTACGCGGGAAAAAAATATCGGGAAATTCTTTTTTCGGATGAAAAAATGTTTACCGTAGAAGAGAGCTACAACAAACAAAATGATAAGGTGTACGCACACAGTAGTGAAGAAGCGAGCAACCGTATTCCGCGTGTCCAACGAGGTCATTTTCCATCCTCGCTCATGGTATGGTTGGGAGTTTCTTATTGGGGCTTAACAGAGGTACATTTTTGTGAGAAAGGTGTAAAAACGAATGCTGTTGTGTATCAAAATACAGTCCTGACGAACCTTGTGGAACCTGTTTCTCATACCATGTTCAATAACAGGCACTGGGTATTCCAACAAGATTCGGCGCCAGCTCATAGAGCGAAGAGCGCCCAAGACTGGCTGGCGGCGCGTGAAATCGACTTCATCCGGCACGAAGACTGGCCCTCCTCCAGTCCAGATTTGAATCCGTTAGATTACAAGATATGGCAACACTTGGAGGAAAAGGCGTGCTCAAAGCCTCATCCCAATTTGGAGTCACTCAAGACATCCTTGATTAAGGCAGCCGCCGATATTGATATGGACCTCGTTCGTGCTGCGATAGACAACTGGCCGCGCAGATTGAAGGCTTGTATTCAAAATCACGGAGGTCATTTTGAATAAACTTTAATGTCATAAGAATTTATGTTTTGTTAAGTTCATTTTGGTATATGAATGGTTACATAATTAATAAACTTGTTACAATTATTTTACATTAAACATGTGACAGAATTTATGACCTGACTAGGTATATTACAAAATCTTACCTTTCGCTTTCACGCCGCAGTGACCACCTCCTAGACGTCAAAGCACGTAGCATATTCATTAAACACAAAAATCCACTCACACACACAACACTCAAAACATTATAAATCCATACAATTAGGCAGAAAACCACTCGAGTTATATCACTAGCGCTTGTCACATCTGTTTATTGATTGATATATTTATGTTGTGTACAAAGACGTGTCCGAGGCACTTTTTTAAAATATTTAATTGTGCATCTATAATGTAATTACAAATAAAAAATATTGATACAATTATGTGTACATGAGTTCGTGAAATATATGAGCGAAAAGGGTCAACGTTAATATGTTAAAAAAATACAATTGTCTTGCATGAAACAAGCGTGGACTTTTCCTAACAAGAGCTTCGTCCGGGTTGCAATTTGTTACTTAAACAGCTCTAAGAGTCTTGGGTCTGTTATAGTGTTACTGAACAAAAATGTTTGTCGTTTGGAATAATGACTTCGAAATGCTACGACACAATCACCGCAAGTAAAAAAAAGTAGAGATATGGAATAGAGATAATTAATGTTGATTTTTACAAAAGAACTGCAGTTCTTCTCTATGCAGGGGCGGAGTAAGTATATTAACCCCTGCGGCCGGGGTTGGCCTGTTGTAAAGAGCGATAAAACAACCCACCCTAGATACGTGGTAGGACATTCAAACCGGATCCTTACATACATGAACATATCACTTAATTTTTTTATAAACATTAATTAATCATAGATATTTTGACTTTATATGTTTTTTTTTTATTGCTGAGGAGCAGCAGGCAGACTGACGGTCCACTTAACAGTAAGCAGTTACCTTCGGCTATGAATGTAGGCGACGCTAGGGGCACCGCGAACACGCTGCTGTCCCGTAGAGGTACAGGAACTTGGGTCACTAACGCCGGAACACAACACAAGGTTATTATGGCGGCATACTTAAGACCAAAGGTGGTCGCCATCCAGACGGGCTTGAGGCCCTACCACGTAGCTAGGGTGGGTTGTTTTGTCGTCTTTTACGACAGGCCGACCTCAGCCACAGAGGTTAGTATTCTTTCTCCGCCCCTGCACGGATAAAAGTCGTAGATAGTATCGCTAAAAAACCATAAGCGACGGTAACTGCTTATTACAAGTGGGCCGTCTGCCTATCTGCTGTTGTTAACCAATGCAAAAAGTCTGATTTCTGAAGTCACTAAAAATCTTTTAGCTCGTTTTTAGTAGAATCCACCACCTGGCAGGTGAAGTTGACTGAATCGAAAATCATGTTGTAGTTCCGTACACCTCAAATAGCATCTGTTAGGGACTAATAATGTCCTTTTAAACGGCTGTGTAACGAGGCCCGTGTTGGAGCGACACAAGCGGGAACTGCGTATCACAGATATGAATATGCTGCGGTGGATTTGTGGAGCAACGCGGAAGGATTGCGTTATAAACTTCCACATTCATCGCAGGCTTCATGTCAGTGACATTGCGGATAAATTGCAAGAGCGTCGACTTCGCTGGTATTGGTCACGTTTCACGGAAACCGGTACTTACGTGGGGAACAAATGTCTGCCAAAGAATGCTGGCTTGACTCCGTTAAGGATGATTGATAAACGTGCCAATGAACTCACTAAGTCTGAAAACGGACGCCGGTCATCGAAGCGAAAGTTACGGTTGGAACCGGGACTTTGTTTTTTTTAATTGCTGTAAGACAGCAGACAGGCTGACGGCCCGCTTAGAATTTAGCAGTTACCGTCGCCTATGAGTGTTTGCAACGCCAGTGGCATCGCGAACACGCTGTTGTCCCATAAGGGTACATGAAGTTGGGTCACTAATGTTGAAACAGAACATAAGGGCATTATGGTGACATACTTAAACCAAAAGTGGTCGCCATCCAGACGGGCTCGAGGCCCTACCACTTAGCTAGGGTTGTTTTGTCGCCTTTTACGACAGGCCGACCCCGGCAGCAGAAGTCAGTATTCTTTCTCCGCCCCTGCACGGATAAAACTTAACGCTCAGATGATGATGAGGAATTAATAATGTTATTCTTAAACATGTTACCAAACCCTAAAAAATACATGGGAAGTGTTTCGATTGAGGTTTAAGCAGTGCATTGCGATATGGGGTTATTCAAAGAAGGCGTTATTAAATTTCTTCAAAACAGGCAGCGCGTTGGCGTTGCATCTGGTGTTGCAACCGCTTATAAGCGACGGCGACCACCTTCTATCTGGTGAAAATTTTGCCTGTCTGCTGAACTCCAGATAAAAAGGGCGTTGGACACACAAAAGAACAATATAAGTCAGATTTGAATGACGCAAGTGTGCACTAAACTTTTCAATACCTTATAATCACAAACAATCTGCATTATATTAACGAATTATATATTGTTATGAAGAAATATGAATAATAAACTATGAGGAATGGCGCGTGGTTGGCATTCGCGGTCGATTCCTGGGCTATGACGCATACAACACCGACGTAACAAGATCGATACGTAACATAATATAACGTGATTAACATTGGATTCGGATCAAGAAAAGTTCGTCGATGTCGGTTTTCGTATGGTGACGTTGTTAGTAATTGGAATGTGTATCTTCTTTCCTAAGAGAAAAAAGATAAAATATTCTAAGTGCTTGGTAGCTCACTGGTATTATATTAGGATGTAATAATACCAGTTTTTTTTTTGTTTCAGATCTGCCATCAGTCTATCGACTTTTATCAGATTGGTTGAGGTACAGATTGACTTTTGATGAGCAAATCATTGATTAATTTGCTCATCCCTGGAAAAGAGCACATTGGCTCTTTTGAGGCGCTTGATTGTGTTTGGTCTTAAGAGTTTGCCCGTCAGGGGGTTAGGGTGTTGTTCTAATATGGTTTTGTAATTCGCTGAGTACGATTTTGCCTCTTCCTCTACAGTTTTAATGTTAAGATATTCTTGGATTTCAGAGTTGCGAGTATACCACGTTGCACCACTTATGGTTCTCAAGATGGAATTTTGGGCTCTTTGTAGACAAAGGATATTTGATTTGCTGGCAATATATAATATCAGTGAGGCAGTTTTTCTCGCCTAATGAGCATATCATACCATTATCGCCATGTATACACACCGTCACGAATTTTGAGCGCTGGCCTTGCATGTGCAGTTGTCATTTTTTGGGTCTATTTGGCGGGGGGAGCGGGGTGCGTCACTTGCCGCTCCCGCGTACCGTCCGCACGCCTGCGTCGTAATAATTTGATTTGTAGTAATTATGACCGTGAGTGTACACATGCACAAGTCTCCCCACTACTTTCGCCGAGCGCTCAAAGCTCGCGACAATATCTATACGTATGGTGAAGGATATCTATCTCTACATATAGAGATCACCGGTATGTGTATCACCGCTTTGGACATGCGTGGCGAGTATAATGTCAGTACCCGAACCTAGCAGTGGGATGTTATAGACTGATTATTATTATATATCTTCATTCTATCGTAATGATATACTTAGTTCCATATTAAAAAAAATATTTTTTATACTAAAATTTTATAGTTTAGTCACAGCGACAGGGATAAAAGAGAACGTTTCAAAGAGCATGTAATGTTGTTCACTGAAAACTAATCAAGTTTTAAAATGTAAGAATACATTTCAAAGGGAACGGTTCAAAAGTATTCCGTACTTCAAAAAGGTTTTCGAAGTGGGAATACAAATGAAGTCGGGTACTTCGTTTATTTAAAGTAGTAGTAATATTGATTATTTAAAATAGGTACTTCATTTTACTTCGCGAGACTAGGCGTTTTTTTAACAGCAGACGGGCTGATAAAGCACTTGATATTAAGCAGCTACCGTCACCTATGGGTGCTTGCGACACCACGGGCACCGCTAAGACGCTTTAGCGCAGGGGAACTGCAACGTGGAGTCATTTGCGCCGGAACATGACACATGGTTATAATGGTGGCATATTTAGAGACATGGGGGTGGCTGCTATCCAGTCGGGCTTAAGGCCCTACTACCTAGCTCAGGTTTTTAGGTCGCCTTTTACGACAGGCCGCACCTGGTCGCAGGTCAGTATTCTTACTTCGACCCTGAACGAAAGGAAACGTCATTTTAAGCAGTTGTATCATAGGCGTGCTTAACCATACAACAAGGGCACTGCTATTAAATATACTGTAAAAACCGAAACCATGCCCCCCCCCCCCAGTCATTCCGAAACGCGAAACCGTCGCGTTAGAGAAGTTGTCATGAAGTGTCATCAGCGTAAAGGAGGCTCTTCATACTAAGAAACGAAGATTGGCGACCTCCGTCGCGTAGCGGCTAATGCATTTCGGTACGCTTGCAGAGGTCAGCTTGCAGGGTTCGATTCCCGTCTCGCGTCTGGGTGTTTATGTATAATTATATAATAATATTTATGTAATTATTTGCAATAAAAATCATATAATAATAAATATTTTGTGACAATTCACACAGCGTCATCTAGTCCCAAACTAAGTAGCACTTGTGTTATGGGCCCTAGACAACTGATATACTACTTATATACTTTTTTTTTTGTAAACAAATACATATTATACATAAACACCCAGACGCGAGACGGGAATCGAACCCGTGACCTCCGCAAGCATACCGAAGTGCGTTATCCGTTACGCCACCGAGGTCGTCAAATATATATATATATATATATATATATATATATATATATATATATATATATATATATATATATATATATGTAGTTTATCAGTACACATAAGTGCTATGCTTTGGGACTGGCGCGGTGTGATTTGTGACTATATTAAAAAAAATATATACCCGTAAAAACATGTAACTTTTTCATATTAGCCTAAATATAACCACAATGTAACATCCTGTGAGACGATGAAAGGAAGTACTTTCCTGGCTAATGATTGCGGTAACCGCCTTGGCACCGGAAAAGCGACTTTAACCTTAATACTATACATATATTTTTCGCCCTTCGAAATAATAATTGGATCAAATTTATACGTATTTTTTCTGAAGCACCCACGTTTTACTAGTTGTGGTTGATAAGGTAATAGATGTGTGGGATCTTAAGGAAGCTATTAATAACGTCTAACATTTATATTTTGTGTCTTTAGATAAATTATGTAAATATACACATCAAAAAAGTCTAAGCAACATGCATGATATTACAAATTTACCATTTATACTAATTAATTTTTAAGTCTTTACTCACTCAAAGTGCGTAGGTATGTAAACTTTTTTGTTATCGATGACAGTTGGCTGGTTGTAAAAAAAAATTCGATTATGTTTTGTTTTTTTCATAAAATTAAATGAAAGGGTGATGTTTGAATTTAAGTGCGTTTTTATTGCTACGTTTAGTCTTGATTTTATAATTTTACCAACCATTTAAATAAAGTTAGCGACAAAATTGAATTGTTAGATATTCTTTACGTCATGGAGCGACGTCATTTGACGGCAAATGAAATGCAAAGAGCTGTAGGGATGTTGCAAGCGGGAAGTAATCAATCTCATGTATCTCAGCATTTTGGGATTCATAGAAGTGTTATTTGTCGTCTTTGGCAGCGCTACAATAATACAAAGAAACCCGCTGAACAGCATCCAGGCCGTAAAAGGAGTACAACCACTCGGCAAGACCGGTACATACAACTAACTGCAAGACACCAGCCGATGTTAACCGCTCGAGAGATAAGTTTGAGGCTACAAAATTCAAGTGATGTTGATGTAAGTCCCCAAACTGTGTGAAATCGACTGCATGAGTACGGCCTACGAGCTCGACGCCCAATTAGGTGCCCAACGATACGTCACGGGAATCGCGCTCGTCGAAATGAATGGTGTAGAGAACGCAGAACATGGACCCAGGAACAATGGGATAAAATTATGTTTTCCGATGAGTCGCTATTCGGGTTTAGGCCTGATAGTCCAAGAAGGGTGCGAGTGTACCGTCGGCCCGGAAATACTGAAAGGCTCAGGTGCATTCAGGAAGTTCATCCATACAGCGGCCCATCCACCATCCTAAAATTTAAATTAGTACATATTGCTTAGACTTTTTTGATGTGGATATATATATATATATATATATATATAATATATATATATATATATATATATATATATATATATATATATATATATATATATATATATATATATATATATATATATATATATATATCAGTTGTATCTTCGTGCTGCCCTTATCACACATACGGACTCGGCACAACATGTCCTCTCCATTCACTCCCTCTGTTAGCCGTCATCTCAACATACACACCATTTTTCACCATATCGTCTTTTCTCTGTTCTACCTCTCCCCTTGTATCCGTCTAGTCTCATTTTCCTTGCCTTGCCATATAAGCATTCTTCATTTCGCATTACATTGCCAAACCACTTACACATTTCTAATTTTATCCATTTTCGTAACTCCACACATGCATCTCAGCATTCGCATCTCCGCAGCATGTAACGTCCTTTCATCCTTCCCGTTTGTATCAGTTGTCTTGTATTCGTAAACGCTGCGCTTTTCACCTTGAGACAAGATGACGTAGTGTTAAATGTCAAACAACTTTTAAAAATTATTTACACAATAGCGACTGGATACGTTGATCCACAGAGCTATCCGAGATGTTGTTTGCCCCTTTGGCTTATTTTGAAGATGGCAAATAATACTAAGAGGGAATATATACAGGGTTTCTACGCTGTCTGTGACCTGGGAAAAGAGTAAACCATCTGTATCCTTCGCAAATCTTCACATACGAATTGGGTCGACCCTGTTCATTTCGTTACATCCAGTCACGACATTTTACTATACTAATTTACGCCTACAATAAAAAAATTATTAGAATGCGTTTCGTTCCATAATATTTATAGATTTTTAAGCAAATGCACAAATGGGCACACCACATTTTACACCACAACTGCAGCCACAACTTTATACGTGCAGGGCTGGAGAAAGAACACTAATCTCTGCGGCTATTATTAAAGGCGTCAAAACAACCCACCCTAGCTACGTGGTAGGGCCTCAAACCCGTCGGGATGGCGACCACCTTTGGTCTTAAGTATGCCGCCATATATTATGGCGTCGTAATCCGGCATTAGTGACCCAAGTTCCTGTACCCTTATGGGACAACAGCTTGTTCGCGATGCTACTGGCGTTGCAAACACACATAAGCGACAATAACTGCTAAATTCTAAGCGGGTCGTCAGCCTGTCTGTTGTCCTACAGCAATGAAAAAAATGGGAGGGAGATGTGATGTTGAGAGGGAGCGTGAATTTTATCGTGTGCAGTGGAGTTACTATAATGGAAACAATTATAATTGATTAAATAGTAATCTAAAAATAAGCAACAAAAAGAAGAATATCATTTGACACTGGAGAATATTAAGAAGTAGTATGTAATGTAAAGTACAGAAATAATAAATCAAAGTGAATGTTTAAGGATTACGTAAAAGATGATAAATCGAAAAAACTATTGAATGTTGGCAGGAAAGAGTAAAATGAGTAGGCATGTTGTGTTGTATCTAACATAATGCGGGACAGGGATAGAAATAAGGATACTTTTAGGCATAACAAATACACGACGTCGAATCGTTTCACATATGTACACAACATTTGAAAAGCCTATCAAAAAATTGTTTCATAAACAATGACCCAGAGGTACGTGAATAAATTCATAAGATCACGTAAATTTCGACAAATATAAACGTTTACGTTTTTAGTGATTTGTTGGAAAAACATTGAACATCTGCCGAATAAAGTCGTCCAGTTGACACTTGACTCACATTATCTGAAGGCTATATGTATATCTCAATTAGAACTCCCCCAAGGTCGGGGTCGGCGTGTCGTAAAAGGCGGCAAAATAACCCTAGCTATACGTGGTAGGGCTCCAAGCCCGCCTGGATGGCAACCACTCTTGGTTTGAAGTATGCCGTCATAATAACCTTGTGTTGTGTTCTGGTATGAGTGACAAAAATTACTGTGTCTCTATGCGACAGCAACGTGTACGCGGCGCCCCTAGCGTCGCAAACATCCATAGGCGACGGTAACTGCTTACTATTATGTGGGTCGTCAGCCTGCCTGCTGTTCCTCAGCAATACAAAAAAAAGATCCATAGCTTTGCACGTGAAAGCTGGGATTAAACCATAATTATTCAAGCCTGTTTGTGAATATGTCCGTTAAACAGGAAAATCAAGTATAATAAATATTTAATACACAATGAAGATAATAATTGTCCAGGAATATACGTAAAATAAAATATTGTTGTCAATTCCACTAAATATAAACAAAGCTTATGATATCATAGTAGTGGACTTTTAGTCACGTTAGTAAGTAAGTTAAGTAGGACCAATGGGAAAAAGGAGCGATGGTCGACAATTAAGACGGTGGGCTGATGACATAATACACGACGCAGGAAACTATTGGATAAAGTCAGGCAAAGACAGGGAGTTATGGAAAAGGATGGAGGAGGCCTTTACCCAAACAGGGATCCAAATCTCATAAATAATACTAACATTAATTATAAGTAACCTTTTTAAATTTAATTAACTTAAAGCATCGAGAGATTTGGATTAAATGGCTTTATTATTATTATTATACGTAACAAAAAAACATTGTTGTCAATTCCACTAAATATAAACAAAGCTATGATATCATAGTAGTGGACTTTTAGTCACGTTAGTAAGTAGTTAGACCAGGGGTGGTTGCCATCCAGACGGGCATGGGGTCCTACCATGTAAATTGTTGGTTTGTCGCCTTTTACGACAGGCCGCTCTCGGCCCCAGGGGCTAGTATTCTTACTTCGCCCCTGCACAGAGAAAAAGAAAATAATATAAATATTAGTTGTCTAGTATCTATAACGCGATCTGATGCTGTATAATAAAGCAATTTATTTGCATAGTGCAAAAAAGAATTTAAATAGCTAGACTGAAAGCAACTTTCTCTTCATGAAATGTTAAGTGAATAAAATGATTTTAACACGAAACTATCAACAAAAATATACACCAACACAATCCATTCTAAGAATTGCACTAATGCAAATAAGAGAAAAAAAAAGGGCAAAACAACGACGTGCACTCTAAATATAAACTCATAAATAAACCCGTGCAAAAACAACACCTACGTTATTTTGCCGGTTTTCTTTTTCGTGCACACTGTAACAACAAATACGCGACGCGGTAAGTACCGATTCGCGCTACAGTTTCACCGGTCGCGGTTCGAATGGATAATTCCGAGTATCGATCCGTACAAATTCGCAACGGACGAGTGTGCCGCGTTGCAAGCCGCGACGCCAACTGAATTAGAGCGTTTCTCGTTCGCCAATCGCCATAGTTATGGATTAGATGCGTGTAGACGGGATATAGCGTACACTCCGCTACTCTGCTCATTTGAAGTCACAACTTGAGCTACTACTGCGATAGCACCGTATTAAATAAACAGATACGTCTTATATAATCGTACATTTCTTGAAATTCTATTATTTTTACGTGTTTGTTTGTTTAGAATTTTTTTATAAAACGTTTTCCCAATTTGGCATAAATTGTCCCGAGTTGATAATTCGCGCAAGCGAAAAAGGCCTCGAATGCAAAGGGTTAAATGAAACATTGTAATCATGGGATAATTATTACCACTGTTATAAATGTATGTATCGAATGTGCACTCTAAAGCACAGTTACAGCCTCAGCTACCATTTCTTTCTAGGATATTGAGTATTTGAAAATGCAGTAACTTGGATTTTGATCTTAACGGCATTTTAGATAAGTACTTATTTTGCTAGATAGCAAAAGTTGGGCACTTTTCAATTTTCCTTTCGGGGTTCGAAGTCGCCTTTGAAAGTTATTAGTTAGTACTATATATAGATACATTTATTTCTTTCTGTTTTATAAGAGTTGTAAGATGCAGAAGATGTATATAATGTAATATTTTTTCGCTAAGATAAACTAATACAAAATTACATGGAAAAATGGTTTTAATTCGCAATTTGTATAAAACTTTTCTTCTTTGTTGAACATTCAGTTGATACGTGCAATTTGATAAGCTTACTACTAATCGTATTTGTAGCATTATTGAATAGGTAACAATGATAAGACGATAATATGTCTTACTATCTACATTATAATCTTTGACGTAATTACACCGCGTCGGCGCATCAGCTGTGCCGAAGCGATGCGCTACTGGATCGACGGCAAGCGGCACGTAAACACAGATTATATAAATAAACAATCAGATGCATAAGTCGTTCTCGAGTTATAATGATTTCAATATAACACATAATAGGCATAAATGTATATATAGGCCTGTGTTCTGACCAATATTTTTTTTTTTTTTATTGCGTAGGACAGCAGACAGGCTGACAGCCCGCTTAGAATTTAGCAGTTACCGTCGCCTATAGGTGTTTGCAACGCCAGTCGCATCGCGAACACGCTGCTGTCCCATAAGGGTACAGGAACTTGGGTCATTAATGCCGGAACACAACACAAGGTTATTATGGCGGCATACTTAAGACCAAAGGTGGTCGCCATCCAGACGGGCTTGAGGCCCTACCACGTAGCTAGGGTGGGTTGTTTTGTCGCCTTTTACGACAGGCCGACCCCGGCCACAGAGGTTAGTATTCTTTCTCCGCCCCTGCACGGATAAAATAATATAATGACTTTCTGTGACGTGGATTGGCCAACGCTATCCGCGTGCTATATTTTCCTGTAGATTCGCAAAAGAATAATCCTTAAGCTAGCTCATTGGTTGTGTACTTTAATTTCTAGTAGATACAAAGATATATAATCAGTTTTAGTGGAGCTATTATTTATTTAGATAAGCTCATTGCAGATTTTTGTAAAGTATAGTACTTGCATCATGGATATTGTCCATTTAGCGTTTTTATTGTTGTGGAAAAGGAGGCAAGCGACATTAGTAGGCAGCAGAACTGCTCACTTAATAGTAAACACCCTCGCATATGGATGTTTACGACGCCAAGGGCATCGCGCTAATATCCTGTCATCCTTAAGGGAACTAAGACGTGGGTCACTTATTCCGGGACACAACGTAAGATTATTATGGCTGCATATTTATACACTAGGGGTAGTTGTCCATCCAGGCGGGCTTGGAGCCCTACTACGTGGATAGGGATGTTTTGTCGTCTTTAACGACAGGCCGACCCGGCCGCAGGGGTTAGTATTCTTACTTCGCTCCCGCACGGAGAAAAAGAAATGAATAAAAATATTAGTTGTCCAGTATCCATAATGTGCTCTGCTGCTCACTTTGAAATAGATGGCGCTGTCAATTGTCACAGGATCTATTTATACTTATCCTGATATAAGAAGGCCAAGACGAAGACCAGGAGGAATTACCGGTGCCCTACCACCTGGCTGGGCTTCTATTGTTGCCTTTTACGCCAGATCGTCGCCGCCTGCAGGGTTCAGTGTTCCCAATTGGATGAGAGATTCATTAACCCATAATGACGCGTTTTTACCAAATTGCAGTACCTGCCACACGAATATTACTCGTCTAACATTTATCGAGAACGTTCGGTTTAAAATATAGTTTCCTTTTACGTAATCGCTGGCTGCGGCATTCAAATATTTTACTAGGACGCTGGCGATTTTGAATCGACCAATTACACGCGACTTATGGGCAGGTAATTATAACAGCATATAATGCCACAGAAAATTTAGAAATTTTATTGAATGGATACATGAGGGCCAAAGAAAAGGTGTATTGCGTAAAATATTGTATAAGAAAAAAAACCGTATGAATTGATAACGAGAATCTGAACAGAGAGAGAATCTCTATCCTTGCAGAGGCGGAGAAAGAATACTAACCTCTGCGGTCAGGGTCGGCCTCTCGTAAAAGGCGATCACCTTTGGTCTTAAGTATGCCGCCATAATAACCTTGTGTTGTGTTCCGGCATTAGTAACCCAAGTTCCTGTACCCTTAGCAGCGTGTTCGCGATGCCACTGGCATTGCAAATACCCATAGGCGACGGTAACCCATAGGCGAATCTAGTCATAAATACAAACTTAATCGTTAAGAATAATTAATTTGATTGAAACATAAATTTACCACTGGGAAAATTTAATAATACAAATAATATGTATGACAAACTAATACTTAGTGAAAAATAGACAATTGTGTTTTGTTGAGTTATATTTTTTATTACTATCATTTCTTGTATTGTAATTTTTTGATTCTCATTCTTCCTATTTTGCTTTTTATTATAGTCCATTTTCTAATAATAATGAATAATTTTTAATTATTAATATTGTGACCACTAGTTTGCAGCGTCAGAAGATGACCCTCTAAGTTTTAAGTGCTATACATATGTTTAATGTAAGATGTTATTGTAAACACTTAGATGTGCAAATAAATATTTGAATTTGAATTTGAATACTAACTGCTAAATTCTAAGCGGGCCGTCAGCTTGTCTGCTGTCCTACAGCAATAAAAAAATCGATTATGAATTCCTCATCACTAATGAGGGATACACCACTACGGGTAGACGGAGCGTCGTTTGACAGTTAAGGCGGTTGTCGTATTCTTGTTCTGTTTAGAGGTGGATATACGACAACTCTCAAATAGAGTTTTGAGTTATTTCTTATCTAAAATAATATTGTGGAGAGGATGTGCTGTGCCGACCTCAAATTATATAAGGGCAAGAGAAAAACTTTTAAAAGATCTTGTATCGATTTATACGAAACATTTCTCTAATTTCAATCGATTAAGATAATCAAAGATACATCAAAATTGATCCCACACATTTTCTTTGCGAATGGGCAAGTTAGCGGTTGGACCTTGATGGAAATAGCGCTCCTATCACGAAACGCAAGCAGTAATGCACACGGCAAACATCGAATATGTAATCTATTGGGGTCACTGAAATCGTAAATCATTCTGTAATTTAGTTTTCATTTCAGTGTTATATAAAACATCAAGTGGTGGTAGTAGGTCAATGAAGCGTATTGACCCCTCTGAAAGATTTATTGCTCTTTACTTTGTTTGAGCGTTTTATTTGTAAGCGAGTATTTGGAGTTAGAAATCAAGAGTTAATACATTGAACGCCACGGAGGTCACCGGTGTTCATCACTATAATTTCTTTATGGATCATAACCAATTTGCGATATAGATTTTTAACTTTACGTTTTATTTATCCAGGCGCTGGGCACGATAAACATCATTTTATGATGTATTAATATCATGGTTTCTCCGTACAGGGGCGGAATAAGAATACTAACCTCTGTGGTCGGGGTCGGCCTATCGTAAAAGGCGACAAAACAATCCTAATGAATGAATGAATGAATGAAAACTCTTTATTGCATACAGATACTTAAAACTAACTTAAAATATGTATACAAAAATATAATGATGTATGACAATGGGCGGCCTTATCGCTTAAAGCGATCTCTTCCAGGCAACCCGAAGTATGGAAATTGTAACAAAATACATAGCGGTGATGTGCAAATGATATTACATTTAATAAATACTATACGATTAATCTAGTAAAATATAAATACCATTAAAAGAGAAGTAGAAAAAAAATAATAATAATAATACTCCTAACCCAATAATCCTAACTACATTGTAGGGCTCCAATCCCGTCTGGATTGCAAACCACCCTTGGTCTATAAGTGTGCCACCATAATATACTTACATAATAACCTTGTGTTTCGGCATTAGTGACCCAGGTTCCTGTACCTCTATGGGACATCAGGGTGTTCACGATACCGTCGCAAACATCTATAGGCGACGGTAACTGCTTACTATTAAGTAGGCCGTCAGCCTGACTGCTGTCAGCAAGCAATAAAAAATGTAACTTGTGGGTAGTCAGTACAAAATAAAACACTGCGCGAAATACATTGTTTTACTCCCATGTTAAATAATAGTTTTGTGCCTGCACTGTCAGCGAAAAAAATTCAGTTCAAACACGAGCAACAAACAACAAACACTACCGTCACGAACATACATTTGAATTAGCGTTTAACGAGTTCAAAATGATTTTAATCATTAGCTGTGTATTTTTCACTTATTCAGCATTTAATACTGTTTTTATATGAAACTTTTGCGTTAGAGTTTAGGATGTTTGTTAGATGGAGACAGTTTATTGTTCTGAATTAGTAATATCAAGTCGATTAAAAATGTAACTTCAAAGCTTCCCTAACACAAAATAAAAACACGGGAGAGTATATCTCGGTTTTATCACGCCAGGTCTTTACAATTTATAATTCAAACACGAATACACCCATGGCGAAGGCTTGCTGTAGTAACGATTACACGAAAATGGCCTTGTTTTCAAACATTTCTACGATTTAAGCAATAACATCGATTGAGAGCGCGGTTGTTCGTTCGCATCGATTTGTGCGTGAAGCCATAAGTTGTAGGGTCGACTTCCAGTTAGGGGTTGGAATTTTAATCGTACCCAACAATTAATTAAACAGACTTACATTTTAGAGATATTTATGCGTGTTTATTTTAAAATTTGTTGATGGTTTGGCCACTTGTCAGCAGTCTCTTTCCAGCTAACATAATCACAATGACATGTTTAACACGTTCACTGGATCAAGGGTGCGTTGAATATGTCTCAGAGTATATGTTAAAACAGTGCAACGCGCTAAACCCGAGTTCTTTCTCCGGTGTGGGAGCTGTCTACGCTCAATAATTCTAGATTATGTAGTTTATTTCTACTTGAATAACTTTTTGTGTTTCCTTATGAACAACACTAACACCGTAGTGATTTTAATACAAATCGATAAATGTCATCACAATATTGGAATTGTGAAACTTTTGCTATTTTTTTGAAGTAATACTTTATTTATAAGTTTGTGATTTTGGTTTGCGTTTTTATATTTAACTCTTAGAATTCGAAGCACCTCACACCGCACATTAAAAGTGAACCTGAACTAGGTTTGAGCTGATGTGAATTCAACTGCACAACCAGAAGGTTCTCTAAACTAGCAGTAAACGTGTTACATTACGTCAAAAGAAGTTTTTGGAGTTTACTCCTTAAGAATCGATTTTCATATATAAGGCGCCCGGTATGAGAAAAATGTGAGAGTAAAATCTACTAATGAATGACCTCGTTACGTTTTTGGTGCGCGTGCACCGGAACACACAAAACAAAACGATGTATCTCTAAGGCAAAAATTACTTTATTTGTTACAACTTAAGGTTGATTTTACATTAAATGTTGTTTAAACTTATGTCTTTTCATTTGTAAGTGACAAGAGTAATTTATTGCTTTGCTCATTTTATATGACGAATGATCATAAGTATTAGATAATGTTTTGGAGATTTGTGACATTATTACTAGGTGTCATAGTTGTAATTAGGTTGAACTTAAAACTGTTTTAAAACTTTTTTTATATATGTATATTATTTTCATTAATTTGTTAATTTACCCTTTCATGTGGTATTAATCTTTTTTCAGTTAAATAAACTCTTTTTGCGTATGTTTAGACAATCGTACTTAAGTAGTAAACTCCAGTCGTGAGTCGGAGCTGACACACACACTTTTTATAATGAATAACGTTCGGAGAAAACTTAGAAATTATAATAAATAAAAAATAATATTATGTAAAGAATATAAGATTTATTTATTGTAATGTATTTTATCTGGGGGCACGGCAGTGCCCCCGCCAAGTCGGTTAAAAAAGCGGCCCTAACACATAGCTAGAATTAATTGTTTTGTAGCCTTTTACGACAAAATAACAACAACCCCAGGCTACGTAATAAGACCCCAAGCCCATCTGGGTGGCACCCCCCTTTGTCTTAAGTATGACGCCATAATAACCTTGTGTTGTGTTCCGGCACTAGTGACCCAGATTCCTGTTCTCCTATGGGACAGCAGCGTGTTTGCGGTGCCCCTAGTTTCGCCAACATTCATAGGTGACGGTAACTGATTACTATTAAATGGGTCGTCAGGCTGTCTCAACAATAAAAAAAATCTGTATGTCAATCTGCCCTAGATAAGCGTGTCCCAGCCGTAGGGCTTAACGGCTGTTATTATTATATACACACGAATTCAAACACATGATCATTTCATACGAAATGTGTTTGCACAGTTCGTTTCGCGAATATACGGTTCATTGGCCGTTTATTTAAAGAGTGCTGAATTCGTCGTGACCTGAAGCGGGCAATGTAATATACGAAATGTCGGTCGTAGCGTTTAGCCCGAATACAGACCGGATATAATATAGGACTGGTGTAATGGCCTAAAGGTATTTTAGATAAACTAAGGTTGTAAAACACGCACGTTATGGGAGATTTTTAAAATATTCAGAACAAATCAAATATTATTTGACGACTTCGGTGACGTAGCGGCTAATGCACTTCGGCACGCTCGCGAAAGTCACGGGTTCGATTCCCGTCTCGCGTCTGGGTTAACACCCAGATGGGGAAACACCCCATGTTTAATATTTATTTATTATACACATCCTCCTGACACGAGTAGGCCAGGACATTTATTTACATGTTTATTAATTTAACAACTTAAGTTCTATTTGTAATACATATAGATCTATGGGCCTTATGGGAAAGCTCATGGTCGCTCAGAGGGTAATGGAGAAGGCTATGCTCGGAGTTTCCCTGCGAGATCGAATCAGAAATGAGGAGATTCGCAGGAGAACCAAAGTCACCGACATAGCCCGGATGATTGCAAAACTGAAGTGGCAGTGGGCTGGGCACATAGCTCGAAGGACTGATGGCCATTGGGGCAGAAAAGTCCTCGAATGGGGACCGCGTACCGGAAGACGCAATGTTGGTAGGCCCCCCACAAGATGGACCGATGATCTGGTCAAGATCGCCGGAATAGGTTGGATGAGGGCAGCGCAGGACCGATCATCGTGGAGATCTTTGGGGGAGGCCTTTGCCCAGCAGTGGACGTCTTCCGGCTGAAATGATGATGATGATAGATCTAAAATTACCATACATACATTATTACTTATTAAATAAAGTAACTTAGTTATTCTTAGCTACTTTTTTCTGCTATTTCCTACTAAATGTTTCTCACTCTCTCTCCGTATATTAGAAACAGATCAGATAGATATCTTATTTGTTCTAATTATATTTGTTTTTAACTTTACTATTTCATTGAAATTTTAATGTTGGTTTTATATTTATATGCTAAGCATATTCCAGCATTCCTTATCTATATACTCAATAAATACTTCGCGGTGTGCTTTTATCATAAGACCCCTTATGTCTTCTACTCTTATGTCTACTCCAGTGCGGTTACCCAGATCATATTTCTCCTGTCCAAAAACTGAGAAATCATTGTTCATTTGGTCTGTGGGTTGAATTTGTCTAACTGTTCCGAACGCCCATGGGACTTTACGGCCCGTTCACGACCTTGCCGCTGTGAGCGGCAGCTAAGCGCGGGGCGGGGAGCGGTAATGTCAAAAGTATAAAAATGTTTGAGGCACGCCACGAAACAGAGCGGCGTGGACAGCGGTGCAAGAGTGACGTACTCCGCCTATATGGATGTCAAAACGTCGTTATAAAAAGGTTGTGGATCTTATCTGGATATTTTCTGTAATCTTCGTATAGGTCACGAAATTCGCCATTTAAATACCGATCTTTATTTAGTTCGTTTCTTCGTTCGGCAAGAAGGAATCTTCTCTCATATTAAGAATATTTATAAATTTTAAAAATGTACTGCTTTCTAAACACAGAAGGGATAATTTTGATAATGCCATAATTTTGAACACGTTTTGACTACCTAAATACGTCCATCGTGGCCGCTGCAACTAACCGCTACTGAGGGTACGTGGCGTGCAAAACGCACCGCTCACCGACGCCGCCTCGCACGCCCCGCTTTGCTAAGACCAAAGTCGTGGCCAGGCCGTTAGGGAAAGAAAGATTAGCCAATGTTTATGTGTAGCCCATAGTTCCTTTTTTGTACCTTTGATCCCATTTTTCAAGCGTCCCCTTGCGAATTTAACGCTTAACAAATGAGACCGGAGACTTATCATAGTCTTTACTATGTTTTTGGCTAAGTGCTGCGGATTAGGCCAACTCGTCTGCTCTCTCATTCTCTCCAATACCCACATGCACATTACCAAGAACAATCTCATCTTCTTGCCCCTCTTGATACTTTCAATAATATTACTCCTTGCCCTCACCGCCAACGGGTGCATAATCCTCCCAACAGTTTGCACAGTCGATCGAGTCAGTATATGTATATGCTAAAGTTTTCTTCTGGGTTCGCTCGGATTTCCTCTATGGCCTCACATATCGCCAATAATTCAGCCTGATAGACCGTGCAGTATGATAGCAACTTAAATTTCCGGATTTTGGTTTCAACATCATTACATCAGATAGATAATGATGCTCCCACCTCACCTTCAATTTTGCTGCCGTCTGTGAAGAGCTTACAGCTTGTTTGTAGTTCTTTTCAACCTCTGCCCGATCCACCAAGCTACGAAATTCCAGCTCAATATTACGTAAGCAGTCCTCTTCTCCATGTCCCTGTTTTCTAACTAGCTTCACACCATATTTTACCTCATAGTGTCGCAGCCTCCCTGATCTTGAGATCGATAGGTAATAACCCTGCAAGGACTAGAGCTGAATCAGGGAGACGGTGCGGTATGTTTTGCAGATTTTTTGAGTAAAGCCTCTCAGCACATTATTAAGTTACTTACGTACATACTCCCAGTTTGTTAACTGCCCAGGCGCTCACTGTATATTTGATAATCGGCTCGACAACTGCCTTAAAAATGGTGCGGACAACTTCTGAGTGTAATCCCCAGCTCACTTTCGCTACTCTTGATAACTGTTTATAGATGGTGATCGTGCATACGCATGCATACGCTGGTGACATCCAAGTTAAAGGTCGATCATCATAACCAGCAATTTGATCTCTCGTACCGCGCATATTGTGATCCTTTCCATGGTTAGTCGGGGCGAAACATATTTGATCTTGTGCATTATGATCATTGCTTTGGTTTTTAGGGGTGCAAACTTATAATTAATTAAAGAACAATAATAATATATAAATTATAATATTATACAATTACTAATAATACATACATATAATCACGCCTCTTTCCCGTAGGGGTAGGCAGAGACGACTTCTTGCTTGTTACGATTCTTACATACTTGTTTCGCTTCGTCCTCTTTCATTATTCCCTTCTCCAACACTGCCATTCACACTCGCCTTATACACTTTTTTCGTCAATCGTTCTTCATTCATTCTCTCAACATGGCCAAACCATCTCAGCATACCTTTCTCAATTTTTGTCACTACATCTTCTTTCAGACCACAACGTTTCCTTATCTCACTGTTTCTTATCCTGTCACTCAGTTTAACTCCTATCATACTTCTTAACGCTCTCATCTCAACTGCATTTATTCTGCTTTCATGTTTCTTCTGCCATACACTTTTTTCGTCAATCGTTCTTAATTCATTCTCTCGACATGGACAAACCATCTCAGCGTACCTTTCTCAATTTTTGTCACTACATCTTCTTTAATATAAATTCAATAAATTTACATTAATTGTCTATAAGCTTAAGTGATTAAATTGTCTTTGGACTTATTGAATGTCAAAATTGACATTTGAAAATAACAAGGAATGAAACTGAAATTGTTTTTATTTGTATTTTGTGAAAAACATCTTGCTTAAGCATAAAGGAAATGGTTGGTATATAAGTAATCTGAATTGATTTACTCTTGCCTATTTGTGAGAATAGTGTTTACACATATGGTTACGAAACGGATCTACAATGCAGGTTTTGCAAATAACCTTCTGTGAAGTTTTACAGTGATGCTGTTCAAACTGATGAAGAAAAATGGCAAATTAACTGAGTAGCTGTGATGAAACCTTGGATTATAGAGGTATAGAGCTTTTGACAAAAGAACCCTAATAAAGTTCGACCCCTGCGCGATCATTATTAGTACTTGACGATGCTACAAGTGCACACGTTTCTTATATCGAAAACTTTTCGTAGGACTTATGAGATGCTATTAACGTTAATATATATCAGCCCATAGCGTCCCACCGCCGGGTTCAGATCTAGCAGTTTACACATACCGGTGATCTTGATATGCCGGTATCCTCATGATGTTTAACTTCACCGTCGGTTCTTTTTTTTATTGCTGTAGGTCAGCAAACAGGCTGACGGCCAGCTTAGAATTTAGCAATTAACATCGCCTATGGGTGTTTGCAACGATAGGGGTCATCGCAATCACGCTGCTGTCCCATAAGGGTAGGGGGGTACACGAACTTGGAGTCACTAATGTCGGAATACAACACAAAGTTATTATGGCGGCATGCTTAAGACCAAAGGTGGTCGCCATCCAGACGGGCTTGAGGCCCTACCACGTAGCTAGGGTGGGTTGTTTTGTCACCTTTTACGACAGGCCGACCCAGGCCGTAGATGTTAGTATTCTTTCTCCGTCCCTGCACGGATAAAATGGCAATTATGGAATAATATGCATTAATTAGGTGTGAAAAACTGCCTAAGCGGTCCATGCCAGTGGTATACGAACCTGGGACCTCTAGATTGGTCTTCGAGTGTAGTACCACTGAACTTCCAGGTATTTAATCTATACAAATAAATAAAATTGGAGTGTCTGTTTGTAATATTAAAATAACCGCTTTTTACTAAGTGCAGACCTCTATAATTTTATTTATATAGAAGATATAAGACATTATTAAAAATATTTAAGGTCCTAAATAATTACATTTTCTTTTTTAACATCTTTCGAAGGCGTTTCATCTGTTTTTTTTGTGTAAGTATCTGAACAGTGAAATGGTAATTAATATAGCCAATTTTTGGACTTACCTCGGCCCCGACTGCGTGAAGCCTAGAGGTTCGTCGTCCGCGTCGTAAAAGTCGTCTTCACCCTCCGACGACGAATACGATGTGTCGGGCACGAGTAGGGACATCGCTTGTCCTGTTGAAATTTACAAATAAAAGTATATAAATAGTATATCCGTTGTCTAGTACCCATAACACAAGTGCTATGCTACTTAGTTAGGGACTAGATGGCGCGGTGTGAATTGTCACAAAATATTTATTATTATTATTTACAAAAGAAAATTAAATTAACGTAGTATTATATATCAGTTGTCTAGTATCCACAACACAATGGCTCTGCTGTTTACTTTGGGACTAGATGGCGCTGTGTGTGATTATGTAGGTTTGCATAGAACGATGTTCAACAACTTAGATGAAAATGATAATCAATGAAAAAGTTCCAAATACATTTAAATATGTTACGATCAGCTCGATGGCCTTGCACATTAAGTCCGTAGGTTCCATTACCATGTAGGTCAATTCAGAAAATAGTTTTCTCTGTTGTATGTAAAAAAACACCACGATGCACATTATTCACCTGGTGCAAGTCTTTAAAAAAAAATTAATGACATTATAATTTTTACGTACTTGACGTATCGAGTTCGGCCAGAGGAGGCATCGGGTGTGTGGTTGTCGTTAGTTCTCTACATTCGGCGCCTATTTCCACTCGCGACGACAAGTCTGATTCTGCGAACAAAAAACATTCTCCTAAAAAGCACTTCTACTTCTTATTTCAGCCACATATTGACAGAGACAGGAGACAACATTGCAGAAAAGCTGATTGTAGTTGAAGACACGGAAGGTAAAATGAGCCCGCGGACGGTCTTCAACCAGGTGGTGCGACCAATTAAAGGACCCCAACCTCATCCAAATTTTGCTCAGTCGTCAGAGACGCTATGGCTAGGTACCGATGGAAGCAGATTCATTTCACCCATATGACATAAATTGTTAATTAAAAACACGCAGGACAGTCTTTGGGAACTGCCGATAGAAGTGAAAGCTAACTTGTGAATTGTATCGTCGAGCTATTAGATTATTATTTTCGAATTATATTTGGTTTATAAAGAAGTCTATGATTAAGGATTAAAGTTTAAATTAGTCATTAACACTTTTTTACAAAACAAAAATCCGGGTTGCCTGGAAGAGATCGCTCTGTAGCGATAAGGCCGCCCATTGTAAGTCAAGTACATATTGATTGTGTAAATAAGTTTCATTGTGTTTATATAATTGGTTTACAATAAAGTGTTATCTATCTATCTATCTAAAAATTGTTCACCCAAAAAGTGCTCTACGCGCCTGAAGAAGTTTTCACTTCAAAAACTCAACTGTAGTTCATTGTAATAAAGTCGCAATTCGAATAGATATGTATAAGTAATGCAATGTAATCATTTAAAAATTACATTATAGATTCAACCTTAAGCCATTGTTAATAAGGTTGGTATTACTGGATCAAAAGTAGCAGATAGAAAGCGTTCGGTGACGATGACGCGAGTTCCATGATTTTTGTTCACCCAAAAAGTGCTCAACGCGCCTAAAGAAGTTTTCACTTCAAAAACACTATTTAATTATTACAAATTTTATTTCAAAGAAACCTAATTATTTATCAACGATATTTACATGAATAAAGTTGTTGTCAATGATTTTTTATGGATAAAATGATTACGCAAAGACAGACCGGCGTTTCGCCGGTTTAGTGCTTTAATACCATAATATAGTTGACCGGCGATTCGCCGGCTTCGTGTGTCAATGGGTCCTATGTCCACAACCAACGATGACCACAATCCTCAGCCGCGAGAGAACGACCGCTGAGATAAATCACACTTTTCGCGGATTTTAAATGCTTTTTTTAAATTTGCACACAATATTATGGCTACTTCGGGCACGATCCGTTTTTTTTTTCACTTATCAGTCTTCGACATCAATGATAAAACTGTAGTCTTCATGGTTGCTTGTCTTGTCTTAATTACGATGAAAGTCATCCCCATCAACGCCTAAACCTCCGTCGTTTTAAATTTGAACCCTCTATAAGGCGGAATAATTAATGGCTCTTTATAAGGAATTCAGTACTTATTTCCTTCTATAGAAGGGTATAATAGTAAATAGTCATAACTCGGAAAAAAAATTTTGACATCTGTAACTCGAACATGAGCCATGTTTGATTTTGCAATCTTTACATCTATTTTCCGACTGGTGGAATTTCCGCCTACCTTAGTAGGGGTGTTTCTGACAACTTGCTCCAACTTCCGGTACCTCGGATCATTAATCCAAAACGACGATGAGAGAGGCCGAGACGTGAAAAAGAGAGTGAATGCAGGGTGGATGAAATGGAGACAGGTCTCAGGAAAAATTTGCTATCCACAAGTGCCGTTTGGACTTAAAGGTAAAATTTTTAAAACTGTAATAAGACCTATCATTTTGTATGGATCAGAATGCTGGCCCACAAAGGGGCAGCAGGGATGCGAGTATTGAGATGGATGAATAGAGTTACAAAAATGAATAAAATTAGAAATGAGTATATTAGGGGAAGTTTGAAAGTAGCGTCAGTGATTGAGAAGCTGAAAAGTAATAGGTTAGCCTGGTATGGCCATATAATGCGAAGAGAGGAGCGTCATATAACAAGGATGCTAGAAATGAGAGTGGATGGATACAAGAGAGATAGACCAATGAAAAGATGGATAGATTGTGTAAAAGATGATATGGTAAAAAAAGGCGTGAATGTTCAGATGATGGTTAATTGAGGAGAGTGGAAGGAGAGAACATGTTGTGCCGACCCCACACAGTTTGGGATATGGGCAGGAAGAAGAAGTAGTGTGTCTATTGTCACGCATATCGTCAAGCTAGCACTTTTAGTTAAGAAAGCGACTTGCAGTTCTTGTTTTTTTAATGCTGTAGGACAGCAGACAGGCTGACGGCCCGCGTAGAATTTAGCAGTTACCGTCGCCTATGGGTGGTTGGAACGCCAGTGGCATCGCGAACACGCTGCTGTTCCGTAAGGATACAGGAACTTTGGTCACTAATGCCGGAACGCCAACATAAGGTTATTATGGCGGCATACTTAAGACCAAAGGTGGTCGCCATCCAGACGGGCTTGAGGCCCTACCACGTAGCTAGGGTGGGATGTTTTGTCGCCTTTTACGAAAGGCCGACCCAGGCCGCAGAGGTTAGTATTCTTTCTCCGTCCCTGCACGGATAAAATAGTTCGATAATAATGATGCTAAATTTACCTTTACCGATATGTGCTTGGGATGGATTCGTTGGTCCCTGATATACTCCATTCACTGGATTAACCGTGTTCTGAAACATACATTCTATTAACACATTCGCTGCGTAATTAGACATAAATAACCGACAGAGAACTCACTCAACAAGGTACCTGGTGGCTCATTGGCATCGCACTCCGAGCTCAATCTAGAGGCCCCGAATTCGAATCCTAGGGTTCCATGCCACGCTTAAGCACTTTTTCTTGTATAATGCGCATATTGTAGCATAATGGCCATGTACCGACGGACAAGGAAAACATCGTGAGGAAATATGCATACCGGTATGCAGGCCAATCCGTTTTGGACTAGCGAGGCGGCTTCAGTCCGTCCCCTCTAAGGGCCGTGTCACACCGGAATGTAGTGGCCGGCAGCGGCGCGGCGAGCACTTTATCTACATACTTAAAAGATCAGTATCGCTTGAAAAGCTCAAGACGCACGTAGCGCGCGGCTGCGTCGCGACCTTTTCCAGCGATACTGATCTTTTGAGTATGTAGATAAAGTTTAAAATTATTTTACACTGAAAGTGCTCGCCGCGCCGCTGCCATTTCGGTGTGACTCGGCCCTAAGTAGGCCTGAGTCCAGCAGTAGGACGTTAAGGGTTGTTATTATTAATTGATTTCGCCTTTGTTACCGATATTGTTTTGTGAGATCAAGGTTTCATATGCATTGTAAAAAGAACATTTCACTCCGAATACGCACTGGTTGAAGTCCACCAAAAACGGCCTCGCAGTGAACGTGTTAAAATATTATTGACCAAAGTAATAATACAGTGGAAGTAGTAAATTAGCATTAGAATAAAAAAGGTACGAACATATTTGACTTAGTTTATGAGCAGTTTATATATATATATATATATATATATATATATATATATATATATATATATATATATATATATATATATGTATATATATAATCAAAAATGATGTTAGATGAGCGTTTTTCCCGCCGACAAAGTGATGTGCAGTTTGGTGGGACTATTGCAGCTATGTTATTTTGTATTCTTAGGAGATTAAATAAATAAATAAAGCACTAGCAGTAAACAGGAATCAGCTATGCACCTTAATGAGGGCGCTAACCGGACATTACTGCCTAAACAAGCACCTCAGTATCATAAGGATGAAGGATAGCAAAGCCTGCAGATTTTGTAACGAGGCAGATGAAACGCCTCTACACCTGCTGTGCCACTGCTGTTCTCGGATGCATAAACATAACCTCATACTAGGGAAACATGCTGAACCAGATGAGATACGAGCAGCTTCTGTCAAAAAACTGGCTTTGCCAATGAGCTATAGTAAATGTGACGATCACAATAGTTGATTAAATTGGACGCAGTGATACTAGGTTGAATTAAACTAGCATAGCCACCTTTCGAAATAAATAAACAAGGTCGGGGATGTTCTCAGAAGTGCGGATATATTGCTTTGCCACAATCGTCAGGGAGATGCGCATCGCTGCTAGATCGGTTTCGTACCAGCATCAACAGCATTCTCAAGCTATTTACAGATCGTTGGGACTCATCAATATTGCAAAATGGATTGAGTATCATACTCAGCTTAATTCATAGTGAAGATATCTGAATGTATTTATGTAGCATGTTTTAATTGTAATATTGTTATTATTGTTACTGCATGAATTCATTATATTTATTTTATTTAATTTCATTATATTTTTATTGCTTTAAAAGGCTGTCGGCCCGTTTAGAATTTAGCAGTTACCGTCACACAAAGTTACTATGGCGGTATACTTAAGACCAAAGGTGCTCGCCATCCAGACGGGCTTGGGGCCATGCCAAGTAGCTAGGGTGGGTTGTTTTGTCACCTTTTACGACAAGCCGACCCCGGCTGCAGAGGTCAGTATTATTTTTCCACCCATGCATGTATAAAATTTAATTTCTCCCGACATTAATTCAACTTTTATTTTTATGTAGTTTTATACTCACCTTAGCTATTTGTAGTAGCACTATGGAATGTTTTATGTTATCCAACATTGCCTGTAAAAATTGTGAATTAAGAAAACAATCAGCATTGTATTCCTGTACGCGGAAGGCAATGTGTTAGCGGTACCTCTGGCGTCGCAAACATCCATATGCTACGGCAACTGTTTATTATGAAGTGGGCCGTCAACCTGTCGGCTATTCCACGGCAATGCAAAAAAAAGTGCGTGCGTACAAAGTACACAAATATCAGAAGTGAAACTTCTTTGGCAAACTAATTTTTAAATCTTCTAAGAAATTTAGAAAAAGGAATTTATGAAATAATATTTTAAAGAATAAGTCTTAAGCCATTATTAATAAGATTGCTTTACTGGAGCAAAAAAAAAACGTTTCACATCTTCGTGACGCTATTGCGTTTCGTCCGTAAAAAAATTACCCTCATGCGCACAATGAAGTTTCACATCAATTTATTACTCTATACGGCCACTTTATTTATAAATACATATACTGTGATAATCCACATAACGACATCTAGAACCAAACAGCAGAGGACTTGTGGCTTTAACTGATATACTGTTAATTTTTTTTCCTTGCTCTAGGAGAGCAGACAGGCTGACGGCCCACTTAGAATTTAGCAGTAACCGTCGCCTATCGGTGTTTGCAATACCAGTGACATCGCGAACACGCTGCTGTCCCATAAGGGTACAGGAACTTGGGTCACTAATGCCGAAACACAATACAAAGTTATTATGGCGGCATACTTAAGACCAAAGATGGTCGCCATGATGAAGCCCTACCACGTAGCTAGAGTGGATTGTTTTGCCGCCTTTTACTTTCTCTGCTCCTGTACGGATAAATATTTATATAAACAATAGTAGGGGTTAAGTTAGGTATATACTTTTCGTTTGTAAATAAATACATATTATATATAAACACCGACTGACGACGTTCTGGCATTTGTTAGACGTTATCATCGAGCTGGTATGTTACTTTTCTTGTTTGTAATGCGCTTTAAATGGCTACAAATGTATAGTTCATAACTTAACCCTTTGTGTAGGGGCGGAGTAAGAATACTAATCCCTGCGGCCGGGGTCGACCTATCGTATCATCATCATCACGTTATTAATCCCGGTTGCATCCCAAACTTCCACATCGGTGTCTAGGGCCCACTTTCCGACTTTTTCTACTCCACTTCGCACGGTTTTCAGCATCCTTGGTAGTCAGTCGATTGGGGTCGGCCAGTACGTGGTAGGGCCCCAAGTCCATCTGAATGGCAACCACTCTTGTGTTGTGTTCCGGCATTAGTGACCCAAGTTCCTGTACCCTTATGGGACAGCAGCGTGTTCGTGATGCCACTGGCGTTGCAAATACTCATAGGTGACGGTAAATGCTTACTATTAAATAACTATTCGCTACTGCACTTCAGCAATAAAAAAAATATATATTTGTATGCTTGTTACTATATCGTCGAATTGCACTAAGTCAATTAAAGCGGTAAATGAAGGGAGAAGAAGCAGGCACTATTTTTAAAAATTTTGGTAATCGGCCAACCAGTTTAGCTACGTCTATTTTCAAATTCAACTCTGTACAAAATAGGAAGCGTCACGGAGGATCGCAGAATGATAAAACGATCCAATGAAGATGACAAACTATTTCATTATAAAACTTAAATAAGTTAATAAAAAAATTGTGTAAGTAAAGAAACCAACGGTACAATAAGTAAGATCACGGATTCCCAAAGTGGTCCAAAAATCGACCCCTATTCAACAAAAGTTCTTTTTTGAAACTTTTAAGATACTGTTTAAGTTGTGTTATGTCTACCATTTTGTATCAATAGGAAAAATATAAACATAGTGTTTTTCAAGTTACTTGGCTATGAGGGTCAGTTCCTTTTGTCTAAGATAATTAAAATGAGTCTCTTGCCCAAAATAATTTGGACAGGAAAGGACTTATGTGGCGCAAACTTGGTAGGCCTACGTGTGGCAAACAGTGATGTACAACAAAGAAAGTAGCTATAACTATATAGTTATAAATCAAGGAATACTTACATTGGAATGATCTAGAATAACTTGCCCTTTATTCTTCTCGTGTGGATCCGGCAACTCCGACACTCTGGTACTCAATTTCTGAGAAATATTTTGACCATTAAAACAATTGATAAAATTCTTTCATCATTAAAACCTTTAACTTTTAAATTACGTTACGTTTTAAGCATTGCATTGATAAGTATTTTCATCTAGTTATATTTGTGATATTCTATTAACTTGGCAAAGCGACGTATATAATTTTTACTGTATAAGTATTATGCTGTTTTTTAGGTCCTGTCGGCTCGAAGGACCATATATAAACGAATTCACTACTTAGTCATTTTTTTTTTATTGCCGTAGGACTGACGGCCCACTTAAAATTTAGCAGTTACTAACGCTTATGGGTGTTTACAACGCCAGTGGCATCGCGTACACGCTGCTGCCCCATAAGGGTACAGGAACTTGGGTCACTAATGCCGGAACTCAGCACAAAGTTATTATGGCGGATTACTTAAGATCAAAGGTGGTCACCATCCAGACGGGCTTGGGCCCTATCACGTAGCTAGGGTGAATTGTTTTGTCGCCTTTTACGACAGACCGACCTCGGCCGCAGAGGTCAGTATTTTTTTTCCGCCCCTGCACGCGTAAACTACGGCTTAGTCATTCTGAAAATATGCCGTATTTATTCTAAAGATGCATCTCAATTTTTACTTATTGTAATTTTATTTTGATATGTTTGAGTAAATACGTGTGGTAAAACTTTTTTATTTTCCAATTTTTTGCTATGGAAATCACTTAAATTTCTTTACAAGTATAGTTATTGAATATCTATACGATATGTACATCTACGTAATATATTATGTCTTTACCGAGACCAGTTCAATCATGATCTGTAGGTAAGCGTCTGCCTCGGATATCCTCCTCTCCAGGTCGCCGTGGCCATGTCTCGGAGCGGGCACACTCCTCGACCATCTTTCCCTTCTGCCATGATGTGCTATCGTGTCTTCGAGGGCGCGGACCCATTGTTCGCGTTCTGCGCCGTCTCTTGCCTAGAATTAGATTTACATTCAAGTCATTCTTAACAATTTGATTTATTTCACATAATGTAACAAAAGCTAAGTCGTAATCAAAGTCGTTTATCTTCTTTATCTTTAAGATATATGATTATCGGTCTTAGGCAGGCCTGAATGCGAACATAAAGAGATCTTCTTTCAAAATACCCTATATCGTAGGCTACGAAGACATCAACTAATAATAACATGAATTATTTTCATTTTTATTACTGTGGAACGGTAGACAGGCTGACGGAGTTAACGTCGCCTGTGGATATTTGCCGCGCCAAGGACACCGCTAATACGCTGCTGTGCGCGTGTATTACGGCGGCATATTTAAAAACCAAGGGCGGTTGTCATTCAGTCAGGCTTGGAGCCCTACCACATAGCTAGGGTTCCTTTCTCGTCTTTTACGACAGATCACCCTGGCCGCAGAGGTCAGTATTCATACTCCGCCCCTGCACGAAGAAAGGCAGACGAAGACTCTGACAAGATTCAATTGTCATCATGTAGATTTTTTAAAACGTATCAGTACCTTCATAATTATAGTTTTCTCTTCTGGTAAAAATATAAGTTGATTGAAAATGCAATGAAGGAAAAATGACTTACCCGACATTTGCTTGAACCACGATTTTAACGTTTTTATGAAATTTTTAAAAACAGAAATAGCACGCACGTACGGTTGCCGGCTTCTTGGACTTTTATTCTGAACGACAGCTGCTATTTCCCCTTTTCTATTTTCTAGCCAGGTGTAACCAATTTTGGATAAAGGGATGAATGAATAAAAAGTATATAACACTACTAAAGAGTGTGGTATGTATATCACGTATATTATATATAAACCCTTAGCGATTTCAATATATTAAAGCGAAGTTTGATGCACCAGTGTGCAGTACTCTTAACATTTATATCAAAGCGGAATAGGTGTGAAACGAAAGTACTGATGATAAATTTACCTGAAAATGAAACGTCTTGTGGTCCACGGTGATCGTGAAGGTCGAGTCATCCTCATCATCGATACCAATAACGGCTGCCCGAAGCCGCACGCAGCCGCGTCTCACTCCCCTGGTCATTTTTTCTTTTGACTGAAAAAGGTGTAAAAAAATTGTGAGAGACGAAGACATCTTCCTAGTGTTTATAAGGTCCGCGGTGCACGTCACAATGAAATCAGAGGTCACGGGTCCAAATCAGTCTCGAGTACCCAGACTGTTTACTTATAACAGTTGTTTAGTACCCATAACACAAGCGCTCGGTTGCTTATTTTTGAATTAGATGGCTGTATTAATTATTTTCATCTCGCTTGGATACAAAAATTTATGTCTTCAAAAATATTTTTAGAACTGGTTGATCCATAAGTTTAACGTGAAAAAAATCAGTAAATTTTCTTATGCGGATATTTCAAAATATGTAAACTACGGACGCTGAGCAGGAAGAATTTCGTACGTTGACCTGTTATTAACTGTCTCTGTCACTCCCGCGTAAATATAATGAGGCCTCGCTCGAACAGAGCAATGACCGCAGCTTTCAATTCGGAGAGTCAAACTGATATCCCGAGTGCATTATTATTACGCAATAAGCCAAAAGAAAGAAAATGAGTAGGTACATGTGCTTAGATTTCAATTTTACAACGACTTCTAACCTAAGCGAAGGGAAACTCCTTCCTTAAGCGAAAAGAACAGTGCTGCTGCATTTGTTTTTGTGCGTGTGATCTAGCAGGTGTAATTCATTGTCACCTTTTATATCACCCCTATTGACGACCTCCTTGGCGTAACGGCTAATGCACTTCGCTACGCTTTCAGAGGTAAACAGGTTCGATTTCCATCACGTATCTAGGTGTTAAAAAAAAAGGCCAGGTCAAGAGTACTCTAAACCGAAGGGCATATATGCAGGTAATAATTAAAGTGGACGAAGCGAAACAAGTATGTAAGGATCGTAGCAAGTGGAAAGAAGTGGTCTCTGCCTACCCCTACGGGAAAGAGGCGTGATTATATGTATGTATATCTAATATAACACAAGTGCTATGCTATTTACATTGGGACTAGATAGCGATGTGTGAAATGTCCCATTATATTTATTTATTGGAGGTAATCACTAACAGGCATTCTGGAAAGTTTATATAAAGATAATTGTATGTACCGGTTACGTTTGGCATTATTGTAATCTACCTTATTATAATAAAAGTAATGTTTATAAATGAATGCTTTAATAATGGAATATAAATAATTATCCAGGGTGTATATTTAGAAACAATTAGATGAAGATATTTTGAATATATATACTTGGGACAATTAGTATCCACAGAAGAATCAATGAAAAAGGATATAGATAGAAGAATAAATAATATTTGGAAAATATTTTGGTCCCTAAGCGAAGTCATGAAGAATAACGAAATGCCTATAAAAGAAAAAAGGAAAGTCTATAATACATGCATCTATCATCTACCCTGCTTAACATATGGATGTCAAACGTGGGCACTTACAGAGCAACTATCTAATAAAATCAGTGTCTGCCAGAACAGCATGGAACGAAGCGTGATTGGAGTTAAAAGAAGAGATAAAGTAAGATTGGACAGAATAAAAGCAAAAACAAAATTCAAGAATGTCAATACAGTTTATAAACAATTAAAATGGAGATGGACCGGACACATGATAAGAGACAAAAAAGAGAAATGGACTAAACTTATAACGGAATGGTACCCCAGAGACAGTAAAAGAAATCGAGGTAGACAGAGTAAAAGATGGGAGGACGACAAAAAAAAAGTAGCTGGCTCAGCATGGAGCCAAATTGCGAAGGACAGAAAATGATGGAAGTCTTTGAAGGAGGCCTTTGTCGAAGGACAAGCTGTAGTGGAGAAACCGGATGCCGACAACTAAACACTTATATTAATAAATGTAAATGTAATTCTACAGTAATAAAGGCTTATTTATTTATATATTTATAGATGAAGTTTTAAAACTAGTGAACGTTGAACACAATACATAGATATATCGCTTGATTTGCACGAAACATTCACGCTGATCCTAGCGTCGCTAACATCAATACAAAGCATAGAGGGGTAACTGCTTATTATTAAGTGGGCCGTCAGCCTATCTGCTGTTCCTCAGAAATAAAAAAACCCGCTATGTGAAAATTTTACTCTACATTAATAGAATTGATAGTACTGTCAGTGAACGACCTGACATACTCTTTACAACCACCTCCAAAGGTCCGGGTAGGTCAGATATAGAACACATTATAATAATCTTTATTCACAAACATACACGTAACAATAACGTACGTACGAAATATACAAAAGCGACAAAACAATACTAGCTAAGTGGTAAGGGTTTGGAGCCCGTATGGATGGCAACTAGACTTGAAATATGCCGCCATAATAACCTTGTTGTGTTCCGGCATTAGTGACCCAGGTTCCAGTTCCCCTATGGGACAGCAGTGTCTGCGGTGCCCCTACCGTCGCAAACATCCATAGGCGACGGTAACTGCTTACTATTAATTGGACCGTCAGCCTGTCTGCTGTTCTTTGCAATAAAAAAAAAACATTGCAATTAAAATAGTCGATAAAGATGATGACAAATTTACCTACATATAAATAAATGTTGTTTTTTAGTAAATACAAATAAGTCAAAAGATATCGAAGTAAAATACATCGAACTGTGAATTATACATTAACATAAACTGATTGTATCAGCTAATTGAACGAGGGTCCAAACTCCGGGTCCCGAGTTACTAGTCACCGGCTGCTTGTGTCATAATGGACGCCTTTTTGCGGATTTATAATACAGTATTTTATGATATGGCAGGTAGGTTCGGGTTTTTTGGAATATAATAATAACAACATAATTGGGTATTTAGAAACCTAATAAAAAAAGGAATAAATTAAAAATAATATTTAAATAATAATAAATTACTAAACTGAAGAATGGACTTGCAGCTATCGGTCTAACTCTCATTTAAAGACTGTCAATCTGGGTTTTCTACCCATTGTGACCAATATCTAACCAATAAGCCCAGCATAATCTCGGGAGGCGACTACCGTTGGTATAGAGTGGGTCGCCGGAGCTATGTGAGCAGCGGGCCATCACGACGTTCTAGATCTAGACCACAAATATACGGGTACGTTCAGTTTTATTGGCCCATGAAGATTATGGACCAATCTGCTAAGGGGGTTGGAATCGCTTTGGTGATAGTTCGAGAGAAAGACTGGCTCGGGATGCTAGACATAACAATAAGACAGTTGTCGAAATATTAATTACGAAGGACCGCAATTTGACATTTCAGTTTACTTTGTTCACACTCCCAATACTAAGGTAATATTCAAGCATAAATCAGATAAGATCTCTCACTAAGACAACTATCGTGGTATAAAGGTAAATGAAACTCCTTGAGAAGAATATCGACACTCGAAAGCGAGTGGAATGTACCATACGCAAGTTTTAATGGGGTAAAATCCTTATCATGAGAATAGTGCAACGATAGACAGCGGAGGTCAGTCGAAAGTGATTAAAGAGCTTCTTGATATTCGAGACATCACAATTAGAATCAGAGACTATGAAACATGGACCACTTTACAATATCATTAGCGCAAGAGCTTAGTGTTACGGTGATGAATACGCTGCGGTGGATATGAGGAGAGACATGGAAAGGCAAAGCTAATATTTGGACACCTGTGGTTCTCTAATTCTGGCCAATGTAAGTTTAATCAGCTCAGGCATTACATCAACTATATACCTCCGTGATGATAATTGTCTAGCAAGAGCACTTTATTTGACCGCTGCAGAAATAACAATTCTAAGAGCTACCTGAAAATCGTATGGTGATTCCTGATAATGTATTCACTATCATAAAAACCGAAAAACAAGTGGAACGGACTACATCAACGCGGTATCTCTGTAGTGATAAATTTGTAGCTAGTTCACCTTCTTTTGATCCTGTACATGAACAGTTCTACGAGAAGTTACTTGAAAACCTTAGGGTGATTCGTGATAATGGATTCCCTATCATAAAAACCGAAGAACAAGAACGGGCCCTAGATATCGAAGCGATACTTTCGGATGTAATAATTCAGAGAAAAACAGATTAAGTAATCAACTACTGACTGATCTATAAGAGTGATGTAGTCAAAGCTGTAAAGCTTCATTAGCAAAACGAGTTCAACCGAAATTAATTCAACTGGATATAACGCTCTTACGAGATTACAACATTGCAAGTATTCATGCCGTTCGCTAGCTTTTTACAATGCTTTCGGATCCTGTGCACTGATAAATGAGTCGGCAGATTCATTTATATTGAAACCATTGCGCATTTTGGGTTTGCCTTATATATTTGCTTTTATTGAGTATTATGATTTACTTTTATACAATGTACAATTTATTTTAATTACTTTTATACAATGTACAATAAAGTGTTATCTATGATTTTTCACGTGAAGTCGTTTAAAACTTTTTGTGATGTCAAAAATGTACACAATACTTTCACGGCCTCTGCGGCGTATGGGCTAACACGCGTCTGTTCGATTCCGAAAGTTCAGTCTCGCGTTTGGGTGTTTATGTATTTATGTACAAAATACAAGTAAGTATAAGGTCTACCGGAAAGTTCTGTCCGTTTTTGGAATAAAAGAAAATAAAAATTTTTCTTACTGCCAAATAAATTTATTTAATAATATAATTGCCATTATTATCAATGACTTCTTGCCAACATGAGGGCAATTTATACATCCCATTTTTCAAAAATGTTTCATCTTTTGATTCGAAAAATTCGATATCTTTTCATTTTTTAACAGACGAAAAAAACGAAGGTGGTTCTCAATTCGACGCGTATATTTATTTTTTCTTTTTTTATGTATGACCACGCATAACTTTTTATAATATAGTCCGATTTTAAAAAAATCTTTTTTATTGGAAAGAGTATACACCGAAGGTGGTCCCATATAAATTTGGGAAAAAAATCCAACCCTAAGGGTATGAAAACAGAGAATGATTGATTGTTCACTCATTGATTATATATCTATGATCATGCATAACTTTTGTCAGAATTGATTTATTTAAGCAAGCAGTAATTAGTAGATTATAGCCACAAAAAATTATAAAATAAAAACTTTTTAACAAAAAAATTAAACCGCCGAAAAAACTGAAAAGCTAAAAATAATAAACCTTTCTTTTATTAACCGTTTTTATTTTATCCGGGCAGGGGCGGAGAAAGAATACTAACCTCTGCGGCCGGGGTCGGCCTGTCGTAAAAGCCGACAAAACAACCCACCCTAGCTACGTGGTAGGGCCTCAAGCCCGTGTGGATGGCGACCACCTTTGGTCTTAAGTATGCCGCACAACCTTGTGTTGTATTCAGGCATTAGCGACCCAAGTTCCTGTACCCTTATGGGACAGCAGCATGATCGCGATGCCACTGGCGTTGCAAACATCCATAGGCGACGGTAACTGCTAAATTCTAAGCAGGTCGTCAGCCTGTCTGCTGTCCTACAGCAATAAAAAAATAACCTTAATAACTAAGTTCTTAAACGAAAGTAAGTACACCTAAGTAATTACATAGTCTAAATATTATTGTTACGTTAAAGAAAAAATTATATGAATTTTGGATTTCAAATGAATCAGTCAGTAAAATGACGAATAGGCGCTCATAGTAAAATTACGCTTGTGTATTTTTGAAATGGTTGTTTGAAATGGAACATTTTCCTCAGCAGCACGATGATTGATATATACCTATACATCAGAGACGTGTGATACGGAATTCCCTTCACCGTGTCAAAATGCAACTTGACCGGATCGTTTTGCAATACGTTGCAGAATCTGGGTCGCCATCACCGCTATAGTCATCCCGTTAAATTTTAAATAATGCAATTGTTCGTATATCTCCGAACTGTTTGCGTCATTTTGATTTCATTAATTATTATAGGTATCAGGTAATTGATCTTCATTTCCGGTATTATTTTTTCTCCGTGCAGGGGCGGAGTAAGAATACTAACCCCTGCGGCCGGGATCGGCCTGTTGTAAAAGGCGACAAAAACAACCCTAGCTACGTGGTAGGGCCTCAAGTCCGTCTGGATGGCAACCACACTGGGTCCAGTATGCCGCCCTAATAACCTTGTGTTGTGTTCTGGCATTAGTGACCATGGTGCGCGTGTTTGCGGTACCCATAGCGTGGTAAACATCCATGGGTGACGGTAACTGCTTACTATTAAATGGGCCGTAAGCCTGTCTTCTGTTCCTCAGCAATAAAAAAAAATATTTACCGGATAAAACATGGCTAAAATAGAAAGTCTTCGTAAACAAAAAATAAATATATATTTTTTATCTCCACTGATATAAAACACATGTTATATATATAATACACTGAATATTTGAGAAACTATTGTGAAAATAGTTATGAGTTTTCATGGAAACTTGAGAATCACTAATCAGCTAACTTCATTATGCCAGTGTGCGCTCGTGCATCTTAAAATGTTTATTCCCATATTTTATTCCAAACGCGTAAAAGTATCACCTCAAAAATTGGTGACTTTCAGATCAAAGCCAGTAATTTGTCCTTCAATGTGTGATGGTCAAATTGAATATACCTTAAAACTGATTTCTACTATGTCGGTTCAAAGTCCGTGACCCCATAAACGTTCCATGTACGGAAGCCGTTGCGCCATGGAGATCAATTCAATCATCTACCCCTTGTGCAGGAGAGGTTGGACTTATTTACTCCGGCATAAGCTCGGGGGGCGACTACCTGAGGTTACGCTCTAGGCCCTTCTTATTTGACCATGTTTCAAACCTTATCCAGTATTAACTAGACACATTATTTACAGATCCTCGAGTCCAAGACTGGTTTCTAATGACATCACCATGGCCAATCCTGGCCGTCATAGCAATATATTTGACCTTAGTCAACTATGTAATACCTCTTTATATGAAAAACAAACCAGCCTACGAATTACGAGACACTATCAAGTGGTATAACATCGTTCAGATTGTAACGAACGCCATCGTCACTTGGGGGGTGAGTAAATTTTTAGATATCTTTACAGATAATAAAGCGGCTGTGTTGCATCGATAAGGTATAAGAATAGGCTACCCCATCAGTTATTTAGAGAGTCGTAAAATTAATTACTCCTTCACCAAAACCAAAGCGCTGGTTTATCCCCGCCCGAGCCGGAGGCGAGCGCGTAAGTGTACCTCTTCGACCGAGTGTCGGGCAGTAGAGGAACATGGGGTGGTTTTAGTGGGGCACACGGGCCCAATGCACCAAAGTCCTACACTGGCCCGCCACAAGCCCCTAAGCAGTGGGGTGCGCACGAAGCATTTCCACCTCATAAAAGGGCACTGTTCCTTTGGATCTTTTGAGGTTGCAGTCGCTCCCGTAAAGACCAAATCAGTCAAATTTATTTCAGCTTTTCTCTTGTGCCTTCTTAGCCAAGGCATTGACGCAAAAACGCCAGAAACAGATTTGCCTCTTGACTGTACTCAGCAAGATATATAAGATATATTGATATAAGATATTTTTATCCGTACAGGGACGGAGAAAGAATACTAACCTCTGTGGCCGGGGTCGGCTTGTCGTAAAAGGCGACAAAACATCCCACCCTAGCTACGTGGTAGGGCCTCAAAACCTGTCTGGATGGCGACCACCTTTGGTCTTAAGTAAGCCGCCATAATACCTAGTCAGGTCATAAATTCTGTCACATGTTTAATGTAAAATAATTGTAACAAGTTTATTAATTATGTAACCATTCATATACCAAAATGAACTTAACAAAACATAGATTCTTATGACATTAAAGTTTATTCAAAATGACCTCCGTGATTTTGAATACAAGCCTTCAATCTGCGCGGCCAGTTGTCTATCGCAGCACGAACGAGGTCCATGTCAATATCGGCGGCTGTCTTAATCAAGGATGTCTTGAGTGACTCCAAATTGGGATGAGGCTTTGAGCACGCCTTTTCCTCCAAGTGTTGCCATATCTTGTAATCTAACGGATTCAAATCTGGACTGGAGGAGGGCCAGTCTTCGTGCCGGATGAAGTCGATTTCACGCGCCGCCAGCCAGTCTTGTGTGCTCTTCGCTCTATGAGCTGGCGCCGAATCTTGTTGGAATACCCAGTGCCTGTTATTGAACATGGTATGAGAAACAGGTTCCACAAGGTTCGTCAGGACTGTATTTTGATACACAACAGCATTCGTTTTTACACCTTTCTCACAAAAATGTACCTCTGTTAAGCCCCAATAAGAAACTCCCAACCATACCATGAGCGAGGATGGAAAATGACCTCGTTGGACACGCGGAATACGGTTGCTCGCTTCTTCACTACTGTGTGCGTACACCTTATCATTTTGTTTGTTGTAGCTCTCTTCTACGGTAAACATTTTTTCATCCGAAAAAAGAATTTCCCGATATTTTTTTCCCGCGTACCGCTTCAACAAAGCGCGGCATCTCTTCAGTCTCAGGTCCATTAGACGAGCATTCAAACGATGTCCTGTTTTTCTTCGATATGCCCGAAGCCCTAAGTCTTCATTTAACACCCTTTTCACCGTGGTTCTGCTTAACCCCATCTGAAGGGCCAACAGTTTCTGCTTACGTTTGGGATTTCTTTGAATTCGTGCCTTCACAGCTTTTATCACTGCTGGAGTCCTAACAGACCGAGGGCGACCACTTCTTGACCTGTCATCTACACTAGAGTCTTCATTGTATCGTTTGATGGTACGATAAACGAATCTTTTGGTAATATTCAAATTTTTCAATATGTTAAAAATTTGAATTGGCGCGTAACCGCAACGATTCAACGCAATAACTACAACACGGTCTTCTTTAAGCGTCTACTCCATATTTAAAAATGAGTAAAATTCTAAAAGTTATACATTTTTATTTTCATGAACAATTCGAAATTCGAATTCAATAAACTTTTTTGTGGCCAGCATTCTAAAAGAAAAGTTTTTACTGTGTGACAATACTTATGACTTGACTAGGTAATTCTTGTGTTGTGTTCCGAAATTAGTGACCCAAGTTCCTGTTATGGGACAGCAGCGTGTTCGCGATGCCACTGGCGTTGCAAACACCCATAGGCATCAGTAACTGCTAAATTCTATCCAACAGCAATAAAAAAAAAGATAATGGGCTCCAAAATTTCAAGCTTTATGATGTACAATAATTATATTTCTTGTGCAAAATTTCGTTTTAAAGCAGCGAATACTTTTGATGATGCCAGACAGCTAAGAGAAGGGGTAAACAAGAGGTCACCTTTTATGACTCTCTAAGAAAGAGATGGGTTAGCTAATCCTGTAGATAGGGACCACATGGTTCAACTCAAATGTATTAAAATAGGATAGATAATAGCTCCTAGAGTACAAGTGTAGGAAATTGCCCGAAAGGGAATGGACAATGTACTCGACATGTTTGTCCAAGGCGGTTTGGTAGATTAAACACACCAAGTATATCCGGATAGTATAGTATATATGTTCTTAGCGATAATTTTATTTGGCAATGACCGATAGTAAGTTTGGACAATAATAAAAGCTCCAAAAATGATTCTCATTTAAAGGCAAATCCAGAAGACGATGAATATTTTTTATATATTTAATTAAATCTTTTACGGTGTCATTAGAGTCATTAACCAATTGGTCTAGGGTGCAATTTATTGATATGAACCTATATATAGATATAAGTTCGTCTATTGTAATGTACATTTCACGAATTTCCCAAAAAACATGTAAAGGTATTAGGCGTATCTTCGCAGATTCTGTTTTAAGTAGAAGCACTAGTAAAAGCACTTGATTTTACTAGCTGGCAAAGCAACAACCGACACCGTCTTAAGTTTAAAAAAAACAGAACTTAATTACGTTCACCCTCTTCAAGTTTAATTTTCCGACAAAAAGTAGCCTATGTCCATCTCCAAGGTTCAATCTATCTTCTATACCGAAATTTATCAAAATTGGTTAAGCGTGAAAACGTAACAGACAGAATTATATTACTCGTAGTATGGATTATTAGTTACATAAAAAATTAATACACATTAAGAAACTGGAAATAAAAATTATTATATTGTAGAAATAATTTTTTTCGAATAATTAATATTTGAATATATATCGAACAATTAACTTCACCCAGAACGCATGTAATAAATATTCGCAACGTATGCATTGCAACAATTTTAGACGTGCAAACGTTAACAAAATATTTACACTCACCTGTTTACACAACGTGCATCACAATAACAGATTTGCAAGTTTAGCACAATTTGTATACAGTGCTACTGTATGCAAGAACATTTGTTTCATTCCATTTATCAACATTAACGCTGAAAAAATGCAGTCTCTCCGTGCAGGGGCGGAGTAAGAATACTAACCCCTGCGGCCGGGGTCGGCCAGTCGTAAAAGGCGACAAAACAAGCCTAGCTACGTGGCAAGGCTATAAACCAATCTGGATGGCATCCACCCTTGGTCTATAAGTATGCCGCCAAAATAACTTTGTGTTGCGTTCCGGTATCAGTGAGCCAGGTTCCTGTACCCCTATGGGACAGTAGCGTGTCAGCGGTGTCTCTTGTAGCGCTAACATCCATAGGCAACGGTAACTGCTTACTACTGGGCGGGACGTTAGCCTGTCTGCTGTTCCTCAGCAATAAAAAAAAACTGACTCGATTCGTACGATAGCATGCAACTCTTAAGGTATTCGCACGTTACACCGACTTAACGCCGACTCAACTCCAACTCAACTCACAGTACGGCATTGAAATGTAAGCTCTATGTTATGTTAATTAAGAGTGAATTTGTCAACTTGTAAGTTAAAGTCGTATATCTTTACCTAAGGTATACGACTTTAACGGTTTGTATCACCTAATATATAATACACACGATTACCGCGTTTCCACGTACAGAGGCGGAGTAACAATACTAACGTTTGCGGCCGGTGGCACCCTATCGTAAAAGGCGACAGTAACCCTAGCTAGGTAAAGCTGCAAACCTGTCTCAATCATCCCTAATGTGTAAATTTGCACACGTGTGGTGGCTACGGGTTAAATTTGGGTTGACCTCGTGATGATGATAAATGATAAGAATAAATATACTGGGACAATTCACACAGCGCCATGTAGTCCCAAAGTAGCATAGCACTTGTGTTATGGGTACTAACACAACTAGACAACTAAGGCCCGCCGCTAATTGCGACTTTTTGTCACTGTGACTTATTGTTACTGTCACCTGCTGTCACCCACGATGCGCTTACTGAATCTGTTCTTGGGTAACAAATAGCGTTCATTTTTGTAATGTACTTTAACGAGGTTGCCGTGATTGTGCTCTTGAAATACGTAGAAGAAAAATGAAACGGAAAAGACGCTACTGGGTGCGTCCTATATACACGGAAAGATTATTTAAAGGAAAATTCTACACTATATATTCTGAATTACGTCAGTATTGTCTATTCCAAACGCGTGGCGCCGACCGAGTGACAAAAAGTCACGTCGACAAAGTCACAATCAGCGGCGGGTCTAATATAATATTTATATACATAACCTTTTATAAATAAATACATATAAGCACCCAGATCTTCGAGGCATAATGGCTAATGTACTTCGGTACGCTTGCTGAGGAGGTAACGGGTTCGACGCTCGTTTCGCGTCTCGTGTTTATGTATAATTTAGTACCTATTTATTCACAAACGTAAATACAGAAGTAACACAAATCATATGCTACTTATTTTGGGACTAGATGACAGACAGTGTGTGATATTCCATTATATTTATTTATTTAATTTCATTCCTCTTAGTATATTATAAAAATCTCCCCGTGCGGTGGTGTAATGAGAATACTAACCCCTGCGGCCGGGGACGGCTTGTAGTAAAAGGCGATAAGAAACCCTAGCTAGGTAGTAACGCTTCAAGCTCGTATGGATGGCAAGCACCCATAGTCTTTAAATATGCCGCCATAATAACCTTGTTCTGTGTTCCAGCATAGGTGACTCGGCTTCCATTAACCCTATGCGGACACTGTTCGCGGTGCCGCTAGCGTCGCAAATATCCATAAGCGGCGGCAATTGCTTATTATTAAGTGGGCAACAATTAAGTCACTCAATCTGCTGTTCTTCACCAATAAAAAAAAACAAGCAAAATAAAAAGTCCTTTAATTTGATTATTATTACCCGCTGAAATAGACTGATCTAATAAAGCAATCTCAATGACATTGAGCCTTGTTCTGAATACTTCAGTTACAACATTGGTCATGTGCAAGATAGCATCGTTTAACAAACACCGAAAGGTTTGCACACTCGGGTGATTTAGTAATTGTTCAGAGTGGCGTGAGGCAGCACTTCTAATCTAATTAGGTCTTCAGTAATGAGCTAGTGGTTGGTTATTATTTGAAGATACGACTATTCAGTCTACTGACTTAATGTGTCAAATATAAATATAGTTAACAAATTGTATGTATGCTTTCTTCGAAGAAAATAATTCGTAGACCGCCAATTGTGCAATGTGCCATTTTACGAAATATTATGTTCTAATTTGTAAGTTTTTGTGCAATAAAGAATAATAATAAATAGATCATATTTCATATCCAAAATCCAACAATACGTTACTGTATTTAATAAATAAATATACAGAGAGTTAGGTGCCGTATACTTAATAATAAGTAAATAATAAATAAATAATAATAATAAATCTTTATTGTAACACCTTATTATAATAAGTCAATGAACCCTAGTCTCCAAACTAGACATTAGTCTGTGTCTTGGAAACTAGTGCCCTCTCAAATCATACAAACAAAAAAGAAAAGAAAAAAAAAAGTATTGTATTTATTTACAAAAAACGCGTGCGTCTCGGGATGCACGCCCGACAAAAGTGAAAACTTAATCTAAGTTGAACTATTTAATATTGAAATTGATTAACTTGAGATAAGCTTAGGTTATTACTTAAATTTTATGTATATTGATATGATAATGTAAGGAAAGGTTGTGTGATTTATTAATAAAACGAAACATATTAAAAAAAAAACAAAGTTTACGAATTTCCAATCCATTTCCAATTTTTCCAAAAACTGTTTTAAAATTATATTAAATTAAATTGTTCCCTAATATAGATTCTTTATAAAGATAAAAACTCAACTGTATTTCATTGTAATAAAGTCGCAATTCGAATAGATCTAGCGCTGTGGGTTAGAGTGAGAGAGGAGGAGCCTGCCTACCTCTGCCGTATGCGCATGAGAAAGGGAAACCAGACAGACTGGCACCGTAACGCGTTACGCAACGAAGCGGTTTACCGTCCCATAAGAAGTTATTACTTCAAAACAATTTAATATAATACACACCCAAATTAGGAAAGGGAATCAAACCTGTAACGGGGGGTTACGAAGCGCGAAAGCCATTGCACAAAAATAATGGCACAACCGAAATTTACGAGCACATTATGTATATTTAATATAGCGGCGAAAAACATATCTCACACTGGCAAGGTAGCACGGCTCACTTAAACTGATTTTTTCATGAGATCAGCTATTATCTTGTAAATGGCAAGAGATACAGAAAAAATGTTAATGACTGACTTATAGAAAAATTAGTTAAGGGCTTTTTGTAGAGCATTTAATTCTGAGTAAAACTTTGGACCGGATCTTTTTTATTGTTATCCGTGCAAGGGCGGAGAAAGAATACTGACCTCTGCGGTCGGGGTCGGCCTGTTGTAAAAGGCGACAAAACAGCCCACCCTAGCTACGTGGTAGGGCTCCAAGCCCGCCTGGATAGCGACCACCTTTGATCTTAAGTATGCCGCCATAGTAAGTTTGTGTTGTGTTCCGTCATTAGTAACCCAAGTTCCTGTAGCCTTATGGAACAATTGTCATCAGCTTATAGAATGATAAATTTGCTGTGTTCAAAACGAATCACCCCAATGGAGACAAAAGTGGGATTGACCAAAAAGACGGATTGACTGCATAAAAGATGGTGTGGCCAGGAAGAGTATAAATGTTCAGATGACAGAGGTCTTACACTCCTCCACATGTTGTGCTGACCTCATATAATTTGGATAAGGTGAGAAAGGTTTTGATTTTCTGATTGACTTTTTTCCAGATAATGACATCGGGCTGGACCACAACATACCACTTCGGCTGCATGTTGCCAGATTACTCAATGAATGCAGAGCCTTTAAGAATGCTTCGCTTTCTCTGGTGGACGATAATATTGAAGCTGATGGAGTTGCTAGAGACAATATTCTTCATATTGAGAAGGAAAGAGAGACAGGCGTCCTTTCTTCACAAATATCATCACGTGAGCACGCTCGTCATAATATGGTCAGCAACGAAGTATGTCGGAGGTAAGTATGTAGTTAAGGTTTCAGTATAAATAAAACTAAGTATCTAACGATCTGATAGGTGAACATTTCGTTGTTATTAAAACTATGAGTTACAATGACATCCCATAACCGACGATGAAGGAAGACGTCGTTAAAGCTGATACAATGTCCGTTCCCTTAGTGGGAAGCCTCAGTTCAAGAAGCGAATGTGATGGGCTATTGTTATTATTATTCTCATAACTCTTATCATAATTTCATGATATATTAATATGAAAATTTCCAGCAAAAGTAGCACTAAATTCATTTACACACAAGCTTATTATGATAGCACGTATGAAAAAAGATTTTTGAAGTTATAGCACAAAGGAATTAAGTTCGAAATTTCTTTATTATCGTATCGCGTGCTCGACGGAGTTTAGTAAATATGTACAACACGATTTATAGAGTTATTTCGCGAATTCATGGAGCGTACAGATTTGCATGAAGTTGAAAAATATTCGGAGTTTAAAATATTCATTAGAGACCAGTCGTATTAAACTAAAAACGAACTTTTCCTTGATCCAATATATTATTATTTATTGTTGTAAAACAGCAGACAGGATGACGGACCACTTAACAGTAAGCAGTTAACGTCGCCTATGGATGTATGCGACGCTAGGAACCTCGGTAACACGCTGCAATCCGCGTAGAAATTTTAAGACGGCCCACCGGTCATTGCACATATATTACCTCGAAAACATAAACATGGTTTATTTTTCATTCAAATTTCCTTTTTTATAAATTTCATAACACGTGTATCTTTATTCATTTATAGCAAGAAATCCATGTTCAGTATTAATAATGTAACCAATAAAATTTCTATTTATTCTGATCCAGCTGGTGACACCAAAGCATTCGGCGTAGACACTAATGGAACATTATTTTAAGTTAATAGGCCGTTAGATCCAGCTAATATCAGTGCGAGGCATTTATAAGACATCTCAATTATTTGGTTATGGGCAAAAGCAAACGAACTACAATTACCCTCATGTGGAACCCGGACACTAAAATTAAATGTAATTCAACGCAAAGCAAATGATCAAATCAAAATGTCTAAAAATATTCAGTATTAAGTTTTTACTTCCCAATGAATGGGACGTTACAATTCATCATTATGGATACTATTTGCAGGGTCTTAGTATTCTTACTTCGTTCCTACACGGAGAATCGGAGAAATACATCGATTTTTTTAAATATCGAACACTAAGTACAGTTGTACGCAATAAATACAATCATTAAAAAATCATTCCAATTTTAAATAACTGATTTTTTATATCTGAAAATATCTTTACTATTAAACTGACGTATAAATATATACATCTTAAAACGTATTTAAACTTCACAAAATAATAATAAAATCCATAATTAGAGGTAACAATAATTATGTCTCATTTCAGTCTCGCGTTAGACAGTTTTTAAATGAAGGGTTTATAGTAAAACGACCTTTGTAGTACACAGGCAGTGTACACATGGAATTTTATATTAAAGCATGTACAAGTAGTACATACTTAAAACGCACTAATATTTGTGTTCATTTGGAAATTATTGGCAACATTTCAATCTTTTATCAATCACGAATTAAACATTAAATATAATTATATTACGAAGTCTCAACTAGGTCAACGAGTTTTTGGTTGATTTAACCGAATCTAATTGCAAATCGATTACTGTGCTCTTTAAATATACATAGATGAATTTGTCCAATGTATTTTGTTGGCGATCTAAATTTGAGATTTTTCTCCTTCCGTGCCGCCGGGATCGGCCTGTCATGTCGTAAAAGGCGACCAAACAACTCTGTCTAGGTGGTAGGGCTCCAAGGCTGTTTGGATGCCAACCGCCCTTGGTCTATAAGTATGCCGCCATAATGTGTTTCGACATTATTGAGCCAGGTTCTGGTACCGCTATGCGGAGGGCAGCGTGTTAGCGGTGCCCCTGGCATTGCAAACATCCATAGGCGACGGTAACAGCTTACTATTAATTGGGCCGTCAGTCTCTCTGCTGTTTGTATATTTGTAAACCTTCATTACCATCGTTACGATATGACAAATAATTCTTATAGATAATAACAGCCTATAGCGTCTCACCCCTGGTCTCGGGTCTACCCTAAAGGTAACGGACAGGTTAATCGCCACGCTTGTCAAAGGCATATTGCTTTATCTATCAGCGTTGGCAACTATACCTGGTAATTGGTGTTCTTCTTCTTGAGTTGCCTCTCCGACTAGCGAAGGTTGGCGGTCAATTTCGCACACTCCTCTCTGTCTTTAGCGAGGCGAAATAGTTCAACTGCACTCACTATCCCCGTCCACTCTCGAATGTTACGCAACCAAGATTTCTTTCTCCGACTGACACGTCTCTTGTCCTCGATTTTTCCCATCATGATTAACTGTAGCAGTTCGTACCTGTCATATCTCAATACATGTCCTGGGTAAGCAACTTTTCTGCGTTTGACGGTTTGCAAAAGTTCACGTTTCAGCTTTATTCGTCGGAGAACCTCCTCATTGGTTACTGTTTGAGTCCAACTAATAACAAGCATCCTACCGTACGCACACATTTCGAACGCCTAGCGTTAATGTATACGTTACTGGTAATAGGTAGCTACGTGTTATTACACTCGAAGACCAATTTAGAGGTCCCGGATTTGAATCCTACGGTGCCATGCACCGTTTAGGCAGTTTTTTTCGCCTAATGTGCACACTATACATAGGGTACTATTTATATTTCGGGAGCTGGCAACACTATAATAAATTTTGACATTTTTAGCATAAACTTACAACATTTTGATGTACAAGTGCTATTTGTATGTTTACTGAGTTAAGATAATTAATTTGACCAAAAAAAAAAATGGAAATTTTAAGAGGTTTGTGTTGGATGTTTTTTCACAACTTTCGACGTGGATTATCTCAACAAGAATGTGTCGATGAACTCAGTTCTTTGTATGGCGATAAAACACCATCAAAAACCACAGTATATCGCTGGTATAGTGAATTCAATCGTGGTTGTAGTTCGGTCGCCGACGAATTTCGTGAAGGTCGTCCAAAATCGGTTATTGTGCCACAAAACATCGATGCAGTGCGTGAACTGATAATGCAAGATCGTATTGAGAGATAGAGGTATCCTTGCAATTAGTTACACTTCAATATATTCGATTTTGCATGAACGAAAGTCGTGAAAAATTTGTTCTCGTTAGATACCCCATAATTTATCAATCGCTCAAAAAAGGCTCGCGTCAAGTGGTGTAAGGAAATGATTAGTTCGACCATAGTGCTTCAAAAGACGTGTATAAAATCGTGACAGGTGACGAATCTTGGATATATGCGTATGAGCCGGAAACAAAACAGCAATCTATCGTGTGGGCATTCCAAGACGAGCTAAATCCAACAAAAGTTGTTCGTGGTAGAAGCACAGCGAAGCAAATGGTCGCCTGTTTCTTCGGCCGAATGGGTCTTGTGGCCACTGTTCCGCTTGAGCAACGTAGAACGGCCAATTCTGAGTGGTACACGACCATTTGTTTGTCGGAAGTCTTCGAAGAAATTCGTAAAACTAACCCCCGAAGACGAACCATTCTCCATCATGACAATGCGAGCTCTCACACATCTCGTCAAACACGTGAATTTTTGAGCAGTTAAAACATCGAATTGACTCATCCTCCGCACAGTCTTGATTTGGCACCCAATGAACTTCTTCCCGAATATCAAAGGTAAACTGCGTGATCAACGATTTATGAACACCGAAGAAGAAGTTGAAGCATTTAAAAAACCATGTTTTAGAGGTATCTCAAGATGAATGGAAATTGAATGCTATGACAAATGGTTGGAACGAATGCAAAAGTGTATTGATCATCAAGGGGAATATTTCGAAAAAACAATAAAGCCATTTTCATTTAAAAATGTTTGTTATTATTTGATATTCCCGAAATTTATTTATTTATTTAATTATTTATACATGACATACAAATTTTAAAAATAAAAGATACATATCACAGCAGTTCATGTATACAACAACTAATTTGACTCGAGAAAATCACACTGGCCCCTGAACTAGTGAATACTGTATCTCAGTGGGCCAGTAGTTTTAATATAAGTACTAATATATAATAATTACCATTATATTAATAATTAAATAATATATAGTAGTTAAATGAGATATAGTAGTAAAAATAAATAATAATTTAAAATAAAATATTAATGAAAGAAGAAGGGAAAGAAAAATATATATGATACATATATTAACTGAAACAACGATTGTATGTGAATATAATGTATTTAAGTTATTTAGAAGTAAAACGTAATATTATATTTAAATAATTGCTTTGATAGTCTCTTCTGACTCTTGATAATTCAGCTCATACAGTAATAGTACCTACCCCTCGTAGCATAATAATTCTTTTTAGATTCTTACACATCAGCGATATGCAGTTGAATAAATCTCAACACTACATCTACATCTACTATCTACTATATTAAGTTACTAGGTAGCTCAGTGATAATAACACTCGGCACTAACAGGTCATGGGTTGGAGAACTATGATTGCATCCTTACCTTGTCTTCATATTATATATAACACAATTGCCATTACGGCGAAGGAAAAAATTGTAAGAAAACTTATATAGTTATATACCGAGATCACCGATATGTGTAACCTGATAATCTGACTTGGTAAACTTTTAATCTATACAAATAAATAAAAATCTGTTTGTAACATTAAAATAACCGCTTTTTACTAAGTGTATTTGGATGTATACACGGTACATATGTATACCAAAACAACATTTTTTACAATTTTTGTCTGTCTATCTATCTGTCTGTCTGTCTGTTTGTTCCGGCTAATCTCTGAAATGGTTGCACCGATTTTTACGGGACTTTCACTGGCAGATAGCTGTTGTATCAAGGAGTAACTTAGGCTATTTTTATTTTAGAAAAAAAAATAGTTTTTGTTAAAAATGATAAGATTCGGAAATTTTATATTCCAATTTAAGTTGACCTCAGATTTATATGATCAATCATATGAAATAGGGTTTAGCTTAGGCTGGACTTTGTAGGTTCGAATGTACCTACGTATTTCGAAGGCGCATGGCGTAACAGTTGCATTCGATAATACTGAATGTGTGCATATTTCATTTATATTTAAGAGTTTATAGGGTTTGTAATCCAAAATAAACCCTAAGGTGTATCCAAAAAATTCTGCCCGGTCACTACTCCACGCGGACGGAGTCGCGGGCACAGCTAGTATATATATATATATATATATATATATATATATATATATATATATATATATATATATATATATATATATATATATATATATATATATATATATATATATATATATATATATATATATATATATATATATATATATATATATATAAATAATATCTACGAAGTATTCGTATATATAAGCGAAATACCATTCATCACGAGATAAAGTTAAACTGTTTTTATTCGTGCAGGGGCGGAGAAAGAATACTAACCTCTGTGGCCAATATTTAATTATTACAAAGTGTCTGCAGATTTTTATTTGAGGTGGAAATGGTTTGGGTACACCCCGTCGTGTGGATAAATACATCTGGGTAGTGTCTCCCAGTGCAATGCGTCCGTACGTTCACGTCTCTTGGTCAGGGGACGAACATTGCTGTTGTGCATACTAAAATCACCCGGGTTTCAGGGATATTTTATGGATTCATCAAAGCCGCTGTTTCGTTTGGGAGATCATCGAAAAGAAAATCTCGCATTGGAGAAAAACGACGCAAACAACGCGCACTAGTTTCGCCCTACAAGTAATAGCGCGCCCCTGGTTCCAGAGATTAACAAACATGATGAACACAAAAGCGTTGTCATTGATTCAGGACAAAAGGCATCACATCCAATCCACAATACAAATAACGACGAGTAGTAATGGACACCGCACCTATGTGTACAGCTGAATGACATTTGTTTACACAACCCGACAGCACTCACGTCGATAATGTAATAAGAATATTTGATGGATTCCACGAAGTGACAATTCTAAAAAGCCTCTAAAACAATATTTCTTTATAATTCTAATTATTTACTAGCTGTAATGCATGACCCGTGACGTAAAACGGTTGTATTAAAAACGAGAATTATACTGAATGCACTAGAAAAGTGAATAGAAAATGCATATATATGGTAAGCCAGTCATCAACTATAAGGTATATGGATTTATGTGACCCTCTATTACAGTATATTTAAATGGACAAGATATCTGAAATAGGAAAATGCTAGAAATGAGAGTGGATGGATACAAGAGGAGAGGTAGACCAATGAAAAGATGGATGGATTGTGTGTAAAAGATGATATGGTAAAAAAAGGCGTGAATGTTCAGATGATGGCTAATAGAGGAGAGTGGAAGGAGAGAACATGTTATACCGACCGTAAAGACATAAAGATAAGAAAAAGAAAATATCTGAAAATATAGATAAATATCTTGTACTGCTTGCAATAAAGTTAGAATTAATTAAAACGTTGCTTGAGGAATTATTGAAAATATACTTGGAGTAAGAAAAAAAAAACGGTATATAACATCACATGGAAAAAGTAATATGCAATCCATAAAATAGACGAAACATGTGATTTCCCTTGAAGAATACACCTCAACCAAATTTAATCAGCAAAAGGTACAAATGGAGCGATATACATAAAAGTACAATCATTTATTCAGAGAGACCTCTCATCAAGTTTATCGTTTTTACCGACCGGGGTGAATTATTAATCGAGACACAAATAGAAAGCAATAAGAGTAAGTCAAGCTTGCATTATTAATTTTCAGACCTTTTGAGTCAAATATAAACAGGAATAGAAATAGGTAAATTATAATTCATAAAGTACTTGGACAGTGAATTTTATTTCTTGAATCATAAATTTATTGATGGAGGTGTCTGACTGAATTTGATATGGATTAATTATTTTAAACTTAAAGATGAATGATGACAATAGAAGCTATTGCATAATTTCAGGGCTCCTTAAAACTTTAAGGTCGAAACTTGGATAGCAGAAAATCCGGTAATTGAATGTTATATCCAAGAAAAACTATACAAAATTATATTTAAATATTACTCTCTCTCTCTAACAAATCAATTAAAAATATAGACGTTGTATTGTTAAATGGATCTCGCTATCGAATATCTAATTATCGCATAAGTTAATAGCATGTCATAAGAAAAGGTAACCGGCGGAGAACGACCTGAATGCGATAAAATTAAACGTTTTACGAGCAATAGCTTGGAGTTGTACAATTAATATCCCACACAGATTGTTATTTTGTTATTATTGGTGCTTAAATATAGCATAAGACACCTTTTTAGATAGCGTTGAGATGATATAAAGGGAGTTAGTATCAATCGACCCGGAGCTATTCCAACGATACTGATTAGTGCCATGGTTAGGAGCGGACGGGTCTGGAACACCGCCACCTCCTTTTGCGAGGCGGTCATGACCATGAAAAGAGGCCTATATACGCTTCTAAATCAGGGGCAATATCAGGAGGTCGGAGCTTGCAGGGAAGTCGGCCGCTACTCTACACACGTCGCTGCCAGTCAGTGTGAGAAGCTCACGTCAATTAAAGATGCCACCGGCTCTCTCTGACATCAAAAAATAAACATCGCGCGGGCACTTTTTGCGAAGCGAGTAAGTCAGACGAAAAAGAAAGATCTGGGTTAAGAATAAATAAATGATACGCCATGAATTGAGCCACATGAATGTGATTTAGAACCAGCTTATTTGAAACACTTTTAAGAATGGATATAGAAGGTTTTTGGAGAGCTCCTCAATATGGTGACACCATTAATATAAAAAAAAAACACGCGTTAGTTTTTGGTGACTACCGATAGAAGTGAAAACTAAGTAACTTGTGAATTGTATCGTCGAGCTACTAGATTATTATTTTCGGTTTATAAAGAAGTGTTTATGATCAAGGATTAAAGTTTAAATTGGTCATTAACACTTAAACATTAAGTGCTCAACGCGCCTAAAGAAGTTTTTATTTCAAAAACTCAACTTTATTTCAATGTAATAAAGTCGCAATTAGAATAGATATGTATAAGTAATGCAATGCAATCATTTAAAAGTTACATTATAAAATAAACGCATAAGTCATTATTAATAAGGTTGGTATTACTGGAGCAAAATAATATCAATATCCCTCCGTCTTACGAATTTTCGATCAGGTCACGTGTCCTGGCGTGAGTTTAACATTTTTTACCCATCACAAAAACGTGCACAACGCCGCTAAAGAAGTTTTCACTTCATCAAGATATCATAATGCGAGAATCCATAAGTCTAAACGAACGTTACTTTACGTTTCCTGGCTACTGAACAAAGCTACGAGGATTTAAAATTTAGTATTACTGCCGCAGATTATGTCCAAAATGATTCCAAAGATTATTCAGTAATATACATATATTTATTTTTGCAAATAATTATAATAATATACAGAAATTAACAACTTCCTTATATTTATTACTAAAAATTTTTTTTATTGCTGTAGGACAGTAAACAGACTGACAGCCCGCTTAGACTTTAGCAGTTACCGTCGCCTATGGGTGTTTGCAATGCCAGTAGCATCGCGAACACGCTGCTGTCCCATAAGGCTATAGGAACTTGGGTCACTAATGCCGGAACACAACACAATGTTATTATGGCGGCATACTTAAGATCAAAGGTGGCCGCCATCTAGATGAACTTGAAGCCCTACTACGTAGCTAGGGTGGGTTGTTTTGTCACCATTTACGACAGGTCGACCCCGGCCGCACAGGTTAGTATTCTTTCCCTGCCCCTGCACGGAAAAAAGTACAATTATCAAAGGCCAAAAAATTCCTTCTTATCTCCGCACAAAACGAAAGCACAACAGGTCCTGCCACAGCTGCACTCGCAAGCACTGCGCATGAAATCGGCCCTATTTCGCTACACAAGCCCCTAAGTCGTCCCCTAGACGAAAAATCGGCCTTAATAGTGCATTCGCCCGAGCCGAGTACAGAGTTAGGGAAATAATAATAATTATGCACGGCGATCCCCTCCACTTCCCCAATATTGCCCCTGATTTAGGGACGTGTGTAGGACTCCAGAGAGGCGGCGGAGCAGGAAAGGGAACGCAGTGATGCCTTTCGCGGCCAGGACTAACAGCGGTGGAGTATAAATCGCTCTAGGCCCCGGGCAGTCGGACGGCCCCGGGCACCTCACATTTCTATTAGAGTCTAAAGGAAGCAGGAATAAGATACATAAGCCAGCCCAGCCCGCCAAGCATATATAAAGGGCACAGGGCAGTCCTACAGTACTACACAGTCGCGATCCTCCAAGCGATTTTCAGGGAGCTGAATTTTAATACCAATGATATAGATTCCTAACCCATCAAGGGTAACTGTAGGACCTCTACTATAATAAGCCTGTAGCGTCGTACTGCTGGAATCGGGCCTCACCCTAATGGGACGGACAGTACACCCGCCACGCTGGTCCGAGGCGGATTGGCGGGTATTGAATGCATTGACATTCAAAATAATCAGTGAAGTATGAATATCATCACAAACATGATCGTTATGACTAACGAACCGTTTTATTCGATACGAAAATGTCACAGTTCGCCGACAAGCGCCCTTAGTGAGTTTCCCGAGCTCATATTTTAATTACTACATAAAGCAGAAACCTGGATGAAAGTTATTCCAATGAATTTTTAAATAATAAAAAAGAAGGGACTGGATTAATTATATTGGGTACTCTGTCCTTGATGAAAACAATTTTCATTTTCAGTAACGAACACTTTCAATGAACACAGATAAACGACCCACCTGACAGCAATTAGTCACCCCCGCCTATGGACATTTACAACACCATGGGCATTACCAACGCCACCTTCGAAACAATTCTATAATACCTTTATCGTACACCTCATATCGTACTGCAATGGGAAAATCTAAGCCAGAAACTCACTCCAAATCCGAAGTCTTCTTCTTCTATCCATCCACACTCATTTCTACATGACGATCCTCCTTGTTACATGACGCTCCTCTCTTCGCATTATATGGCCATACCAGGCTAACCTATTACTTTTCAGCTTCTCAATCACTGGCACTTCTTTCAATCTTCCCCTAATATAATCATTTCTAATTTTATCCATTTTTGTAACTCCGCTCATCCCTCTCAACAATCGCATCTCTGCTGCATGCAATTACCTTTCATATTTCCTCTTTGTGGCCCAGCACACTGATCCATACAATATGACAGATCTTATAACCGACTTATAAATTTTACATCTAAGTCTGAACGGCACTTGTGGATCTCAAATTGTTCTGAAGACCTGTCGCTATTTCATCGATACTGCTTTTACTGTTTTTCACATCTCGGCTTATCTCACCGTCGTTGGCAGACACGCCTCCTAAGGTAATCGGGCTAAAAGCGCAAATTCCACCAGTCACAAAATAGATGTTCAGTTTTGGATACTTATCATCAACCCAACACCCTCCAATCTCTCCTGCCATTTAGCCAATTAGCTCTGAATCTCGCGAGCATTTTCTCATTAAAAAAAACAGAATCGTTTCGTACGGGACAGAAGTGGCTCCAGGAAATGGGGATGAACGCCCAGCCAATGGTGGGCAGTGCGGCAGTAAAAAGAGACGAAGAGACTATTCTAAGGAGCTCCTGAAAATCCCCCGTTATATAGACGGTAGAATACGCAGACGCAAAGTCTTTACGAAGGCCAAGCGTGTCTAATATCTGTAAGATATGTGTGATACGGGTTTTATTAAGTGAAAGGAATGTTTTTAAATACCCATCATATGTGTACGCAACTGAATTGAGGTCTTTAAGAGGGATGAGAACTAAATAAACCTTTTAAGCAATAGTGTCGGGTGACACAGTCATCGCAATAGTGTTGGGTGAACAGTGTCGCTACTCAGCTAAAAATAAACCTCTAATTAAGAATTCCTTTTGTTACAAGGTCCGAGGAATTATCTTGCACTGTTTCTCCACTTTCGGTAGATATAGCGAACTTTAATTTTTAACGAATCACTTACCTACTATAGGTAGTTTGGTGAACATGTACTTGTTGTTATTGTTCAACGTTGAACGAAATTTTACTATAATTTAACCCTTATAAGACCATAAGAAATCCAAGACTAAAATATAAGTATGCAAATGTTTTGATTTTAACGTGAAAAAACTTTGACAGTTCTTTTTTTAATGTTCAGAAACACATCAGTTGCCTTGGACATACCTTCTATTATGACATCTAGCAAAAAATATCGATTAGAAAATACATATTTCCCTTGATCGCGGAAGGGTTACATAAAAAAATTAACATCTGATAGATAAAATATGATTTATTGTACAAACTTTGTAGCCTACCACATTATAAATAATCGATGTACCGACAGAGCTATTCGAGTACGGTCGGTCTTATTGCCTTTGGCAGTTTCTTCCGGACATCTGATTTGTTATGATTATTATTTTAAATGATTAACTCCCAACTGTATTAGTTCGATCAAAACGTTCCGCAGGCGCAATATGTGAGCCAGATAACGTGTTCTTGAGGGAATTTTTTTACAACTTCTTCTTCATACCCTTATCTCACATTATTTGGGGTCAGCATTTATATGTTCTTTCCATCCTTTCTCTCTCTGTTAACCCGTCATCTCAACATTTACATCCCTTTTCACCATATTATTATCATCTTTTACGCAATCCATCCATCTTTTCCTTATCCTCCTGTATTCACTCTCATTTCTATCATTTATCAACTTTTTTATAAACGACAGATCAATATTCACGCGGACACTTAAATTATCACATTATTTTAAAATACTTTTCACTACCACTAGTTTAAAATCAGCATAGTATGGCTTGTTCAAAAACACAACTGACTAAAATTTCATCCATTCCAGAATAAGCTATTTGCACCATCAAACCGTTTGTCATCTGTGAGGGTATAGCCCCATATACACGACTTTATTAAACTACTTGCCAACAAAGTCTTTGTATGTTATGTATTTTATTTTGACTAACCAAACCAAACGTTTGATTTGGTCGGCTAAACGATTTGACAACGACAATGTCGTCGTTGTCAAACCAATATCTGTTATATCCAAAAAGGTAAACTTTGAGACATGGAGTAAAAACATTATCATGTAAAATTTTATAAGAAACAATTTCTTTTAAAGTAATCATTAGAATCACATAGGGTTTCTACATATCGAAGTTTGGGTGGCAAACTAGTCATAACAGTCAAAATGTTGAAATCTCATAAAAGTGCACATAGCAGCATAATGGTTTGACAACGACGATGTGTATTTGCAAGCAGTGAAATGCAACGCACCACTTAGTTTAATTATAATCTATCCTAAGGTTGCCTTGATGAAGTCGCTATTAGCGATAAGGCCGCACATTGTTACAATGTTTGCTATTTTTTTTAGTGTTGTATTTATGTGTTGTACAATGAAGAATATTAATTTATTCAAAGCCAGACGAGTTATTTTATTAACGTTATAAGACAAATTGAAAGCTCCTTTTAGATCCTCGTGTTTATCAAATATTTCGAAATACTATTCTCCGTGCAGGTGCGGAGAAAGAATACTGACCTCTGCGGCCGGGGTCGGCCTGTCGTAAAAGGCGACAAAACAACCCACCATAGCTACGTGGTAGGGTATCAAGCACGACTGGATGGTGACCCCACCTTTGGTCTTAAGTATGCCGCCATAATAACCTTGTGTTGTGTTCCGGCATTAGTGACCAAAGTTCCTGTACCCTTATGGGACAGCATCGTGTTCGCGATGCCACTGGCATTGCAAACACCCATAGGCGACGGTAATTGCTAAATTCTAAGCGGGGCATTAGCCTGCCTGCTGTCTTTTTTTTATTGCTGTAGGACTGTAGACAGGCTGACGCGATCACGATGCTGTCCCATAAGGGTACAGGAACTTGGGTCACTAATGCCCATACAGCAATAATAATAAATACATAATAGGTCTTTACCTATGAAATTGCCGTTCTGCAGTACTGGCCATTTCAAATCAAAATAATTTTTGTTTGGCTAAGATTTCTAATTTCAAATTAATTTTATTTTAAAAACATGGAATTTTTATTCCAAAAGTAGTCATTTGTTTACTGATTAGAGTTACATTTTCATCGCATTTCAATCTTTTTCGTCATCAAGGATACGTTAAAAATTCGAGTAATTATGGAATATGAGTACCGTCGTGGCAGCAACGCGGCACAAGCGGCACGCAACATCGACGACGTTTACGGAGCTAACACTACAAACCAACGCACCACCTGTTATTGGTTTGCTCGCTTTCGTTTCGGGAATTTCGACCTGAAAAATGAACCTCGCGGTCATCCGAAGACTTTAGTCGACAATGACGAATTAAAGGCGATTATGGAAGCTGATGATATACAATCTACGGCTGAATTAGCAGCAGCTTTCGACGTTAGCGTCAAAACAATATTGATCCATTTGCGTCAAATTGACAAGGTAAAAAAGCTTGACAAATGGGTGCCCCACGAACTCAATGATCGCCAGCGCGAAGTACGCGTCGAGACGTGCCTTGCACTGCTCAACAGACACACAAATGAAGGAATTTTGAACCGCATTGTTACCTGCGATGAAAAATGGATTCTGTTTGATAACCGCAAGCGCTCAGCAAGTTGGTTGGATCCTGGTTCAGTACCTAAACAATGCCCTAAACGAAAACTTACCCCTAGAAAAGTGATGGTCACTGTTTGGTGGTCTAGCGCCGCGGCCGGTGTAATTCATCACAGCTTCTTATCAAACGGGGTGAGCATTACTGCAGATGTGTACTGTGAAGAACTGAACACAATGATGGAAAAGCTGGCACATCTCCAACCAGCATTGGTCAATCGCTCGTCTCCGCTGCTCCTGCACGACAACGCGCGACCTCATACTGCACAGCAGACGGTCTCCAAGTTGCAAGAACTGGGGTTGGAAGTTCTCCGTCATCCGCCCTACTCACCAGACCTTGCGCCTACGGACTACTACTTTTTCCAGAATTTGGATAACTTCTTGGCGGGAAAAAAATTCAATACCCGAGAAGCAGTACAAAATGCCTTTGAAGAATTTGTTGCCTCCCGTCCAGCTGATTTCTTTAAGAAGGAAATCAATAAACTGCCACTGCGTTGGCAAAGATGCATTGATGCATGAGTGATTATACAAATAAAAAATACATGAAAAAAATTCGTTTAAATTTTTTCATACAAAACGGCAATTTCATAGGTAAAGACCTAATATTACGTATTACAACCAAAGAGACTCCAGGAAATATTTGAAGACCAAGAAACTATTCTTCTATGAAACCATGGTTCAAGAAAACTTCCTATACATATAAAGTATTTTTTTGATATATTTTCTTGTTGAATTCTGATTTGACAGAAAGTCAAAGGGAAGTGCCACACCACAGGCTTCACTTGACTTATTTAACACAACAAAAATACGTAAAATACTTGAACAAAGTATCAAAAATCTCCTAAGTTCCAAAATAATCCTGCAAATCATTTAAAAAAGCAGTAATCGGTCAGTTGAGTGAAAGTTATGGGTTGCTAATGGCATCTGCAATATAATTTGTACTTTACGCCGTGGTCTTAAGGTGTATGTAAGAATGTTTTGAAGGTGCGAAGTGATATCATATTTTGAATATTATTGTATAACTGGGCGTAATACGCGTGTCACGGATGTGATGTCATATTTTACTAAATTCGTCTAAATGGCCTAAAATCTGGTTTCTGCTAAATGTTTGCCGTCGCATTTACTTCCTGACATTTATATTATTACTTCGTCCTATTTATTCCTTCTCTGATTCTTTCATGGTCATACTGATTCTCCATCAAAATCTTCGTGGTCAGATTCAACCTCGTCTATAGATGCGTATTACCCAACAACGGACGAGGTTTTGGTTTCAGATTTGGGTGTCCGACGATAGTCGCCGCTGTAAAAACCACATTAAGCCCAATATTAGATTTTTTCTATGTTTCATATCTTGGAATTAAAATTAATATTCGATAGGCGTACCAGGAATCATTTTCGTGTAAAGGAGTCTGCCCACTACACCGTTCTTTACCATGACTGTGCTAGGACCGTATCAAGATATAAAAGCAAACGCTGGTCGGTTATGGAACGGTCTAGTGAGTATAGTCACATACTTTTTAATACAAAGAATATATTTTGCCTGGCACGTTCCTAGCACGGTCATGGTATGGAACGGTGTAGTGGGCAGACTCCTTAATGCCGATTAGTAGTGCAGCCCATGTTTGTAAGTGCATGATTTAAATACTGGGATTAATCACTGATAATATTTCTAAAACATAAACAATTTTTTTATTACTGAGGAGCAGCAGACAGGATGACGCCCGACTTAATAGTAAGCAGTTACAGTACCTAAGCAGTAACCGGGGTCACTAATGCCTGAACACAAGGTTATTATGGTGGCATATTTATAGACCAAGGGTGGTTGCCATCCATGGGTTTGGGGTCCTAACACGAAGCTAGGGTTGTTTTGTAGTCTTTTACGGCAAGTCGACTCTGGCCGCAGGAGGTTAGGTATTTTTACTATGCCCCTGGATCGGGTAAAATTCTCAGACAATTTTTAACTCATAACTTCAATGACATTAGAGTACATCGATATAAAATTGATTTTACATTTCAGGTGGCATAACCTCATTTTCCCCGATGATCAATAACTTTGTACATGTAATTATGTACAGTTATTATTTATTATCGGCCGAAGGAAGCCCTGCAGTGAAGGCTGTATTAGCAAGATATAAGAAATGGATCACTATTATGCAAATGGTAAGTTAATTAAGGCTGTAAAGTTGCTTCATTAAATTCTTAGGTTTGCTGAGATTTTGATAGATGATGTGCAGCGGAATCCTGTGTGCAAATGGATTGATCACCAGAAATGCCGAGACCATGCGAAGTGAAGAAGTCGTAAAGCAGACCTCAGGCACAGAAGCAAAAGTTTGGTTTGTAACTAGGATTTAACGCTGAGATGATGATGATATCCAGCAGCCACCTAGATGATATGATTCAATTCTAAGTTGTGAAATTAAGTTAAATAATAAGAATAAATATAATGAGCATAAAAATTATTATGGAAATACCGTTGAGATTTAAAAAAAAGAATATTTCAGATATTGCTTTTTAAAAGAACTTTTTTCTCATATAGCATCTAGACTAGTATAATGTTTAAAATTCTTAGCTATGGGATAGATATGAATTCGCAAAGATAATGTAGAATAAATGTTTAAATAATATTCGCCATATCCTTGGTTTAATTATCAGAATAAGTAACACCATTTAGATAAACTTTACAAGAGCAAGTAAAAACTTTGTTTTTGCTATACAGGGAATTATTTTACTCATTACACCGTGACTCATAACAAATTAGCCAGATTTTTGTAGAACATACAAAGTAATCCAATAGATAAGCTTCAAAATACTGCACCAGCCATCTAGTTAAATTTAAGTCTTATTTCAATATTTGTCCTGATATCTTGTAGTATTTTGAATCAACTTTTCACACTAATCCACTGGGTGAAAGTTATTGACACTGTTTTAAAATGGTTCTTTATAAGATCTAATAAGTTCTTATAGTAATTAACAAAATAACTTTTGCATTTGAGTAAAAGCAATGAATCCCATAATAAATTTATACATTTATTTATGCAATGCATTTATATACGCCTCTGCATTACCTGTTTCTTGTCTTGCAGAAGGCCTTCGACTGTATTCCTCGTGCGATAATCTGGTGGGCATTGCGATTTAAAAGGGTTCCAGAGGCCTATATTGACATCATCCAAGACATGTACCGTGACTCCGATTCCGTAGTTCGGACCACTGTTGGCGACACAAAACCTTTCCCCATCACCGGGGGGCACGGGGTCCTTAATCCGTTTCTGTTTAGCGTGGTATTAGATGTATTGTCAGACAGCATCAGAAACTCACATGCTGATGATATAGCACTGGCAGATTCGGACAGGGGTAGGCTGGTGCAACGTGTGCAGGCGTGGAAGGAGTCGCTTGAGAACGGTGGTCTGAAGCTCAATGTGGCGAAGACCGAGTACTTGGCCTGTAACTCCACAGATCCCAAACCCGTACGCATAGGCGGCGACACGGTCGCGCGCACGGACCAAGTGAAATACCTGGGATCTGTGTTTCATGCGTCTGGTGACATCTATTGCGACGTCAAGGCACGCATTGCTGCCGCGTGGGCCAAATGGCGTGAGGTAACTGGTGTCATTTGTGACCCCAAGATGCCGGTAAAGTTGAAGGGACAGGTCTATAAGACCATCATTAGGCCTGTCCTTTTATACGGCTGTGAAGCGTGGCCGGTGTTAGAGCGACACAAGCAAGAATGGCGTGTCACGGAGATAAATATGCTGCGGTGGATGTGTGGAGTGACGCGGAAGGACCGCGTTAGGAACTTCCACATTCGCGGCAGTCTTCACGTCCGTGACATTGCGGATAAATAGCAGGAATGTCGGCTCCATTGGTACGGCCATGTTTTACGGCAACCGGATGATACGTGGGAAACAAATGTCTGGCCATGCCACCCAAAAAGTGCTGGCTTGACGTCGTAAAGGGTGATATGCGTGCCAATGGGCTCACTATCAGAGATGCTGAAGACCGTGCGAAGTGGAGTGGAAAAAGTTGGAAAGCGGACCCCGGGCACCGAAACGGAAGTTTGGGTTGCAACCGGGATGAACACTGAGATGATGATGATATTTGGTTGTATATTATTCACCATGCAAGCATAATTTGATTTATTTTATGACTATATTTTAGTTTTTATTTTTCTTTCAGATTCAGTTCACAATAATGCTGATATATTCATCGCAAGTCTTCCTTCCCAGCTGTCCAGCACCATTAGGAGTTGCTCTCATGTATTTCCCAAATGTGATAATTGTTTACTACATGTTTTACAAATTTTATAAAAAGAACTATTCACAGAGGAATATTAAATATAACAAAAAATTCTAATTAGTCAATATTAGTTAAATAAAACTCTATCTAATTCTATTTATTTGGTTATGGAGTATTAATTTGTATTATATCATATACTAGCTGATACCCACGACTTCGTCCATGTCGCTTGATATATTAACAAAGTTTTCATCATGAGGCAGATGTAGAAAAGTTTTCCGCTCTCATATGCATGTGCGCTACACCGCTTGTTGTGCAATAAAAACATGTAGTGCTATAAAATTGGTTTCTTAAAACTTTAATAACTTTATATTAAATGAAGATATCTCAATAACTTTAGATGACGGCCAAGTGTCTAAGAAATGAAACTTAGAAAAATTAATTGAAATCTATCCAGTAGTTTCGCAGTGAGGCGCACACAACTGCAGACCTCTATAATTTTATTTATATAGATATGTTCATAGATAGTGTTATTATTAAGGCACAGAAAACTGGGTCACTAATTCTGGAACACAAGGTTATTATGCTGGCATACTTATACACCAAGTTGCCAACCAGATGTGTTTGGATCCCTACCACATAGCTAGGGTTGATTTTCACCTGTTATAAGAGCCCGACCCCCAGGTTAGTATTCTTACTCCGCCCATATCTATATAAATGTGTATAGTAGTATATATGCCACTATTATACATCAGTTGTACTATAACATATATACATTGTCTAGGATCTATAACACAAGGACTGCTTCTTACTGTAGGACTAGATGGCACAATTGTCAAAGCATATTTATTGTAATTAGAACAAAAAGTAGATAACCTAGAAAATTATTAACAAAGATAAACCTTGTGTCATTAGTTAGCTGAATATCTCAGGTCGAAATAAAAGTTTTGTATACAACCTGGATGAATCACTTGTAAGAAAATTAGTATGGAAAATGTTTATTTGAAATACTTGCCCAACTAGATTTAACAAAAAATCTACAAATGTTCCCATCATTTCCACCTTGAACAATTAACAAGTGGTCATAAAATAATAAGTTACTTGATGCTTTAGGCCTAAGGATATCATTATGAGGTTCACAGTTGTTTTATTTATTACTAATTCTACCTACCTGTGCTTATATTTTCTGTGAAATAGTTTTAAACTATTTATATAAATTTAAAAATATTCGACATACTATATTTATTATAACCGAAAATTTTAAGAGAAAATTTAACATACTGTTAAAACGATCGTATGTTTGAGATACTTTGTTAAAAATGTATAATTTTAAATACAAAGTATCAAAACAAATTAGCTGGAGGTAGATAAATTAAACATACAAATACTTTCTTAAATCTAGAGAAATCACATCTAATCTTGATAAACAAGACCAAAATGATTATAAATACCTATAAGAAACGTCACTTACAGTATAATAAGACAGTAGGCCTGCATTCTCGTCCAACACGAACCACCTATATTGCCACCCCTTCATAACATTCGTCCATTTACTTAGGGAACCTTCCATCATGGTTTAAATAAAATATTTTCAATCAAAACCCATTAAAATTAAAAACTGCGAATTTTAACACTGCGGCACGATTAGAGAACTCGAACTGAATGACATTGACAAGTCTTGTCACTTGATTAAACCATAATGTCAGATAAGTGACAGTTTGTATTATCAAAGATATGGTTAGGATACAAGACTTTATGCTTTATAAATGTGGCGGGTTTAGTTAATTCATATAATAACTTCGTTTTAAACCATTTTAAACTGTGTCATATTTGAAAACAAAATTGTAATTTGTTTGTAATACAGAAGTCGCAAACGCTCCAGTTTTTTTTACTAGACAGAGGTAATACTAAAAAAACTAAACTACTAATTTAATACTTTTTACACTTTGTTGGAACGGGATAAATCATTTTAATTCTATCCCCAATAGAAGAACTTTATTATTTATACAAATCTGTACTTTAGTTATGCTAACTTGATTCATTGATGTATTTTATTTATTTGCAACCATATTCTTTAAAAAATAAATATTTCCGAAGATCGGAAACAAGCACAATTTTTATAAAAATCAATCCATAATTATGAAAGGATTATTCAAAAATATATGATATAAAAATTGTTAAAAATAGACTACAACAGGTGTTAATGCACGTCATGTGCTAAATACCTTGTCTGTGTCCTTGAAACTTGAAGGGACATTGTTTATTAAACTTAACATTTTGAATAATTGATAAAAGCAATTCAGTAAAATCAAGATTTGAATGAAGATGTCCTAAAAGGTAACAAAAATAAGTAGCAAGAAATTAAAAGGCAAATACTTTAATATTGTACAACCATTATCACTTTTGTATAAAAATTTACGACTATTCATCCGCACAATAATTAATTTAGTAATACTAATCCTAGACTATTTACAAGGGTCGAATGCCAGTATGGCATTTACTATCAATGTCTTCATAACGATCTGCCATGTTTCGTTTTACTGTACCCTGATGAAATTGATACTTCATTATTTGGATTTCGGTCTAAGCTTACTCCTGATAAATCTACTAAAAATGGCACATTTTCTGACCCTTCTGCAACAACGTCATCTTTAAAATCTTTATTGAAGTTTTCTGGTGTACCATCACCTTCAATAGCTAAGGATTCGATATCTTTACTTAAAGAATTGTTTTCGGCAGCCTCAACAAAAGCATTTGATAGTTCTCCGCTCAATTTGTTCACATTGCCTGATGAAACGTCGTACATGAAGATTTCTCTTTCGTCTGTAGGAGCATCGTTTCTGGAAACAGAAACACATTTATTAATCAAGAGCTCAGTATTGTTAAAGATAAATATTAAATAAACATATTTTAACTTACCCAGTCACGAGCAAAACAATTGATTGCAAATCGGATGAAGTTTTCTTCTCTACGTCTAACCATTTCTTGAAATTGTCTTTTGTTGGCCTTTTGAGTAAATCTTGTAGACTCTCACCAGCAACGAATTTGATTCCTTTTAAATCACTACTTGGCGTTCTTTTAGTTCTTTTATGCTCATCACCAAGAACCTCAGTCTCAACTGGTGCCAGTACGACTACTGAAGTTATTTTTCTTCCTTTTAGTATATCTGGTAGAGGGAATTGGTTGCCACTAACTTTTAAAGGCAAGTACCTGTTATACTTTTTATCATTTAAAGATACAGGGTCAATTTGGGTAGCGTTTTCATGAACATATTCATTAGCGATATTTTGGCCTTCAGAAGTTTTAGGATCAAAGTGTACCACTTTCATTTCTACAGCCTGTTTTTGCATCGGTGGAGCAACGTAAGTGGCAACATTTTCTGAAGCAGCTTCGTCTTGATCAAGATCATCTAAACTTTCATCTATCCTAGATTGGATTCGCTCTCCGTTTGGTGTTACAATAATGGGTCTGCGTTCACTGGAAGCAATTTGTTGGCCACCGCCTGCACTGAAGAAGTTAGCTAACTGATCCGGAGGCAGTGACTCCAATGGTGTCTCTCCTACTTTATCATAATCTAATACACTGATATCAGCGTTATCCAGGATACCAGATGATAATAATTGCTGTCGAAGATCATCAGGTACTTCATCAGGAAGTTCAATTGTTGGTTTCTTTTTCCTTTCTTCTTTCTTTGTTTCAGCGGTAGAACCTATTGAGTTTGCTGTAGAAGAAGAGTACTTGGGTGTTGATCCCTTAATTTCAACTGGTCTACCAGTTGATTGGTAGTAATTAGGCGCAGCTGTACTAGATGAATGTGGCCGTGATCTTTCTTGAATGTATTGAGTTCTAGAAGAAGTGGTCTGCACTTGGTGGTTATAATTGTTTGTTTGTTGATTGTAGTTATTCTTTTGCTGATTATAGTTATTCTGCTGCTGTTGTTGCTGCTGCTGTTGTTGGTTATTACGCTGCTCTTGTTGTTGCTGCTGCTGTTGTTGTTGCTGCTGTTGTTGGTTATAACGTTGCTCTTGTTGTTGTTGCTGCTGCTGTTGTTGCTGTTGCTGCTTGTAACGTTGTTCCTGTTGTTGTTGTTGCTTAACTTCTTGTTGTTGTTTTCGTTGGTCATGCTGATTTTGTTGATGCTGTTGTTGAGTGTACAATATTTGAGCTTGGAGACGTTGAATTTCCTCCTGCTGCTTTTGGACGTTTGCAGCTAATTGCAATCTTAACTGTTCTTGTTCAGCATCATACTGTTGTGCTGATGATGGTGAAGGGGATGGTGATGGTGATGGGGAAGGAGAAGGCGATGGATGTCTTATTTCACTATTGAAAGCTGGTTGCGGTGTAGGTCCATTAACTGTGATGTGTTGCTCGTATTTTGAAATTGAGGGGAGAAATTCACCACCATTTTGAACAAACTGCCCAACATTCACTGGGTGTTGATGATTCGCGTTATCTAGAAAAGACTGGCTATATGGTCGTTCTGATGGACTATGTTGTTGAAACTGTGGGCGGTCTGATGGACCGATTTGTTGGAATTGAGGTCTCTCCGAAGGGGAAATCTGGTGGAAATGGTTGGGTGTTGGCGATGGTTGTTGGAAATTATACAAGGTAGGTGATGAAGGCTGGGGTAAAAATTGGTTGGAGGGCAACGGTGAAGGTGAAGCCGGTATGGGATTTGAGAAAGTATTTTGAGCAGCATGTTGAGCGGATATTTGTACAGGAGGTCTAGATGAAGGTCCTTGGTGGAAACTGAATTGCTGATTTTGTTGAGGCTGATGGAACAGAGGACGGTTATCTTCAATATGCGGAGGTGACGGTTTAAGATTAAAGAAAGTGGAACCACTAGGACCGTTAGAGAGCACTTGTTTATTTGGGTCAGCAAAGCGCTGAGGTGGCCTTTGTTGAGGTAGCTGTTGGCCTATAGGAATTACTTGTCTAGGATCTTGAAATTGAATAGGACTTGAACTAACCTGTGCATGAGGGTTGAAAGTTTGGGGTTGTTTATTGGGCAATAACTGTTCTTTCGGGGGCTCCACCTGTTCTGTAGTTATGGTATGATAATTTTCTTGTAAATATTTTGCTTCATCGAAGAATGGCTTAGATTGTGTATTGGGGAAAGGCCTTTGGGGTCCTGAATGGAAACTAATCTTTGGAGGAGAGTTAAAATGAGCTCTAGCAGGGAATGGTGCTTGAACAGCCGGCCGAGAATGGAATGGCGGCGTAGGATTGTTATTTGTTCTTGGAAAAGCTGTTGGAAATACAGGACCTAATGCGCTAGGCGCGGAAGGATTTGAAAAGATGGGTCCATTTGAGAATGCAGCGTTAAAGTTAGCAGATGGTCCGAAGGGGTGTCGAGGAGCAAGTGACTGAGGTGCGGGTTGAGCCCTAAAAGGTGTCGTTGTAGGCGCTTGTCTTGGTAATTGCTGTTCATTGGAGAGATACTGTGTTTGAGGTTGATACTGAATTCTACTTTGAGCTTGTTGTACAGGAACAGCTTTAAAGGGAGAGGTGGTAGGATGGTCCTGGTACTGAGGCTGCTGAGGGGATGCAGAGCGTTCAATAGCAATATTTGTCTGTTGGTTCGGATAAGCGATAGCTGGTCTTGGAGCAGTTTCCTCATGATCTTCAGTGTAATGATCAGGCTCATGGCTTCCACTATAATGACGCCCTTCATTACCAAAAGTGATTTTGACACTGCTGTCGCTGTGGTATGTCTCTGATTCAGGCTTAATAATAGCTCTAAGTGTTGTAGTCTTTACTGGTGCGTAGACAGGTTCCGGGGTCACAGTTACGTAATGATCGTGATCGTGTTCATCTTCATCATCTGTAGCTGGAGTAATAGCAGGTATAGGTTTCTCATATATGACCTTGTCCTTAGAATGAGGGTCTTTACTGTATTTTACGTAGAACACGTGTACTGGTTCTTTTTTCTTTTTTTGAGGAGGAGGTGGTGGTGGTGCAGGGAGGGTTTCGTTCGATTCCTTAATAATAATTTCGATTATAGGCTCAGGAGATTCGTAATACTGTGGTGCATGCTCATTGCTGTATAAAGGAGCCGTTTGTAATGTTCCGTATGGTGGTCCGTAGTTATCTTCCAGAGAGTCCTGGATATTTAAAATTTTCTTTTGGGCATGTGCTTCTTTTTTGCTATTGACAGCGTTGTCGGCATTGTCATGATTACGATCATAAAGTGGGTCTTTCTGCGAATATTGTACTACTGGTTCCATTTGAACAGCATAGGGGGGTAATTTTCCTCCATTTGGGCCATGAGATATTCTTCTGTTATTTCCCCCTGTTGATCGGAAATGCGTTACTCGCGAATGTGGTAGTACCAGTGAATACTGCAGATTTTGGGGAGATCGTATGTCTTCTAATTGGCGCTTGGGTTTTGCTTTTGTCGTTGCGTTTTTGGCCCATGTTAAGCTGAGCACAGCCACGGCTGTGACCTGTAACAAGAAAAAACAACTTAAAGTTAGTGTAAGCAACATTTTCGTACAAGCAATCACTGTCTTCTTATATGATTATTGAAAGAATAAGTCTTAATAAAAAAATATTTGTTGCAAAGGCGACAAAACAACCGTATCTAGGCTCCTAGCCCATTGTCCGGATGACAACCACCGTTTCTAAAATATGCCACCACAATAACCATGTGTATTCCGGCATAAGAAACCCAGGTTCGGTCCCCTATGCGGATATCAGCATGTCAGCGGTGCCCCTGGCGTCGCAACCATACATAGGCGACGGTGACTGTTTACTATTAGTATTAAGTGAGCTATTAGCCTGTCTGGCGTCTGTTTGTATAAAAAAATTCATAAAAGTATTACGTATTTAATCAAAGTAAATATAGAGTTAAACGGCGGCTCATTTTTGTAGTCATACTTAAACAGTCATTAATGATCATACATTTGGATATTCCGTCTTAATAAAAACTGATGCTAAGATCATAAAGGTCTTAGTGAAGCAACATAGACAAAATTTAGGGCGTGAAAGATGCTTCGAATAAAATATAAACATTCATCAGCGGTACTGGTCGAGTGCTATGAAACTAATAATGCAGTAATATCTATGTATGTCCGAATTTAATTCATTCATAACTTCGTATTGATAGGCTATTTCATAAGAATGCGACATGTGAATTTAATAATAAACGTAACACTGCCCGAGGTGAAAGTGTTTAACGTGAAAAGTTAAGTATGAGTCAAATGTTTGCCCACTTTTGGACGTCAAACAATGTCGTTTGGTGTAATTTAAAAATTCGAGCGGGTATTTATTCTGTGAAAGTTGATCCGTGTTACTGTAACGATGTTTCTTTTAATGTTATAAATGAAATTAATTTTTTAGTTTTTAATTTTAGTTATCCGTTCCAAAGCATAGAATTTAAATTATTCACATTTTCTTGACATATGTCCACAAATGTTTTTGGGTGAAGGCAAATTTTAGTACTTCATAAAACAAATATTCTTTCTTTTAATGTAAAGAAAATATTCTTTCTTTTATTCTTTGAGTAGCAACACACTTCTCTAGTAAAGCTGACGTGGTGTAGTATGAATCTTTTTATGTAACTGAAGTTTAGTAGACCGATAAGCGGCCCACCTGATAGCAGATGGTCACCGTCGCTTATATACGTTTGCAGCCCGAGGTATTGCAGGCCTCTGAGAAATTCTATAACGCCTTTTAACATTGCGATTACTGCACGTAAAATGAATGAATGAATGAATATACTTTATTGCACAACACACAAAAAAATATATACAATATAGGACAAAACAAACAAAAGATTGTACAAACGGCGGCCTTATCGCTGGAAGCGATTTCTTCCAGGCAACCTTAGGATGGATTAGAGTTTGAGAGGGCTGAAAGTAAAAATGTATTATTTTAACCATCTGGTTGCATTGAGGTAGTTAATAAATCGCTATATGCTTATATCTTATTACCGCATCACTATCAAAATTTCGTTTTACCAAACAAGTATTTCGACATTCCATTAAAAATAAAAGTGGTCTGTTGCTTACCCGTATTTGGCTTATGCCCCTTCTAGTTGAATAGATCAGGGCTATAAAACCAAAATTATCTACGGGTCTATAAAGTCTGATTGGGTTCAGCCCTATTTATTGTTTTATTTATGAGCTATCCAACATCAACATGATTTCAGTTTATTATTAAATGTATAAACTGTTACAACATTGTTATTATTTATTATATCCGCTATTATTAGTAAAAGAAAACCAAATATATAAATTTGACTTGATTACATTTAATATTTAATACCTACAATAAATCCGTTAAAATTTGGTTAAAAAAGTAACTATTTCAGTTAATCTTTTCGCTTTCCCTTCCAGACAGACATACTTTGGCGATTTCTCGAGGAAATTTTAAAAGAATAAATCAATTATAAATTCTGATGTTACGAAATCAGAATTTAACTATCAAAATATATGCATAACGTATAAAAAAACTAATGTAATGTTAATCATGAACATTTTATAAAGATGTTGGCTCCGATGCTTTAGGCACTGATTTCCCAAACTCTAAATTTATACAAAGCTAAATCTAGAGAGATGTCGTACTTAGGTGTTTAATGATGCAAAGTAATCAAGAAATCATAAACTCTAAAATAAAAACTAAATAAGTTTCATTTTTTAAAAATGGAATAGTATATTAAAAAAATGGTATATAAATTGCTCTCATTACAAGTACTTTACGTAAATCTCAGTTTATTTCTAATATTTTTTACATTATATTCTTCTTCCTTCTATTTTTTTTAAATTAAATACTAAGGTGGGTAAAAATATACTATTTTTTTTTACTTTGTGTTCTGAAAAATAGGTTACTAGACACCTTTAGAAAATTCTCTCCAAATATGAGCTCTTAATTTTAATAGAAATGTGCTCCGCCTTACACTTTTCCATTTTTCTTCAGTATTAGAAAAAAATTCATATCTCTCCACCAACTTGACGACCTCGGTGGCGTAACGGATAACGCACGTTGGTACGCTCGCGGAGGTCACGGGTTCGATTCCCGTCTCGCGTCTGAGTGTTTATGTATAATATGTATTTATTTACAAAGAAAAGTATATAAGTAGTATATCAGTTGTCTAGGGCCCATAACACAAGTGCTACTTAGTTTGGGACTAGATAACGCTGTGTGAATTGTCACAAAATATTATTATTATATTATTATTAACTGTGTATTAAAAATATCTATTCTCGTATACATATAGTAAATTGAACGTTCTACAAAAAAACTTTCTTATAGTTTTTTTTTAGTAAACCACACCGTTTGAAATATATTAAAGGTTAAAATTTGATTAAGACAAATTTCTTTTATTCTCCTAAAATTATGTAACTTATTTTTCAGAGTATAAAGTAAAAAAAAAAAATTGTACATTTTTTCATTCACCCTACTAAATATATACTATCAAAGTATGTTATGAACGTACTAACTAGATATAATGTCACACTACCATGACGATTTGAATTGAACACGAGACAAATTCGAATGTTGTAGTTACCATGATTGAGTCATGATCGACACGTCGTGTGGATAACTGCATCAATTTGTGTTAGGTCAGTGCGAAAAAGAAACATTCAATATTATTTCAATAAACATGAAGAAGTTAAATTATAATCTTCTCTACGTGGTAGGGCCTCAAGCCCGTCTGGATGACGACTACCTTTGGTATTAAGTATGCCGCCATATTAACCTTGTGTTGTGTTCCGGCATTAGTGACCCAAGTTCCTATACCCTTATGGGACAGCAGCGTGTTCGCGATGCCACTGACTTTGCAAACACCCATTGGCGACGGTAACTGCTAAATTCTAAGCGGGTCGTCAGCCTGTCTGGTGTCCTACAGCAAAAAAAAAAACTATAGGAAGTGAAAATAAGACGAAAAAAGATTGAGATTGAGGGACATTCATGAAATATAATCATAATATACTGTATACATGTCTGGATATTGCATTCCTCTTCTTCTGTAAGTATCTGAAGCTGACACCTTGAGCCCATGGTGTGTAGTGTTAAAGGGATTTGGCACGTCAATTTTTTTGACACTTCATTTCCCTAAACAAACTAACTCCAAAATGTAAATCTCACCGTGATCTTTCTTTGCTATTTCTTAGCAAAGAAAGTAATCTGTCTCTTTTGTTTTAGCAATCTAAGGAGATTCCAGCGCTTAGGCAGTTGTTTTCACCTAATGTGTATAACATAATTGCAATGTACCGATGGTGAAGAAAAAACATGCGGGGTAGTCTTTGGATATTGCCGATAGAAGTGAAAACTAAGTAACTTGTGAATTGTATCGTCGAGCTATTAGATTATTATTTTCGAATTATTTTTGGTTTATAAAGAAGTGTTTATGATAAGTTTAAATTGGTCACTTACACTTCTATAAAAATCAATAATTGTTTACCCAAAAAGTGCTCAACGCGCCTAAAGAAGTTTTCACTTCAAAAACTCAACTGTATTTCATTGTAATAAAGTCGCAATTCGAATAGATTTGTATGAGTAATGCAATGCAATAATTTAAAAATTACATTATAGAATAAACCTTAAGCCATTGTTAATAAGATTGGTATTACTGGACCAAAAATAGCTCATGGAAAGCGTTCGGTGACGGTGACGCGAGTTTCATGATTTTTTTCACCCAAAAAGTGCTCAACGCGCCTAAGGAAGTTTTCACTTCAAAAATATCGTGCATACTGAGATTACCGGTATGTGTAACCCGCCAATTCCCCATAGACAAGCCCGAGTCCAGTAATGTAACATTATGGTGTGTAATTATTATTATTAGATGTTCTTAATTATCTTTAAGAGCGTCTATTAATGTAAATTTGAAAAAAAACAGCAACAAATATTATTAACTACTAACTCCTCAAACGAAGAATGAAAAGATTCGATAAAAATTGATGTAACATGGCAATTAGTTCTCTAACACGCTGCACATTTCATAAGTGGCTTGCTAAACATATTTCGTGTTGTTGCCAAATAGTTATGAAGACCATTCACTTCCTGAACTGTCGAATTTAATTTAATGAGGCAGCGGACTATCTTTTGCGGCTAACGAGTTCAGCTATATAAAATTAAGCAATTTATCTATAGAAGAAGCCGCAGTCTGGTGTTTGCGATTTACTCACATAATTTGCCAACCCTATTCGAGGAGTCTCGATCCTGACTTGGTCCTTTTCAAACGTTTTTATTAGTTTCACCTGTATGTTTGTTTCTAACCGACTCCTTTGAACTCGATTTTAATCCATTAACAGTCAGATTACATTTAAACGTTGTAGATTTATAAATGGCCGTCAATACAATAATTCGTTAAGATTATATTATTATCCTGGTTAGGATTGGCAGGACTAAAAAGAATTGTAACATATTATAAACGCCTGATGAAATATTGCAATAATAATTTTATAAAAGTTTATATCATACGCTATTAACTTTTAATAAAAGTATTAATTTAGGACATCACTCCAACCCCATATTAAAAAAAACTAGGATATGATGTTAGAAAAACCAGGACAATTTAGTTTAAAAATAGGACGCAGTAATAGAGTTCCAATACTTAAGTAGGTTTAGTTAGAATTAATTTTTTTTACTGCTGCGGAACAGCAGACGGCCCACTTAATAGTAAGCAGTTACTATCGTCTATGTATGTTTGTAACGCTAGAGGAACCGCGAACACGCTGCTGTCCCATAGACATATACAAGATTATTATGGCGGCATACTTATAAACCAAGGATAGTAGCCATCTAGAGGGGCTTGTGACCCTACCACGTAGCCAGAGTTATGTAGCCTTTTACGATAGGTCGACCCCAGCCACAGAGGTTATTCTTACTCCGCCTCTGCACGGAGAGTATAACAAGTTAGTTACAAATATTATTTAATAATAAGTATTTGAATATTAAAAAACAGGATGCTACTTAAAAACTATCCAGGACACCACAAAAACTAGGACATGTCCTGGGAAAACAGGACGGTTGGCAACCCTAGGTTTGATAGATTAAATTATTAGGTTACCGTCTTATATGGATATTGGCGACCCTAAGGACATCGGGAACATGCTGCTGTCCCATAGGGGCACAGGAGCCTGAGTCACTCTGAACACAAGGTTATTATGGCGCCATACTTATAGACCGGATTGCTATCGAGATGGACTCGTGGCTACCTCGTACCTAGAGTTTAGTCGCCTTTTACGACAGGCCGACCCCTGCCGCAGAGTTAATATTATTCCGCCCCTACACGTAGAAAAATGGATTATTTTGTCGTCGCAATAATTTTATATTAATACAATATAATTGATAAAACCATTGATTATTGATATGTAATGATAATATATCAGCATCCGGGAACGCAACGAAACGTGATCGCAAGTTGATCAGCCTGCTCCCAAGAGAACACGTTGGCTAAGGCGTTAGCCTAGCGATCTCCGGACTCTAGATAGTGGACTCAACTAGTCCCTCGGGGAAATTAAAGAAGGTATATGAGTATATGCAGCTTAATCTCTGAATTAGTCTGAAGAGGAAGATGTGCTCATTCTACCCTACTGGCATGTCGTTACAACGCCTTGCTAATTCACACAAACTTGGCAACTACCCTCGAATATTCAACAAGCCTAATTTTATAATAATACTAGCTGTGCCCGCGACTCCGTCCGCGTGGAATAGTGACTTTAGGCAGCATTTTTTGGATATTTGAGATCAATTTAAATTGGAAATTCAACCTACTAAGTCCAACCTAAGCTGAACCCTATTTCATATGATCGATGATATAAATCTGAGGTCAACTTAAATTGGTTTTTAATTTCCGAAACTTATCATTCTTAACAAAAACTAATTTTTATATCTAAAATAAAAATAGCCTAAGTTACTCCTTGATATATCAGCTATCTGCCAGTGAAAGTCCCGTCAAAATCGGTGCAGCCATTTCAGAGATTAGCCGGAACAAACAGACAGACAGACAGACAAACCGACAGACAGACAGACCATACCCTTGCGTGATATGAAACAAACTGTATTAGTATAAAAATAGTGAAAGCATTTGCATATTCTCACCAAACATCAATAAAATCACATAATTCAATTTGGCGTGTTATTATTTCTCACATAAAGAGGGATTTAATTTGTTTCTATTTAAATTCAACGTGTGGTTAGGGTTCCCAAACGTACAATCGTCAATCGAATTTTGTTAAAATCTATAGATATACGAAAGAGAGATAGAGTTCAAATTCAAGTAGACTTGTTTATAATCTATTTAGACTTATGTGAAAGCGTTGAAGAATATGTCAATAGGATAATGAGCTCAGCTCACAAATTGAGAGATATTGGATTTTGTGTGAATTATGAATGGTTAGGAATAGTAAATTTGGCTGGTTTGCCAGATGAGTATAAGTCAATGATTATGGGCATTGAAAATTCTGGCATAACAATTTGTTTGACGCTCACTAAGAATGGTTTTTTTTATAGAAGACAGGCAAACGGCCCATCCTGGCAGGTGGTCACCGTCGCCTATGGACGTTTGCAACACCAGATTCATTATCAACGCGCTGCCGGCCTCGAATAAATTTTATAACGCCTTTTTTGAAGAACCCCATATCGTACCGCGCTGAGAAAACCGGAAATACTATAATTTTTTGTATATTTCTATGGCAGAAAAACGTTTATTGAGTCACCTAGTAGTATAATAATAGTTCATTACGTCCTACTCGTAGGCTCGGCCTCTTTTTAGAAGGAATTGGTGGATATTGAAGTGAGGGATATAAATAAAGAGATATAGCATACCCGATTACCCGCTACGCTTCTTTAAGACGAATTAGCAGATTACATTTACTGGTGGTTTTTGTTTACCTCCATTCGATAGGTAGTAATTAACTTTTAAAATTAATTAAGCAAGAAGAACTGCTTAAGTGGTGTCATCGTAAGATTTTAACCCGTGACCTAATTAGCCGGTAAATGTTTTTTTTTATTGCGTAGGACAGCAGAAAGGCTGACAGCCCGCTTAGAATTTAGCAGTTACCGTCGCCTATAGGTGTTAGCAACACCAGTGGCATCGCGAACACGCTGCTGTCCCATAAGGGTACAGGAACTTGGGTCACTAACGCCGGAACACAACACAAGGTTATTATGGCGGCATACTTAAGACCAAAGGTGGTCGCCATCCAGACGGGCTTGAGGCCCTACCACGTAGCTAGGGTGGGTTGTTTTGTCGCCTTTTACGACAGGCCGACCCCGGCCACAGAGGTTAGTATTCTTTCTCCGCCCCTGCACGGATAAAAACGGATGTTATACCATTATGCTATTAGCAAACGAAAAGCGAAGTAAAAATAATTTTACAGCAACGGAAATAAAATATATTTCTCTCGAGGAATCAAGTGGTGGCTATTAAAAACTAAACACCGCCTGACTGGAAATGGATGGTGGTGAAGGATGGGACACTGACATAAATAGGTGCGCAAGTCTATTGACTATAATTGCACCTCGGACTTTGGAATCTAAACTTGATGTGGGAACCACTTATTTCCTTCCCCGTGCAGAGGCGGAGTAAGAGTACTGATTCCTGCGGCCGGGGTTGGCCTATCATAAAGTGCGATAAAACAACCCCTAGATGATAGGGCCCCAAACCCACCAGGATGGCAAACCCCCCTGGTGTATAAGTATGATGCCATCATAATCTTGTGTTGTGTTCCGGCATTAGTGCCGGTACTGCTATGTGAACAGCAGCATGTTCGCGGTGCCCAGGTCCACAAACTAGGCAATTAAAGCAAACTAAATTAGGCAAAAAATTAACAGCCCTGTGTATATCGAGGAATGATGAAGTAACACAACATTTGTCTTTCTTTGTTTTTTCATTCTCACGATGCAAAGATAGTGTTCACTGTCGGAATATTTAATTTTATTGAAAACAATGATGCTGAGCAGATGTTATCTTAAACTCGTTAAAATTTACTTTGAATTATATAGTTTTAGTCTAGAAATATTTATGCTAAATCACAAAAAGTAAAGTATGCATCTGGTTGAGAACCATACAGTCTACTACCAGTAGGTATTTTTTTGCCTTTTATGTAAAATAATTTTTTGCCTTTAATCTATTCGTGCAGGGGCGGAGAAAAAATACTAACCTCCGCAGCCGGGGTCAGCCTGTCGTAAAAGGCGACAAAACACCTTAGCTATGTGGTAGGGCGACCACCTTTGGTCTTAAGTATGCCGCCATAATAACCTTGTGTTGTGTTCCGGCATTAGCGACCCAAGTTCCTGTACTCTTATGGGATAGCAGCGTGTTCGCGATGCCACTGGCATTGCAAACACCCATAGGCGACAGTAACTGCTAAATTCTTGAGGGCTGTCAGCCTGTTTGATGTCCTACAACATTAAAAAAGAAAAATTACCTGTCAAGAAGTCATGAAAGGCAAGAGATAAGACACGCAGATTTTTGATGTAAAACATCTACAGTGGTGGGTCAGATCACGGCAAAGAAATCAAAACTACACTGACAAGTGATTCAAGTCAACCGTAAGTTTTAATATTTAGAGTGTGCATTTTAATTTTCGTATTTAATAAATATAAATGTGTATTAAATAAACGAATGTTTATTCTTTCTCTTGAGTAAATTCTCAATATTTTATTTTTCCCTATGCCATATTTTTTATGTATGTATTCAATGGTAAACATTAATTTTTGTACACATTAATAATATCTTTCATCTAAATTCCTGAAGAAAAATTAAGGGGACAAGCAGACTTGTGGTAAGTGGCACCTTCACCATTACTTGTTTCCACTGTCGTAGAAAGGAAGAAACATGATCAGCAAAAGAGCATGCAAGTATTTGGCGAGAGCTTGAAGTCAAATATTAAAGTGAAAGAAATCTAACAATCTTTGGTATAGTTTTTATAGCATACTAATATGCCTTGGATTCTCTTGGATTAATATTCCAGCTCTTTTTCATTACCGTGGAACAGCATATATGGCCCACTTAGTAAGCAGTTTCCGTCACCTACGGATGTTTGTGACGACGCCGCTAACACGATGCTGTCCACGTAGGATAATTGGAACCTAAGTCACTTGTGCCGAAACACATAACAAGGTTATTATGGTGGTATATTTAGAAGCCAAGGGTAGTTCCATCCAGACGAGCTTGGAGCTCTACCAGGTGGTAACAATCCTAGCCAGGTAGCTAGGATTGTTTTGTCGTCGATGTCAACATTCGCATGAGTTTGTTGTTACTTGCTCCAAAGAGCAGTTGCTCTAATTAGTTAATATTGATGAAATAATATAAAAGTTTAACTACTTAGAGGACTATTTTCCCTTAGATTATAAACTACTATATAATCAAAGTATTTTCCATATAAAACACGGGTGGTCTCTTTACAATCAAGTTCTTCAATCTTACACAATTCCAACAGTCAAAAGTAATTTCTTTCTATAGAGTATTATTGTTTCACGTGATGTAACAATAGTTATTGATTACATTTTACTGGCGACTATACAACACGTATTCAATACAATTGGTCATGCTTAAGGAATGTATACATTATATCGTTCTAGTATGAAGTTTTAGTATATTTTATTTGTACTATAATAATGACATTTTTAATATCGGTACTGTTTAATGTGTCCGTTACCTTAAAATATCAGTCATTCTTTAGTTTATGTAATACCTTACATTCAATATGTAATATTTTAGCAACAATTTTATTAGATGAGCTTCAAAAGCTCATCTACTAAAATTGTTGCTGAAATATTTAATCGCCATAAAGTTATTTTAGTAGAAAATGATCAGCCGCCATTTAAGTTATTGATTTCCTCGAAAATAATAAGTTTTTTATACATTTAAAGTGGGTTGTTTATTTCGTTCATTGTTCAAGTTTATGCCACTTTTCAGTAAAAAAATATTATAGTATCGACGACTAAAATAGTTCAAATAATAAAAAAGTATTTTATTAATAATATTTATAGTCTAATCATAAGAGAGTCCTTTATATGAATTAAGAAATTTAGAAATATATGATAATAATAGAAAATTTAACAAAAAAGTTAACCTGAATTAGTTGATTTTACATTATTTTCTTGTTTATTTTACGCTGTATTAATGATAAGTTAATAATTATTATCCTTCGTGACATTGGCCGAATGCACAATTATTTCTTTTGAAAAAGAACCAGTTAAATGGTTATGTTAATAAATTTTGTGTTTTTAAATATATTTAATAATTTATTATTCATTTCAGGTTTATACCTCCTACTTTTTATTTTGTAGTTTCGTTTGTTTAATATTGTGTTATTTGATTATGAAACCCAAACAATATTGATTGAATAATGAACTAAGTCAATAAATATTGAACTCTAAATTGTATTTGAATTATTCAGTGTAACTAATCTTTAACAATTAAACGTTTCAATGATATTTCTTCTGCGTTTTAATAAAAGCAATTATAATTAATTATTGTTCCGTGAAGATTTTTATTACACTTTATTGTAACCTTTGTAATTTATATTTTTATGAATGGATAGTAATTTACCGATGTCATTGATGTACGGTCTCATATTTGTGGGTATATTGTATGCCTTAGAATTCGATATCTTCATGGACATTAATTAATGAATAATAAAGACAATTAACACAACAAGCTTTCTTCTTTTGTAAATAAACACATATACATAAACCTGGATTCATCTGATTATGCTTATATACGTTCGACAATTTTCGACCACGCCGCCCGACTACCGGATCACTAAGCGCCCTGGCGACCAATCCCCAAAGACCTCGTCGAACTAGGGGGACTGACAGGCTGCGTCCGCCCAATCTAATCCAAATTAGTTTTATGTTACAAATTGACCATCTAGGTCGAAAATGAAGCCATCGACGGGACCGGACGCCGTAATGCCCCGCCCCGCCGCTCACATAGACGTGCGTGTCCCGGCGGCCAACTCCACACCAGCCGGTGCTTAGAAGATTAAATATTCCCAATTGGTGGAGGAATTGTATTAATTTTTTTACAATAAATAAATATTTATTTACAGCTTTCTACAACTTACATAGTTAATGAAATTATATTTAATTCATTATAGTTTATTCCAATATACTAATGTAAATGTTATTTTAATTAATAATAATTTATTAAAGCGGAACAAGAACTGGCTTTGAAGATTAGCTTATCAAGTTCAGTGGCGTTTAACTTTCTCTTTGACAATGCCTATTTGGATGGTGTTTACATTTTGCAGGTTAATGACGTGTTTACTATTCAGAACGTGTCGCCCTACCTGACAGTTGTTAAGGAGAAATTGATTGAAAGAGCGTCACTTAACATATTATATATTTACTTAAGTTTCTACCAAACAAACAAGTTTAGACAAAAGTTAATGTCTAGTAAGTTTAGTTTGTCTTAAGTTGCTTGCTTGATGTAATAATAGTAAAATAGAAGTTAGTAAAATACAATAAATAAATATTTTGTGACAATTCACACAGCGTTATCTATTCCCATAACACTTGTGTTATGAGTACTATGCAACTGATATACTACATACACACTTTTCTTTTGTAAATAAATACATATTATACATAAACACCTAGACGCGAGACAGGAATCGAACTCGTGACCTGCGGTTAACGGTGACCTGACGGTAAGCGAATCGGGGTGCGTTACGTTACACCACGGAGGTCGTCGAATTAAGCTCTTACTGAGAAGTCATTGGTATGATGATACTGACCCAAGAGAAAGAATGCCTGAACTAAGAATATTTTAAACTTCTCTCGTTATTAATTTTAAATGATATTGAAAAAAAAAATGATATTGAAAAAAGACCGATCAGAAAAAAGAAACAATAATCTATGATTAGAATAAAAATATTTTATATTTAGCTTGCTTTTTTATTTTTTATGAGTTACCAACTCATAAAAAATAAAAAAGCAAGCTTAAAAAAAGAAAGCTTTAAAAAAACAAGACCTTTAAGATAACTTTAAAGGCCTGGCTGGCAAAATTGCTTTCATAAAAATAGAAAGGATAGTAGACGATGTATTTATCGATACGATTAAGTACTGTCATCGACCGGCCTACATTTATGTTCCGTTTAAATTCAAACACTTGCAAATAGGCTGATTTAACATGCAGAATAATCATGTCTCATTAAAGCAATGACCCTTAAATTCTTTGAATTGCGATTAACTGAGTTTTATGTTAGCATTGCATTTGGACCAAACGTTTGCCGATGTATTTTACGTATTTAACTTTATACGGATGGTATTTATTTAAATTTTACATTTTAGCGCTGGCGTTCTTGGATAAGTATATCTATACTTATCCAAGAAAGCCAGCTTGCTGTGGGACAGCAGACAGTCTGACGGTCCACTTAGTATTTAGCAGTTACCGTCGCCTGTGGGTGCTTGTAACGCTAGTGGTATTGCGAACACGCTGCTGTCCCATAAGAGTACAGGAATTTGGGTTACTAATTCCGGAACACAACACAAAGTTATTATGGCGGCATACTTAAGACCAAAGGTGGTCGGCATGCAGACAGGCTTGGGGCCCTACTACGTAGCTACGGTGTATATTATTTATTTATTTATGCTCTAAATCTTTCTTATTATTTATTGTCTTCACCGCCACTGTCTTTTTTCAATATTTTCCCTAGTTTAGGAGTTGCCTGGAAGAGATCGCTTTAAGCGATAAGGCCGCCCTTTGTTCAACAATTATTGTACCTAGTTTTTAAGAACATAGTTTTAATTTGGTGAACAATAAAGTGTTTTCATTCATTCATACGGTGGGTTGTTTTGTCGCCTTTTACGACACCAGACCCATAATTCAGTATTCTTTCTTCGCTTCTGCATGGATAAAAAGTTATAAAGTATATATAATGGTTGATATATATGCTTGAAATATATGTATGTATTAGAAACAGGGAAATTTATCCCTTGCGGCAGGTTTTACACCTTAATCAATCAAGAATGCTTATCGTTACTTACATAGTATAGTGTTGCTGCATAGTATTAAACAGCTAAGCTTCTCCATCAGTATCCGTTCTCAAAAAAGAGCCAAGAAATAGGTGAAAATGATACAAAGTGTTTTTTTTTATTGTGTAGGACAGCAGACAGGCTGACAGCCCGCTTAGAATTTAGCAGTTACCGCCGCCTATAGGTGTTTGCAAAGCCAGTGGCATCGCGAACACGCTGCTGTCCCATAAGGGTACAGGAACTTGGGTTACTAATGCCGAAACACAACACAAGGTTATTATGGCGGCATATTTAAGACCAAAGGTGGTCGCCATCCACACGGGCTTGAGACCCTACCACATAGCTAGGGTGGGTTGTTTTGTCGCCTTTTACGACAGGCCGACCCCGGTCACAGAGGTTAGTATTCTTTCTCCGCCCCTGCACGGATAGGTGTATGTGTGCAATTCATAAACGGTAGAGTTGGAACTTTGGAAAAACAGCCTACAGGAGAGTGAGATAAATATTGAATAGTTGAGTAAACAGAGGCAGAGGGAGAGGTAGACCACGAATCACACAATCACACAACAACACCCAACCAAGATGCACACACATGAAACGCACACCAGGAAGGGGGAAGGGAGTAGAGGGAGAGGGAGAAGAACACAAAACACAACACTCACTCATCGTGCTCAATAGTTAGGGAGGCATGAATATCTGTGAATATCTCTCTTCCTGCGGGCTACGGGGCGGGATATTCATGAAAAACTGACATAAGTCGAGATAAAGTACCTATAGAATAGTAAATATTACATTTTATATATTTGTATATAGTATAGAGAAAAAAAGCTACGAAAGCTCGAACAAAGAGGAGAAGATTATAGGCTAAATTCTATTTATGTTTGTTTTTTTTTTGGTGTCCCCATGTTGGTGTTGGTGTTGGTGTTATCGTTTCATTGAATATGAAATCACAACGGTGCTAAAGAAGTTTCCCTTAGAACCTCTGGGCAATAAAAACGTTCAAGCGACTCTCGTCTTACTTCTTACTGAGAAAAAAAATCTGACGGTGCCCTTCACTTTTGACAAGTCCTAACGTCTGTGTGGTCTGAGTATTTGTGTAGCTATTTACGAAATAAAAGTAAATATATATAAATCTTACAGCACAAGCAATTAGACTGTGGAACATATTACCAACTGACATAAAACAAGCCAAGTCTATATCATCCTTAATACATTTGTTAAAGAATATTATTTAAAAAGCTAATATACTATCACTACAGAAAGTTACATTATTTATTTATCTTGTGATTATTCTTGTCATAATAAAAGTATTACTATTTTACATATCTATTTCTTATATATTACATGAATTATATATTGCAATATATGTATATGTGTATATATGTATGTAGTATATGTTGATTATTTTACAGCGCATACCGATTTATAATTTTGTAAATCCTGTCCATCCAAAGGTTGTCTGGCAGAAATCGCTACAAGCGATAAGACCGCCTATTGTACTTAGCATACAAATTTATGTACCTATTAATTAGTCCTGAACTGTGTATGTGCAATAAAGAAATATTATTATTAGTATATCAGTTGTAATATATCAGTAGTCAGAAGTGTCAAAAGTAGTAATATATCAATTGTCCAGTACCCATAACACAAACGCTCTTAAAAACTTTGGGACTAAATGACACTGTGTGAATTTTTACAATTAATTTTTAAATTATTTGAGTTAGGCAAAGACAATCCATGTTTCATCTACAACTTGCTAGGAAAATGACTGGGCAGCACTATTATTTATGACTGGCAACACAGTCAATATAATCACAATTAAAACATACACTGTTTTCTAAGCTCTACTTAAATATATAGATATTCTAGAATGCTCTACTGAGGATGTCGTAATGACCAGTTATAAGCCGCTGTAATAATTGTATTTTAATTGGGTCAAAAGGAAATTAATGCTTAACGTAAAGTTTCCATTAGGCTATGTACACGAGAATACATACTTTTATTATTAAATACCCGAAAACGTGAGAAAACCAAAAAACTTTACACATGTTCAAAAATATGCTTAAAGAATAATTGTCACTACAGTCAGTCGTGCTGTTTGTGTATACAAGTCTATGTTTTACTTTGTTTCTACTTCTTTATGTATATATTTTGCACTTTATTATATTTTTATAGACACAATTTCATTGTCAATATTTACAAAATGTCCTTTTGTAAATATTTGTAACAGGTTATCAGGAAGAGGTCGTTTCTATAACTAATAAATAATTTTCTATTCTCTAATATACTACTTTTATGGAAATATATATTGCCGAACGTTGCCGAAACTTGCAATCGTGTAGTAGTAATCGACCTGAGAGAGAACTGAGTTTTGTCGCAAAGTGGTTTTATATTTGTTTATGACATGACACTGTCAATGTGAAAGTGTATAAAAATACACATGGAATTCAGTATAATAAAAATGCTTTAAAACTAATCCTATAATAATTTATTTATGCTGTTATTTATCTTCAGGATTATATATAGCTACTGAACTGATCACCGCGTCTAGCCTCTTTTTTTAAAGCTCCATTAAACCTGTCACTTTTATGTTTTACTTGGAGACTGGCAAAATCAATGCCAAAGGCGTTGGAGCCATACCTTTAAAAACTGATGATTTAAAATATATAGCGGTTTAATTCATAAAAAATGCAGTACAAAAGTTAATATTAACGTTATCTCGCCTCTGGGTAAACTTTTGTTAAGAGATCGTCAGCGTTATTCAAGGAGTTACTACTGTAAAAGCTAAGGCTCAGATAGATGTATACCCTCAATATATTTGCAGAAACTTGGCCATGTGGCGTATATCTATATATATCATGGCTTCAATGTGTAAGTTCTCGACACAACCAGGAGAAAATGCTTGTATATAATACACAGATTAAATTGAATTCTGTATTTGTGCGATTTGATTCGATCGACTCGAGCGATCATATCCGTGCAGGAGCGGAAAAAGAATACTGACCTCTGCAGCCAGGGTCAGCCTGTCGTAAAAGGCGACAAAATTGAATTTAAAGAATAGAAATGCATTTGCAATAAAGATTTGATAACTTTTTGCAATAGTTAGTTTAGAGTGTTTTCTAACGAAATAACGTCATTTTGTCAGAAAATGTTAAGTGTTGAGTTAAAGTTAAGCGGATATTGCAACACGCCTCATATAACATGTAAAGTAGATAGCTGGGTTCCAAAAATCGATGACAACATAAAGTTATTCGCAAAGTACCGAAAGATAATGACGCGATGGGGCGAGCCGCTCGCTTTCACGACATTCCGGCCTGACCAGTCTGCTTGACGCGAAATCTCATGGTAAAAATACACTGGTATTAACTCCAATGCCTTTAGGGTCTTAAGTGATAGTTTTACATTACAAACCTATGTATTAATACGTGAAGTAAAATGTTGTATCCATTTTTACGAAAATCATGCAGACGGAGGAGCGTGAACGAGTCGGAAAGGGCAGAAATCACATTTATTCTAAAAAAAAACACTACTACGTATTTGATACTCACATACACACCCATATATATAAACTCATTATACAGATAAGATCTATAATATCTTTCGTTAATGTTTAAAGCTTGTGGTCAAATTGTCAAGATGTTAATCGATCGAATCAAACTTTGACCACTGTGCTCCGTCTATTTTAAACCAGAGTAATCTTATTAAATTGCCTTTTATAGAAATTTGCAAAAGGTAATAAAAAGTCTACTCCTTTTGCAAGATAACAGTCTGTTGCCTGTGTGAAAGAGCCTCTTTAAATAGGAAAATAAAGTGGAAACGGAAGATAAAAGAAGACTAAATTAAAGTTTATATATCATATATGTATTACACATGTATATAATGCTAAGATACTCGTTTATACGACGTCTGCGATGTCAGTTGAAGTAGCCCAATACTTATTTGTTCCCAGGATCACGCGAAATTAAATATATTATATGTGTCCTTGTAGGGGCGGAATTGATTGTTACCGGCAAAGTAGATGGCAGGAGGCCGAGGGGTCGCAGCCTGGTGAGATGGTCTGACCAAATCCGCTCAACGCTGAACACCAAGCTGTATGATGCACTCCACCACGCCAAGGACAGGCACAGGTGGAGGAGTATTATAAAAGAGAAACTGGTTTCTCATAAGGGAAATCACGACCCTCAGTAATGAGGTACACGACTCGAGGAGGAGGAGGGGCGGAATAAAATGAATATTAACTCCTGTAGCTGTCAACCTGTCGTAAAAGGTAACAAAACAACTCCAGCTATAATAGGTGGTAGGGCCACAAGCCCGTTTGGATGGCAACCACCCGTGGTATATAAGTATGCCGCCATAAAAACCTTGTGTTGTGTTCTGGCATTAGTGACAGTATTTTTATGCGGACATCAGCGTGTTCACGGTCCCCCCAGCGTCGTAAACATCCATAAACAACGGTAACTGTTTACTTTGCCTGCTGTTCCTCAGCAATAAAAAAGTAAACTAAAAAAAAACAACTTAACGTTAGGAAGGACTTAAAAGGCGTGAAGCTAATGATAACCCTCACCTGGAGACCCTAGGAAACATATTTTAATAGAACAATAAAGTCGTGGCGAAAGTCACACCATAATGAAAGTTTATCTGACATAAGCTGCCGAAACCATAAATTATCGTACACCATAGACAAGACAAACAAATCATAACCCGTTCTGCGGTTTTGGTTATCAAAACCAATTTTAAACGTATTATCCACGGCAGACACGCCTAGGTAATTGCCTATATTACGCATCTTCACAACATTTATGTTATCCAATAGCTTATGTAATAGAACATCTGTAGTGAATGAAGGACAAGACAATTTATGCTAATTTCTAATATAATAATATTCATAACTGTCCATACCGCCCCATCCCAGGGCTAGGACCTCTAGAGGGAAGGCTCTAAACCTCAACCTCCCTTCCGGGCTCCGAGCATAAGAGGAACACTGAGGTGGTTTTTAGTGGGTAACCCAGTGACGTGCGTACCCCTTTTCAACTATAGCGGCCATTCAGGTGCATTGGACAGGAACACTATTCTGCCGCCAGCCCCTAGGCTGGGTGTGCATTAAGTATTTTGTATCTCATAACAAAGAAAATATCCTCTAAAGGGAATGGACAATACCTCGCCTCGGTTTACATATACCGGTGATCTCCGGATGCAGATTTCCCTCTTATGATATTTACTCGTACATAATTATTATGCTATGATATGCAAATTAGGCGAGCAAAACTACCTAAGCGGGTTCTTTTATTGCTGTAGGACAGCAGACAGGCTGACGGCCCGCTTAGAATTTAGCAGTTACCGTCGCCTATGGGTGTTTGCAACGCCAGTGGCATCGCGAACACGCTGCTGTCGCATAAGGGTACAGGAACATGGGTCACTAATGCCGGAACACAACACAAGGTTATGATGGCGGCATACTTAAGACCAAAGGTGGTCGCCATCCAAACGGGCTTGGGGCCCTACCACGTAGCTAGTGTAGGTTGTTTTGTGACCTTTTACGACAGGCCGACTCTGGCCGCATAGGTTAGTATTGTTTCTTCGCTTCTGCACGGATAAAAATGCAGTGTATGCAATCCTAGAATTTGATCCTGGGACCTCTAGATAGGTTTCATATTATATTACCAGTGAGCTATCAGGTACCTTCTTACTAAATACATTTCGGAAAGAAATTACAATATTTTATAATAAATAAAAGCTTTTAAAATGATCATTGTAGCCTTTAAAAATAATTAACATCGTACGACAACGTTTAGTTTCGAGCCCCGTAGATCTGTAAACAATTTTTTATATTTTGAGTGTACTTGCCAATCAATTGTTGTATTAAAAAGTCCTACGATATAGGTTTTAACCTAGTGCATGTAAAAATAGTAAAAAGCGATAAAATAAAATAAGAACGACAACTTTCTAACTATAATTTAAAAGAACAGACCATGGCAGCGGCGGAATCGTGGGTTGTTAATTATTGTATCTTGAATGGTATCGATACACATTTATTTAATACGCATCCATTCTACAACAGTACTGTAACGATAGCAGTATGCAAACGCTACATAAATGTCAATATCGCTCTCGCGTCACTTTGACAGGACTTACGCTTGCCTCTCATGTGTCACACACCAGGCAACATAGCCGAGCACCACTATATAGAAGTAAGCAGAACCATCTCATATGAAGGAGAAGTTAAAAAGTGTCCAGCTGTAGATAATACTTCAAAAAAAGTTCAAAAAAAGTCAAAAGTGCGACGCTAGTGCAGCTACAGTGTATATGAATGTGTTGTAGATGAACTGAATATGCTTAGTAACTTTTTCTTTTTCTTTGTGACTTAAGCCAGTGTTATGCCGAGTTAGGTTCCATTTAGGACACTTTATTTTTAAATTATGTAACGTTATTTGTAACACTGTATGATGTCCTAAATAAAGTATTTCTTTCTTTCTTTTAAATAATTTTTCTCATTTTTATTTCTTGCCTATTGCAAAGTATTTGTTTTTGAAACAGAGTCTGGTCGATTGTTTAGTATTGACCAGCTAATATTTATTCGAGTCGTAAAATTCTAGCTCCTTTTTACGCTTGGAGTACTTTACCTGGCGTAAAACACATGATTCATGCTAGCATGGAGAGTAGGAACTTTGATACGTAGTAGTGCCTCATTGTGCTGAGAAGGTAGATTAATGAGCTTTCCTACGCAATCAAAAATATTATTGGTAGAACCCCACAGTATCTGTCTTACGAATTACAAACAGTTTCAGCTATGTATCGGAGTCTACTGAGATTTAAAGCGTGCAACACAGTGAAAACGTACTGTGTATTTGAATACTGTGACTTTGATCAAATGCTAGTTACGTAAGAATTAAGATTTTTTTACCATATTTTAGGATTACCTCCAAGAGTGTTTGATAAATCTGACCTAAGAGTTTTAATGGCTGATCATTTGGGTCGGATTTGTTGTTTATCACGGTCACTTAAGAAATTTTATAGTTAACGATTCCTTTCATTTGTTAAGAAAAATTATATTTTAAAATATATACGATAAATATGATCTCCGTGGTGGTTCCAATTTAATATAAAGCCACGATGATCCTGAGTATAGTGTTCCGTGGGTGTTTCGCTGATTTATCAATATCCACCTATATCTCCCCCTGAATGTCGCTTAAGCTCGCCCGTGGCTCTCATGTCGTAACAGTGACAGTGACGCCTTGGCAATTATAGACACACGAGTAAATGCATACTAAAGATATAATTGCATACACTTCACTGGATAAAATGGTTTTACCTATACTTGTATCTATCTGGCACATTCTGAACTGGGTCCGATTTGTCACCACCACGAGACATGTCGTCTTTATATAATAATATATAAAGACGACGTATCTCGGATATAAACTCTGGGTGAATTTTATTTCATTTTATTATTGTGTCGTGTTTGATATATAAATGATTTATTGTTCTTACTTCACAGTTCTTTCATTCTTTTTGCCTTGACTAATAAGTACATAAAGAACATTAAAGTCATATGACTAATGACTACAAAAGCCATAAGTTTAAATATTATCTGATCCCATAATTTAGAAGGCTATCTGACTACCCACACGTTTTCAGAGAAGTAAAATCATTCTCGATGTTTCGAGCGTGTATAAAAGGTTATTTTGATTTTTTTTATTGCTGTAGGACAGCAGACAGGCTGCCCGCTTAGAATTTAGCAGTTACCGTCGCCTATGGGTGTTTGCAACGCCAGTGGCATCGCGAACACGCTGCTGCCCCATAAGGGTATTGAATATCACAATAATAAAAAGTGAGGCACTAACAACTTTATAACATATTTATTTCACAGACAATTTAAACTTTACGTAATATAAATGAAATAAAATATCGTCGCATTATAATTAAGAGGAAATTTCATCTGACAAAAAACCACACCTCTGCACTAAAACAGCGCTTTATGTACTGCGGAAGAAAAAGTTCAGAAATTTATAGATGTTTCATTTTAAGGTTCTGTTAAAGGATTGCGATAGTTTATATTAGTCTTCGTTGCTTTGTTACGAAATATTTAAAGGTTCATTTCTGTGCTCTAATATTTTGTGCTTCTGTAAAAATAACTATGTTCAAGTGCCTCGAACGAAAGTGAATAAAGTATTTGAGTATTTATTATCATATAAAGTAAAAGTTGACGGATATTTTATGTCTTATTTCTTGAGAAATAAGGTTTGAAATTAAATATATTACGCGTGTTAATTATTATGTAAGACTTTTTGGTTTGGTGATGTTGAACCAATTGGATAGAATAGCATTATTTGACTTTGTGTATTGCTTCTTAATTTTTTTTGCCGATAGTTTAATTTTGTAATATTGATAAGTTTTACCAAATGAGTAAAAGAGAAATATATTTGTATTAATATTATATATACCTAGTCAGGTCATAAATTCTGTCACATGTTTAATGTAAAATAATTGTAACAAGTTTATTCATTATGTAACCATTCATATACCAAAATGAACTTAACAAAACATAGATTCTTATGACATTAAAGTTTATTCAAAATGACCTCCGTGATTTTGAATACAAGCCTTCAATCTGCGCGGCCAGTTGTCTATCGCAGCACGAACGAGGTCCATGTCAATATCGGCGGCTGCCTTAATCAAGGATGTCTTGAGTGACTCCAAATTGGGATGAGGCTTTGAGCACGCCTTTTCCTCCAAGTGTTGCCATATCTTGTAATCTAACGGATTCAAATCTGGACTGGAGGAGGGCCAGTCTTCGTGCCGGATGAAGTCGATTTCACGCGCCGCCAGCCAGTCTTGTGTGCTCTTCGCTCTATGAGCTGGCGCCGAATCTTGTTGGAATACCCAGTGCCTGTTATTGAACATGGTATGAGAAACAGGTTCCACAAGGTTCGTCAGGACTGTATTTTGATACACAACAGCATTCGTTTTTACACCTTTCTCACAAAAATGTACCTCTGTTAAGCCCCAATAAGAAACTCCCAACCATACCATGAGCGAGGATGGAAAATGACCTCGTTGGACATGCGGAATACGGTTGCTCGCTTCTTCACTACTGTGTGCGTACACCTTATCATTTTGTTTGTTGTAGCTCTCTTCTACGGTAAACATTTTTTCATCCGAAAAAAGAATTTCCCGATATTTTTTTCCCGCGTACCGCTTCAACAAAGCGCGGCATCTCTTCAGTCTCAGGTCCATTAGACGAGCATTCAAACGATGTCCTGTTTTTCTTCGATATGCCCGAAGCCCTAAGTCTTCATTTAACCCCCTTTTCACCGTGGTTCTGCTTAACCCCATCTGAAGGGCCAACAGTTTCTGCTTACGTTTGGGATTTCTTTGAATTCGTGCCTTCACAGCTTTTATCACTGCTGGAGTCCTAACAGACCGAGGGCGACCACTTCTTGACCTGTCATCTACACTAGAGTCTTCATTGTATCGTTTGATGGTACGATAAACGAATCTTTTGGTAATATTCAAATTTTTCAGTATATTAAAAATTTGAATTGGCGCGTAACCGCAACGATGCAACGCAATAACTGCAACACGGTCTTCTTTAAGCGTCCACTCCATATTTAAAAATTAGTAAAATTCTAAAAGTTATACATTTTTATTTTCATGAACAATTCGAAATTCTAATTCAATAAACTTTTTTGTGGCCAGCATTCTAAAAAGAAAAGTTTTTACTGTGTGACAATACTTATGACCTGACTAGGTATATATATATATATATATATATATATATATATATATATATATATATATATATATATATATATATATATGTGTGTGTGTGTGTGTGTGTGTGTGTGTGTGTGTGTGTGTGTGTAGAAATAATGTATGGTTAAAGTTAATTTTGTTTATGATTGAAATGTATTAATGAATAAATAAATCGTAAAAATAGCATCCTTGCTGTTTATGTTAATTATTAACCCAATAGACCAAATAAGATCAACAGTTTTGTATATGTTTAGGTTTATAGTTTAGACCGATTAATTACTTTACTTATTCGTGCAGTTTAAGTATTTAGTAATTGATTATTATTTATATTTTTATGCGTAACATAAATTATTTTTCTAAGTCATCGTTTGTGTATATACAGTCAAAACCTGTTATATTGATAGGATAAAAATTCAACCAGGACCTTTGATGTTAGTTAATATAACCGGTTGATGTTGATGATACTGTTCGATATAACCGTTGATGATGCTTTTCTAAACAATGTAGTATGAACGAATTTAACTGTATATACAATAATTTAATTCCTGAGTGAATACATATAAAAACCCTGATTTCATTCTTGTTATATTACGTTAATTAAGTTTTTATGATATAACTAGTGTACATTAGTCAAATGAATGTAACGCGTCGGTGCGAACGATCGTTTATCTCGTACGCATGTCGTGCCAAACGGTTTTTCCTCTACGTAACACCGTGAACTTTCACTGAAGGTCGTTTACAATAAACATGGTTTCGCTTCGTTTAACTACACTGGTCAAACACAATGTTAGATCTTTATGCCTGAGGCTTTGTTTATTATGTTTTAAGAAGCACACACTATGAGCAACTGTCAAATATTGGTTAAAGTGTTTTTTTTCCTATACTTATTTTCCTACCGTCTAGTCTGTCTGTAGTTGTCGGAGTGTCGAGATCAGTAGTGAGATGAAATCATCATTGTCACAGCGTCAAATCCCAGTTGCAAACTTGACTTTCACTTCGGGGCCCGGGGTCCGCTTTATGGGTTTTTCGTCTCCAATCGCACGATGTTCGGCATCCCTAGTAGTTAATCCATTTGCACGCCTATCACCCTTTACGACGTCAAGCTAGCACTTTTTGGGTCTACTCCCCTTGCCGAGTCTCGGGGGAGGCGGCATGACCAGACATTTGTTCTCCAGGTAGTTACCGGCTAACCGCCAGTAGCCGATTGCCGTAGAACGTGGACATATCAGAGAAGGCGACACCCCTGCAGTTTACCCGCAATGTCACGTAAATGAAGGCTGCCGCGAATGCGGGAGTTCCTAACGTGGTCCTTCCGCGTCACTCCACACATCCACCGCAACATATTCATCTCCATGACACTCAGTTCCTGCTTGTGTTGCTCTAGCACCAGCCGCACTTCACAGCTATATAAAAGGACAGGCCTAATGATGATCTTATAAACCTATCCCTTCAACTTAACCGGCATCTTAGGATCAAGCCTTGGATATTGGTCAGTATAATCGGTATGTCGTTATATTCTAAATGATGGCGCTATAAACGGTTTTAACTGTATTTATTTACGTACGTTATTATAGAGAAATCTTGTACAATATACTACTGATGAATATACGTACTACGGTGATAATAGTTCCATTTATATATCAATTATGTTGTAAAATGATATAGCAAAAATGACAATGATATGGAATCTGTGATTGATGGGATGACTGCTAACAGAGGACGGTGGAAGGAGGAACGCATTTTACCTGATCCACAAAATGAGGTGTAAGAACAAGTAGAAGAAGCTTTGATAATTATATTGAAAATTTTATAGAACTGGGCATATTCAAGAGCATTTTTCAGTCGTAAATCCTCGGAATGCATCTACCGCTAATCTTTAACTCATTTATAATTGTCAGATTTTACAAAGGCTATTTAAAATTTGAAGCCTAAAGCCGTCTATTTTTAGGAACGTTTACTGCTTAACAGGTGAAGGTGACCCTAAAACTCTTGTTGAGTCACTTTACATCCGCAGATACTAAAACGTATTTTTCCTAAATAAAATAAACTATTGCTTATGTATAAAATTTCTTCACGAGCCGTAACATTGCAAACAATAGCGAGCGTGAAGCGTAAAAACTGTCATTATTTACTTAATACCGTGTAGTTTTAACCGATTACCGCATATTAACAGAATAACAGTAATTGATTTGTAATTTGTCAGATATATAACCTTTTTGTGGCTTTCGCACGGCAAAACGCTTATAATCAAACACAGGTTTGATTCCCGTCGTAAATGTACTCGTATAATATGTACATATTTATTAATAATAAAAAATAAAGCATATAAGTATTATATCAGCTGTTTAGTACCTATAATACAAACACTCTGCTGCTTACACTTCGCTGTGTGAAAGGAAAACCTTAGATCAGAGCCTCATCCATTGCATTGTGAGGCGCATCAGCTCTCAAATGTGGTTGACTCCGCTCTTAAATGGCTTGTTAGAACAACGTATAAAGAGTAATAGAATTACTAAAAGTGAAAAAAGTATACAAAATTCATTGTTAGCAGCAGCGTTTTCTACAACTGTAGCCTTATTTATATATACGGTCAGATTTAATCATACATTTATTTATGTACATAGATATATATGTTAAATATTTATCATGGTGTTTACTATATAAGAATACTATCTGTTAGATACTGATCAGAGTAAACAATACTTCGCTTCAAAGACGGTTCGTTCCACTCCACTTGTCTGTCTCAGTCAAGGCCGGTCGTTGCATGCGGTCAATAGGTGTGTTTAACAATGCCTATTATACTTAAAAAGCATGTGGTATAGCTTAAGGGCCGGAATACGTAAGTTCAAGGACTGAATTATTTAAAGAAACTAATTGTATGTAAATTACAATATATCATAGTTTTGGAATAAATTAAGAAAAGGAGGCGTTATGGGAAAATGCACGCCTTTACTCTCATATCATAGGGTCGAGGATTAAAAGTGAAATCTTGGAATAGAACCATAATTTAACTTTAAACAAGTCTAATAAGTAGAATACTAGAATAGAAAATTCTTTATTGTTCACCACACAGTTATAACGTACATAAAATTGAGTGGAAAAAATACAAAATAAAATAGTCGGCAGTCTTATCGCTAGGAAGCGATCTCTTCCAGGCAACCTCATACAAATGTTTACAAAAGGACATTTGATGGCAGTATTCAAAAAAATGTACAATAAGTTAATTTCGCCACGTGTACAACTACATCTCCTCTTATAGTCAAAGAAATAAATACAATTTGATTATATCGTTTTCACTCAATTTAAATATATTTTCATTCATCTATATATATACGAGTATTATTATCTACAATTGTCTCACGAAGCACTTATTCCCAAGAATTCTATTAAATGTGACAAAGTATTTTAAATTGAAAAAACTATTATATACGAACAATAACACTATACAAGTTGTATAACGTAGCAGTCCATAAAACAAAGTAAATAAGAGAAATTGACAGTCCGACCGCTGGCAGTAAACAGGCGCGTTGATGTCTTTCGCTTGGCCTAGTGAGGTTACTGTTACGTATGAAATAACTTGTTCGAGTTAGTTTTAAATAAAGAAATTAATATTCAAATTAGTTAAAATATATTGCAATTCCTTAGGAATAATATTTATAGATAAATGAGTATAATTTTGACCGATGTCAATTTAAATCATTTTATTAATAGGGAATATGATTCATATTATGAAAAACTGAAGTTATATTTGCCAATATGTAATACATATATTTCAATAATAAAACTATGACGAGTTACCTCTTCTATTATTTCATTTTATATGTAAACAAGACAATATTAGAATTTCCCCTGAAAAGTTGGGGTGTGATAATCAAATTTATCCACATTTACTTTCTTGTTTTGATTTTCTCAAAATAATGATTAATGAGTGGCAACTTAAAAAGGCGCGAAACGGCAAATACAGCTTTGTGACACTCGACACTAGACCTCTAGCGATGAACTCGAAAATTTCATTGTAACTACGATGAAATGATTATACGAAGAAAACGTAACATTAAAAATATTCCACTCGAGTTCTTAATCAAAAACAACTCGAGTCACATCCCTAGCGTAGACTCACTGACACACTTGGTGCAGAACATTTTTGGATTTACGTAACCAGAAAGAGGATGTGTTGAGTAATTGTGGTTTTGTGAAGACGCCGGCTTTTTGTGTTCAATATTTCTTTTTTCTTGAAGATGTTGTGATTGTAGGACGTAGTTTTTTTTAGTTACAATTTCAGCCTTTATTAATACGTTGACCTCTATGGTTCAAATTTGGTACAAGAAATCGCCTTTAAAAGATAACCATCGAACTAATATAAATGTTTTGTAGTTAAATTCTCATTATAGAGTAAATAATATTTAAGCCGTATTAGCCACAGACTTGTATTTAAAATAAATTTAAGAGCGTCTAAAAGCGATTATTTATCAACGTATTTTCTTTTAGAACATTTTGGGTCTCGAATGGCTAATGGCAGACATCTTTAATATAATACTATCTAACCATGTGGTTAGATAGTATTTAGATTACACAGTTATGCAGGTGCATAACTGAGTAATCCAAACCAACTTGTCTGTAGCAACAGTCTTGTAGCTACATTTTCATTTTTTTATGAAAGTAATAACAGCCTATAACATCCCACTGTTGGGCTCGGGTCTGCCCCTAGAAGGCACGGACGGTATACCTGCAGCGCTTGTCCAAGCCGGATCAGCAGGTTAGCCATGCCTATGATCTTGGCATGCAGGTTTCTTCACAATGTTTTTTCCTTTACCGATACGAGGCAAATATAATGTGCACATTAGGTGAGAGAAACAGTGCATGCCATTGTAAGATTTGAACCCATAACCACTCCATCTGTGAGTGTGGCACTACTTAGCTTCCACGAAACTTTCAGTTCAGTTGTTTACTCAGTTGAATATTTAGAGCCAAAATCGAAAATAAGTCTCGACATTAAGTATTGTCTTAACATTTGACACATTGATTGAACATTCGTGGTGTTATGACAGTGAAATTTTTGATCTGGATGGTTTCATTATTATATTTATATTATTTGATTTAATATGAATATACTGTAATTATTGTACGGGCTCAGTTTCAGCTAAACTTTTGTGCAATGAAACAAAAATTTCACAATAATTTACATTAATATAAATCTGAAGTAACATTTAACACTTGCATAGTTCTGATGCAACTCGTAAATATCTGCAACCCAATGCTTCTATGATATTAAGTTTTATAAATTATGAAACGGTTCAAGGTAGACTAAAAGGTTATTTAATCAAATTTTATTATTATTTTTGGTAAGTGATAATACTTTTCTTCGTTAAAAATTTCAGATTTCACCAAAGGTAATATACTAATAGTTTAGTATATGCATGAATTGTTTTTTAATAATGTTCTTAACATTTTTATGTTAAAAATGGCACTTGTAGCCTTTTGGCTACAAGTAACTATTTTAAAACTTAGATTACCTGTCACGGAATTATGTACATTGTACAAAAAAGGTTCATAAGTGTAGTATCGAGAATATTTTTTTTAACGGACACTTTATGCTTATCACCTTTACTTACTAAAATTATATGTAAATTATATATGTCAATATTAATAATAACAGCCCATAGCGTCCCACTGCTGGGGTCGGGCCGTTCTTCACCGTGGGATTCGAACCAGGGACATCTAGATTGGTAGATATTGGTAATTGTAACAAAAAATATCTGCAATATTTTTCTATAGTGAAATTACGAAAGAAAAATAATATGATTACTTTTTTGGAATATGTTTTATTCTTTTTCTTTTATTCACTACTTTCACCAAAAGTGACGCGTTGAGGACATTTGCCTACTTAAACACAGGATGTTCGAATTCTACCTGACGAACAGGTGCGTGACCCGACTAAAAACCGTCACAGTTTACTTTCCAAATTCGATTTCAACGATCCACTTCTGTTGTGATTAGGTTTTAGTGTCACGAGATGACAATAAGAATAACTTTGTGGTTAGATTAGTGAAGTAACTAATTTTAATAATAATACGATATACTGTAGCATCACTAATGTAATTTCACAAAGAGTAGTTTTTGAAGTACCAAAAAGCCGAGTTGCTTTTTTATGTTGAAGTATAGTTGCTTCTAAAAAAGTCGAAAAAGTTAATCTGTTATTAGTGAACTGAGGCATAACTAGGAAAATGTGCCAGATTTCTTCTATTAGTAATTTTTTTTACCGAAGTGGACAAAATGAATATGCTGTTTCTTCCTTATAGTGGTTTCAAAAGCAGTAAATGAATAATAAATGAATATACTGGGATAATTCACACAGCGCCATCTATTCCCAAAGTTAGTAGTAGCATAACATAGTAAATACATACATATCACTATAGTTTATTAATTGTATAGTTATAATTTTAGTAAATAAACTTATTAGGGTCGTTTTTGACACCTACAGAATAAGGGGAAGGTTTGCACTGAAAATCAGCGTTGTGTCGGATATAACTCCGACACAGCAACATGCTGAGTGCAAACATTGTTCGCTGAAAGAGCGGCGTACTAATTCCTAATACTATTTATGAATTATGTAAGCAATGTAAGTGCGTCGCTATTTCTACAAATAAAATATTTCTTTTTTTCTTTCTATCATACATAAAACCGAGAAGCGAGACGGTAATCGAACCCGTGACCTCCACAAGCGTACCGATGTGGGTTAGCCGTTGCGCTAAGGAGGTTGTCAGATTAGTAATAGCATTATTGCATTAATATATGTTAAAAATTATCTTTTTTTAACCTCTACGACCTAAATATTTTGTTTTTGATTATTAGAAATATACAGGTGTTTTTCATAATACAAATGTGTGCGTAGAAAATAGCTTTACGGGTATTGCATTATATTTTTATTGTATACTATAAAATGTAATTATTAACACATTATATAAGAATTACTTAAATTAAACTTTCTTATTACTTAAATTAATTTGATTAGTTGTAAATTCATTACTTAGTATATTTGTTATAATTAAAATGATACGTAATAATTTAATAAACTTTCACGTTTTGCATTTCAATTCTGACATTGAGTGAATATTCATTTTTTAAAATTATATAAAGACTTCATCAGATGCGTACATTTATACGTTGCACCTGTTTTAATATTATTTGTTTATTTAAAAAAAATAATATTTAAATATTCCCAGAATTTTTATTTATAACGGACTAGTTTTATTACTTTATATATCCGTCAAAATATTATTCACATGAAGTTAGTTGTTAGGATATTTGTTTTTTCTTTTGAATAAATGCAATTTAAAATGTTCTTAGTTTAATATTCGTAAATCTACGCATATTGTCATTTATTTTTAAAGTAATCTGTACTATTAATGATATAATTTAATTAATTACAATTGCCAAAACTTCAGTTTCGATAGAATTCCTCAATTATAATTCTTTAATATCACAATTATAAAACTGATCTCAGCGTAAATTTTATTTAGAAATCGATGACACTTTTCGCACTCATTTATATACGAATCGTATTTTAACACGAAATAGCCCTACGATCAAAACTTTCACTAAAGAAAGTAAATTAGAACAAATCACCGGAAATATGAAAAAATATTATAATGTTATTTTTTACCAACTTACCCAAAATAAAAGCCTCATTGTATCCTTGTCCTGGGCACTTTTTTGGAAAAGTTCAGTGATTTTTTTTAACACTCACGCATGCGCGTCTCGGCGCGCTCGGGACGAGACTGCTTAGAGCCTCAATGCAGCCTCTCCACTGAAGAAAGTACACATTCACATTGCGTTCAGACTGCGATATGATTGTATATTACATCATTCGGAGTTTTGGATGGATGGAATGGATATAATAAATGTATTCTATATATAAATGCATATAATTGACACATAATCGTTCTTCATAGTACAACTCTAAAGCAATGTATATTTGGGGTAGAGAAAATTCTAGAAAGATCAATTTTGCCGAAATTATTCTAAAAATACCTACTTAAAAAATACTAGGACAATTCACATAATTCACACAGCGCCACTAGTCCCAAAGTAAATAGCATAGCAATAACACAAGTAGTGTTATGAGTACTAGACAACTGATATACTAATTAAATATATTTTTTATAAATAAATACATATTATACATAAGCTAAACGCGAGACGAGAATCAAATTCGTGACATCCGCAAGCGTACCCAAGAATATAATATTATATACTAATATAAAAATATTAGTATATCCTTTCATTCGAAGCTGGCATAGATCGACTTTTCTTGAATTGCTAGTCGTTCTGCTGCTATTCGATGATTATATTCTTTTTTTATAAAACTAGGTGCACCGGTTAAATTGAAGGGACACGTCTATGAGACCATCATTAGGCCTCTCCTTTTATACGGATGTGAAGCGTGGCCAGTGCTGGAGCGACACATGCAGCCTTCATGTCCGTGGCATAGCGGATAAATTGCAGGAGTGTCACCTTCGCTGGTATGGTCGTATTATACCGCAACCGGCTACTTATCTGGAGAACAAATGTCTGACCATGCCGCCACCGCCAGGCCCCGGTAGGAGGGGTCGACCCAAAAAGTGCTGGCTTGACGTCGCAGGGGTTAATATGCGTGCCAATGGACTGACCACCAGAGATGTCGAAGATCGTGCGAAGTGGGGGAGAAAAAGTCGGAAAGCGGACCCCGGGCGCCGAAGCGAGAGTTTGGGCTGCAACCGGGATTCAACGCTAAGATAATAATGATGAGGTGCACTATGCAAAAATCACTAATTGTCATCAATATATACTTACATGCAAATAAGAAGATATTAATTTTCACTCTCTTTTGCCGTAACCTGAGTGTGTGATGTCAGCAGTCGTCAGAGTCAGATGTGAGAGTAGGATATTTTGTAGAGCAATTCTTGTTGCGTCCTGTAAGGTGTGTATCCAGGCCATTGATATCCGTTCACTGGTTCTTTTTCCATTGACATTTAATGACAAATTTTTCCACACAGCCTGCATCTCGTCATAGAGTGTCAAAAAAATTGTGAACTTTTTGCTTACAGGTGTCAGGAAGCCGTGTGAATTGAATTCACTTTTCAGTCAACGTTCAATGGACCTTGTTAGGGCCCATATATCTTATTGGCCCTTATATCCCTTATTATCGTTATAATGCGATGTCATTAAAATGTGTTATTATTTATTTATTTTATGCTCTAAATAAACAATTTTTCTTTCTTTCTTTCAAATATTTACAGATAATAAAACATATTCTTCACGAGTATCGAACCTACAAACACGATTGTGCAAGGCCACTTACGTACCTAGTGAACGATCGAAGTCAGTAAACTGAATGTAAATTTTAAATGTTATATAAACATGGAAATAAAAATTAAGTCATACTGTAATAATAAGTCATATTCTGTAACACAATGAAGTTAAGGTAACTAATTGCTATGTTATTCATGTAATGGTATTTTTACACTAAATTTAAACAGTTTTTATGCATGAAGTTGGTAGTAAAAGTGAAAATGATTTTAATCTGGTCTGTTAATGACTTTGGAAAGGTCTAAAGGTTTTATTGAACTTGATTTAACATTTCTTTGTCCTCCGTATAGGTTAGGAAACAGTAATTTTGTTTATTAACTAATTAAATATTTGACATAGTTGAGTTAAAACTTTTATTTTGAAGTTTAATATTTCTTCCGACTTTTTGAGTTGGGTGAAACTAATTTGGCCCGCGGTCTGACTCATGTCGCGTCTCGTGGTCCCGCCGCTCTACATACTAAAGTGGTTATAATGGGTATATCGGCAATGTGCGTGTCAAAAGTTGAAGAATAGAGGCGTATTTCACGGGAGTCCTTAAGTGCAGCTATGCATTTCTCAAAGCGACTGGATGTGCGAAAAGAATTTCCACTTCAACAACAAAAAAGAGATAAAATTATCGCGGACGAGTATTGATGCATTTTAATGGATGATATTGATTTGTCCGTTATGTTTCTATTTCATAAGCTGATTTATTAATTGCGTAATTATTGAATTTAAATACACTGAAAGCAACAAATATGTTGCTTATCTTGAGATGTCCATATATCTATGTATAGATATATAGATTTTAAGTCACAGCAAATAATTGTTTTCTATAAGGATTTTCAGATTTTTATTTTTCACCGTATGGACGGACATGCAGCTTTTAAGTTGTACGAAATGCATGAGCTGAAATTTTGATTACTTTTAATTGTAACTAAAAATAAGAAGATACATAGCATCTTCACGCAAAAGATTTCAACGCGCTGTACATAATATAGAAATTTAGTATAATATAAGTAAGAGGCAATATATTTTCTCTTTGAGACCCAAATGAAGCCGTAAACTTTCACTCTAATGATGAAAAGTGGCCCTCTGACCTCGCAGAATCCTAATATTTTCCATAAGTTTTTATTATAAAATCTGTTCGAATGGTTGAATTATTTGCTATTCTCGAATCACTTAAGCTCGAAGTTCCGGATTATAGTCCCGGCAGATATTTTCAGTGTTTTATCTTGTCTAGATTTTATGGGATTTGGCCTGAAAAATATTACCTACAGTTTCACAACACAGCGCCATCTAATGCCAAAAATGATTTACTTTTTTTGTAAATAGACACAAACTCTACTTGCGTACTTTTGTACATAAACATATAGACTCGGGATGGGAATCAAATCTATGATCCGCGTTGGCGTACCAACGTGCAAAAGTTGTTGCATTACAGAGGTCGCCAAATATTCGGTTACTTTTTTTTTAGCTATCGTTCAGCAGACAGGCAAACGGCCCACCGTTCGTACAGACAAATAGATCACCGTTTGTACAGGCAAACAGACCACCTAGGGGTCCCCGCCGCCTATGGACGTCTGCAACACCAAAGGCGCAGCTATCAACGCGCTGCCGGCCTCGAAGAAATTTAATAACGCCTTTTTTTGAAGCATCCCATATTGTACCGCGCTGAGAAAACCTCAGCCGATTCATTCCAGATCCTGAGAGTACGCAACATAAACGTTCTTGAGAACCATTTCGTACGAGAAAGAAGAGGCTCCAAGAAATGGGGGTAAACACCGATGGCGGGCAGTGCGGTGGTAGAAAGACAACGAAGGCACCATTCTGAATAGTTCTTCAGAACACTCCTCGTTGTACAGACGGTAGAATACGCAAAGAGACGCAAAGTCTCTCCGAAGCCCAAGCGTGTCTAGACCGCCTGTGAGTATGGAATCACTGACAACAAGAACTGCGAGCCGTTGGATCGAGTCTAGGGGATTGAGCTGACAGGCGGGTGCTCCAGCCCATAAATGTGAGCAGAATTCCATATGCGATCTGATCTGTGTTTTGTATAGCACAAGCCGTTGCCTTGGACTGAAATACTGCTTGGATCGGTTTAGCACACCCAACTTTTTGGATGCAAGCTTAGCTTTGCCCTCCAATTGTACCCTAAACTGCACATCTTCGTGATGTAATAATATTCATCCATTATACTAGTTTCTTATCCGGATAAGGCTTATGTGGGCAGCCTACTCGAAACTCGACTTTGCTTTTAAGATGAAAATCTCTGCAGAACAAAAAGCTAGGATTTATAATCAGTGCATCCTGCCGGTGCTCACTTACGGCGCCAAAACCTGGGTGTTCACCAAAGATATCATAAATAGATTACAAGTGGCCCAGAGAGCAGTTGAGAGAAAGCTGGTAGGAGTGACACTGATGGACTGAAAAACTAACAAATGGCTTCAAGAACAAAGCAAAGTTGCAGACGTAACAACACGAGTAAGTCACCTAAAATGGAGGTTGGATGGCCATGTTGCCCGAAAGGAAGAGTCTTGGTCCAAGCGACTCCTTGAGTGGAGACCGTGAGGGAATAAGCGCCCTCAAGGAAGACCACAGATGCGCTGGAAAGACGATATAAAGAGGGTCGCTGGTTCCAATTGGATCCAGAAAGCTCAATGTCGCGCCGAGTGGAAAAAGTTGGAGGAGGCCTACACCAAAATGGTTGAAAGAGGATACTAGTTTCTATTAAAATATAGTTTGATTGACGTTTGTTTATTTGTAGATAAATAATCAAATAATATATAAATAAATAGTCCTTGTTATTAAATCCTTCTTTAGAGCAGCGGCCTCCAAAGTCAGAATCTCCATGTTGTCCAATCTCCGATAGGAGAGGAATGGGAAGAAGAAGAAGAAATATACTGAGGCAATTAACAAAGTGCATCTAGTCCCTTCGTATTCGTGCACTCTTGACAGAGTGGTCGTGGTCATGCGTCGGTCAATTTCTGCGCCACCGCTATTTTTGCGATGCGCCACCATTCACATCGATGCCCGGCAGAGTGAGAGCAATCATTGATACCGGAGTGCGTCACAGACTTGATGAGGTCTGTCCACCGTGTTGGAGAGCGCCCGCGAGATCTTTTGCCCTCGACTTCCAGCCGTTCCATCGAGTCCTCGTTACGGGTGATGTGCCCGAAAAACTTTAGGATTCGTATTTGCACAGTTGACGATAATCTTTCTTGGATGTTAAGTTCTTTCAGGATCAAAACGTTGGTACGGTGCGCGATCTACGGGATTCTGAGCAGGCGTCTCCAATACTATATTTCCAGTGCGTCAATCTTGCGACGGTCTTGCATCCTCAGCGTCCACGTCTTAGCTCCGTAAGATTGGAAAGACCAGGCATCTCATTAGCCGAACTATGTTATAGGTACTAGACAACTGATAAATTACATATATATTTTTCATTTGTAAATAAATACATATTATACATAAACACCCAGACGCTGACGGGAATTGAACCCGACACCTCTACGAGCGTACTGAAGTGCGTTAGCCGTTACGCCAGAGAGGTCGTCATTCGTGTAATTCGTAGAAATCAACAGCGCTTAATATCGAGCTTCCTCTGAGAAGGACTGAACAGTACTCGTATACCCAATGATTTCGGTATGAAGGTTCCCCTCGAAGTTCCTTTCCACTTAATGCCAATTATATTATGCAAATTAAACGAGAAACCTTTCTAAGTGAATGCCATACTATTGTGAGAAATGCACCCGCGACCTCTAGATTCGTCTCCAAGTATGATACTAACATACTCGTACTTTCATATAAAATAAAATGATGTAAAATAATCTGAAACTTCAACAATTTTACTAAAAAACACGGACCTAATATCTATAAAACATGATTTTAATGGCAAATAAAAACTTAAATATGACTTTCTTGTTGCATAAATTTTAGACGCATACGTAACATTCCTGATTAGGGCAAACGTTACACTATATCAGGCATTGGTATGTGCAATACGTGTTAATTGGGTTATATTTAGATATAGGCAATTTAATAAAGCTGTTGTAGATATCCTCAATTAGAGAACATCCTGTATAAATTGTGAAATGGTAGTATTTTACTGCTGAGGAATAGCAGACAGGCTGACGGCCCACTTAATGGTAAAAAGTTACCGTCGCCTATGCAATTTGCGATGCCAGAAGCACAGCTAATACGCTGCCGTCCGCGTAGGTATCTAAAACTTGGGTCACTTATGCCCACAAGATTATTATGGCGGCATATCTAGAGACTGGTGGTGGTTGCCACCTAGTCGGGCTTGGAGCCTTACCTTAGCTAACTGTGTTACGATTGCAAAAATAATGTGAATTAAAAAAGTAGAAGTGTTCAATAGGATGTCAGTAAAATGTTTTACAATATCTTATTTTTATTATATGTATTTTAAATTAAAGTATAGTATATCTTATATTGTATCAATATTTATATTGTAGAAAAAAAATTATTTAGCTTGAATAAATACAATATTACTGAACTGAATATGAAATTTATAAACGGATAAAAATATCTTCTATTAGCGAGTAAGATACGCTGTGGTGTACATACTAGTATATATAGCAACATGCTATATAGTATAACGTTCAAATCCCAAGCATTATCCGGTAGTTTTTCTCGCTTAAAATATTATTACATAATTGACGGTAGCTTATTGATGGGGATATAGTGTTCCTATGGGTTCCTAATTGGCTCGAAAATATCTACATATAACCCCTTGCTCGTGGCTTTTTTGTTTTGACAGTGACAGTGACATCGCCACATAGACTGAATCGTATACTCTACAGACATTATGGCGTGTGTATCTACATCGCACAAGCGTCGTGGGTATACTATTCATTGATCCAGGGAAGCTTGCCCCTATTTGTGAGACGTTATGGGTTGTTATTATTATTAAGATACGATATTTCAGTGGCGTATAGCATTTTTAAGCAAAATTTTCAACTCAGCTCACTTCAAAATATTTTTAAAAATCTTCTGCTACGTTACGCAATATATTCTATGAATATTTTCTTAAAGAGATTCTGCAACATCATTATTTACAGTTAATTTCAATCGTGCGCATTAAGATGATTTATAACGCAATTGTATTCGAATGTGTACAATCATCCAAAAATTACTTTTAACCTTGTTTTAAGTGTTTATAGTTTCGGAAGTAGATTCAAGGCATTACATGTTTTATATCCATTTTCTAACTTTTTTTATATATTCCGAGGAAACCCGATCACACTAGCCGGGGGTCGCCATCTTTCTGCAGCCACTTGTCTAACATACGATACCCAGTGGTGCTCACCATCATACTCACTAAAGCCCCGGTCACCACCCAGAGCCATGTTTGGAGCCAGGATTGACTCTTGGTCATTACTCTGCTTCTTCTTCATCATCTTCATCCTTTTCTAACTAGCTGATCCCAGCTGGTGCTAGAGTGGTACAAGTAGGAACTGCGTGTCATGAAGAAGGATATATTATGATATGTAGAGGGGCGCAGAAGTACCGCGTAGGAACTCCTTGATTCGCGATAGTCATCAGGGCCGTGACATAGCGTATAAATTAAAGAAGCTTTGGACTTCCTGCTGGGGCACCGTTTTATGGGAGCAAGCTATGTGGGGAACAGATGTCTAGCACATATCCCAGTCCCCGACAAAAGATTCGCAAAAAAGTGTTGACATGAAGTCGTAAAGGGTGACATGCATGGACTGACTACAAGCGGTGCGAAGTGTAGAAGAAAATGTCGGAACTGGATCGAGGCGCCTCGCTGAGGCGACCTTGGCTGAGAAGCAAAGTTTAGCTTGCAATAGGATTTAATGTGTTCAATTCATATTAATGATTTTTTTGACTGATCCCAATTGCATTTAAAGTTTATAATTTCAACCTCAGGGTTTGCTGTTTAGTAGTTCAGGAAGAAACGAGTGTGTTGTTTGAATCGGCTCCGATTCGTCAACTTCCTTTCTCAATGCTAATATAACCAACATAATAAAATAGATAGGATAAATTTGGATTGACAAACTCCGTGATTCAACGGCTTTCGTACACCGGAAATCCTATGGAGATTACGAATTCGACTATCGTCCTGTGTCTGGATCATTTATCTAGTAGGTACCTATGAGGATAACATAAGCGCTCTTCTGCTTACTTTGGCATTAGATGTACTAGATGATGATTTGTGAATGTTGTCACTCCTAAAAGTCGATCCAGCAATCTCTAAGGGTCTTTACCCTTACCTGGGATATAATCAGCAGCCTTTGTGTCGTCTTTTGTGTCTTTTCCTTTGTGTGAAGTTAGAACGGTGTGCCGACACAATCACGGTGTTTTCTCTTCGAAATCCAGCATGGTATGTTACGGAGTTACTTCGAGATAAAAAATAAGACGTTTGCGCTTAACTACCAAGTACGTAGCCTTAATTAACCTGGTCAACTCATCATCATCTTTGCGTTGTATCCCGGTTGCAGCCCAAACTCTCGCTTCGGCGCCCGGGGTCCGCTTTCCGACTTTTTCTTCTCCACTTCGCACGATCTTCAGCATCCCTGGTAGTGAGCCCTGAACCTGGTCAACTATCTATTTATTATTATTTCTATTCAAAATGTCCATGATGGGTTAAGACTAAGTAATACAAAGTGTTTTGTTAACGAGACCAAAAGGACCTTGCGAAGCCTCTTACTCCAGAGGCCATTTAATTGTACACTTTTATCAAACACTTAATTCCGATAATTAATTTACCTTGACACAGTTTTAAGTTATGAAAGGCTTAAGATTACATTTTATTATTTTAAATATAATTCGCACACAGTTCTCCGTGCAGAGACGGAGTAAGACTAACCTCTGAGGCCCTAGCAACGTAACGTCTCAAGCCCGTCTGGATGGCAACTGGTCTATAAGTATGTCGCCATAATAACATTGTTGTTTTCCGGTATTAGTGACCCAGGTTCCAGTACCCTCATGCAGATAGCAGATGTTCGAGGTGCTCCTAGCTTCACAAACATCGTATTTATTTATATTATAGAAAGAAAATATTTGTTTGGCCTGAATATATACAATATTACAGAACTGAATATGAAATTTATAAACGGATGAAAAGATCTTCTGTTAGGGCGCCTTCAAATTAGCCGCAAAGTGTCGCGCTGCAGCAGCGCGGCTGCAGCGCTGCGGCCGCGCTGTTTTCTAAATCCATATAAATCAAAAACAGGCGATTGCAGCGCTGCAGCCGCGTTGCGGCCGTGCTTCAGTTCGTCGATCGACTAGAGATGGTACACACGTAATTTTTGTAACATGAACGAAAATCAGGTTGAAGAATTTTGTATTTTGTAATGTAGTATTTTGTTTTCCAATATATTGTTTTAAACAGAGAAGTAATTCGTAGAATTGTTTTCTTGATAATCTTAAGTGATTCTGAAGCTTTTTGTCACAGTAGTCCTTTACTTTATCAAATTCAGTTCGTTGACTTAAACAAAATAACGGCAAGGTATTCTTAGGTTTTCTTTTCTTTTCTTTGTTGAACCTCCTTTTTTGTTTTAATAGTAACACTAAGAGCTGTGTTTATTCGTCAGAGTTCATCATAAAAATAAATATACAACACTATGATACTCGAACCAAGCGACAGCAGCGCGGGCGCAGCGCTGCAGCCCCGCAGCTGCAGCGCGACGCTGTGCGGCTAATTTGAAGGCGCCCTTAGTGAGTAACATACGCTGTGATATACATACCAGTATATATAGTAACATATTATATGGTATAGGCTACGGTAACTGCTTACTATTAAGTGAGCCGCCAGCTTGTCTGCTGTTCCTGAACATTAAAAAAATCACTTTTTTTTATTGTTGTAGGCCAGCAGAAAGGCTGACGGCCCGCTTGGAATTTAGCAGTTACCATCGACTATGAGTGTTTGCAACGCCAGTGGCATCGCGAACACACTGCTTTCGCATATGGGTACATGAACTTGGGTCACTAATGCCGGAACACAACACAAGGTTATTATGGCGGGATACTTAAGACCAAGTACTTAAGTATTCTTTCTCCGCCTCTGTACAGATAGACTTTGATCTTATGAAGGAAATTAGTGATGTTTGGGCTCGCTATCGCTAGGGTGACTAACGTTCGTAAAACGTTCATGTAATTGGCTCTGTTCACAAGACGTCTTATCTAATGAGCGGATGTTAAATCAGAATAATGAAAGTCAATTAAACAATATTTGCGGCATTGACATTTCTTTGAAGAAAGTAAACATTTGCTCATTTTTATTTAGTAAAAGTATTACATATTCATATTACTTTCACTGAGTGGATATATTAAACTATACCTCTATTTAAAATATAGGTTATCACTAAAATACAATAATCGAGATACTCAAATGACTGACAAAAGTGTTATTATCCGTGCAGGGGCGAAGAAAGAATACTAACCTCTGTGGCCGCGGTCGGCCTGTCGTAAAAGGCGACAAAACCACCCACCCTAGCTAGGTGGTAGGGTTCCAAGCCCGTTTGGTAGAAAAAGCAAGAAGATCTAGTAAAATTATGTGTATATAGTGGACAGCTGGGATTGCATTTAAACAAATATATATATATATATATATATATATATATATATATATATATATATATATATATATATATATATATATATATATATATATATATATATATATATATATATATATATATATATATATTTGTATATGTATATTTTATTAACATACACAAAGATATAAGCATAAATGAGATTGCATGAAGTTTAAGTAGTAAAAGATTAATGAAATTAAATAAAATACTTAAAGCAATCAGTTTTAAAGGTTTTTGAAAGTAACAGTTAAGTAAAATAATAAGTCAATGTGGCAAACATGAACGTGCTTTTGAGGTTTTAAATGAACCAATATAAATCAGTTAAATTACCCTAATGCTTATGAACATTAACGGAGAATTAGCATACCTAAACTGCGGCATTCTAAATTACTTTTTAATTTTATATATGGTTCAATTTAAACTGCGACACGAACTACGACGACGATGTCTTTGGATCGTTTACCTTTTTTACACCGAAGAAACCGAATTATTAGTACCACGTTATAATTATTTTATAACCAACTACGGTGACGCAACGATCCAAAGAGAGTTTTGACCTCCGACACTAGGTCACGCCATGCCTCTTGGTTTTGCGCCAGCTCCCGCTCGTAGCTACGCCCGAAGTTGAACAGATCTTGAGCTACCATTTCTTCCCAGCGGTATTTAGGACGTCCAACCGGGCGTCTCCCATTTGGTTGTCTCTGGTACGCTCCCTTCAAGGCACGATCCTCTCCCATTCTCTATAGATGTCCAAGCCACTGTCGCCTAGCCGCTTTAGTCACTCCAATAATATTAAGTTCGGACACCAGGTCTTCTATTTCTATGTTCTTCCTGACTCTCCACCTCCCATCTTCTGCTTTTGTCAGCCTCAGAATCGTTCGCAGAATTTTCCTTTCCGTCACTAAATTTTACTTTATAATTATTTTACGAAAAAATGAAATCTCTTTCTAAATTATCAACACACATAAGCAAAAGAAAGTAATTTCACCAGCTGCGCTATTTTATGTGGCTAGCCACAGGCCACTAAATGGAACTAAGCTGTCGTTGAGAAACTAAGAATTTTGTGGCATACTCTTAGCATCCAGTTACTCCTGTGCACTGTGAACCGGCAGGAGGGGTAGACCCAAAAAGTGCTGGCTTAACGTCGTAAAGGGTGATATGCGTGCCAATGGGCTTACTACCAGGGATGCTGAAGACCGTGCTAAGTGGAGTAGAACGAGTCGAAAAGCGGACCCCGGGCACCGAAACGGAAGTTTAGGTTGCAACCGGGATACTACGCTTAGATGATGATGCTGATGACTGTGAACCCGTTATGGAGAGTAGAGGCGAGGAGAATGTTATTTGGGGCACAAGTTGTGTCCAGTTGTACGCTGTAAATTACAGTTCCAAAATCGGCTAGAATTACACTAGTGATGATTCGTATGATATGAATCTAGCTTTTGAAGACCAATTGAAGTGGGCTAAGTTAAAATTCTCTATTCCACTCTAATTACTTTTGGCGCTTTCCTTTAATTAACACTGATGCTATTGTGGCGCTGCCATTTAACGTATTTTGAGTAAAATTTTTCGTACAAAGACTTTTTTTTCTATTCTCCATATACGAAAGAAGAAATGTCAACGTTAACTGCCGGAGCGGGACAACAGAATACACTGAAGGTTATTTATCCTCTTTCTCTTCAAATCCACAAATTTATTTGGGAACTTACTAAATTTTGTATTACCTAAAAGTATTATCTATCTATCCGATGCGATTGTTTATCCGTGCAGGGGCGGAGAAAGAATACTAACCTGTACGGCCGGGGTCGGTATGTCGTAAAAGGCGACAAAACAACCCACCTTAGCTACGTGGTAGGGCTCCATGCCCGTCTGGATGGCGACCACCTTTGGTCTTAAGTATGCCGCCATAATAACTCAGTGTTGTGTTCCGGCATTAGTGACCCAAGTTCCTGTAACCTTATGGGATGGCAGCGTATTCGCGATGCCACTGGCGTTGCAAACACCCTTAAGCTACGGTAATTGCTAAATTCTAAGCGGACCGTCAGCTTGTCTGCTGTCTTACAGCAATAAAAAAAAGGAATTCTAAATTTTACACCTGTAATTTTTTATCGTTACTTCGACATTGGCGAAATCAACGCTTCCAAGCGTTATAGCCACATTTGAATAAAATAAGAAGAAGATCTTCTTTCTCTTTAAGATCCTAAATAAGGATTAACACATACGAATGTCTTGTAAAATCAAAAATAAATTAATACAATAAATGATTCATTTTGGAATAACCTGAATAACCTCCATTAATGATCGAAGCAATTAAAAGATAACTAGTAAATGCTATTTATATCAAATTAAACATATACTATAATATAATTTATCATAAAGTATTTACATAATTATATATTTTTGTCAATAAGTTATGTCATAAACTTATTTGGCCATGGGTACGAGAAAGTAGTCCGGTACTATGCAGCATGTGTTTCCGCACACGCAATACTTTGGTATGAAACACATTTTAATATTGATATTTATACGTGTAATGATACTAAAAGAAGTTTATGTATGGAAATCTAATTTTCAATGTCAATTATCATAATAAACACTTAGATACTTCATTATTTTTACAAATACAAGATTATTATGGCTGTATATTTAGAGACTATAAGTGGTTTTTTTTAAATGCTGTAGGACAGCAGACAGGCTGACGGCCCGCTTAGAATTTAGCAGTTACCGTCGCCCATGGATGTTTGCAACGCCAGTGGCATCGCGAACACACTACTGTCCCATAAAGGTACAGGAACTTGGGTCACTGATGTCTGAACACAACACAAGGTTATTTTGGCGGCATACTTAAGACCAAAGGTGGTCGCCATCCGGACGGGCTTGAGGCCCTACCACGTAGCTAGGGCGGGTTGTTTTGTCGCCTTTTACGACAAGCCAGCCCCACCCGCGCGAGTCAGCTATCTATTTTTATTTCTTCATCATGATTATCATCTCAGTCATCTTTTTATGCGTAGATATTTAGTTCTCTCTCTGGTCGGCCCTTCATGACTAATCGTGATCGCTACATGATGCGATCACAAGGGAACGAACGAAATCTCTCCAGCGGTTTCTATCTGTCGCCATGCTCACTACATCCTGGAACCCCGTTATTTAGTTATAGGTATAGATATTTAACAAGGCGACAAAACAACCCACTCTAGCTACGTGGTAGGGCCTCAAGCCCGTCTGGATGGTGACCACCTTTGGTCTTAAGTATGCCACCATAGTAACCTTGTGTTGTGTTCTGGCATTAATGACCCAAGTTCCTGTACCTTTAAGCGACAGCAGCGTGTTCGCGATGCCACTGGCGTTGCAAACACCCATAGGCGACGGTAACTGCTAAACTTAGAAAAGTGGGCTGTCAGCCTGTCTGCTGTCCCACAGCAATAAAAAAAACATAATTTTTTAAAATAAATAATAACAACCACTTAATGACTACCCAAAAACCTACAGGTTCGGGCAGTATACACGCCACGCTTATCCAAGGCGCATTTACGAATTCTAGTTATTTCGCTATTCGGATTTCCTCACAATGTTTTCCTACCACGTGAGTATAGTAAGTTGAAGTAGTATTACGCATTAGGCTAGAAAAAACTACCTTGACGGTGCTTGAGCGACTGACTTCGTTAGATTTCAATTCATTCATTCTTATATTAACACGTTGAACGCCATTACGGATACCGTGTGATCGACAGTATACTACCCCGTACCATACTTGTATATCAAGAACCGTCTAAAAAAAAAGAAAAAGGCCCTTGCCGAAGTAAAATCAGTAGAAAAGTTTCCCTCAACAGCCTAGAGGATTCTGTAGTGATAGAGAGCATGCGGGTACAAAATGTCCGTCGCTACAGATGCCGTGTTAGACTTTTGGTATTTTATTTTTATATCAGAATGCTTGTGGGGCTTACAGGTTCGATTACCGTCTCGAGTCTAGGTGTTTCTATAAAATATATATATTTATTTACAAGAGTTTATTACTATACCGGCACGCTATGATGGCCGTTTTGACGTTTGTCCACTCCATGAAGTTTCGTATTAATTAGTAATTACAATTAAAGGAGCAACTTTCTGTTCTTTATTGTCGATAGCAATGTGCAGTTATTGACAATAAAGAACAGCAATTTGCTCCTTCAAATGTAAATACTAATTAATACGAAACTTCATGAGTGGACAAACGTCAAAACGGCCATCATAGCGTGCCGGTAGCATAGTAGTATATGAATAAATGAAGTGCTGTTTACTTTTTTGACTAGATGACGCTGTGTCAATTGTCTCAGTATATATACATATATTTATCTGTTTCCGTGTTTAAGAAATGAGGATGACATAGTATTTATCGATTGACAGCTGGTAACTTAATAGTTACCAGCTGTCAAGTTACGTAAACTTAATAGAGAGGTTATGACATCCATATGGCCCTATACCTGTATAATTATAAACCATTACTTAATGCTATATCTGTAAAAATAAATTGTTTTATTTAAATGAATTGAATAATACTTGATTATATGAAAATGTTCATATATGATTAATCATGCAGGGACGGAGTTAGAATACCAACACCTGCAGGCGGGCGGCCTGTCGTAAAAGGTGACAAAACAAATCCAAACCCGTAGCCAACTATCAGCATGTCTATATTAACCATTAACTCTTAAAAATACTTAATGACCTCGTATCGTATCTCGGCGTTAGTGGTCAGGGTCCAGTCGGACACGAAGGGCAGCTCGTTAACAATGTGCTTACGTCGCAGACATCCATAGGCGACGGTAAATGCTTATTATTAAGTGGACCGTCATCGCAGACTGGGAGCTATCGTTCCACAGTAATAATAAAAAAAAGATGTGTGTCATGGAGATATGTTGTAGTCGTGAGATTGTGGTCGACACACTAGCCAAACCGCATCTGCCAAGACCCAGCAGGATGGGGGAAAGAAGTGCTTGTTTGAAATCGTTTAGTGTATAATGCATATTATAGTGGTTTCTTCTGAGTGATACCAATGGCCGAGGTACAGTTGAGAAGAAAGAGACTAAATGCAGATTTCGGCAATGAAGCCGAAATTTAAGTTTTATCAGGAATAATATTTTATAAGGCTAAGATGATGTCTCTTCCTTCCGTCCTATTATAAAGATTGTACAGACGACATAATAAATCCAAAGACTAGTGATGCGAAACACAATCGAAACAAAGAAAACACGAATCGACCCTCGACTCATATTTGATTTATTTGCACCCTTAATCGAGTAGAATAATTTATACAAAGAAGTGTGTTGAGATAAACTCAATACATATATCAAATAAGATTAGGGGAAGTTTGAAAGTAGCGCCAGTGATTGAGAAGCTGAAAAGTAATAGGTTAGCCTGGAATGGCCATATAATGCGAAAAGAGCATCATGTAACAAGGAGGATGCTAGAAATAAGAGTGGATGGATACAAGAGGAGAGGTAGACCGAAGAAAAGATGGATGGATTGTGTAAAAGATGATATGGTTAAAAAAGGTGTGAATGTTCAGATGACGGCTAATAGAGGAGAGTGGAAGGAGAGAACATGTTGTGCCGACCCCCCCCACACATAGTTTGGGATAAGGACAGGAAGAAGAAATAGATGTTATTTTTTTTTATTGCTGTAGGACAGCAGCCAGGCTGACGGCCCGTTTAGATTTTAGCAGTTACCGTCGCCTAGCCTGTTTGCAACGCCAGTGGCATCGCGAACACGCTGCTGACCTGTAAGATTACAGGAACTTAGGTCACTAATGCCGGAACACAACACAAGGTTATTACGCCGGCATACTTAAGACCAAAGGTGTTCGCCATCCAGACGGGCTTGAGGCCCTACCACGTAGCTAGGGTTGTTTTGTCGCCTTTTACGACAGGCCGACCCTGGCCGCAGAGGTTAGTATTCTTTCTCCGCAACGTATAGTATAACCGACAAGCTTGTCTAAGGGAGATTGGCAGGTTACACGTACGAGGATTTTTTTTATTCCTGAGCAGCAGCAGACGCACATGTTTGTGACGCAAAGGCCACTGCGAACACGCTGCTGTCCCCATAGAGGTACTAGAACCTGGATGACTAATGCCAGAACACAGTGCAAGGTTATGCCGGCATATTTATGCACCAGGGGTGGTTATCATCTAAGTCAATATTGTGACTCCGACCCTGCACGCTGTTTTATACAATGAACACCAGCCGAAGAAAACTGCCTTAGCCCATAGTGGGATTAAGGCTCGAGCCTGACCTCCGAGTGGCTACCACGTACCTGAGAGAGATTAGTTGGCTTAAAGGCATATTAAAGCGAAATTTCTACAATAAATCATTTACTGATTAATTTAAAACAACATGTATCTAAATAATTTTTTACTTAAACATTGCGTAGAGTATTTATTATTAAAAGCAAAACATGCGAGAAATACGATAAAATAATTTTCTTCACTTTTATATCGATAACATTATACAAATGAGTTTTCTCTGTTTTCTAGTGTTGAACATCCAATAGTGACCAGGAAGCCTTGTGAATTTATTACAAGGACGCACGCGTGCTTTCACTATGTCGACGGTATCTACCTTTCTATTTGCAACGCCGGACGGATTTGGTCGAACCGTTGCACACTCGCCGGTTGTATGGCAAACAATAGTTAATTAAATAGTTATACTGGATACCAATCGACTTAGCGGCAAATCCATGTTGCATCAAAAGTCTATTTCACAATGGTAATTCTTCTTTCTGCCTTTATTCCACATTGTAGGGCCGGCAAAACATGTTTCTGTCATTCTTTCTTATGTTTCCACTCACCTCTGTTAGCCGTCAATTAACTATACAATTTAATTAAATTTTGGAAATGGAACAAACTGGTGAGAGTATAGTTCTCAAGAGATGGCGCTAGGAGCTAAGGTCACGAAAGAAGAAGATAGGAGGATGAGCTAAAATGACCTTAGAATCCATTTGGGTAAGAGTAACGGCTGACAAAAAACAGTGAAAAGAGGTGGAAATCTTTCCGGAAAATAAGAGACATATTTCAGATTTGGATTTGTTTCTTGTTATGTTATGGTATATTTTATTTATTTTAATTTATATTTTATTTTGATTAAAATTTAATCTCAACATTTAATAATATGGACTAAAGTATGCCGCCATAATAACTTTGTGTTGTGTTCCGGCATTAGTGACCCAAGTTCCTATACCCTTATGAGTCTGTCTATCTGCTGTCCTACAGCAATAAAAAAAACAGAAATCAAAAGAGGGCAAGTTATATGGGTACATCAATCGAAAAATATGAAACCTGCACTAGAATCTCATCACCATTTTTCAGCACCAGAGATTGACTGTTTCTTCTTGTCTCTCTTCGATCTTCAACACCCTTTTGCAGAGGGAAATTTAATCGTTTCTATAAATTGTAGTTTATCAGATCGGTGAAGTGGTTACCGTCTCCTATGGACGCTTGCAACACTGTAATAATTGCCAACGTCCTACCGTCCTATAAGAAAAAAAATAATATTAAGCCTTTATTTGAAAACCCCCTTATCGCAATGTACCTATAAAACATCGACCAGAAGGTCATTCCAAATCTGGAGAGTACGCAAAATGTTTCAATTAACGTTTGAAGCTCCCTCTATTGATATTTAAAACTTTATTTACTGTATAATAAAACTATAGTCTTCATTCAAGTCTAACCAGTGAAATGAATGTAATCTTTTAATCTGTCTGCCGCTCTTCATAACTGTATGTCACCTGACAATTTCCGACGAATTATGCGAAATCCTGCTTACATAGTCAGCTTAAACAATAGAACACTTACTGTGTTCATGTAATAATTTGTCACGTGTTTTAATTTTGTTTGTTAATGTAATTGACGATGTGTATAATTATAAATATTATAATAGAAATAGCAAATTTGAATATAAGGCACTATTGTTTTTTATTCATGGGAAACGCCATCAATAACATTTCGTGTTTTTCCCATCTTTAAATAAAACAATAGGTATATGTACAGTAACAGTTAACACAGTGCCATATAATGCAAAAGTAAGTTATAGAGCACTAGTGTTACTGGAATTAGACCCTGGTCCACGAGATCGGCCGGCCAGTTGACAGTCGGCCCAGGAACTAGTCGATAGGAGAGTCCCATTGTTCGATCCTTGCATAAAGGGTAGTTGAAATCTCGTCTCTTGGTTTTTGTTATGTACCTTCACTCTCGGTGAATGGTAAAAGCGAGGGTGGGACGAATGTAGGATCGAATGGTGTCGCGTGAAACTTTGAACGCGCGGGACGTTCGACGTTCGACCTCCCTGAAGACCATCGTTTATCCGTGCAGGGGCGGAGAAAGAATATTGACCTCTGCGGCCGTGGTCTGCCTGTCATAAAAGGCGACAAAACAACCCTAGCTACGTGGTAAGGCCCCAAGTCCGTCCAGATGGCGATCACCTTTGTTCTTAAATATGCCGCGATAATAACTTTGTGTTGTGCTCCGGCATTAGTGACCCAAGTTCCTGCACCTTACCTGTAACTTATGGAACATCAGCGTGTTCGCGATACCACTGACTTTGCAAACACCCATAGGCGACGGTAACTGCTAAATTCTAAGCGGGTCGTCAGCCTGTCTGCTATCCTACAGCAATAAAAAATGAAACGTTTGCAAGAAGAAATTAGCAAGGATTGTTTAACTTTCTTAAATATCTAATTTTAATCTCTCATCCACTCAATTATACATGCGTGACACGCATTTCATAATAACAACAAGCTGGTAACGTGTCTTGTTTCTAATCCTATGCGAGATTTGCTCTCATTACCCTATTATATCATTTATTATGAAATTATTATTCAATTACTGGTAATGACACCCTAAACACATAAAAATATTTTCATCCGTCCTTTTAGTCTTGTCTTAGCTTAGCTTATCCCAATCATTTGCGATTAGCAGTTTCTTTTTTCCATTATATACCATCCTGGCATTTTTCTGTCACTTCGCTAACCCTCATACCATGCATCATACATCCTTCCAATCACTTTCTATGTCCACTCTTGTACCCATCTTCTTTCAGGTTCAACATTATTCTGGCAAAGTGGTCCGTGTCATTTCTCATTATCACCACCAATCTATTGTTTGTGGTTTCGTCTGCTTCTTTACAGTTGCAGGTATTGGGGCCTCGAGGTTTCCCTCTTTACCCCGGCTTCAACTCGGCGAGCGACAACTCGCCGGTGACTGGGTTTTGAAGCCGCGAGTAGCTCGTTGGCCTCTCAGCGGCTTAGATGGCCTGTCAGCGGCTTTAATTGTCGCTCGGGGTTAGTCGTCGTTCTTCTGCCAAGCGCGAACGTACGTACGCGATCGGCTGGGCTAAATTGGCCAATCCTTTAGCCGCGACCGACTTAATGTCGGCCCCGGTTGCTAGGGCTTCTAGTAGGTCCGAGACAACCCTTGTGAAGATTTTCACGGCTTCCTCGAATCCACTGTCGTTGGGTGATGGTCGTTCTATCGCTATAGGGTTGTCCTCGGTCGTCCTCCGGGGCCTGCGGCGGCCACAGTGTCCGCACTCGGCACTGGCGTCCTGGCTCGTTGCCTCGGCGACCTTATGTTGAGTGGAAGTGGAGGCCACGAGTGTAGCTTCCTGTTGGCGGCGTCTTGGTTTGTTCCGGCGCTTGCGGCCCTTTCCCTGGGGTGGTAAGGCTCCCCTCGGTATCGGGTCGTTGGCTGGGGGGGCCAGTGATGACCCTCCTTGGCGGCTCTCCGTGGGCGTAGGCTCTTCCTCAGTGACCGGGTCTTCCGGGCGTTGCGCTCGTCAGCGTTCAGCCCTCGTCTTGAGGACCGGGCCGGACGTCTTCCCCGGTTTGGGTGGGGGTGGCGGTGGCACCTTAATGCCCCTCTGCCTGGCCAATTTTTTGTAAACGGGGCAACTTCTATTGTTAGCCGCGTGCGCTCTTCCGCAGTTAGCGCAGGTGGCCGGAGTTTCGCGTGGGCGGGGACACTCCGCCGCGATGTGCTCACCTGCACACCTCACGCATCTCACAGGCTTGTAACAATTGGCCGAGGCGTGTCCGAATGCCTGGCATCTGTGGCATTGGGGGACTACCCTATTCCCCTTCCACGCCTCAATACGGATGCCCGGCATGTACAGCAGCTCCGTAATGGCGTACAGCCTCTGGAGCTCGTCTGTGGTCAAGTGCTGAATCTCGACGAAGAACAGGTTGCCGGCGCGGCCTCCTGCTCCCGGGATATTCTTAATATGGAGCGCGTGGAACCCCAGCTCTTCCAGCGCTGTCTGGATCTCCGTCTTCGGAGTGGCTGCTGGTAGCCCTCGTATAGCTACCTTGGTTGGGAGGTCGGCTGCCACACTGTAGCAGTACCAGTGTACCTCCTTATCTGCATCGGACGCCTGTGACAGGTACCGTTGTACCGTCCGGTACTCGTCTGCGCTTCGTGGCATGAAGCGCACTCCCTTGCCAAAGGGTCTGGCACTCGGAGCATGTCCTAAAAGTGATTGGATCTTGCGAAAATGCTCAATCCAATTTGGCAAGTTTTCCACTACTATAGGCGGATACCCCTTCGGCCGGGCAGTGGCCGTCGGGGCTGGATTGACCGCCTGTTGAGGCGGAGGGCTGCGTTGGGGTTGAGAACTGCATTGGGGTACGGGGCTTCGTCGGGTTGGCGCCGGTGCAGTCGGCGCTGCCGCTTCGGCGAAGGACATCGCCGATTTTGTGCGTGGCAGTGGTCTCGAAGGCGTTGGGGGTGTCGGCGGCGATGAACGCTGCGCCAACTCTGGCACCTCCCGATCCGAGCTCTCGGAGTCGGCATCGGAGGTGGAATTCCCGCTTCTCGGACTGGGCGTGGGTCCCACGTTCGGTTTCTTCGGACGGTTGTCCTCTTCCGAGGAGTCCCTCTTCCGACGGAAGACACTGACGCGGGGCTTGGTTGCTGCGGCCGTCTCTGGTTGACGGTGGTAGGACCGGCTGGAAGTCGGTCTCTGTTTCGGTGAAGTTGGCGCCTCCACATGCTTGATCGGCCTGTAGAAGGGCCAGTGTTCAACGGGCCTGTCCGGTGGTTCACGGTCCGTCATAGCGCCTGGCAAGTCTTGGGTTTGAAACGATGAAATCGTCCTGTTGGTACCTTGCACTTACGCGCTTAATTAAAAGCGCGCAGTGCTAAGGTTCTCGCCGTCTACAGCTGTACAGGGGTCGCACAACTGAGGTAGCAATGTAGTTGCGACAGTATGCAGAACGCACCACACGAAGGGGAGTCTCGACCAATGGGAGCAAAGGGAGCACTCGACCGACCGATGTAGTGTATCGCTGGGCGCACTGTGCACGACTACCGGCCCAATCTATTGTTAATTATATCTGTATATATATAACGAAATTTCGTGTCCTACCCTCAATTTGAAACGAGAAAAAATAATTTAAATAAAAAGGATGACAGATTCCCCCCGCATAAAAGGGTTAACGTCAGGCAGGCGATCGGTTGTAAAAAATAAGCCACAACAATTAATGGAAGGAGGAAGAAGTTTGTAATCATATCTGGTTGTAAGTTATATGTATGTATATCTCTTAAGTTTTCATAGACTCATTGGTCCTGAACTTGAGCGTAGTACGCGTGTGTAGTGTGTTCAAATGATATGAAAGTTGAGATGAATTGAATGAATGAATATGAACGTTAAGACTCATAACATGATCACTATATGATGTAATAAAGCTGAAAATTATTATTATCTTAACGTGAACTCTTAGCTGTGGAAAAACTTCCACTTTTTACCCGCTGTCACAAAATTTTTGTCTTTTACTTCGCGCGGTCTTTGGTATTCCTGGTAACACGTCCATTGAAAACTGTATCACAACATTAAAGCAGGATTTTTGGGTTTCCCCCTCTCCGCCCGCGCGCTGGTGACATGGCAAGACAATTGTTATCTGTGAAATTGCCGATGAATACATAATAAAACCCATATGGACATATGGCCTCCAACTCTGGGGAACAGCAGCAAAATCAAACATTGAAATAATACAGAGATGCCAATCAAAGATACTAAGAATAATAACAAACGCACCTTGGTATGTCTCAAACATTAGACTCCATCACGACCTTTGCGTCAAAAGTGTTATGGATGAAATTTCGGAAAGGACAAAAGCGTACAGGAAGAGAATCACTAATCATCCAAACATGCTGGCAGTCAATCTCATGAACACCCAAACAGATACTCGCAGACTGAAAAGAAAGATTCCTCAAGACCTTCCCTGAGAAGTACAAGAATTAACGAAGCAGTCACTGGATGGCTTTCGTGCAAGCCCTTTAATTAGAAAAATTTTACATATTGCTGAATATCCCTAATTGATAGATTGCAATAATAATAATAAAAAAAAAATGGCCATAACGAAGACAATCCTGGAAATTAGTCTTAATGTCACGTGACTTAAGCAAGGTTAATAATAAAATTGATAGAATTTTTAGACACTGTTCACTAATTGGTAAATTATACAACAATAATAGTCTCATAGCTGTTGTCTAACCATCCATAAACGGGTTTAGTAAAAATATATTATAAATTTTTACTATACCTAGTTTTTTTATATATCTAATCCTCTATCTTATAAATGCGAAAGTGAGTTTGTTTGTTACGCTTTCACGCCTAAACCGCTGAACCAATTTTGATTAATTTCGGTACAGTCTTAGATTGGACCTTGGAGAAGGACATAGGCAATTTTTTCAAACTCATACGGTATAACAACGTTTGCCGGGTCAACTAGTTATATATAAAATCATACTTTTAGATGAGCGTGGTTTTGCAGTCTCCGAGGTAACCAGGCCGAAGCGAAAAAACATCGTTAGTAGCTTCTACAGCAATAGTGAGTTTGAGGGCATTTTAGGACAATGTTTTCTATAAAATTTATCTATTTTATGTTATTATTGTAAGTGCTTCTTCTACTTGTCCTAAATAAATGTATTTTTTTTCTTCTTTCTTAGAGAAACACTTGCAGTGGTGGGCTAAACCTGATTAGCGTTGTTGAATATACCATTACATTTTGAGCTTTAAAAGTATTGCTCAACTAAAAGTACTATATTCCTATTAAGAGATAAAAGCATCTCGATATGTCCGTATAAGCGTGTTACGTGAGCCATTCCTTTCTCGGGAGCTAAGGCAGATCAAGCATTCCGAGGTCACGATGCCATCGGTTTCTGTGCTACTAAAGTATTTCGTAATAACGTTAATACATATAAGTTCTTGACCAAGTTGTTACATATAGTAGTACTATAATAATTCACACATCTATTTTCAAAGTAGCTGAGCGTTTGAATTATGGGTACTAGAGATCTAATTCTTTTCAGTCCATAACGAACCCAAACTTTTTTTATTGCTGTAGGACAGCAGACAGGCTGACGGCCCACTTACAATTTAGCAGCTACCGTCGCCTATGGGTGTTTGAAACTGGCATTGCGAACACGCTGCTATCCCATAAAGGTACATGAACTTTGTTAATACCAAAGATGGTCGCCATCCAGACAGGCCCTGCCATGTAGCTAGGTTGTTTTGTCGCCTTTCTGAGAGGCTAAATAGAGGATAAACTGGTGATTTAGTATACATATATATTTTATTTAAAACAAAAAAAAATATATTTTAAGGTTTACATCGCTAGTAACAATTTCTGCTAGATAATCTGTATATTTATCTTTAGAATTGTACTCAAGAAATCAACACGGAGTAGGAATACTGGCTGACCCCTGCGGCCGCGGCGAACAAAATATCCCTAGCTAGGTGGTACGGCTCTAAGTCCGTCTGGACGGCGTTCCGGCATTCGTGACCCAGGTTTCAGTTCCCCTCTTCGAAGCTGGTAGCTCGTAGGTGCACCTCTGATGCAAACTTCCATAAGTGACGGATCTGTTATCGGATGGCTCCTTTGTCTGTCTGCTTGCCATGGGGTCGTTACATTCGATGCATGTGGCACATTTTTAATAGATCGAAATCAGTGCGATTGGGGGCATATGTGGATATCAGCAGCAATTTCTTTTATAAATAATGAGCTGAACTATTTTAGAATGATTTTTTCAGGAGTCATTGCAACTTGACCCCAAACTTTTAAACGAAAATCTTGTCTTAGTTCATTGTTCAGCAGCGCACTGGTGAGGAGTTTAAGCTGATTCGAACTTGAAGTTAGTTTAACGTGTTCATTTACTCGTACGCTACTTAAAACCGTTAAAAAATCATTAAATTTAATGATAAATCTCTTAAAGCACGCATAGTCAATACAATAGTTACATTTGGTAATTCTGAGTATTGCTCAAACGTTTTCGGCTATTTGCAGCACGTGTCTTGAGGTCATGAATACATCAAGTATTTTATTTAACTCTTGAAAAGCTAAAATGTTACATCGGATAATGATTATGAAAAAGAACTAGGCGTTTATTATTATTTTAGTAATTTATCTTTAGCTATAAAAGAAAACCCCAGCTATATCCTTGTCCAGTATGTGTCTTCTTCTTCTTCATCTAAGTGTTGCATCCTGGTCGCATCCTAACTTCCGTCTCGGTGCCCGGGGTCCGCTTTCCGACTTTTTCTACTCCACTTCGCACGGTCTTCAGCATATCTGGTAGTGAGCCCATTGGCATGCAAATCACCCTTTACGACGTCAAGCCAGCACTTTTTGGGTCTACCCCTCCTGCCGGTTCACAGTGCACAGGAGTAACTGGATGCTAAGAGTATGCCACAAAATTCTTAGTTTCTCAACGACAGCTTAGTTCCGGGGTCCGGCGGAGACGGCATGGCCAGACATTTGTTTCCTACGTAAGCATCCGGTTGCCGTAAAACGTGGCCGTACTATTGGAGCCGATACTCCTGCAATTTGTCCGCAATGTCACGGACATGAAGGCTGCCGCGAATGCGCGAGTTCCTAACGCGGTCCTACCGCATCAATCCACACATCCACCGCAGCATATTTATCTCCGTGACACGCAATTCTTGCTTGTGTCGCTCTATAACCGGCCACGCTTTACAGCCGTATAAGAGGACAGGCCTAATGATGGTCTTATATACCTGTCTCTTCAACTTTACCGGCATCTTGGGGTCACAAATGATACCAGTTACTTCACGCCACTTGGCCCACGCGGCAGCAATGCGTGCCTTGATGTCGCAATTGATGTCACCAGATGCGTGAAATACAGATCCTAGGTATTTAACTTGGTCCGTGCGCTCGACCGTGTCGCCGCCTATGCGTACGGGTGTGGGATCTGTGGAGTTACAGGCCAAGTACTCGGTCTTCGCCACGTTTAGCTTCAGACCACCGTTCTCAAGCGACTCCTTCCACTTCCAGTATGTGTATAAGTAACTTATTTTAGCCCGCAAGGTTAGGAATAAAATAAATATACTGGCATAACTGGGCATCAAGTTCCAATGTAACACTTATGAGTAGAGAAGTGATATACTACATAATATAATATATTTGTCATTTGTAAATAAATACATATTATACATAATCACTCAGATGCGAGACGGTAATCGAACCCATGACCACCTCCAAGCGTACCGAAATACGTTAGCCGCTACGCCACTGAGGTCGTCATTTTGGATGACACTTATGATGACTATTTAAGATTATGATGACCGAACAGATTAGGAATAAAAATAATTATGTTGCCATTATGTTATTCCTTTTTTTTACTTTTTTTTTTTATTGCGTAGGACAGCAGACAGGCTGAGAGCCCGCTTAGAATTTAGCAGTTACCGTCGCCTATAGGTGTTTGCAACGCCAGTGGCATCGCGAACACGCTGCTGTCCCATAAGGGTACAGGAACTTGGGTCACTAATGCCGGAACACAACACAAGGTTATTATGGCGGCATACTTAAGACCAAAGGTGGTCGCCATCCAGACGGGCTTGAGGCCCTACCACGTAGCTAGGGTGGGTTGTTTTGTCGCCTTTTACGACAGGCCAACCCCGGCCACAGAGGTTAGTATTCTTTCTCCGCCCCTGCACGGATAAAAGATTACTTAGAATTTTATTTTAATTTCGTAATTAAAGGTGTACAGAATAAAAAAGATTAATATAAAATAAGATTGAAAAATATTCACTGGCGAGTTTGTTTCACCGATTCTTTTCTAGCCAGCGTTTTGTATTCGAAAGGGTAGTAGATTTCTGACATTCAGAAAGTGATCTAAATACTAGCTATACATCCTTTTTCTGTCCATCGTTCATTTATTTTAAGTCAGAATATTTTAAAGACATGCTGCGCTTGATGTACATTACCAACTGTTTTTGGTTACTCACGTATTTCTAGTATTATCTCAGTGCAAGAGCCAGCTCCACTGGAGGTCAAGTTCTTAGTTATTCGGAGACCTTAGAGAATACGTGCTTATTGTACTAGGTCTACCAGAAATAATAATAAACCTTTATATATAGATAGATAACACTTTATTGTAAACCAATTATATAAAAACAATGAAACTTATTTACACAATCAATATGTACTTGACTTACAATGGGCGGCCTTATCGCTACAGAGCGATCTCTTCCAGGCAACCCGGGCTATAGAACATTATTGGTGTTATATTGATGTGGAAGGGAGGTATGGTAATAAATAATAATTATATTTTATTTACATAATAAATAGATAATATACATAAAATTCAATAATACATATAAAATGTAATAAATAAATAGATAAACATACATAAATATCTATAAATATCCTTTATATTTAATTATAATTCTTCTGTCATTTTAATTTTGATTCAATCCACTAAATTTTTTTTTAATTTATATGGCACAACAACGTTTGTCGGGTCAGCTAAGTAATATTATAAAATTTATGGTTGCATTTCAATTAGGCTTTAAGCAATTGTCATTACCGGTGTAATTTGTTAGCGAAATAATCCTCTTTCATACGTAATACTTTTTTTATTTTTCAATCGTATACTCTAATAAACAAATGCTCTGAAGAAACGTTTGCTGTTAGCAACTTGTAACCAATTACGAAATAAAGCCGAGGGATTATACAGTTCACACAAAACGTGCGAATTTGTGCAACGTAAGATTTAACGGACATAGTATTGTGCAAGCGTTTCGGTTCCCAATAGGTAACAAGTGGAAATTTGTGAAAATTATTTCTAAGAGTGCTCATCAAAACCTAGCAATCAGTAAGATTTTTTCCTAAAATCTAGTTATGTTTTTTCGTTAATTTCAAACTCTAGGCTTTAATTAGACATATCATTTAACTGAAAATCTTTCGCATGTATTGCATACTTTATTCAGAAAAATTATCCATCCTAGCCAAAATGTCGATGGTACATGACCTGTCTGTGTCAACTTAAATGCTACTATGACACTTTCTTACTTCTTATTCCTCTCATCTATTCTTTATTTCACCTCTTTTACCCTTCTTTATACCTCTACCCCACAAAATATTATCATTGCCTTAGGTATTAAACGTCGGTTGATTTAAAATGGCCTGTCCATCAGGTATACTCCGTTTAAAAATAAATTAGTGTAGATGACACATACTTGACTGGTCTATGAGCGCCCTTCATTTGGATTATAATCCACTCTGACCGATTGAATTCGAAAAACACCTGCGTGCTTGATTTTTATGGCTGTGGAACAGACGGCACAGCTTGACGGCTCAGCAAGCAGTTTACATAGGGGTACAGGAACCAGGCTCACTAATGCCAGAACATAAGTTTATTATGGCGGTATAGGTGGTTGCCACCCAGGCGGGCTTGTGGTCCTAACACCTAGCTTGGGTTGGTTTGTCGCCTTTTACAACAGGCCTCTGTACGGAACAAAATATATCAAAATAATAACTATACTAAACGTAAAATATGTCCAAAATAGGTCAAAGGACAAAAAGGTATTATTTTATTTCGAGAATAAACGGACTTTTTATTAATTTCACAGGGCTATAATTAGCGCGCTTACTTTATCGAGACCCCTTTTTTGACATTTCTGTCTCTTATCAAAGAGCCACGAGAATAAATGGAATATATACAATTGGTTTTTAAAGAGCTGCTACCGTTTAACAATCCAATTGCGATGACTTGCGTGGCGCAACAGCTTTCACATGTGGAACCCCTGCGGGATGTTTATTAAATTACAATACTTATTTGTAAAATATAAGTAAATCGTTTGTTTAACATCCATATCACAAGTGCCGCGTGTATTGTCCCAGTACGGTGTTCTTCCCTTCCTATATGTGAAATGGCGTTTACATTCGACGTTTTTTGACTTGCTACATAAAACTGTTAGACATTTTCTTATTTCCCGTTTGCATATAATATAACAAGGTGAGTTAAATCGGAAACAAAAGAAAAGTAATATTTGATTGCGATTAAAAGTCGAAATGTCAAACGTCAATGTCAATTTGACACACGGGGAGCGGATACGTGACGGGGAACGCGAACCTGGCACGGATTCTTTTGCCGTTACTTATTTCTGTTCCATCAAAAATCAAAGCCACCGAGGAGGTATACACTCCTACTCCACAAGCATAGGGAATATAACGCGGTTGCTTCCATAAGGTCCTATTAACTAACAAAATCAGTTGCAACGAACTCAGGTTAAATTAGATCACCGCTCAATAATATTTGAACTGGTTATTTACGAAATAGCTCCCTTTCACGACTCCTAGCACTTGAGGTCACTGAGATCTTATATCAGATATGAGTCACCTTAAATGTAAAGCTGTTAAAGCTTTTATATCGAATACAGCTATTACAAATTCCGTAACTAAAGTGTTTAGTACTAATGTTATTAAACATTGTTGTTTATATATAATATGTATTTATTTACAGATGTGCCGTGTGACCCCGGCCAGTGAAAAGAATAGGGTCACCCTAGGTCATTCCAAGGGAGTCGTAAAAGGCGACTGATGGACTACTCCTTTGCCAGCTTGCATGCGGCAAAGGAAGTGCACCTCTCGGTTTTCCTCTAGGGGTTGGGAGGTCAGACGGCAGTCGCTCCCGTAAAAACCAAAACCTAGCCAAACAACATGGTAGTAACAAGAAAGGGAATTGTCACGGATAGGGCGTCGCCGCATAACGACGCGCAGGAACTTCGCCCGACTCCTGTGACAAGTGGACTAGGGCTGGCGTGCCGTGGGCGAGCACGGCTAAAGACACTAGCCCCATCCAAAAGGAAACTCCGCTTCGCAACTTGGAATATTGGCACGCTGACTGGACGCGCGAGAGAGTTGGCCGATGTACTCTCCAGGCGGAGGGTGGCCGTGGCGTTCCTCCAGGAGACTCGGTGGAAGGCCAGCAGATCCCGGTTCATTGGGAATGGCTACAAACTGATCTACACGGGTGCACCTGGTGGGGAAAATGGGGTCGCCATAGTGCTCTCGGAGGAGCTCCAGGACGACATTTTAGAGGTGAAGCGCTGTAGCGATCGACTTATGGTTGTGAGGGTGCTTGTTGGTGGGGTAGTCACCCACTTGATAAGCGCCTACGCGCCACAGGCCGGTTGTAGCGACGTCGACAAGATAGCGTTTTGGAACCTACTCGGAGAAGTGCTTCGTGGGATTCCATTGTCACATGGGATCGTTTTGGGCGGTGATCTAAACGGTCATGTGGGTGATGAATGTGGGGAATTTGAGCGTGTTCACGGTGGATTTGGGTATGGTAGCCGCAACGCGGAAGGGGAGGATATCCTCAATACGTGTGCGGCTGCCGACCTTGCCATCGTGAACACGTATTTCAAAAAGAGACCCGAGCATCTCATCACCTACAAGAGCGGGAGGAATGCTACCCAAATCGACTTCCTACTCACTAGGAGACACCACATCAGCAAAGTAGCCAACTGCAAGGTCATACCCGGTGAGAGTCTCACTGCACAACACCGTCTTCTTGTCATGGACCTCTGCGTGAAGCCCAAAGGCAAACGTGTCGATCGCCTTCAGCGTCGAATCAGGTGGTGGCTGCTCGATGAAGTCAAGTCCCAGGAGCTCGCCTCTTCCATCGGCGACAAGTGCGCCGGTGGCGAGGGCGAACCGGTTCAAGCTTACTGGGACAGGATTCGGGCGGCTATCCTTGGGTCGGCGAGGGAGGTGCTTGGTGTGTCTAAGGGTGGTCGCAAATGTGACAAGGAGACTTGGTGGTGGAACGACACAGTCCAGAGGGAGACTAGAGCGAAGAAAGCCCTCTTTAAGAAGTGGCAAGCGTCCAGATCTCCTGAAGATCGCGACGCATATAGGTCTGCCAAGCGCGCCACTAAGAGAGCTGTAGCCAGAGCCAGACGAGACCACTTACAACCACTATACGACAAGTTGGAATCGTCTGAGGGGCAGAAGCTCATTTATAAGTTGGCGCGCTCCAGGGTCAAAGCGGCACAGGATATTTCCAAGTGCCGCTGTGTAAAAGACCTTGTGGGAAACCTGCTATGCGAGGACCTCGCGGTGAAGGAGAGATGGCGCTCATATTTCCACGAGCTGCTGAACACGCAGCACAAAGAGGTGCAGCCGCCAGATCTTCCTCCGAATCAAGGACTAGTGCCACTGGTAACGCCTGCAGAGGTCCAGAATTGTCTTCGCCGCATGAAGAATCGGAAAGCTGTTGGATCCGATGGAGTCCCCATCGAAGCCTGGAAGGCGATGGGCTCTCGTGGTGTGGGCATCTTAACCGACCTCTTTAACCGGACACTCCTCACCGGTACGATCCCGAGCCAATGGAGACTGAGTATCATTACTCCAGTCTTCAAAGGCAAGGGGTCGGTGCAGGAGTGCGGTAATTACAGGGGGATTAAGGTCATGTCCCACACCATGAAGCTCCTCGAGAGGGTTATCGACTCTCGGATTCGGCAGGAGTGCACTGTCTCGGGATGTCAGTATGGGTTTCGCCCTGGTCATGGGACTATGGATCCGGTTTTTGCCCTAAGGACTGTCGCGGAGAAATACAGGATGAAGAATACGCCTCTGCATTGCCTGTTTCTTGACTTGCAGAAGGCCTTCGACTGTATTCCTCGCGCGGTAATCTGGTGGGCATTGCGATCTAAAAGGGTTCCAGAGGCCTATATTGACATCATCCAAGACATGTACCGTGACTCCGATTCTGTAGTTCGGACCGCTGTTGGCGACACAAAACCTTTCGCCATCACCGTCGGGGTGCACCAAGGATCCGTCCTTAGTCCGTTTCTGTTTAGCGTGGTATTAGACGTATTGTCAGACAGCATCAGAAACTCACATGAGCAGCCCCCGTGGCTGCTTATGTATGCTGATGATATCGCGCTGGCAGACTCGGACAGGGGTAGGCTGGTGCGACGTGTGAAGGCGTGGAAGGAGTCGCTTGAGAACGGTGGTCTGAAGCTCAATGTGGCGAAGACCGAGTACTTGGCCTGTAACTCCACAGATCCCACACCCGTACGCATAGGCGGCGACACGGTCGAGCGCACGGACCAAGTGAAATACCTGGGATCTGTGTTTCATGCGTCTGGTGACATCGATTGTGACGTCAAGGCACGCATTGCTGCCGCGTGGGCCAAATGGCGTGAGGTAACTGGTGTCATTTGTGACCCCAAGATGCCGGTAAAGTTGAAGGGACAGGTCTATAAGACCATCATTAGGCCTGTCCTTTTATACGGATGTGAAGCGTGGCCGGTGCTAGAGCGACACAGGCAAGAACTGCGTGTCACGGAGATGAATATGCTGCGGTGGATGTGTGGAGTGACGCGGAAGGACCGCGTTAGGAACTCCCGCATTCGCGGCAGTCTTCATGTCCGTGACATTGCGGATAAACTGCAGGAGTGTCGGCTCCGTTGGTACGGCCACGTTTTACAGCAACCGGATGATTACGTGGGAAACAAATGTCTGGCCATGCCGCCTCCGCCGGGCCCAGGCAGGAGGGGTAGACCCAAAAAGTGCTGGCTTGACGTCGTAAGGGGTGATATGCGTGCCAATGGGCTCAATACCAGGGATGCTGAAGACCGTGCGAAGTGGAGTAGAAAAAGTCGGAAAGCGGACCCCGGGCACCGAAACGAAAGTTAAGGATGCAACCGGGATAACGCTTAGATGATGATGATGTATTTATTTACAGATGATGTTGTGTGAAATGTCAGAATATATTTATTATTATAATATCATTATTTCTTTATTTCACAATTTTTTTATATTTTTTACAATACCTTACATATTTCTTTTATAAACACAGTACCATGGTATTATTTAAAAAAAAAAAACACTAAAATATCCTAAAAAATATAAAAAGTCGTCTTCCAACAGCAGCGGGTCCTTGCAGTTCCAAACTACCGGTGGTTAGGCAACATAGTAAGGAACCTCCTCACAATTCGTAACGTTTCCAAGAGAGCTGCCTTCTGTATCCGACCCTTCAGCCAGGGACCAAGCGAGAGCCTTTCAAGGTGTCGGTCAAGACTCTTCGTCATCAGACCTTTCACCGACACTACTCCTTAATACATTTATTATTGTGTTGTTTAGCGAGCGGCGGCCTTTCATGTCGCTGATAATTGCTTTTCCTGTGCGAATCTGCACAAGAAAATAGAAGTTCTATTATATTAAGTACTAGTTATAGTAGTTACCCTGAACTTGTCTGGTCATCTATACTATCCGTAAATGTTAAAGTAGGTTTGTTTGTTTGTTACGCTTTCACGCCTAAATCGCTGAACCAATTTTCGAGTCAGCTAGTAGTAGTATATAAGTTATTAAACATGTCACAGTGTATAAATTTAATATGACAAGTCACACAACGCCATCTAGATCCCAAGTAAACAGCAAAGCGCATTTAGTATCGAAAAAACATATTCTTCTACTACCCTCATTTAGCCGCCATCTCCATGTTCATAACTTTTTTCGCCATATCAAATCAGTTTTCACCATGTTATTTTCAAATTCATCCATCTTTTCTCTGAAACCAAATAGGGATATACCTAGTCAGGTCATAAGTATTGTCACACAGTAAAAACTTTTCTTTTAGAATGCTGGCCACAAAAAAGTTTATTGAATTAGAATTTCGAATTTTTCATGAAAATAAAAATGTATAACTTTTAGAATTTTACTCATTTTTAAATATGGAGTGGACGCTTAAAGAAGACCGTGTTGCAGTTATTGCGTTGCATCGTTGCGGTTACGCGCCAATTCAAATTTTTAACATACTGAAAAATTTGAATATTACCAAAAGATTCGTTTATCGTACCATCAAACGATACAATGAAGACTCTAGTGTAGATGACAGGTCAAGAAGTGGTCGCCCTCGGTCTGTTAGGACTCCAGCAGTGATAAAAGCTGTGAAGGCACGAATTCAAAGAAATCCCAAACGTAAGCAGAAACTGTTGGCCCTTCAGATGGGGTTAAGCAGAACCACGGTGAAAAGGGTGTTAAATGAAGACTTAGGGCTTCGGGCATATCGAAGAAAAACAGGACATCGTTTGAATGCTCGTCTAATGGACCTGAGACTGAAGAGATGCCGCGCTTTGTTGAAGCGGTACGCGGGAAAAAAATATCGGGAAATTCTTTTTTCGGATGAAAAAATGTTTACCGTAGAAGAGAGCTACAACAAACAAAATGATAAGGTGTACGCACACAGTAGTGAAGAAGCGAGCAACCGTATTCCGCGTGTCCAACGAGGTCATTTTCCATCCTCGCTCATGGTATGGTTGGGAGTTTCTTATTGGGGCTTAACAGAGGTACATTTTTGTGAGAAAGGTGTAAAAACGAATGCTGTTGTGTATCAAAATACAGTCCTGACGAACCTTGTGGAACCTGTTTCTCATACCATGTTCAATAACAGGCACTGGGTATTCCAACAAGATTCGGCGCCAGCTCATAGAGCGAAGAGCACACAAGACTGGCTGGCGGCGCGTGAAATCGACTTCATCCGGCACGAAGACTGGCCCTCCTCCAGTCCAGATTTGAATCCGTTAGATTACAAGATATGGCAACACTTGGAGGAAAAGGCGTGCTCAAAGCCTCATCCCAATTTGGAGTCACTCAAGACATCCTTGATTAAGGCAGCCGCCGATATTGACATGGACCTCGTTCGTGCTGCGATAGACAACTGGCCGCGCAGATTGAAGGCTTGTATTCAAAATCACGGAGGTCATTTTGAATAAACTTTAATGTCGTAAGAATCTATGTTTTGTTAAGTTCATTTTGGTATATGAATGGTTACATAATTAATAAAGTTGTTACAATTATTTTACATTAAACATGTGACAGAATTTATGACCTGACTAGGTATTTGGTTTAAATCTAAAATTGTTATTTTCATTCTTAAATCCTATTCTGGTTTAAATTATCCCTCAACACGAATGTCATAACTAAAACCAAAGATAACAATCACTTCAAAATCTAACTTGTTATTTTCGCTTACAAGTTATTGTTTTTTTACATAACCGTCCATTAAATTCAATTGACCGATTCGATGCAGTTCCCGTGTGATACAAAAGTCTTTGTGTAAAATACTCCTTACGATTTGGCAATCTATTGTGAATGCTCCATTTTTTAATATCTTTAACACGTGCTGTTGAAATATTATGTGCTTTTTGCAATATATTGCGAAATGTTTTGGTAAATAGCTTGGGTCTTCAAGGTATCTGTGGACGGCTGATTAAAGGTTGCTTGTTTTACTTGATTGTAATGACGAAACGACGGATGCCACCAATGTCGATCTAGGAATTGTGTATGGCTAGCAGGTCATGCTAACGCTTTCTTGATTACTGCTCACTGATTAGATTAAACATTGATAAAGCAGGGTAGCACAATAGATTATCTGCCTAGTATATCTACATCTACGTCAGCATAAAAGACATCGTATCATTACAGATTCTACATTTAAATAATATCCTTATGTATGCTGCGAACAGCAGGCAGACAGACTGCTCACTTTACAAGGCGCCAGAGGCACCGCTATCACGCTGCTGTCCTTGTAGTAGAACCGGAACCTGGGGCACTAATACCGGAACACATGTTAGATTCAAGTTTATTATAAATAGTATCATTCTGGTATCGATATATCTTAAGTTTATAATGTCATTTTTAAATAATCTAAATGTAGGTTTTCTTAACATAAACTAACCGGAAGTTTGTAAATGTTATGAAAACGTAATAACCAAAATTAATACAAAATACTTATAGAAATAATATAATAATGAATGCCCACATAATTTTATGTTTATATATTTTATAATTTAATGTTATAATATTATAATTTTGCTATAGATATTAGCCAGCAGAAATGTATCCATTGCTGTTGTAAATATTTTGGTAGATTTTGGTTATTAGCAAGTAATGGCAGGAGGGGCGACACCTGTCGACGGATAGGGAAACTAGCAACAGAATAATATAAAAGACGCTCGAATACTAAAACATGGACAGTGTAAGAAATATAATTGATAAGTGAAAGTTAAATATATTTGTGGTGATTAACGTTCACGTTGGTTTTATTTTCTAACTTTTATACACAATGTACGATTGTGTATAAAACTGTGGTTCGATTGTGGAGTGACGCGGAATTACCGCGTTAGGAACTCCCGCATTCGTGGCAGCCTTCATGTCCGTGATATTGCGGACAAACTGCAGGAGTGTCGCCTTCGCTGGTATGGCCACGTTTTACGGCAACCGGCTAACTACGTTGGGAACAAATGTCTGGCCATGCCGTCTCCACCGGGCCCCGGCAGGAGGGGTAGACGAAAAAAGTGCTGTTTTGACGTCATAAGGGGTGATATGCGTGCCAATGAGGTCACTACCAGGGATGCTAAAGACCGTGCGAAATGGAGTAGAAAAAGTCGGAAAGCGGACCCCGGGAACCGAAACGGAAGTTTCGGTTGCAACCGGGATTTAACGCTGGGATGAAGAAGAAGATAGACAATGTACGATTATTATGGCGGGATATTTACAGGCTGGGGTAAAACCATCCAGACGGGCTTGGACTCCTGCCAGTTGGGGTTGTTTTGTCGCCTTTACAACCTTAATATCCCTATTGCGAATCTCCTGGAGACAACCTTTTAATCTGTCAATATCGGAAGCAAGAACAATGTACGATAGAGCATACGAAAATTCCAAGATTAAACTTCAATATAACCGAGATTTTATTAAGTGAGAAAATATATTTATTTTGTTATTATATTCAACGACAAATGGAAGTGATATCATAAAACTACTCTCATTTTAATTAAGAATAATAAACACAATGGTTATTGCTCGTTTGACCCAAAATGTGGTAACATTAGTCGTTTTACACTTACAACTAGGTTAAATCTCAAACTTGTTTTGTATGAATACCTAATTAAAACACGAGAGCGGAAGTCCGGGGCCTGACAATGGCGAGCGGACAATCCAATCTTATGCAACCGATGCAGTTTGTTTAATAGACGACGACTTCCTAGACTGTGTATAGCGTAGAAAGGATGTTAAACGTATTGACAAAAATTTAGAACTTTTTACTATTTTTATTTTGAATGAAATTGTAATATTATTTACAGTCAGCTAGATGGGAAAAGCACGGAAGCTGTGCGCTGATTGGCCGACTCGAAGTTATATGAGATCTTACCATATTATGCAGATTTCTTCAAAATGTTATCCTTCAACTATAGTGGTAATTGATATACTCTTCAAAGACACCAGGTTGCTTAGTAACACACTCGCAGATCAACCTGCAGGTCACAGGTTCGAATCCCACGATGCCAATCATCGCTTAGGTACTTTTTCTCGAATAATGGAACATAATTTCCATGTACCTACCGAACATATACCTCTAAAACAATAAAAGCCACTGTTCTTATATCGTCTACGCCCGGAACCACGGATATGTGGCGCCAGGGGGTCAGAGTTTTGTCCTCTCCGTCGATATCCTTCGACAACTTAAGGAGTTGAATGGGGCCGCGCGACCCTCACTTTCGCGGCAATGGTGCAGGCGGCGAAACCTCCCCCGAGGAGCCGCCCGCTGCCACCTTCTACGGCGGCCGGAGGTCGTTAGACGCCCTCCGGCGTTGACGACGTAGCCTGCGTTGGCGCCCCCGCACCGCCACACTCCCCCACCCCGGGGGGGGGGGGAGTGTGGTTGCCAACTCCCGCCCCCGCTCCGCCGCCTCCTTTGCGGACATAATTGCCTTGCAAAAGGAGGCGACGGTGGTCGATCACTGTTCGTCCCCGACCATGGACAGAACTAGGGCCGGAAGCGATAAGTCATTTACAATTTGGGCGACGAGGGCGCGGCGCTATTCGCGCCACGCAGGGCACACGGCGACAGTGTGCGTCACCGTGCCCTCTTCGTCTCCCGCGCCGCTTTGGTGGCACCCTGACGTCGTCTCCCGTCCTATGCAACACAGATACCTCCCGAAGCAAGCGCCGTGGCGCCTATCCATCCAAGAATCCAGGTCAGGCCTCACCACCTGAATGGTGGCGAGGCCCGCGCTGGGGAGCACGTCACATTCTATAAACGCTTGGCTGTTCATTCCTCTAGGGCAGGTCGGCAATCTTTTCATCCAAAAGAGCCGAATTGAAATTAAACAATTCAAATCTATTCGAAGTTATTTTTTAAACATAATTATGCCTTGCTTCAGTTCGAGATATTATTACGGAAATAATTTTATATACTAAGTAATATTCTGTGCCTGGATTAAACATTTCACGTAAGAGCCGTGGCCAGTAGGTTCGAAATACAAAATACGAAATCGGTAGATTTACAGAGTAAAATCGATATGTTTTGACCAAAAAACGGTAGGTGGAGATTTTCAGGTTTAAATCAATTAATTTGGTTATTATGAAGTTCTATAATGTAATTCAGAGGTTTATTGCAGCCTAAAAAAATTATTTTTCTATAAAATATAAATCATAAGGAAGTCGTAAACAATTACTTCTTAAGGCGACGACAAGAGACTTTTAATGATTTTATTCTGAAGATCACATCTAAACGAGTGATGTTAATGAACTGGAAAAAATATATGTTAAATTTGAGCATTTTCTCAATAACTTAATATGTGAATATTTTAGATTATGTTTATATTACATAGTGTAATTAATTTGTAAAGTTAGGTCTAACGCAGATAAAAATCTGAGAATCACGTAAAAACTATCAAGCGTATTTTTATGAAACCTTCACCATCTTAAACACAATTTAATTACCCATCTTTTAATATACGACTTTTTATTTCAAAGTAAAAGGATAATATACAATTATGCTTTTTCGAATAATCTTTATGCTCGGGTTAGCAGGGCCCTTGCGGGCGACGGGCGGCAGTGCATCGCTGACCACTGTCACGGGTAGACGTTGACGCTCGGAGCAATCACTAAACGATTTAACTCTATTATAAGTTTCGCGCTAAAATGGCTGGTAAATCTAGATTACTAAAAAAGAAACGCCAAACGCTCGCAAAAAATAGATTACTAAGGTAAGTAACGTGTTCTCAATCATAATTATCATTTGTGTATTTTAGCACATTGATGTAAATTGGACCAGATAAATTAATCATAACATTTAATTGTTACATATATTATTATTTTTTATTTTACTAAGTGACAATATTTTCTTTTTAGGAGATTACATAATAACAAAGATAATCGCGACGTAAATGAGGAGACAGAGACGAGGTGTGTATTGTAGTGTAGTATGACAATACTACATCGTAGTCGGGACAGTCCGGATTCGAGTTTTAAAAATATTTGAATGCTATTACTATTGTCACTGTATAACTAAATATAAATACATTTATATTGTAGGTCTGAATTTACGGAAACGCTTGGAGTGATTAAAGGATCTTCCCATATTGACAATGAAAATGAGAACAAGATTGTTGACAAGTAAATGCATATCTAATTCAATATTCTGATTTTAGCATATTTGAAACCTAATTCTATTAACTTATATTAATTACTATAACTGTTACAGTTCTCAAGTAACCGAAACGATATTTGCTGAGCAGGAAGAAAGCTTTCAAATGGATATTGAAAACGAGAAGTCAAATTCGGTCAGGTAAACGTATTATTATTTCTATGATGTCAGGATAGTCTGTCAATATAAAGTTTTATATAGTAAAACTCTCGATAAATAAAATTAATAAAAAAGGGGAAAATTTTTCAATATAATATTGCAGAACCCGTGAGTGATAGCAAAGAATGTGAACAATAAAAGATATTACAAAACAAATGTTAAAGGCCTTATTCTGTTTAATATTGCAAAATTCTTATTATGTATATTTCCTTTTCAGAAATAATCAAGAAATAGTGAATGGAATGCGAATATTAAATATTAAACATTTTTTTAAAGAGCTTCAAGAAATATCTTCACATGGTAATATAGACTGTGGTTTGAAATCTGTAGAAATTATATCTGAACGAAAACTGGGCCTTGTTTCTAAACTAAAACTAAAATGCAACATGTGTAACGAAACTTTTGTCATTTGTTGCAATGATCCTGAAATTGACTTAAATATTAATACAGTTGCGGGTGCAGTGGCAATAGGTTGTGGCTATACACAGCTTAATGAATTATTGGCAGCAATGGACTTGCCTCATATATCCTATGAGTTATTTAATAAAAGAATGGGAACAATTAACAAAGTTTGGGAAAAAGAAGCTTTGAATTCTATGAATGAAGCCGCTAATGAAGAACGTCAAATGGCTTTGGAAGACGGTAGAGTTACTGAAAATGGCATTCCATATATTGACGTTATTGCAGATGGATGTTGGGGAAAAAGATCTTATAAAAAAAATTACTCATCCCTATCAGGCGCAGCTGCGATAATTGGGAAAAGAACTGGAAAAATTATTTATATGGCAGTGAAAAATAAATACTGCTGCATATGCGCCCAAGCTGCCAAGAAAAATGTCACACCTAAGGAGCATGCTTGCTATAAAAATTATTCTGGTAAATTCATAATATTAAATATGTTGTAATAATAATAAAGAAACTAAAATTTTATGGTTGGAATAATTATTACTTTATTTTCAGGTCCTTCAACTGGAATGGAATCCACGATCTTGGTAGAAGGATTCAAGAACAGCATAGAAATGCATAATTTAATATATTCAAGGTTAATATCAGATGGTGATGCAAATACTTATGCAAAATTGTTACAGTCAAGACCGTATGAAAATATAACAATTGAAAAAATCGAATGCCGCAACCACCTGTTAAGAAACCTTTGCAATAAGTTACAAGCTCTTATCACTGACACGAAATATTTAATTAAATACAGAAAATATATAACAAAACAAAGAATACTGTCAATAAGAAAGGTAATAGTAACCGCTATAAGAAATTATAAAAATTCTGGCAATGTCACTAGTTTACATAATGATATCATGTTAGCCGCAGAACATGCATTTGGAGTTCATACTAATTGTAAGACATATTTTTGCTCGAAAATGGGAGAAGATGACAACATAGACAGAGATAGTTTCACAAACAGTTTGTGGCATAGAATAAAATTTGTATTGACACATATAGCTGCTCATGCAAGAAGCTTGATTGAAGACGTTGACAGCAACACTGTGGAGCGCTTCCATAGTATTGTTGCAAAATTTGTAGGGGGTAAGCGGGTAAATTTTTCCCAGAAGAACCAATACCATATGCGTTGTAATGCAGCTGCTTTATCATTTAATACCCATAAACCTTTATCGTTGTTGCAAAAATCAATCACGGGCAGGAGTCTAAATGGTGAATTAAAAAAGATGGAAATACGTAAACAAAAACGCCTACATTTAACATAAAATTATCATAGAATAAAGAAGAGATTACATGAACACTACACAGAAAATAATAAAAACTATGGTGAGCAATGTTCAAGACCGGATATGGATGATGATATATTAGAGGAATCAAAAAAAATATTTTTAGCAAATTTGGCGGAAACTGCCAAACAAAGAAAACAAATAGAAAGGAAGACTATATTACAAAGTGGTTCTAGTGAGTGGCTAGAACTACGAAGACGGATTTTGACCGCTTCCAACTTTGGACGTGTTATAAAAAGACGCAATGACATAAGTTGCTGCAATTTAGTTAAAGATCTTTTATATAAAGAGTCTATAGGACACATTAAGTCTATAAAACATGGACAAGACAACGAAAATTTTGCGAAAGAACAATTGTCGAAACAAGAAAATATTAAAATAGAACCGTGTGGACTTTTTCTTGATGAAGAAATACCCTTCCTCGGCGCATCACCAGACGGTATTATTAATAAAAACACCATTTTAGAAATAAAATGTCCACTCACAGCTTACAAACTAGGACTAGATAAAGCCATCCATGAAAAAAAAAATTGTTTTATAAAAAACTGGTAAACGGTAATTACATAATAAACAAAGAACATAATTGGTGGTATCAAATACAGGGACAGCTGCATATAACAGGAAAAGATAAATGTATGCTTGGTATTTGGTCTGGTGAAAACTTTCCTGTAAAAATTAAACTAATTTACAAGGATGACGCTTTTTGGGACACTAAAATGAAAAATAATTTAATTAAGTTTTATACAGATTGTATGCTTCCCGAACTGGTTGATCCTAGATATACGAGGAATATGGTAATTAGGGACCCCTCTTATATAGTTAGTGCCATACACGGACGCAAAAGGAAAAAGGAAGAGGAAAAAGAAAATAAAAACAAACTAATAAAAAAACGAGCAGTGACGGCTGAAAAAGAAGACAGTATAGTTGCTGTGAAAGTATTAAATTTCGAGGAGTTTTAAATAAAATCCTATAAATACCTAATTCACTTTTTTATTTATAGTTACAAAACCTGTAGACAGAAAACCTGTGTTCGTTTGATATAATTATATTTTCCGTTTATTGAAATACCTATATTATATTATATCCTACCACAGGGAATGATATAAGATACAGAACATGAAACAATAATCCTAACTAATATTAAATAAGCGGTTAAAAATTTCATGATTATTAGATAGTCTTCATAATCTGTAACGTATGGTTACCCAACGAACTTCTCTAAAATATACAATTACGTCGCCTGCGAATTTTCAATGCGGGTTGCGGGGGGGCCCCGCGCGTGCTACTCTCACTAGCTCAAACTCCTCCCACTCGCTCAAGGTCGCTAGCACTTAGTGTCGTCTTAATATAAGTGTAACTCGTATCAATCAGTGTTTTACCCGTGCAGGGGCGGAGAAAGAATACTGACCTCCGCGGCCGGGGTCGGCCTGTCGTAGAAGGCGACTAAGCTAGGTGGTAGGACTCCAATCCCGTCTGGATGGCAACTACTCCTGGTTTTTAAATATGCCACCATAATAATCTTGTATTCTCTTGTAATAAGTGACCAGGTTCCAGTACCACAACGCAGATGGCAGCGTGTTAGGCCTCCATCATCGCAAACATTCATAGGTGACAGTAACTGCTAACTGGGCAGTCAGCCTATCTGTTGTCCTTTAACAATAAAAAAATTGGAGTGTTGTAGTCCACGGGATAACCTGATCTTTATAAAACACTAAATACATTTCTTTCCAGCCTTTTCTAGGTCCACCTTTTTACCTGTGAGATTTTTTTAATATTATTATTGATTCAAATTGGTTGGGAAGTATGCGAAATCAATTTTTATAAAAATCTTACATTTATCACATATTAAATGCATACTACGCGAAACTCAATAAAATTAGTTAATTAGTGTCATTATGTAAAGTGCCTTGAAAACAGAATTTGAAAATTTGCGTAAAAGTAAACATTACTCAATATTAAAGATCAAGATTCAACTCTCGTAGACGTACGGAGGTCATCTTGAAACATGTGTGGGTTTATGATATTGCGATATGATATTTGTACTTACGTTTTTTTATTATTTTGCTGTTGTCGAACACAAAAGTAACTGGCATCTTACACAGAATAATTTGAAGGCATAGATACCATAAATATTCATTAACGCTTAAAAATATGTTAATTAATTATTAAAAAAAACATGCAGGGCAGTCTTTGGAGACTGCCGATAGAAGTGAAAATTAAATAACTTGTGAATTGTATCGTCGAGCTATTAGTATTTTCGGTTTATAAAAAAATGTTTATGATCAATAAAGTTTAAATTGGTCACTACCACTTCTTTACAAACCAAAAGTTGTTCACCCAAAAAGTGCTCAACGCGCCTAAAGAAGTTTTCGAATTTTTTCGAATAGATATATAAAAGTAATGCAATGCAATAATTTAAGTTACATTATAAAATAAACCTTAAGTCATTATTAATAAGGTTGCTATTACTGGAGCAAAATTTCGTCTTACGAATTTTTGATCAGGACGTGATCTGACGCGAATTTATCATTTTTTACCCATCACAAAAAAGTGTACAAAGCCGCTAAAGAAGTTTTCACTTCAAAATAAAAATCATTTGTATTTTAATCTGTATGATCCAGTATGTAATCTGTGTTGTGAAAATGAAAAATGTCATTACTCAAATATCGATCTTTTCATTTCCGATTTTATCGATAATCGATTCTAGTAACAGTCTGTTGAATATTCGATCTGAATCGATGCTTAAATGTATACAAGAAAATTATGTATGTTGATCCTTTTTCACTAATTATTTCTAGCCAGGTCTCACATATCGTCAGAGCTTAATTGGCCGCAAGTAAACATGCATGCACAGCAACATTATGCGCAGTCAACATGATATAAAAAAACGTCTCAGACCTTGCAACGTAATGTTAAAATATTTTTTAATTAAATTTGTGGCAACAATCGAGTTGCGCTGATTGGCGGAGCTGCGCGTAATGTAGGTAGGCCATATTTCGGCCCCGACACTCGGGAGCACGTCAATACTCATTCATTTATTAATTTGTATTGACATTTTTAAATCTCCGATCGTCCGCTTCTGATAATCAGAATATAAGTTTGCTTTTATTAAAATATACCTAGTCAGGTCATAAATTCTGTCACATGTTTAATGTAAAATAATTATAACAAGTTTATTCATTATGTAACCAGTCATATACCAAAATGAACTTAACAAAACATAGATTCTTATGACATTAAAGTTTATTCAAAATGACCTCCGTGATTTTGAATACAGGCCTTCAATCTGCGCGGCCAGTCGTCTATCGCAGCACGAACGAGGTCCATGTCAATATCGGCGGCTGCCTTAATCAAGGATGTCTTGAGTGACTCCAAATTGGGATGAGGCTTTGAGCACGCCTTTTCCTCCAAGTGTTGCCATATCTTGTAATCTAACGGATTCAAATCTGGACTGGAGGAGGGCCAGTCTTCGTGCCGGATGAAGTCGATTTCACGCGCCGCCAGCCAGTCTTGTGTGCTCTTCGCTCTATGAGCTGGCGCCGAATCTTGTTGGAATACCCAGTGCCTGTTATTGAACATGGTATGAGAAACAGGTTCCACAAGGTTCGTCAGGACTGTATTTTGATACACAACAGCATTCGTTTTTACACCTTTCTCACAAAAATGTACCTCTGTTAAGCCCCAATAAGAAACTCCCAACCAAACCATGAGCGAGGATGGAAAATGACCTCGTTGGACACGCGGAATACGGTTGCTCGCTTCTTCACTACTGTGTGCGTACACCTTATCATTTTGTTTGTTGTAGCTCTCTTCTACGGTAAACATTTTTTCATCCGAAAAAAGAATTTCCTGATATTTTTTTCCCGCGTACCGCTTCAACAAAGCGCGGCATCTCTTCAGTCTCAGGTCCATTAGACGAGCATTCAAACGATGTCCTGTTTTTCTTCGATATGCCCGAAGCCCTAAGTCTTCATTTAACACCCTTTTCACCGTGGTTCTGCTTAACCCCATCTGAAGGGCCAACAGTTTCTGCTTACGTTTGGGATTTCTTTGAATTCGTGCCTTCACAGCTTTTATCACTGCTGGAGTCCTAACAGACCGAGGGCGACTACTTCTTGACCTGTCATCTACACTAGAGTCTTCATTGTATCGTTTGATGGTACGATAACCGAATCTTTTGGTTATATTCAAATTTTTCAGTATGTTAAAAATTTGAATTGGCGCGTAACCGCAACGATGCAACGCAATAACTGCAACACGGTCTTCTTTAAGCGTCCACTCCATATTTAATAATGAGTAAAATTCTAAAAGTATACATTTTTATTTTCATGAACAATTCGAAATTCGAATTCAATAAACTTTTTTGTGGCCAGCATTCTAAAAGAAAAGTTTTTACTGTGTGACAATACTTATGACCTGACTAGGTATAATTTATTAAATATACTTTTTGGAACTCACATTTTGGGTTCTACATAGGGGCACAGGGTCCCTATTAGAACTGATTAATTAGGATTTTGAGTGAAAGCCACATTCTCGTCGTTCGACTCTCAACGGAACACACTTCCCATCGAACGACCTGCGCACCGACGTCCAGCTCTTGGGCTTGACTCCTGCCGTCGTCTGGCCTGCGACGTCAGGGGAGTACCTCGCCAGAAAAGGAACGTAATCAGGGCTTTGAACCCGAACTTTTAAATGCCTATCATTGTTATAGAACAGCAGATAGGCTGACGGCCCACTTGATACTAAGCAGTCACCGTCACCTATGGTTGTTTGCCACGCCAGGCACACCGTTAACACGCTGCCGTTCACATAGGGGTTCTGGGACCTAGGTCATATAAGAACACAAGATTATTATGGCGACATATTTGTAGACCTAAGGATTATTTCTTAGACACTTGGCCCTTATATAAAAAAAATATTGCGATATCTTCATTTAATATAAAGTTTTGAGAAAGATGTGTTTTCTTGTTGCGGGGAAGTGGGGGTAAGCGGTGTAGCGCGCATGCGTACGAAAAATCCCATTTTTACGATTTACTTTTTTGTTATTCGAACAGCAAAGCTGGCGGGAACGGCTAATAGAAAATAAAACTTAAATATATCACAATAAAAAATTTATTCTCTATATAACATAACGGACCGTAACCGTAGAATGAATTCTGTATAATACACTGTATATAGCTATACATTGCTTGGCGACACCGCTCCCTTATTTCTATACTGTGAGCAAAACGAGCGATGTACCAACCAGGCGGTACTTGGTGTTGAGACTAGTTTTATTATGACCGCTTATGCCAGAGATCCCCAGAGACGTGGACTCACCATAACCATAATATAAGATGGCATGACATTTAGTATATTAAAAATTTAATAAAATAATAACATATTGGGACATTACACACAACACCATCTAACCCATACTAAGTTGCATAGCACTTATGTTATGGGTACTAGACAACTGAAATACTACATTATACTTTGATCCTCCGTGACCTTCGCAAGCGTATTGACGTGCGTTAGCCATTACGCCAGGAAGTTGTCGAATGTTAAATTATAGATATAGAAATAATTTTTTTTATTATATAATGTAATATTTAGTAAACATCAATTTGAGAACCTCTGACATAAAAGAAAACTTTAACAGTTAGTATTCGAATTAATATACGTAGAGTAAAAATTATTATATTGTACATTACAGTACAAGGTCTTACAAAAATGAGTTCCTTAAAATGTACAAATAATTTCATTTATATAAAGTAACAGGTTCTAAAACTAAGTAATGTTTATGGTTAAATTAATTTGTTAATAGAAAATACCATAATGTCTTTAAAATCAAGCAATTTAAAATATATAATTTTATATAGATATATAATAAAATCCACCATAAAACTGTATTTGTATGCATTATACGTCCTATCGGATCAAAAATCAAATATCTGAAACACCAATAATTACCCTAATGAACCTGAGTTTAAATCGAGTGACTTTTAAATTAAAAGTGACAAATAAGAAAATAATTTAAATGAAAAAAAAATTATTCATTACACATGCACAATAAGATTTTAATGATAATGGATTGCATGTAAATTTAGGTCTGTATAATATAAATTAATATTTACATATTTTTATTTATTACTAGGATTAAAAGAACAACACAATTAAGCCATATAGAATAATTCTCAAACTATATATATATAATATACATATAAACAAATTGATAACTTTTTACTTGTGAAGGTAGTTTTTAAATAAACGATTCAATGGATTCAAACACCAAGTACCGCGCTTTAATCGTAAAAAGATGTGATGTAGTCCTTTACATGAAGTCATCGTAATCGTCATCGAAATTTCCATATGTATCGTATTGGTTAAGATGCGCCTGAAAATAAATAAATTTGTTAAAACAGCCTCTAATATCTCACGGCAGGCTCGGGCCTTCCCGTAGTAGCAACGGACAGTTTACCCTCCACGCTTATCCAAAGCTAGTTCATACAATGAGTATCATCAATCAGATTCCTTATTAAGGAATTGCAATCTATTTTTTGAGGCTATATGGTGCAAGCCTTCTAATCTCATGACACTTAGCTTAAGAAAATACTTCCCTAGAAACCAGCATTCAAAACTTTCATAAACAAAAATTGATTCCTAATTTAATTTAACAGGAGAATGTTAAATATTAACACATTTTTTTAAAAGAGATACTGTTTTGTATAACAATTTATTTTGAAATTGTCTTGGGATATACTATATTAGGGTTGCCAACCGTCCTGTTTTCCCAGGACATGTCCTAGTTTTTGTGATGTCCTGGATAGTTTTTAAATAGCATCCTGTTTTTTAATATTCAAACACTTATTATTAAATAATATTTGTAACTAACTTGTTATCCTCCGTGCAGAGGCGGAGTAAGAATAACCTCTGTGGCTGGTCGACCTATCGTAAAAGGCTACATAACCACTCTGGCTATGTGGTAGGGTCACAAGCCCCTCTAGATGGCTACTATCCTTGGTTTATAAGTATGCCGCCATAATAATCTTGTGTATGTCTACGGGACAGCAGCGTATTCGCGGTGCCCCTAGCGTCGCAAACATACATAGACGACAGTAACTGCTTACTATTAAGTGGGCCGTCTGCTGTTCCGCAACAGTAAAAAAAACTAATTCTAACTAAACCTACTTAAGTATTGCAACTCTATTACTGCGTCCTATTTTTAAACTAAATTGTCCTGGATTTTCCAACATCATATCTTAGTTTTTTAAATTTGGGGTTGGCAAACCTATACTATATGCAAATTAAAGATACTTCAAATTGTTTATAAATATTCATTTCAATTCATTTATCAAATTTTATCAATACAAACTTGACCTATCACCATTATGTAAACTATTTTATATAGAAAGATATAATATCAAAAATAAAATAGAGATAAGTACAGTATAGGAAAGATATGTGATTCGAGTGACTCATGTTTCTTTCATCATTTTTTAAATTGTAATAATTTTCTTAATCATATAGAGAAAAGAATAAATAATAAGTTGCAAAAGTGGTGCTACTCTTTAAGTGAAACTCCTTTAGCACCGTTGTGATTTAAAAAGCGAAAAAGCGACACCAAACAGAGAAACATATTCGTAAATAGGATTTAATCAGCGGGTGAATGAGATAGAATACAATTATACAGTGCTCTCTCATAGGCTACTTTTCTGAAGTTTCACTTCTGCCGTGTGTGAATTTTTTTAGTGGCCTAATGGATAATAATTCTTAGATCATAGACATTAAAAGAGATTTCTATCACTAATAAAAATCAAATATTATCATGTATCCATGTAATATCCTAAGCTAAACTTAGGATAAGGTATGGCTTGGTATCTTATATAAGTATGGCGCCATAATAACCATATGTTGTGTTCCGGCATTACTGACTCAGGTTCTGGTACCCTTATTAGGGCAGCAGCGTGTTCATGGTGACTAGTTTCATAAATATCCATAGGCCACGGTAACTACTTCTATTAAGTGGATCGTCTACCTGTCTGCTGTTATCAGCAATTAAAGCAGCAGAGTTTGTGTTATGGATACTGGACGACCAATGTAAGTAAGAAAATACATAACCTGAATCAGAATGCTGAACACAAGATGTTGACAAACAAGCTTAAAAGTAAAAACACATTTCACTTACATTATCACCCTCAACTTTTAACTTAGCCTTTCCCTTGCCTTTAGATGGTTTTTTGCTTTTATCACTTTTCTCAGATTTTTGCTTTTCAATATATAAATTGTCTACTGACATCTTTATCCTTTTAATATCAGCCGATGACACTGAAAAGAAAAAAATACCTTTGATTTATGTGTTGCCAAAATAGAAAATTATTAAACAGGGAACTTTCAAAAATAACAATTTAAAACACGTTTATTGTACTATTGTAATCAATAGTCTAAAAACTTAATTTGTATAAATCCGCTTTGGGGGCACACGCAAAAGCATATCCCTCCAACCCCTTCATGCAATAGATGAACACTGGGGTAGTTTTAGTGGATATATCACCAACTTCCCTTGTCAACTGTAGCTGGGTAGTTGTACAAGTTGTGTATGAAGCTTTTCTACCTCAAAATACAAAAAATGGTCCATACATGCTTTAAGGTAAATATTTGGATTAAATTTATAACATTTTATTTCAAATCCCTAGCCTAACCCTAATGGTGTGGCACTGAAGTAAAAGTTTAGCGTTAGCTGGAATGATGATTATCTTTCTAATCCAATGTTCAACAATTAAAAAGCATGTTTTTCAATAGGTTTGGCTGATTCCTGATATTTAACACGGGTATATATTTCTGCATTTCTATTTGCATCAATGCTCTTTCCAAACAAATCTTACAATATAAAAAGTTAATTTCTACTCACTTTGAACAATAATATTTCTAACAAGATCATCTATGAATCCAGGAAACTCCTCTTTAGTTTTGTACAGATTTATTCTCTTAGCTAGAAGTTCCGCAAACTCCGTGAACTCCGCCTTGTTCGTAGGATGGAAGCTGTCCAATTTACCACCACCACCTTCTGATACACCTACAGAATGGTCGTATATTATATTAAAAGCTAAAATTAAGGCTATAGTTCCCAAAGGCGCCGCACTGGCAAGTTTGACTAATAGTTCACGGAACAATGACCAAAAGTCGATCCTGCTACGTCTTTGTAGACAGTATGTCGTTGCTGCCGCCGCTGGCCATAACATCACGGCCAGTATCGCAAAGGTGGCCGCCGTAGGGCATAAAACAGTGAGGCCACATAACCACGTCGACTTCCCCCCCGGAGTTCTGACGTGGTAGGTACTGTTTCCCCCGTATCCAAAAAAAAAATCATTTGAGTTTTACCCTCCAATAACAAGGTGGATTGATTAGTTCTGCGTTATATGAAAATTCGTATGTCTCCATATAACGCAGTATGTACAAATCATTCATGTTTAACTTTACTCCTTAACTCTCTAAACCTGTTTTAAATAGAATTTTATATGAACACAATTTGGAAAGGTGTGTGAAATTTATTATAAAGTGTACAAATCATTATAATGATGATCTCACTAAAAGTTGACAAGAATGACCTTGACCTACGCTCAACAATGTTTCCTACGGCAAGTTACAATGGTGTAATTTAAAGTTTTAGTTTATATTTCTTATTTTTTTATGGTATGTTAATGCCCCTAGACTCAAGATCCTTAAAATTACAAATTGTCATGGCCATAGAATAGTGATGGATCTCAGATATATCAAACTTTACAGGGCAGCCACAAGTGTCATTTTACTATGAGCACCTCAAATCAAATCTGAAATCTAAAATTCATATAATTTTTTCTTTAATCATCATCATCTCTGCGTTAATTCCCGGTTGCAGCCCAAACTCTCGCTTCGGCGCCCGGGGTCCGCTTTCCGACTTTTTCTTCTCCACTTCGCACGGTCTTCAGCATCCCTGGTAGTGAGCCCATTGGCACGCATATCACCCTTTACTACGTCAAGCCAGCACTTTTTGGGTCTACCCCTCCTGCCGGGGCCCGGCGGAGGCGGCATGGCCAGACATTTGTTACCCACGTAAGCATCCGGTTGCCGCAATACGTGGCCGTACCAACGGAGCCGACACTCTTGCAATTTATCCGCAATGTCACGGACATGAAGACTGCCGCGAATGCGGGAGTTCCTAACGCGGTCCTTCCGCGTCACTCCACACATCCACCGCAGCATATTCATCTCCGTGACACGCAGCTCCTGCTTGTGTCGCTCTAACACCGGCCACGCTTCACAGCCGTATAAAAGGACAGGCCTAATGATGGTTTTATAGACCTGTCCCTTCAACTTTACCGGCATCTTGGGGTCACAAATGACACCAGTCACCTCACGCCATTTGGCCCACGCGGCAGCAATGCGTGCCTTGACGTCACAATCGATGTCACCGGATGCATGAAACACAGATCCCAAGTATTTCACTCGGTCCGTGCGCTCGACCGTGTTGCCGTCTATGCGTACGGGTGTGGGATCTGTGGAGTTACAGGCCAAGTACTCGGTCTTCGCCACATTGAGCTTCAGACCACCGTTCTCAAGCGACTCCTTCCACGCCTTCACACGTCGCACCAGCCTACCCCTGTCTGAATCTGTCAGCGCGATATCATCAGCATACATGAGCAGCCACGGGGGTTGTTCATGTGAATTTCTGATGCTGTCTGACAATACGTCTAATACCACGCTAAACAGAAACGGACTAAGGACGGATCCTTGGTGCACCCCGACGGTGATGGGGAAAGGTTTTGTATCGCCAACAGCGGTCCGAACTACGGAATCGGAGTCACGGTACATGTCTCGAATGATGTCAATATAGGCCTCTGGAATCCCTTTGGACCGCAATGCCCACCAGATTATCGCCCGAGGAATACAGTCGAAGGCCTTCTGCAAGTCGAGAAACATGCAATGCAGAGGCGTATTCTTCGCCCTGTATTTCTCCGCGACAGTCCTTAGGGCAAAAACAGGGTCCATTGTCCCGTGACCAGGGCGAAACCCATATTGACATTCCGAGACAGTGCACTCCTGTCGAATCCGAGAGTCGATAACCCTTTCGAAGAGCTTCATGGTGTGGGACATGACCTTGATTCCTCGGTAACTACCGCACTCCTGCACCGACCCCTTGCCTTTAAAGACTGGAGTAATGATACTCAGTCTCCATTGGCTCGGGATCGTACCGGTGAGGAGTGTCCGGTTAAACAGGTCGGTTAAGATGCCCACACCACGAGAGCCCATTGCCTTCCAGGCTTCGATGGGGACTCCATCGGATCCAACAGCTTTCCGATTCTTCATGCGGCGGAGACAATTCTGGACTTCTGCAGGCGTTATCAGTGGGACTAGTCCTTGATTCGGAGGAAGATCTGGCGGCTGCACCTCTTTGTGCTGCGTGTTCAGCAGCTCGTGGAAATACGAGCGCCATCTCTCCTTCACCGCGAGGTCCTCGCATAGCAGGTTGCCCATAGGGTCTTTTACACAGCGGCACTTGGAAATGTCCTGTGCCGCTTTGACCCTGGAGCGCGCCAACTTATAGATGAGCTTCTGCCCCTCAGACGATTCCAACTTATCGTAAAGTGGTTGTAAGTGGTCTCGTCTGGCTCTGGCAACAGCTCTTTTAGTGGCGCGCTTAGCTACCCGGTATGCGTCGCGATCTTCAGGAGATCTGGACGCTTGCCACTTCTTAAAGAGGGCTTTCTTCGCTCTAGTCTCCCTCTGGACTGTGTCGTTCCACCACCATGTCTCTTTGTCACACTTGCGACCACCCTTAGACACCCCAAGCACCTCCTTCGCCGACCCAAGGATAGCCGCCTGAATCTTGTCCCAGTAAGCCTGAACTGGTTCGCCCATACTACCGGCGCACTTGTCACCGACGGCTAAGGCGAACTCCTGGGACGTGACTTCATCAAGCAGCCACCACCTGATTCGGCGCTGTACGCGCTCGGTATGCGTGTCTTTAGGCTTAGCGCAGAGGTCCATGACTAGAAGACGATGTTGTGCAGTGAGACTCTCACCGGGTATGACCTTGCAGTTGGCCACTTTGCTGATGTGGTGTCTCCTAGTGAGTAGGAAGTCGATTTGGGTAGCATTCCTCCCGCTCCTGTAGGTGATGAGATGCTCGGGTCTCTTTTTGAAATACGTGTTCACGATAGCAAGGTCGGCAGCCGCACACGCATTGAGGATGTCCTCCCCTTCTGTGTTGCGACTACCGTACCCAAATCCACCGTGAACACGCTCAAATTCCCCACATTCATCACCCACATGACCGTTCAGATCACGCCCCAAAACGATCCCCTGTGATAATGGGATTCCACGGAGCACTTCTCCGAGTAGATTCCAAAACGCTATTTTATCGGCGTCGTCACAACCGGCCTGTGGCGCATAGGCACTTATCAAGTGGGTAACTACCCCATCGATAAGCACCCTAACGACCATAAGCCGGTCGCTATGACGTTTCACTTCCAAAATGTCGTTCTGGAACTCCTCCGAGAGCACTATGGCAACCCCATTCTCCCCACCAGGTGCACCTGTGTAGATCAGCTTGTAGCCATTCCCAATGAACCGGGATCTGCTGGCCTTCCACCGAGTCTCCTGCAGGAACGCCACGGCCACCCTCCGCCTGGAGAGCACATCGGCCAACTCTCTCGCGCGTCCGGTTAGCGTGCCTATGTTCCACGTTGCGAAGCGGATCTTTCGAGATGTTTGGGCTGCGCGAGTTGGGGCTAGCGTCGTTAGCCGTGCCCGCCCATGACACGGTAGCCCTTGTCCACTTCTCACAAGAGCCGGGCGAAGCTCTTGCGCGCCGTTATGCGGCGGCGCCCTAGCCCTTAGCCGATCTCGTAATCTTTCTCTGTCCATGTTGATTTGGCAGATTTGGCTTTTACGGGGGCGACTGCCGTCTGACCCCCCAACCCCAAAAGGAAAGCCGTCGTCAGAGCCTCGTCCGTTATTCAGCAGGGTGCGCCGACTTGCAGGTGAGGTTGACTTGGGCCCCGAAGATGTTGGTAGGGCCCCTTACACCCCGATTATAATTTTTTCTTTAATATTGCAATTATATTTAGACTATGTCCAAGTATTGTAAAAGGTAAAATTTGTATTTTTTTAAAATCTGACAGTATTCTATGATCATAATGAAACAGTAGAATGTCTGTACATCGAAATTTTGTAAGGAAACATTCAACCTGTAGGGGTTATTTTTTTTCCAAGGAATTTTGAAATCCTGGTTATAAGAAACTTTAGAAAAATACTTTACCCGAAAGTAGTTTTCAAATGAAAATAAAGATAATTATAGAATGACTTATTAATAATGACATTTGGTGGAACTACTTATCATTTGTACAACTCTTAGGAGATTAAATAAAAAAAAAAAAAAGAATCGAGTTGTAAAGATTGCAAAATCAAATACTGCTACAATACGTTCGAAATACAGAGGTCCAATTTATTTTTTCAAGTTATGGAGGGAAAATAAGTACTGGATTTACTTTTAGGGACCAACTAATTATCTCAACTCCTAGAGTTCAGATTTCATGCAAGAGGTTCAGAGGGTTGAACGGAAGAGAACAACACATTTGGTGTTTTCGAGTTTGGGAGGTTTTCAACTTATCAAGATTCTACCGTAGTATTATTTTTCTTTGCATAGACATATTTGTAATTTTGTCCTACCAAATGTTTCCATGGCAAGTCTCAAATCTGATTCCTCTTGTAACTTCTGCTGGCGAAGTTTTTCGGCTAACTTCTCCTCTGGGGTCATGTTCTCCATTGCCTTTTCTAACGCCATGCGTTCTGCCTTTTCACGCTCAAGACGCTGCAAGATAAAGTTCGAAATGATTATATGCTCATGTAACAAGGCTCACACTCTTGTAGTCACTGGGATGATGGTGTAAGAATTATCTTGGGCACGAGGGATAGTATTGATGGAAGCAGGTGTGGAGCATGAGAAGTGTAGACGGCACTGGCTTTGTCAATCACAAATGCTTCAGAACTAAATTTTGATTGAGATTCAAAACTTTAAAATAGCTTATAAATTTCATACATACATTCATATACTCATATCATAGACAAAAGGGAAAATGTAGTTCAATGAACATTTAGCTTATAGTCTGCCAATTTGAACATATGAACATTGCAAAACCTGGATTGTAGATCTATTTTGTAACTATATGTAAACACTATTCACACAAATAGGCAAGAGTAAATTAATTCACCATTTTCTTTATGCTTAAGCAAGATGTATTTTAAAAAATACAGATAAAAACAATTTCAAAGTTTCATTCCTTGTTATTGTCAAATGTCAATTTTTACATTCAATAAGACCAAAGTGAATATAATCACTTAAACATAAATAAATATTTTGTGATAATTCACACAGCGCCTTACTTTCTACTTGGTAAGCCCCAAGCCCATCTGGATGGCGACCACCTTTGGTCTTAAGTATGCTGTCATAATAACTTTGTCTTGTGTTACAGCATTAGTGACCTAAGTTCCTGCAACCTTATGGGACAGCCAGTGGCGTAGCTACCTAGGGGCTAGGCGGGGCAGTGCCCCGGGACCCTCAAGCTCAAGGGGCCCTCAAATCCTTACCAGAAATTTCGATCGAACTTAAGTTTTGGAAATTTCTCCCATTTTCAAAATAAATATGACAGGTTGCAACCCCGCTTTAATCATGACAACTCAGTTGAGAGAAATTCAAAAGTTATGCCTAGGAAATTCCCCTAAATTCTTTCTGTAGGTTGGCAGTGTTGTCAGTTTGACGGATATGTGCGTTTTATTATCTATATAATAAACCCTTGACTCTTCTCTATTTCGTTTTATTACCCAAACTTACACCAAGCATTAATTGTAATACATGTTGTTACTGTTTAATATTTTTATTACCTGCCCTGCAGTGTACAAAAAAGAGCTTAAGTAGCTTAGCATTTTTAAAGTATTTGTATATTTCATATTTTTATTTGGTAAAACCTAATAGCAGTGGGGCCCCATTTTTTAATTTGCCCCAGGGCCCTTGGTTACCTAGCTACGCCACTGGGGACAGCAGCATGTTCATGACGCCACTGGCATTGCAAACACTCATAGGCGACGGTAACTGCTAAATTCTAAGCGGGCCGTCAGCCTGTCTGCTGTCGAACACAAGGTTATTATGGCGGAATGCTTATAGACCAAGGGTGGTTGTAATCCAGACAAGGTTGGAGCCTATCACCTAGCTTGGCTTGTTTAGCGCCTTTTACAACATGCCGACCCTTGCCACAAAGGTCAGTATTTTTTCTCCACCCCTGCACAGATATAAATTCTAAACCAATCTCGAATCCTCTTGAACACACACAAAAAATATCAACAAGGTTCATCAAGCCATATAGCTTGGTATCTCCCTTTAAGGATAAAATCCGAAATGAGGAGAGATAGGAGAAAAAACTAAGTTACGGACATAGCTCGCCAAAAATGCTTGTTGAAATGGCGATGGGCTGGACATGTTGTCACATGTCCGGCAGCCGTTGGAGTAAGCTAGTCCAAAAGTGGAGACCGCATCTTGGACGCACTCCAGCCAGGTGGACCGTTGATATTAAAAAGCAACCTTTTTGTAGTAGTAGGTTTTGTAGGTAGTGTCTGGATGAGAAAAGCGGAGGATTGGATGTTATGGAGTGATCTTGGGGGGGCCTATGTCCAGCAGTGGGCGACGTAAGGCTGTGCTGCTGCTCTGTGTGAATTGTCACAGTATATTAACATACACACAGATACATTTTCAAGATGGAGACCAATATATTATTTGAAAACTAAGATTTATTGTTTCAAAGGCCTGTTATAAAAAGTTTTGATTTATTTAGTTCATCATTGTCAGCTATTCATTGTCCACTGCTAGACGTCTAGGTCTTCCCAAGTTTGTGCCATAAACTCCCGTCTACCTTCTCATCTGCTTTTCCCATCCAGTCACTTTGTGCAGGTCACTAATTAAAACTCTAATTATATATAAATAATAGTTTGATCATTATAACAAAAGTATGTAGGTAAGTATCAATGAGCAAATAAGCTATTTGATAATAGGCAAACATTTTAATTATTACTGGTATGATGACACAGAAATTGTAAATCTAATGACATAAGAATTCTATTGTCTTTTACTGATGACAAATTCATATGATGGAAATTGCAGGATAGTCATATATACATTTGTTCCACATAAGTAAATCAATCCCTCGATTTACACTTAAGATAGATTCCTGACAAAGGTGTATAAAAAAAAACTCTGATTTTGATATGTAAGATAATGTATAATAAACTCCCAATAGTACTCCATTTAGTTACTTATTTGAGGTAAAGAAAATTAGTTCTTTTCCTTCTCATCATGATCAATCAGTCATATTGAATATAAGCAGATGTGTTGAAGATAGGTTGGTGCGCAGGGTGCTAGAGTACTTCCAGCGGAGAGCCCATTTTCTTTTATATCTTATCCATGCAGGGGCGAAGAAAGAATACTGACCTCTACGGCAGGGGTCGGCCTGTCATAAAAGGCGACAAAACAACCCACCCTAGGTTTATGGTAGGGCCCCAAGCTCATCTGGATGACGAACACCTTTGGTCTTAAGTATGCCGCCATAATAACTTTGTATTGTGTTCCGGCATTAGTGACCCAAGTTCCTGTACCCTTATAGGACAGCAGCATGTTCACAATGCCACTGGCGTTGTAAACACCCATAGGCGACTGTAACTGCTAAATTCTAAGCAGGCTCCTGCTGTCAGCCTGTTTGCTGTTCCTCAACAATAATAAAAAATACTTTGGCAAGGTAAATCTATAAATAATCTAATATTTTCTGATGAGTGAACTGAGATTTTAATTTAGTTTAATTTAATTCAGTGTTAGTTAGTTTAATTCAGTGATTTTTCATAGTAAATTTGTAATACATTATTTGCTTTATGCCATGTGATGTGATTTTGTGCCAATATACTATTATTATAATTCCATCATAATAATAGTACTCACTCCTAATCATTGGTATTACAACTGCAGACTAATCCAGAGGTTCAAATTCCATGGTGGCATGCACCTCTAAGTTTAGATAAGGGCCAAGTGTCTATGACATAAAATTTAGAAATTTTAATTTAAAGCTATCCAGTAGTTTTGCCGTGATGTGTGCACCATTGCAGACCTCTTTCATTTTATTTATAATATCCGGATAACCGAGCTTTGCTTATTTTTTTTATAAATTGTGTATTTTGGAAATTAACAATTGATTTTCTTAGTCTAACCTCAAAGCAAACACTCATTAACTTCGTGTTACTTAACAACACCATCTGCTGGAATAGCTTTAGTGTTGTTGTCGTTAAAGCAATTTAAAAAAAATAGTATTATTCGCCGATAGATGTCAGGAAGTCATTTTTCAGTTTAAATTGGGGCTACTCAAACGGCACCTTTTGACATTTTCTAGAAATGATTCCTAGCTAGATCGATTAATCGTCCCCGAAACCCCCCGTATACTAAATTTCATGAAAATTGTTGGAGCCGATTCCGAGATTCCAATTATATATATATAATATACAAGAATTGCTCGTTTAAAGATTTATGATAGATGATTGCTATGTGCAGGCGATGGTTAACATCATGAGGAAACCTGCATGGCAAAATCACTAGTGTTTGTATATTGTCCATTTCCTCTCGATCAGAGCCCAGAAGTAGGATGGTATGAGCTGCTATTATTATAATCAGTTCATTTTGAATACATGTTATTTATATATGTATTATTTAAAATCAAATATTTCTCACTACTAAATACAGTTCTGAAAGTGGATTACAAACATTTTCTTAAGTATACTCCCCGGCACGTAACTTGGCAAGAGTCGTTAGATGCGCACAAGTCGTTTTTTAGGTGTCTTTGGTTGTCAAGCGGGACGCGGGGAATGATGTAGCACCGTTCCGAGCGCGCGATTGGTGCGTCAGTCTACCCTTGCTTTCGGCATTGTGTCTACGTTCCATTCGCTCCCGATTACACTTGCGTGCACTAAAGTTGCACTAAAGTTGTACCCTTTGTTTATGTTGAGTTTTTGTTAAGAGTTGTTATTACTGTTATTGTTTTAAATTTAGTTTTTGTTACGAGTATTATTGTTTTAAATTTGATTGCAATGCCAGGACCAAATACCATTTTACGCAGACATGCCAGAAAAATGGTTTATGATGTGTACTGTTTCATGGAGAAAGAAGCTCAAACTGAGAAAGAGATAGTAAAACGGACTGCAGAAGCTACCAAAACGTCAGAAAGGACAGTCAGACGTATAGTCAAAGAAGGTAGAAGTTCCGAATTCCTCACTATCTTTAGGACACCAGGAAAAAAAAGGAACAAAACAAAGCCGATTACAGAGATCGATACTTTTGACCAGTCTGTAATAAGAACCTGTGTGCATAATTACCACATCACTAATAAAGAGCTGCCCACAGTAGAAAAGCTACAAAAAAAATTAAAAGAAGACATCAATTTTAATGGCTCTGAACGCAGTTTGCGCAGGATTCTGAATAATTTAGGTTTCCGGTGGAAAAAAGCCGAAAACAATAGAAAAATTCTAATAGAAAAAATTAACATTAGGTTGCTAAGGATTGAGTTCCTTAAAACACTTATTAAATATAGGCAAGAAGGAAGACCTATTATTTACACAGATGAGTCATATGTTGATTCATCTCATTCAGGTATGTAACAATTACCATACTTTGTTCCCGCATATTTGTATCCTGTGAAATTGTTTGGACGTTGAAAGAGACACACTTATGAAAATTAATCATTATTATATCTCTTATTACAGGTTCTAAAGCGTGGTCAGATGGATCATCAAAGGGGCTTAAAAAACCAATTTCGAAAGGACAAAGAATTGTGATAGTGCACGCTGGATCTGAAGCTGGATTTGTTCCTAATGCGCTGCTCTTATTTAAAGCGGGAACAAAATCTGGCGACTTTCATGATAACATGAATCATGAAAATTATACCAAGTGGCTTCGCAGCCAACTTATACCTAACCTGCCGCCAAATGCGGTGTTAGTAATCGACAACGCATCATACCACAACAAACAGTACGATCCTGCACCTACCTCGAATGCCAAGAAAGCGGACATGCAGAGGTGGTTGGCGGAAAATAACATAGCATACGAAGAGAGTATGCTCAAACCTCAGCTATATAAATTGATTAGACTGTATAAAGAACAACACAAGAAATATAGTATTGACCAGATACTTGCAGAACATAACCATAGCGTCCTGCGATTGCCGCCGTACCATCCGGACCTAAATCCTATAGAAATGGCATGGGCGGCAATCAAAGGATATGTAGCCAGCAAGAACATTACATGGAATGCAACCAGTGTGATGGGCTTAGTAAAGGAGAAAGTCTCATTGATGGGCGCCGATGAATGGTCGCAATTATGCGGAAAAGTAAAAAAAATTGAGGCTGACTACATCCAAAGTGACCATATAGTCGATTCAGTCACTGAACGTTTTATTGTTTACGCCAGTGACGACAGTGACTCTCCCAGCGACGAGAGTTATGTCGAGGATGAGGAGCCAACTCCTTCCACCAGCTCAGGTGCTACGATAAATTTAATGGAAGGGGTAGCACTATTAGAAAACGACAGTGACGACGGCGACACATAATTTTTAATATTAAGTATATTTTTTAAACTAAACTTCTTAACTTTTAATTGTATTTTATTTACAACACCTAATACACTTCACGAATTCCTCTCTTTTCTTTAACTTTCTTCTAAACAGACCTGATTAAAAATAAATTATGGCAATAACCGTAGAAAAATGCGGGCAATATAAGTGACCATTTTTTTGTTGCATTAAGTGCACTATGCGCGACCTTACCCCCACTACGCCAAAACCTTGCCAACTTACGTGCCGGCTACTATAACTTCCAAGATTCTCTGTAATGTTATAGAAATTTGTTTTCACACATTAAAGACTATGTAACACTATGCTATTGATGCAACAATAAAATTAGGTAATACACGAAACAGCTGTTTTCATGGTCACAATATGTTGAGTACAAACCTCTTTTTCAGCTATCTTGTCCTGGATTTTCTTCTTGGGTTTCGCCGGAGGAGGAGGCGCCTCGATTTTCTCATCATCTTTCTTCTCTTCTTCTTCATCCTCCCAACTTTCCTACAAAAAAGAACATGACGTCAACACTTGTCGCATTGAGGTTAAGTATGCAATGCAGCTTTATACTACAAAAACGAATTGATGTAACACATTCCTAGCCCCAAAATAAACCATTTGGCACACGAAATATTACCTTGACGACTTCTTCCTCGTCTTCACCCTCCCATCTACTCGAAGTTGTCAACGTGGTCGGTAGTTTAGGCTCAAAATTATCCGCGTCTGCAAAGTACTTTATAATGAGATCACTTATCACAAACAATTAAAATACACATTATCATTGTGTTATAACACATACCCCACGACACATCCATGATTGGGAACACGCAATAGCACCAATCTATAACTTTTCACGTGAAGCAAAATCAGGCTCCGTCTAAGTTGCCCGCAAGAATGGCTTTTAATCACAAGATGTCTCCGGGGTCGACGGAGAATGCACAAACAATAATATCACTCTCAGTCGAATTTTGTCAAACCACCGGAACTTTTCTGCAAATACCGCGTACAGATTGAGCGAAATTTATTAAATGACATATTTTACGCGAATCTTCAACAATAGTATAATTAAAACTTGATAAGCAAAAATATGACTCCATTGCAGACGATAATTTCCGAATCACTAAAAATTTCAAGATGGCGGCCTGTTAATGTTGCCAGAATAAAATAATGGAAACATGACTTGTGGAAGTTGGCAAAATAACATTGGTAAGAAATGTCAATAGTTATACTATTCTCAAATAAACGAGACATTATAGTTTCTCCCTCAATTCAAGTCATAGTGCGCTTACAGCTTGCAGGCAGCAAGAGGCAAAACGCAATCACAGCAAAGTTTATTTATTTTTTAATTCAGCACAAGATTTATTAACTAAGAAGATGCATAACTGTATCATTGTGCCTTATAATAGATTTATTTAACTTAAACAGAGTACATGAATAGATTCGATTATTAAATGACCTAATCTTGACATGATTAATACATGACATGTTAAAACGCTTTATAAGTTCATTAAAAAGGCACGTTTACAACCGCGTTTAAATATTTAGTATTGTACACCATAGTAGAAACCGAATTGATTATACAAGAAATTAATAAAATAAATATAATCCTTTTATGTGATTGTTAATTTAACGATATATGGATGATGATTTTACTGCAATTTATGTACGTGTTAAATTAATTTGAATTAATTTTATTACTTTCGAACGTATGATTTTAAAGTTGTTTGATATAACCAACGCAATCAGGTGAGCTAGCCATATGTTTTCGACAAAGTCTGTCGTTAGAACATTGTATGAATTTTATAATGGGTCGCCAAAATATTCGTGTCGCTTTCTTTTAAAAAAGTACTAAATTTTACTTCAGGTTATTAACGGAAGCGTGGCAACAGCGTGAGTCATAAAATACCTATCTAGAGTATTATGGCTAAGCCCGCTGGTTCCTGAGTATAATTAAGATGTGTCTTGTCGTCCTTGAAAGAATTTTCTTTTTGATCTTATATTCCCAAGTTCGATGGGAAAACCGTCAGCCAGGCAGGCAGGTTGGATAGCCTTTTTATTGCCATGGAACACCAGCCTTTTTTTATAGCTAGAGTTCAGCAGACAGGCAAACGGCCCATCCTAACAGGTGGTCACCGTCGCCTATGGGTGTTTACAACATCAGGGGCATTACACACACGCTGTCGGCCTCAAAGAAATTTTATAACGCCTTTTTTGAAGAACCCCTTATCGTACCGCGCTGAGAAAACCTCAGCTGGAAGCTCATTCCAGATCCTGAGAGTACGCAACATGAACGTTCTTGAGAATCGTTTCGTACAAGAAAGAAGAGGCTCCAAGAAATGGGAATGAACACCCAGCCGATGGCAGGCGGTGCGATGGTAAAAAGATGATGAGGGCACCATTCTAAATAGCTCCTCAGAACACTCCCCGTTGTACAGACGGTAGAATACGCAAAGAGGCGCAAAGTCCCTCCGAAGTCCAAAGGTGTCTAGACCGTCTGTGAGTATGGGATCGTCCACAACACGAACTGCGCGCTGTTGGATGGAGTCTAGGGGATTAAGCTGACAGGCAGGTGCTCCAGCCCATAAATGTGAGCAGTACTCGATATGCGGTCTGACCTGTGCTTTGTATAGCACAAGCCGTTGCCTTGGACTGAAATACTGCTTGGACCGGTTTAGCACACCCAGCTTTTTGGAGGCAAGTTTAGCTTTGCCCTCCAATTTGTCCCCTAAACTGCACATCATTCGTGATGTCGACTCCAAGAATTGAAGACTTCAAGATGTCGAATTCAGACTTGCGACTTTAAGAGCACCGCTAACACGCTGACATACACGTAGGGGTACTGAAAACTGGGTCACGTTTGTCGGAACACAACACAATGTTATTATGTCGATATATTTAGCGACCGGGGTAGTTGAAATCTAGATGGGCTCGAATTCTTGCCACCTATATAGGATTGCTTGGTCACCCTTTTCGCCAGGCAGCCCCCAGGTCGTAAAGATCAGTGTTCTTACTGCGCTGTTGCACGAAGTGAACGCCCCTGCTTTGGGTATTCTAAGGTTTTTGGTAGAATACCTACCACAACTATAATTGTTTTTAATGTGAGTGATTAGAGACTGGATTTTAATGGAGCCAGTTCCGTGAGACCCCACGGCCTCGAGAAAAAAAGGCAACATTCCGTAATGTTGCCTTTCTTTTGTAACCTATGAGCTCAATCATTGGAGTCACCGATTTGTCGCTTTATTTGACGTCCTACGAACGATATCCATGACCACATTGATTTGAAAAATATTGAGTAATCAATAATTAAACTGAGATAAAAGTATAAAATGTCGAAACGGAAAATTGAAATATTTATTCAAATTCACAATGAGAAAGAGTTTGAAACTATCCTGAAAGAAAATGCCGAGGGGCTTATCTGTTAGTTTCTTGTTAGTAATGTACAGGTTATAATATAGTTAGTGGTAACTATTGTCCATGGACGTTTGCAACATCAGGATCATTATATGCCTACTTGAAAGAAGTCAACTATACTATATATAGACTTCACACAGTAGTTACTTAAATAATTGGGTATATTGCGCAGGCGCTGAAGTCTACAGCGAGTGTTTCGGTTCTTGTACCGCCCTTGACCGACTTTTCACGAAGATCAAGCTAGAATGGAGTGATGGAAAGCTTGTGTTGCTAAAGGTACATCTTATTATTATATTGTCTGTCATTTTATCATCTCTATTTGTACATGGACAGCCTAGGAGCCCAGGTACCTACGTTCTTACGTATTATTACTAATATGTAGTAGAACTGCTAATGACCATGTGACCACGTGGTCTTTTTACATCAGTGTTCTTCGCTTCAGTTTCTTGTTCGACTGTCGAATAATAGAAAAAAGTAATTCGAAAAAAGAGAAAGAGTCAACGGAATCCAAAAAGTAAGTCGCCTAATACTATCTACGAAAAATACCGCGTCGAATAGTCGCAGTCCCATCCCGCCATTCCAAATGTTCAGTAGTTTTGAAATGGTGGTGCGTCAAAGGAACCTCATTTTCTTTTATACATATATCCTCCTCCTCCAGTCGTAGTCCTCATATCTGAGGGTCGTGACCAACACCTTCCAATCTATCACGTATGGTTGTTTTCCATTGCTTCCTGTTCTCAGCGCCGTGTAGTGCCTCGTAGACGGATGTGTCTAGTGCGGTGCGAACTTGATCCGACCAACGTGTCGGACAACGGCCACGCGATCGGCTGCCCTCGACTTTACCGGTGACAACTAACTTTTCCAAGTTGTCATTGTCTTTTCAGGCAATGTGGCTGAAGTACTCCAGTATCCGTTTGAGACAGATGGTGGAAAGCCTCGTCCTTATCTTTAGTTGCTGGAGTATGGACACATTGGTTCGGAAAGCTGTCCAGGGTATTCGGAGCATGCGCCTCCAGCACCACATTTCGAACGCATCGATTCGCTTCCGGTCAGCTGACAGTAGGGTCCATGTCTCAGCCCCGTACATACATATATATATATATATATATATATATATATATATATATATATATATATATATATATATATATATATATATATATATATATATATATATATATATATATATATATATATATATATATATATATATACCTAGTCAGGTCAAAGTATTGTCACACAGTAAAAACTTTTCTTTTAGAATGCTGGCCACAAAAAAGTTTATTGAATTCGAATTTAGAATTGTTCATGAAAATAAAAATGTATACTTTTTGAAATATTACTCATTTTTAAATATGGAGTGGACGGTTAAAGAAGACCGTGTTGCAGTTATTGCGTTGCATCTTTGCAGTTACGTGCCAATTCAAATTTTTAACATACTGAAAAACTTTGAATATAACCAAAAGATTCGTTTATCGTACCATCAAACGATACAATGAAGACTCTAGTGTAGATGACGGTCAAGAAGTGGTCGCCCTCGGTCTGTTAGGACTCCAGCAGTGATAAAAGCTGTGAAGGCACGAATTCAAAGAAATCCCAAACGTAAGCAGAAACTGTTGGCCCTTCAGATGTGGTTAAGCAGAACCACGGTGAAAAGGGTGTTAAATGAAGACTTGGGCTTCGGGCATATCGAAGAAAAACAGGACATCGTTTGATTGCTCGTCTAATGGACCTGAGACTGAAGAGATGCCGCGCTTTGTTGAAGCGGTACGCGGGAAAAAAATATCGGGAAATTCTTTTTTCGGATGAAAAAATGTTTACCGTAGAAGAGAGCTACAACAAACAAAATGATAAGGTGTACGCACACAGTAGTGAAGAAGCGAGCAACCGTATTCCGCGTGTCCAACGAGGTCATTTTCCATCCTCGCTCATGGTATGGTTGGGAGTTTCTTATTGGGGCTTAACAGAGGTACATTTTTGTGAGAAAGGTGTAAAAACGAATGCTGTTGTGTATCAAAATACAGTCCTGACGAACCTTGTGGAACCTGTTTCTCATACCATGTTCAATAACAGGCACTGGGTATTCCAACAAGATTCGGCGCCAGCTCATAGAGCGAAGAGCACACAAGACTGGCTGGCGGCGCGTGAAATCGATTTCATCCGGCACGAAGACTGGCCCTCCTCCAGTCCAGATTTGAATCCGTTAGATTACAAGATATGGCAACACTTGGAGGAAAAGGCGTGCTCAAAGCCTCATCCCAATTTGGAGTCACTCAAGACATCCTTGATTAAGGCAGCCGCCGATATTGACATGGACCTCGTTCGTGCTGCGATAGACGACTGGCCGCGCAGATTGAAGGCCTGTATTCAAAATCACGGAGGTCATTTTGAATAAACTTTAATGTCATAAGAATCTATGTTTTGTTAAGTTCATTTTGGTATATGAATGGTTACATAATGAATAAACTTGTTACAATTATTTTACATTAAACATGTGACAGAACTTATGACCTGACTAGGTATATATATATATATATATATATATATATATATATATATATATATATATATATATATATATATATATATATATATATATATATATATATATATATATATTATATGTACATATATATTATAACCCAGTAAACTATGAAGATGATAGAGTATTCAGATGACGACTAATAGAGGAGAGTGGTAGGAGAGAACATGTTGTGCTGATCGGACCCCACATACTTTGGAGTAAGGGTAGGAAGAAAAATCCAGCGAATCACCGAGGGAGAAAGGCGAAAGAGTTTTGAAGAATGACTGTCATCATCATGTATGAGTTAAATCCCGTTTGCTAACCAAAGTTTCAAGGTCCGCTTTCTGACTTATTCTCCACAGTGCACGGTCTTCTAAATCCCTGGTCGATTGGCACACTCACCGTTGTCTATATCAGGCGAACACTTTTTTAGGTCTATGCCTTCTGCCCCCAGACGGAGGCATCATGGAGAGACATTTGTTCCTTGTATAAGTAGATAGTAGCTGTAAAAAAACATGCGGGGCAGTCCTTGGGGACTGCCGATAGAAGTGAAAACTAAATAACTTGTGAATTGTTTATAAAGAAGTGTTTATGATCAAGGATTAAAGTTTAAATTGGTCATTAACACTTCTTTACAAACCAAAAATTGTTCACCCAAAAAGTGCTTAACGCGCCTAAAGAAGTTTTTACTTCAAAAACTCAACTGTATTTCATTGTAAAAAAAGTCGCAATTCGAATAGATATACTTAAGTAATGCAATAATTTAAAAGTTACATTATAAAATAAACCTTCAGTAATTATTAATAAGGTTGGTATTACTGGAGCAGAACTCCGTCTTACGAATCTTACGAATTTTCGACCAGGACACGTGACCTGACGTGAGTTTAACATTTTTTACCCATCACAAAAAAGTGCACAACGCCGCTAAAGAAGTTTTCACTTCAAAAATAGTAATGCCCGTGAAAGCGACATCTCAGCAATTTATTTGCAATGCCAAAATTAAAGTGTATCGCTGTGTTCAAATTAACGCGTTCTCGACTTGATGCTGCTTAATAAAATGTTTGAATCTAAAAAAGCTAATTGTTGCGACAATATTGCACATTAAAAGTTATTATAACATAAATTATTCTTCATAACACAAATTAATAACAGATTAAAGGAAGGTTTTCTTAACTGGGTTGGGGAATAAGATGTTAGTGGCCCAAGTCGGTATCCTCTTGAGATACATACTATAGAGAGGATAATAACTTCGTCCTTTCTTAAGGCTCTTTGCTCAAAAACTTGCACGGAGGATGCTGATGAGATTAGATGCACGGTTTATTCTTGTAATACTCAGCAGAGTGTCTTGCATAAAAAGCTGACGGAATAAAACGCATTTAAAATGAAGTACCTAATTATAAATTATGCCGATTATAACTTACATATGAAACTCGTAAAATAATTATTGGTCTGATAAATTTGACATTAAAACATTTATAAAAATCACTAATAGAAGGCTCTTCTACTAGAATACATAGCCCATATTATCTACCCGAGTGAAGCTGGTTTGGGAAAAATAAGGTTTTATATACTGAAAAACAATGGCGACGGTTTCAGGTGCCGTGTGACAATATTACAGTATTAGAAAGATTTCGCGAACAGAGCGAACCAGTATACCTTTTTATTAGGGTAAGTGCCCTTCTCATTATGTTATAATGTTTCTCAAAAGGACTTCCTTATCTCATAGCTGGTGTACACTTGTGACGGATGCGTCTCTGCCGCAAGCTTTAATATGAAAAATTGTACTTTATTATTTCTTTCCTCTTTTTCTTCTTCTGCTAATAAACTGTAACAGGTAAATATGTCCATTTCTATCCCTCTTTCAAACAAAGTAAATAAAATTGTATTATCGATGTCTTTTTATAGTTAAGTTAAATTTAGGTCTGAAAATACAAGAACACATTGTATTTTACTTTTTTTTTTACTATATTTTGTAACCGAATATTTAGGAAGTATTTACGATTTATTACTAAAATTAAATGTTTTAATGCATACGCCATCTTTTAGCTTTGTTGGTTAACACCAGCCATTTTAAAGACTGTTTATTAATAGAAGTTATTTAGAACGATTCTAGATGTCACTATTAGTATAGTTGTACTTTTTTTTATGTATTATGTTTTTTTTCTGCGGCAATTATTCTACAACTAATATTATAATGCGAATGTTCAGCCATATCATCCCGATATGGCTGAACGGATGAAATTTGGCAAAAACAAATTCCATGCAAATAAAGTAGCGCTATGGCATAATTATTTCCCTTATATGATGCACTTTAGAAAAATATTCCTTGAATTTTTGGTGAAATTAGTTAACGTTGTTAACACGCTATAACCTATATATACTAATGTGAAAGGTAACTCTGTCTGTCTGTTAAATTTTCACGTCTAAACCGCTGAACCAATTTCGACGATTTTCGGTATAGAGATTAAACCTTGGAGAAGGACATTGACTACTTTCCGACGTAACGACGACGACTTTTATCCGTGCAGGGCGGAGAAAGAATACTAACCTCTGCGGCCGGGGTCGGCCTGTCGTAAAAGCCGACAAAACAACCCACCCTAGTTACGTGGTAGGGCCTCAAGCCCGTATGGATGGCGACCATCTTTGGTCTTAAGTATGCCGTCATAATAACCTTGTTTTGTGTTCCGGAATTAGTGACCCAAGTTCCTGTATCTTTCTGGAACAGCAGCGTGTTTGCGGTGCCACTGGCGTTGCAAACATCCATAGACGACGGTAACTGCTAAATTCAAAGCGGGCCGTCAGCCTGCCTGTTGTCCTACAGCAATAAAAAAAGTAAAACTGGAACTTGAATGGGTGAAACAGGGGCGAATAAAATATAAATAAACAAATCGCCTGTTAGAATGTTAGGAGCAATGCGTTTGTCGGGTCATAGTACTTACATGATTGTTGGATTATATTATTCATTTTATAAAAATATTTTTGCAGAAGTGCAAAGTATCAAAAGTATTTCGCGGCGTAAATAGTTCAAGATTTGTAAATGTCGTCCAGAAGGAGTTGAATGACTATAGAGAAGAATTAGCTGGTATACCGCTGACAAAAGAGTTTTATGACATAGTTAAAGCAACTCCAGATGAAATGGTATTACAATTATAATTATTTTGTGACTGAGTAAGTAGCATAGCACTTGTGTTGTGGGTACTAGACAACTAATAAACTACATATACATACTTTTTATCCGTGTAAGGGCGGAGAAAGGATACTGACCTCTGCGGCCGTGTCGGCTTGTCGTAAAAGGCGATAAAACAACCCACCTTAGCTACGTGATAGGGCGTCAAGACCGTCTGGATGGCGATCACCATAGGTCTTAAGCATGTCGCCATAATAACTTTGTGTTGTGTTCCTGAAAACACCCATAGGCGACGGTAACTGCTAAATTCTAAGTGGGCCGTCAGCCTGTCTGCTGTCCTTCAGCAATAGAAAAAATTCTGGTGTTTGTGACAGAGATTGTTTAGTTGAGTCTTTTATCCCAGCAATAAATTTCTTATACGATTTTGGTAAATATTCTCCTATTCCTCTGTGAGAGCAATTTTGAACTCACGAAGCGTCATTGGGGGATGGTTTCGTTGTTTTACGCACCTCCTTAGCTCGTCCCACGCATGCTCGATCGAGTTGATATCCGGGCTGCGTGCTGGCCACTCCATACGAGTAATGTTCATCTCTTTTCGGTAGTCATTCACAATGAAACCTGTGGTCGGGCATTGTCATACATAAAAATAGCATCCTCACCCAAATTGACCATAAATGGCCCATTAAGGATTTCTTCCACATATCTTACGCATTAGTTATAGCATTTCTAGCATTTTTAGTTTCCGAGATTTATACATTTATTTTAGGTGACCCGGATTCATTGCTCTGGAGTGTATACAATATTAAACATAATTATCATAATTAGACATATGACATACAGCTTAAAAACTTTTAAAAACGTGTATTTAAAATTGTTAATGGCACAGCTGATTAAAGATAGAATTGAGAGTGGTTGGATACAGGAAAAAAGGTAGACCAAAGAAAAGATGGATGGATTGCGTAAAAGATATTATGGCAGGGCCCCAAACCCGTCTGGACGCAACCCTTGGTATATAAGTATGCCGTCATAATAACCTTGTGTGGTGTTCCGGCATTAGTGACTCAGGTTTCTGTACCCTTATGGAAAAGCAGCATGTTCTCGGTGCCCATAATGTCGCATACGTCCATAGGCGGTATAATTTAGAGAATGAATTAAGGGAGGAAATAAAGAACAATATGCAGGTACTGAAGGGAAAAAATACCGTAAGAAATTTGTGGATAGTATTAAAATTAGTAACAGATAGATATTTAATATGTTGTGATATATATTAATAATATATATTTAACAGCGTACATTATAGGAAGCAATCATTAAAATAATGTCAATAGATGCAATGACATGCAAACACTTTATCAGGTAACGTGGTTAATATTTGTTAAATAATAAGACATAACAGGATAAGATCTCTGACGAATATATGTCCTCCTCCTCCTCCGGTTTTGTATGAAAAAATATTCAGAGGATTTATTTTGAATATGAATTTGACACTAATCTTTGAATTGTAGGAATGGATAAATTCATATAAAATGGAGATAGAAGAAGAGAGGATATCAATGCATGCGCGGTCTTTAGCTCGCCAGTCAGCAAGAAAGCGGCACAGAGCTGAGCGCATGTCCCCGCATTTGGAGTTATACAGCTTTGTGCTATTCTGGCCACATTGTTACCACGCCCACCCCGAGCTGTATGAGAGATGGGATGAGAATAGTGAGTTCTATTAACACGTTCACTGCGGGTCACATTAAATCCTCTGAACATGCTGGTGCGTGTATAAGCTAACGTCCAAGAATATGTGTACAAAGTTTCATGATGATCGGTTAAGTAGTTTTCGCGTGAAAGCGTAACAAACAAACTTACTTTCACATTTATAATATTATGTATGATATAGATAGATAGATAACTCTTTATTGTATATTGTATAAAAGTAATTTACATTGAAATTTTGTGGTTAACAATATTGCACTGTTATTTTTTTTTAATTACCATTGTTTTACTCAACATAAGATGGCTAAATTACTAATCAGTGTGTATGAAACCAAATTATAACACAATTTTAGTAATTTTCAGAGACATAAGAAAACATACTAAGATGAGGTGTAATTTTACAATCTTTGAGTATAATTTTCACTTGTATTGTAATTTTACGGAACTGTTTATTAAATTTTAATAACAAACTTCGAAGATTTACAAAAATTCTTAGTAATTTGAATTACTATATTTTTTTTTGTAAAATTACAAAATATTTTGTAATTTGAATTACTGTGAAATTATTAGAAATTAAAAAAAGTGTGTACGCTAGAAAAGTACCTAAACACATTTAAAAGTAAGCATGTGTATGTGTGTACATATACAACATTGTGTATTAGTACTTTCTATAGTGTATAATTATAAGTCTATCTTTATAGGCACGATCTTTTGTTTTGGCGGCAACTCGCCTGGGTTCACCGGCTGACGACGCTAGACAAACGTGGGAAACCCCAGACACACGAATCAAGTGAATAAAGTAGTATAGTTACAACACTATATAGTAAATAAGCACTGCTATGATAAATTTTTTAATTAAATTAAAAAACTGTATAGTAAAATTACTAATCAAATTTTCAGTAACCGCTTGGTAAATTTCAAAAAATATTTTCTAACTTTCTCTAATTGAGTTGATTTCTTGAATTGTTTTGCGTTAAAACTTTTTACACATTTTTGGTAAAATTACCAAAGAAAATTTTAACAGTGTGTACTATATTAGTTGTCTAATACTTATAACAGAAGTGCTATGGTACTTAAGGCCTAGATCGCGTTGTGTGAAATATCCTAATATACATACACACACAAACACACACACACGCTCGCACGCACGCACGTACGCACGCACGCACGCACATACACACACAAATTTATTTATATATAATACATATATTGAGGTAAGGATGAGGTAAATTCATTAAATTTACCTCAGGTTCCTGTCAAAGGACTAGTCTCCAATTATTAATCACTATTAAAAATACTTTATCTAATATTCTCTTTAAGATATAATAATGGTAGGCCGCGAAGAAATCCAGCTTACAGAAGAGATGGCGTTAGACATATTATACGCCGGAGACGCCCCCATAAACGAAGCCTCAATGCATAAACTTCTCTCTGGACCAGCTTTGGCCATTTGCTTCAGATTATTGGACGATGATAAACATTTCGTTTGTTAGTATTTATAATGTTGGATGCAATGTGATATCACACTCAGAGGTTACGACGTTACGAGTTCCAATCCAATTATGGCATGCCTCGCTTAGGAATGTTTCTTGCCTAATAATATAATTAATGAAAATAAATCTCAGTGCAAGGGCTTACAATACTAGCCCCTACGGCCTGGATTTATTTTTTTATATTGCTGTGGGACAGAAGACAGGCTAACGGCCCGCTTAGAATTTAGCAGCTACTATCGCCTATAGGTGTTTGCAACGCCAGTGGTATAGCGAACACGCTGCTGTCCCATAAGGGTACAGGAACTTGGGTCACTAATGCCGGAACGCTACACAAGGTAATAGCGGTATACTTATATACATGGGGTGGGTGCCATCCAGCCCTACAACGTAGCTGCTAGGGTTATCTTGTGTCCATTTACGACAGGCCGATCCCGCCTGCAGAGAAAATTAATTTAAAATTATTACATTATATTTATTTCTTCTTCTTTGTTATGTATGCTAAACAACCCAGTTGTAGTACTAGCGGTTATGCCCGGGAAAATTGCATCTTTGCTGATACCAGGTACGGGGTATTCCGGCAAGAACCTCAGTTACGCATGCTGACCCCTTAAAGTTCACGTTTTTTAGAAACAGTTGCTTACTTTGTCTTTTCATATTAAAACATTAGTTTATCTCTTTTTAATATTTGTTATTTAATTATATTACTAACATGCTGAATTATTTTTCAGCCTTAGTACGTAAAATCCTCTACGAAGAATTAAAACCATTTGACGACAGCATAGCTCTAGAAGAACAGCATCCGATCACTGCTTTCGATTATTACAAAACTTATAGTCTGACAAAAGAAGAAGTTTGGGCGCAGAGAAGAATGTTGCGGCAAAAGCAGAAGGTTAATTTTAATTTATGTTTTCTTCTCGCTGGGGTGGAGTATGAATACTGACCCCTGCGGTAGGGGGCGGTCTGTCGTAAATGGCGACAAAACAACTTAGTAGTTAGGTAGTAGGGTTGACCCATTTTTTTAATTATGTCGCCATAATAACCTCGTGTTTTGTTCCGGCATAAGTGAGCCAGGTTTCAGTTCCCGTACGCGGACGTGTTAGCGGTTGCCCTGGTGTTGCCAGCATCCATAGGCGACGGTAAAGTGGGCCGTCTGTGTCACATCCTTATTAGTAATTCGTACCACGTTCATTACTTGTATAAATATTTTATTAAAATTAGACTACTTCCGTGGCTTAATGGCTAATGTACGTCGAACGGCTGCCGAGGTCACGCTTTCGATTTCCGTGCCTAATCTGGGCGGCTATGTATAATATATGTAAAATAGAATTTATTTTCAATAAAAACTATATGTATCATATCAGTTGTCTAGTATCCATAACACAAGCGCTCTGCTGCATACATTGAGACTAGATGGCGTTGTACGATTGCTGCAGTATATTTACTTGATAAACGTTTTGGGGATAGGTGCTGTTAAGGATTATTATAAGTGTAAATAGAGTCTTTTCGGGTACCAAAAGCGCTTGAGCCCGACGAGACCTCAGGCCAAAACTCTCGGCGGATTGTTTCGGGATATTTTCGCACGGAAAGGTTCTCAAGTTAATGGAAAGAGAGTCGTCTATGAATGATTTCTAAGCATGGCAGATCCTCATATGGCCCCTCTGTATACAGACTGATGATCTTATTGGACGAGCAGCTGCAAACGGACAGCGCAGTATTGGTTCAAGGCGGTTCCGCTTTGTGTCATTATGACTTCATAATATAGTCAATAAAAAGTAATTTTATAGGAAGAAGCTATAGAGAAGAGAGTTAGACGCCGTTCAGAAATGCGAAGACTTGCTCAACAAGCGATCACTGAAGCTATCGAAGCTAAACAAGCTGCTAAAGAACAGCTCAAACTGAATCTTTTAAAAGTTGGAGTAAGTTTATAGAATGTTGTCATAATACTGTCCTTGCGAATTATGTGAAACATATCTCAACGTATTGTAGATGCAGAAATATTGTCTTTTTTTATTGCTGTAGACAGCAGACAGGCTGACGGCCCGCTTAGAATTTAGCAGTTACCATCGCCTATAGGTGTTTGTAATGCCAGTGGCATCGCGAACACGCTGCTGTCCCATAAGGGTACAGGAACTTGGGTCACTAATGCCGGAACATAACACAAGGTTATTATGGCGGCATACTTAAGACCAAAAGTGGTCGCCATCCAGATGGGGTCACCAGTGCTTTTCCCTTCTAACCCTGACCAACCTGATGCAGGTCGTCAACCTGTAAGGCAACTTACACTACGTTCACCGATTTCTTCCCTTGATATCTGTGAACTAGTAAATAATCATTAACCGCATTTTCGCAAAATGAAGGCTGGGATACATTGGTGATTCTCCCAGAGATATAGTGCGTCCCTCCCCTCCCCCACATATATTCCCTTCTAGAACCTATCGAATTTGAGAAACCCTGAGACACCTTATCCGTGCAGGGGCGGAGAAAGAATACTAACCTCTGTGGCCGGGGTCGGCCTGTCGTAAAAGGCGACAAAACAACCCACCCTAGCTACGTGGTAGGGCCTCAAGCCCGTCTGGATGGCGACCACCTTTGGTCTTAAGTATGCCGCCATAATAACCTTGTGTTGTGTTCCGGCATTAGTGACCCAAGTTCCTGTACCCTTATGGGACAGCAGCGTGTTCACGATGCCACTGGCGTTGCAAACACCTATAGGCGACGGTAACTGCTAAATTCTAAGCGGGCTGTCAGCATGTCTGCTATCCTACGCAATAAAAAAAATTACTTTTGTAACGTACACAGCAGAGCGACTCGGCTCTGAGTGACAGCTGAATCTGGAAGCAGGATGATCGGACATTTGCAAGAACACTTAGTGTTCAAGCACTCCAGATCAGGGGATTTATAAGCTAGCCTAATCTAACAGCCGGGTTAGATCGCTCCCTTTATGGCTCCCCAGCAGGCGAGGAGCATGAGGCAGGGTCTTTAGTGGGTATCCAGAAACTTATTGAAAATAATGAAGTTATTGTTGTTACGAATTCCAAACGCAGGACATTTTTCTTCTTTAAAAACTAATTGTATAACTTGGTAGTAGGTTAAATTGTTTGCGATGATGTCAGACATTGTTATAAAGTTATTTAATAACAAGTGGACACCATGTCCAAAGTGCAACAAATAGCTTATCATAACATTGTTTACAATTACGATTACGCTGCGTTTTGGACAAGGGATTGTCTTTACGGTTAAAATTAGTCCACGTTTCGTCACGGTTGTATCCTTTACAACCTAAGATAAGTTTTTGAGAGCGCGTTATTTCCACCATAACTCCTCCTGATCTTAGACACATAACAATAGAGGATGTATAGATATACAAGAACATGTTTTTATTTACAGAGGCGACTATATTTCGCCCACTCCTAAAATAATACCTTGCAACAACAGCCTAGGCCCTTAAGAATTGTTTAGCAGGGTATATGCACTAATTTATGTAGTTCTACGTACATTATGATATTGTAAACGTGACCCGTATAGGTATTCCCTTATATATTTCTGTGAACTGAATACGACTCGAATAATGTTGTCCTAGCATAAATATAGCTTCTCACGGTTCCAAAGGTCGGTTTTTATGATGATGTAGCTATCTCATATTATAGCCGGGACTTCCCCTGATATGCTTACATAAACATTTGATAGTGTTTATACTGATTTTTAGGGTACCGTCATCGAATTGATAAAGCTATATACTGTTCTGGTAAGGTATCTGGTAGGTAAGTGGTATCACACTTGGAGACTAACCTAAAAGAACCGGCTTCGAATACCACGATGGAATGTAAGTGCATATGACAACTTAATTGCTATGTACCGATATCACCACTACAGCTATTTCGCCTTGAACTTGCCAGGCGAGTACATTGTCCGTACCTTCGAGGTCTAAGGCCTGCCGATTACTATTATATACTTTTTTTTTTTTTTTTTTTTTTTTTGGTATCGGGTTGGAAAATCCTCATGGAGGCCCTCCGCCCTCGGGGAAGGGCGAAGGGGACTGTCAGACTCTTACTGACTAAAAACCAACCCGTGTTCCTCATGTACCCGTGTGTCGGAGGGGCGGGTATCGCCGAAGCATTCGTCGCCACCCCCCGACGGGTATTGGCCCGCCAGATGGTCAGGCGGGCCCCGTCACCCACTGCGGCCGTCACCCCGGCCACAGGACTCCACTATGAGGCGCGCGCGGAACAAGACGCCGCCGCCTCGAGGCCTGCCGCTGATCGGACGACAAGACGCCCCGAGTCTGCCATCCGCAGGCCGCGCCCTACGGTGGCCGGAAATCGGCCACCCTACGGCGCCCAGTGCGTCTGCTGCGGGAGGGGAGAGAGGAGGCAGTCTCTCTCTCCCTTTCCGCCGCCTCCTTTGCGAGCATCACGGCCTCGCAGAAGGTGGCGACGGCACTCCACCCTGACTCGCTCCCGACCATGGTAGACACAACAGCCGGAAGCGAGAGGTTTCCCGCAGCTCCTACGGCCGCGACCAAGTCTCGGCTACTATTATATACTGTTCTATCCTTTATTAACCCCGATTTACTTTCGTTTGCTTAAAGCTGCCGGAGGAGACGCTAGTCTGTCTGCGCTCCCGAGGGCTTTCTACAGAGATGGAGGAGAGTGACATACCCCGACATTTGTGTGTGAACGAAAATGTCGGGGATTGTTAACTCCTACAGTGATAACCTACCCACCGTAACGTGTACTAAGATCTGTAGGACTAAACCAACTTTTCCTACAAATTGTAGACTTTTCCGTTTTATATTGAGCACTATTAGTCAGCATTCACCTGATAATGACTTTAATATTTTATTGGAGACATTTAAGATTCGGAGCAATGGCTTTAATACTAAGTTACTTTTTTTTGGTAGTTAGAAATGCCTGAAACACAACGCGGGCGGTGGGATAGTGTGGATCTCCCCGTGAGATACCCCTTTACTAGGCTGGCCAAGGCAAGTCGTTGGTATTCTCACTAAAACTACTCCGGTGTTCCTTCACACGTCTTGAGTGCCGAGGTCGCGGGGGAACTATTCAGGCTAAGGCCCCAATTCCCGATTGACGGCGGCTCACTTTTACAGACCTCTTCAAAGCCGGGGGGGGGGGGGGCGTAATGTGACCAGGTATCTTCTTTCTTAGCTTCCTGAGCTGGGCGTGCGGAACACCCGAATACGCCTCGGCCATGTGTGAATCTTAAAATACCTGTATAGCAACAAAACTACACAACTTGGTACTATATAAATTGTTGAATGGTTTCATAGACTCCTCTTCCATACTAGAAAAAATAACATTTACCATTCCACGTGTAGGTAGTAGACTTGAAAACAGAAGAACATTTTCTTTACCACTATGCAAAACAAATATTGGCCAACACTCTCCAGTATATAGAATTACTTCCAGCTACAATGCTTTATGTAATGAAATCGATATCTTTTTTGGTTCTATTCTCTCTATGAAATATAAATTAAGATGTGTTTGCAAGTAGGTTTTATTATTGTTATTATTTTTATTTCTATTATTTGTTATAATATGTTTATGTTTAATTTATAATTAATGTATGGGTATTCTTAGCTTACACAACGAAGTTGTGTCTTCATGTTGTAGAATACATTTTTATTATTATATAATTTTTAGCATTAGCCACATTTTAAGTAAGCCTGTAAATTATTCAGTTTTGAAGACTGATTAAAAAAAAAACAACCCACCCTAGCTACGTGGTACATGGCGACCACCTTTGGTCTTAAGTATGCCGCCATAATAACTTTGTGTTGTGTTTCCAAGTTATGTTAAAAATACAATAATAAATATGTTACCCAAGTTCCTGTACCCTTAGGAGAAAACAGCGTGTTCGCGATGCTGGCGTTGCAAACATCCATAGGCGATTGTAACTGCAAAAATACAAGTGGGCCGTCAGCCTTTCTGCTGTCCTACAGCAATAAAAAAAAAATTTATAAGAGCTCTTAAAAGATGTCCTATACCCTCTATATTTCCTAGGGTTTCATTGTTTTGGTAATACAGTAGTTTTGTCTAGCAGCTACATACGGCAACAGAAGGACATCATTCGTAAGAGGTATTATAAAAAAAAAAAAACACAAACAAACCCATACCATTTGAACTCCGATACGTTCATAACCTTATTATGATGATTCGTTAAATCCATACTCAGTTCTGAGAATAATAATGAAATACGTTTTTCAGAATGTATCAGCATTGGAAAAATTGAATCAAGAAGCAGAATCTGATGTAGATAGTTTGATCTCTGAAGTAAGTTCTTGAATCAAATGTCTTTGAGGTCCATTTCTCCAAACAATTGGACCTCTAAATAACTATCAATCTACAAGTAAAAATGTTCTTACTTGAAGATTGTTTAAATAAATATTCTGGGCCAATTCACCCAGCGCCATTTAGTCACGAAGCAGGATTTTGTGTTATTGAAACTAGATAACTGATACACTACTAATATACTTATTTTTGTAAATAAATATATACATAAACATCCACATTCGGGACGGGAATCAAAATGATGTCGACGACAACAAAGACATTGCGCCAAGGAGGTCGTTAATTTGTTAAATATATATTGCAATTAAGTCTTGCAAAGTATTTCCAAATTTCGACGTTTTATCTCCGATTAGAGGCGAAGAAAGAACACTGACCTCTGCGGCCGGGGTCGGCCTGTCGTAAAAGGCGGCAAAACAACCCACCCTAGCTGCGTGGTAGGGCCCAAAGCCCGTCTGGACGGCGACCACCTTTGGTGTAGCGTGCTCGCGATGTCACTGGCGTTGCAAACACCCATTGGCGACGGTAACTGCTAAATTTTAAGTGGGCCGTCAGCCTGTCTGCTGTCCTAGCAATAAGAAAAAAAGAGTAATAAAAGGCGACAAAACAATCCTAGGTAGGGCTCCAAGCCCGTCTGGATGACAACCAATATATCTATAAGTATGCTGCCATAATAACTTTGTGTTGAGTTCCGGTATTAGTGACCCAAGTTCCTGTACCCTGTGGGACAGCAGCGCCAGCGTGTTCGCGGTGTCCCTAGCGTCATAAACATCCATAGGCGATTTCAGGGCAAAAAAATTCTATAAATAACTCCCGTATTAATATTTGACGACCTGTCTAGTGAGTGTTTACATCGTTTACTATGGTCATATGATCTATAAATAGTTTGTTCTGATTTGAGTATATATAGGTACTTCACATGAAAAAAAATCGAAACACAAGTGCAAGTATTATTCAGGCGGCATTTAAATAAAAAAGAGGATTGGTATCATTAAAAAAATAAGCTAATAATTAGCTGTCAGTTTAGTCTACAAAATGGTGTACCAGATTTCCAAATTTGAATTTAAATTTTGATCCAATAAATGAATGTTGAGATTGTTTTCAATGTGTATTCCGTCGGAATTTATGTACTTAATCACTTTTTTTTGCATAAATTATTGTTTTTTTTTAACTGAGCTCTGAGCTGAGCTGAGCTTGACTGTTAACTAAGCTCTGTGACATCCTACCAAAGAGATTTTTTCCTAAAAAATATGGATACCTCGCCCACAGAAGCAGCCCAAGTCGTGGCATTGCTGGATGCAGGGCTTAGTCAGCGTGTTCTGGCTGCACTATTGCATCTAAGCCTCTCTGTTGTCAATAGAGTGTATCAGCGTTAACGGGAAACTGGTATGTTTACTCACCGTCCAGGATCTGGTAGACATCGAGTCACGTCAGAGTAAGATGACCGGTATATTGTGTCAGTTTCTCTAAGAAATCGCCACTTTAACTCTATTTAACTGCAGCAGCGGCTCCGTGAGCTTCAAGGATTAACTGTAAGCGATTCTACCATAAGAAGAAGATTGGCGGAGCGTGGCATGAATCTTTATAAACCAGCTAATGGCCCCAAATTGACGGTACACCACCGAAGAGCGCATCTCAACTTTCCACTTGAGCTCTTAAATTGGTCGTACCTTCAACGGAAGTTCACTTCAGTCAAAGTTCTCTTTTCTGACGAGAGTAAGATCATGCCGTATGATAATGACAAAAGAAAGAAGGTGCATCGAAGCGAGGGAGAGAGTTTTGCACAGTGCTACATTGAAGAAAGAGTCAGCTACGGTGGCGGTTCATGGACGGCTTTGGCAGGCATAAGCGCTGATAGAAAAACCGAACTTGCGTTTGTATCTGGACCTCGGTTACCGTCGTTAAATGGGTCAAGTTACATCGAAAAGTATCTGAAGCCTTATACCCTACGCACATTTTATTGGCGAAGACTTAATTTTTATACTGGACAATCCCAGGGCCCATACCGCAGGCATTGCAAATGAAACCTGAGCGAAGTCTGTATTGCGGTAATAGGCTGGCCAGCAAGAAGCCCGGATATGAATCCCATAGAAGACTATGGGATGAGTTGAAGTGTGAGATCCTGCTCCGGAGATGTTTTGCCAGCTTAAAACAGCTATACAAGAAGAGTGGGATAACATCCCACAATACAAGAATGTGACGCTTATCCGGTCCATGAGGAATCGAATGGAAGCAGTGATAAGAGCCCAGGGAGGAAATACGAGATACTGAATAAACGTTTTTTTAACATTTTTCTCTTTTACATCTTTGTTTCTAACATGTAACAATATATTCTTAAAAGTAAAAACATAACTGTTGAACAAAACACAATAGCTAAAGAAATTTAATTTTCATTTGAAACATTAATATTCGTTGAATGATACTTTATACACAATGAACTGGCATTATTTATATTGTATTTTTGGTTAAATGTAACAAAAAAAATTAAACTCATTCAAAACCAAACTTCAGGGGTGTTTCGATTTTGTTGATGAAAAGTGTATAATGTTTCTTGAATGTTTTAAATTCTTTTATATTGCTTTCGTTACAATAGAATTTTTTTCGAAAAATGTAAGTCATTATAAATCTTAATAAAAAAAAATAATACCTTCTAGGAACTATCAGAAGAAGAAGAACAAAGTAGCGTAGAGGATGATGAAAATGAATACTTCCCACCACCTGGTCTATTGATACCTGGATTTTATGCACCACCGAACGACGTGGCTAAAGCTAATGGACTTGCTATATTATTTCCAAAGGTATATACAATTAAAACTGTGTAAAAAAGAAATAATTGAAAGTATGTAAGAAAAAAAATGGAGTAATCCTTTTGTCCTTTAGTCTACAAAAGGATAACTCCATTGAGAGCAATAGCGATATTTCTGTTCAGATTTTAGCGCCAGCCCTTTTTTTGTGGCTGTGGTACAGTAGACAGGCTGATAGCCCACTTAATAATAAACAGTTACCATCATCTATGCCGTCTATGTAGGGGACTTGGAACCCGGGGCACTTATGCCATAACACAATACAAGGATATTAAGGTGGAATATTTAGAGATCAGGGTGAATGCCATCCAGACGGGCTTGGGGCCCTACCACGTAGCTAGGGTGGGTGGTTTTGTCGCCTTTTACGACAGGCCGACCCCGGCCACAGGGGTTAGTATTCTTTCTCCGCCCCTGCACGGCTAAAAGCTAGCTAGTTGTTTTGTCGCCTTTTGAAACAAGCCGCTCCTCGCCGCAGAGATTAGTATTTTATTCCTATCCTGCATGGAAAATATTTCACCTTTGTGTGAGAATAGAGGCAATTGAGGTAAGCCACATACACTGTGGGCGGACGTGTAGATTGCACGGGATCCGTGGCGAGGACTACCCCTCAAGGAGGCTTTACGAAGTGCGAAAGGATCATGCATTTTCAAGTATTTCGCGACAAAAAAGGAAGTTTCAAGGAAGGACAATAAGAAAAAATATGCAGTAGTGTATAGTAATATGTTTAATACTTTAAAAACATTAAAGTTTACGATGATTTATCATCATAATCTTAACTTTAAATCCCAGTTACGACCCAAATTTCCGCTTCAGTGCCCGGGGTTCGCTTTCTGACTTTTTCTTCTTCACTCCCCACGATCCTCTGCATTCCTGATAGTAAGTCCATTGGCACGCATTCTCCCTCCTGTTGAGGGCCGGCGGATGCGACACAGCCAAAAATTTGTTCCCCAAGTAAGTAGCCTGTTGCCGCAAAACGTAGCCATACCACTGAGGGTGGCATTCCTGCAGTTTATTTGCAATTTCATGGATATAAAAGCTGCCGCGAAAACGAGAGTTCCTAACGTGGTCATTCCGCGTCACTCCACACATCCAGCATATTCATCTCCATGACACACAGTCCCTGCTTGTGTCGTTCTACACCGGCCACGTTTTACAGCCATATGAAAGGACAGGGCTAATGATGGTTTTGTAGACCCATCCCTTCAACTTAACCGGCATCTTGGGGTCACTAATGACACCAGTCACTTCCGCCATTTGGCCCACGCGGCAGTAATGCGTGCCTTGATGTCGCAATCGATATCACCAGATGCGTAAAATACAGATCTCAGATATTTCACCTGATCCCTGCGCTCAGCCGTGTCGTGGCCCACGGGTGTGAGATTTGTAGAATTGCAAGCCAAGTACTCTGTGTACTGTCTAAAGTTTACGATGATTAAGACGTCCATATCAACGTTAGTGTTAGTAATGCAGTAAACAGGAAGTGGATACAACAACATTTTAGAATCCCAGTTTTAAAGCTTTCTTTCCAGAGCTTTGGGTCCGCTGTCCAGGAATGGCCCACCCATTTCATATAGCTAATTTGCATACCCATTTTCTTTTCTTTTTCTCTTTTTATCTTCGTCACATTGAGATTGCCCCTGGATCATCATTTCAGCCGGAAGACGCCCACTGCTGGACAAAGGCCTCCCCTAAAGATCTCCACGATGATCGGTCCTGCGCTGCCCTTATCCAACCTATTCCGGCGAACTTGACCAGATCATCGGTCCATCTTGTGGGGATAGTTGGGATTGAATTGGGTTGTCCAAAATGAACAGTTCTTTATGCAAATGATCAAACCGACCAGATATATTGAAAAGAAGATCATTGCTATATAGCTGTGTGCTATAAGAGCCAGTGTAAGCCACTAATTTTCAGCCAATTTTGGAAAAAGAAAGAGCTCATTGAACTTCACGCGATCGATATCGCGTATACAGTTAGTAATATAAATCTTCTTCCTTCTGCCCTTATCCCACATTATATTGGGTCGGCACAACATGTTAAATGTTGTAATAGTTGTGGCTTAGTTTTTACAGCCGGCCTCCTGTCTGGCGTTAACCCCTTTTTGGTGAAAAATCTGTCAACGTTTTTATTTAAATTATTTTTCTTGTTTCACATTGAAATTAGGACATGAAATTTCATTGTCAATCATCTAATATATCTTCAAGCGACACTTTTATTGGTTTTTTCTTGAGTAAACAACATCCGAGTGCCGGTTTGGGTGTATAGGGTGGCACTTGTACCGAGTCAGCGACTTTTACGGGGTCGGTGCACAATTCTAATTCGACAACTACGTCACTAGGGCTTCTATAGGAAAAGCGCAGTGCCGAGCGTCTTCGAATATAAATATTTTATATAATGTAACAACAGCCCATAGTTTGCACATCTGGGTCCGGGCCTCCCCCTACAAGGAATGGACAATATACCCGTCACGCTTGTCCAAGGCGGATTAGCGGGTTACACATCCGGTGATCTCGGTATGAAAGCCGTCAGTATAATATGGCAATTATGCTATAATAAGCACATTAGACAAAAAAGCCTGCCTAAGCGGCACAAACCACCGTGGGAATCGCACCCGGGACCTCTAGATTGGTCTTTGTGTGTAATACAACTGAGTTACCACGTGCCTATTATATGTATAAATATATTAATTATTGTTAAAATGTCAAGACCCTAAATAAATGATTAACGTGTACTCTAGCTAGTAGAAGAACATGTGACACCACTACCCGAGTTCTTACCGACGCATGTTCTAGTACTTCTAGAAGTTTCCAAGAAGTATCAAGCCATAGATGCGTTAACGAAGTACAAGTCTTCTATAATACATGTAGGTGTAAGCATATAACTCAAATTATTACGTACGTGTTAGGTTAGTGATGTCGGGGAATAATCTAAGTCAAGAATTCGATTCCTACAATCGCACGCACCCCTTATTCAGTAGTTCTCAATGAACATATTATGATTATAATTAAATTTTCATGTTCTGAGAGCGAATGAAAATGTCTTGAGGAAACATAGATAAAAAAATACTTAAATTTTGCGTGACATTGCAGGATTCGAACCCGTGACTCTACATCGGTGTCTAATTATCACCACATGGCTGTTAAGTAACTGAATATGCAAGTTTTCACTATTGTAATTTTTATGTAATACATGGTAGGGCCTCAAGCCCCTACCCTTGGTTTATAAGTATGCTGCCATAATAATTTCCTGGTCTAATTCAATAAAAAAAAAAATACTACGCATATAAACCCTTACGATGTCAAGCGGGGCTTTTGAGATCTACCCCTATTATCAGCATGACCAGACATTTGTTCTTACGTAAGTAGAATAGAATGCAATCAACTAAGATTCAAAGTTCAGACAATGACCTGTTACATATAATGATCAATTTTACTTTTATAGATGGGTATATTTAAATGTACATCGCCAAACAAAGCCGTCCATATTGCGTTCAGTGTTATGCAATACGATGCTAAGTCGCATTCTTCTGAGAATTCGTTAGTAATCATTTGTATTATAATTTATAATTTATATGTATATTAATTATGCTCCATCCTGTATTTATAATTCAAACTTATATAGACATACTGTGGCCATTCACACTGTTATGCATACCTGGTAGCAGAGGTATTACACTCGAAGACAAATCTAACTGTCCTGGATTCAAGGCCGACGGTGGCGTGCACAGCTTAGGCGGCTTATGTACATACGAGTATAATAGCATAATTGCTATGAGCGCAAGAAAATAGATGCAATCAAAATGTGGTGTTGGAGACGAATGCATACCTTGGACGGGCAAAAGAACAAATAAATCTATTCTGGACCAGCTTCGCATTAAAGTCTGGCTCTCAACAATATGTTATCGGAAGATACTTGGGTGCTTTGGTCACATTGCCAGACGACTAACTTGGATAAGCTGATCGTGACCGGCTGGAAGGAATGCGACCCAGTCACCGATAACCTAGTCGCTGGTGTAACCAAGTAACCGCCCTCACTGGACTCCCAACAGCAAACGCTATTCGAGAAGCTGAGGACCGGATGGAGCGGAAACAGCTTACTAGACAGGCCACGGTTGATTTTCAAGGACATAACCTTCAGCAATGAAGAATTTGATCGTAAAGAGAAGAAAGAGCCGTGTATTAGCAATGAAGGAAACATTGTGAGGAAAACTGTATATCCAGATTGCCTTGGACAAGCATGGTGGGTATTATCCAGTATAATAACACATTTAGGGTATTGTTTGGGCTGCCACGCTATTGCAGTGTATCCGACATGTTCACAGAGGTGCGTGTAGATTACTTTAACGCAATAATTCGGAATAGAGCTGCTTCTATACTAATGCGGTTGTGGGGCAGCACCAACGGCATCTTGAAGACCATTGCGTCCCGTTACGACTGTTATATCCAAAAGCGCTGGATAGCAGTCGTCACGGGACAATTTATTAATCATAATGCACACTGGAAGTTGCGCACCGGAAATAAGGAGGCGTGTTGGTATGGCTAAGGAAGCCATGATCCGACTCAGTAACATCTGGAAGAGGAGGGGCATCACCAATACTACCAAGATCCCGTTGGTACACGCTCTTATATTCCCAACATTCTTATATGGAGTCGAAACATAGACCATACGAGCACGTGAAAGGCAAAAAGTCGAAGCATTCGGGATGTGGTGCACCAACCATCGATTCTTTCGCAGCTTCGTGTCATAACACGCCTCTCGACTATCTGTCAGCAGAGAGTGCTGTCTTATTTTGGCAACATAGTGAGGAAGACAGATAATTGGTTAGAAAAACTGATTGCAGTTGGAAACATGGAGGGTAAACGAGCCCGCAGACGGTCTCTAATTCAAATTTATGCTCGGCCATCAGAGACGCAACGGATAGGCACTAATGGAGGCAGATTATCAAAATAAGCACCACAGCACTGATGTCCACATCCAGCGATGACCAGGATCCTCAGCCATGAGGGAACGACTGCAGAGATAATGCACACTAACAAATTTATGGATGACGTCTGAAATAAATAAATTATTATTGTTATCCGTTCCCTCTAGGAGGAGATCTGAGCCCAACAGTGGGATGTTATAGACTATTATTATTTTTGTATTATTATGTTTCTAGTACCCATATAACTGATATATTACTTATAAGGGTTGGTCCACCAATTTTAAATCTATCAGCGGGTTATGGAGAGAACAATGCTCCGGGTTTCTTTGACAGATCGCATTCGTCCGATATCGTCTCTCGAGTGAGCAAGCTGAAGTGGTAGTGGACATATCTGTCGTAGAACCGATAATCGATAGGGTAGATTGTGCGAATATGTCTGGCAAGGGCTGGCTGCAACAAGCTTAAGGTAGAGCACTGTAACAAGCCTTGGGAGACGCCTATGCTCAGCAGTGGACTTCAATAAGCTGATGATGATAACATATCATAATAGTATACTGGGACAATTTAAACAGCGTCCTCTAGTCCCAAAGTAGCATTGTATTTGTATTCTGGATACTAGACAACTGATATACTATGTACGTATGATATATACGGTTTATTTGTAAATTAATACATACTGTTGTACATGTACCCAGCCGCGAGTCGGGAATCAAACCCGTGACTTCCGTATACTAATGTATGTTAATTTTATCTGTGCAGGGACGGAGAAAGAATACTGACCCCTGCGGCCAGGGTCGGCCTGTCGTAAAAGGTCACAAAACAACCTACACTAGCTACGTGGTAGGGCCCCAAGCCCGTTTGGATGGCGACCACCTTTGGTCTTAAGTATGCCGCCATCATAACATTGTGTTGTGTTCCAGCATTAGTGACCCAAGTTTCTGCACGCTTATGGGACAGCAGCGTGTTCGCGGTATCACTGGCGTTGCAAACACCCATAGGCGCCGGTAACTGCTAAATTCTAAGTGAGCCGTCAGTCTGTCTGTCACGAGACTCATCACAAATACCCAGACCCGATCGCTGTTCGAACCCATGCCTTCCGCTGGTGTTCTAACATATGAAAACCATTGCGCCTCAGATGTTGTAGTGAAAAAAGCTCGCAAATAATAGGCTCGATTAAATATTAGCTTGGTTCATAAAGAATATTTTTAGCGATGTTAAGTTAGCGTTTATGCTATCAATGGAAACGGATCTCCCCCTCCTCGCTCTCATGGACCTCAATCCAGTCCACGTTAGCCGTGACGCCATGACTGGTGAAGAGGAATGTGCTGCGATGTTCCCAGTCGACTATGCTGATGACTATAATGAATTTGAAGACTTCTAAATACACACTATATTTATTTGAACTTTAACATTTTATTGAATCAAAAATAAATATGAAATTAAATCGATATTTTTGTATTAATCTTCTACTATTTTTTTTGTGGGACTAAAGGGACTAAAGGGCCTCTATACAATAGCTAGCAGTTACCGTCGCGTAATGTTTCCGACGTCAGGAGCACCGCAAACACGTTTGAACACAGAATATTATTATGGTGGTATGTTTAGAGACCAGGGGTGGTTGATATCCAGCTGGTATGTAGTTTTGTTGCCTTTAACGACAGGGTGACCCTGGCCGCAAGAGTATTCTTACTTCACTCCTGCACGCAGAAAACTTTGGGGTCTTATCTACTTACTTACTCTCCTTAATTGTCGTTACATGGTTTAACTTGGAAAATTCGGCCTGGACCAAACGATAGGCCTCACGGACTTCTAGATACTCCCCGACCTCACATGGCCAGGGGGGCTTTCCTCCAGAAAAAAAGGTTAAATTCGTCTCACCTTTTTCAGTCACCAGCTCGCATTTCTTGAAAGAAGTACAAGATATTAGATATTCCTAAATTTGGTTTTAAAAGGAGCTACTACCGTTCAGAACTCCTGCCAGTACAAGTTTGGAAAGAAAACTGAACGGTGCCCTTCATTGATATTTAGCTTATAGGCTGCTGACCGAGATGTGATAGACAGAGGGAGTCGCAACGGCATACCGACTAAAACATCGATCGCCAACCTCGTGTGTGTGGACCACAAAATCAACTTTCGGTCTTTGCTCTGCGACGAACGCAATCTAGAGCCAAACTCATTAGTATAATACATAAATACCCAGAGCCCCTCACAGGTATCCCGACGTGCAAAAACTGTTATGGACGTCTTTATTACGCAAACAGCGAATAATTTTGTTTATAGCTGAAATTAAGTAGACAGACAACCGGCTCACTTGATGGTAGGCACCACCAGGCCACGGCCTATTGACGTTTACAACAACAAGAACTTTGTCAATGGCTTCGAAGAAATTTTATTAAATCTCTTTGAGATTTCTAACCACTGTAGCCTGACCTCCCCTCCCCCGAGTTTCTTTCCTCGGATGAATTTCTGATAGTAATAGGAGAAACGTGGAAAAGAGACAGATGTACATATTCTTATTGCCTTCTCACTTTGTCTCCCGATTGTTGTCGTAGCCTTATGGTATTATTAATGTTTATAAAACTATATCAAGGTGTATTGCCACAAAATAGCAAGAGTACAGAAACTAAACTTACGAAACTATAGCACTAAGCCAGATCAATTGAGTGTCATCTTTTGATGATTGAGTTTTTGAAACCTTCGATATAAATAAATAAATAAAAATAATAACTGTGACTTTTGATTACGTAGATTTCGATACTTACGGAGACGGGGAAGTTGTGCGCGGGAGCGTGTTATTCTCCAATGAGGTTAAATTAGCTTTTTGCGATACAAAAAAAAATCTTGCCTCTTTCTTTTAGATTGCAATACTTCTTACTCTAGTCTAACCATTAAGTGAAGGTATGGATTAAACACATTTGCCAAACATTTATGACATTCTTACACAAGATACGTTGTTGGGTTATGATTATTTCAGGACATGTTTAAAACGCAGTGATTCTAACTATAAATTTATTTTATAAGACAATATATTATATATTATATAGTATGTCGATATTTCAATTAATAAACATGCGGGGCAGTCTTTGGGGACTGCCGATAGAAGTGAAAACTAAGTAACTTGAGTCGTATCGTCGAGTTATTACATTATTATATTTAGTTTATAAAGAAGTGCTTATATCAAGGATTAAAGTTTAAATTGATCATTAACACTTCTTTACAAACCAAAAATTGTTCTCCCAAAAAGTGCTCAACGCGCCTAAAAAGTTTTCACTTAAAAAAAAAACAACTGTATTTCATTGTAATAGTCTCAGTTCGAATAGATATGTTTAAATAATGCACGTCTTACGAATTTTCAATCAGGTCACGTGTCCTGACACGAGTTTAACATTTTTTACCCATCACAAAAAAGTGCACAATGCCGCTAACGAAGTTTTCACTTCAAGAATGCAAAGGGAACACAAAACCAAACACTACTCTTGCTATTTAGTTTACTAGAGCTCTTCAAAGTTTTAATTGATTCCTATCTCTGACCATGAAACGATTAACTAATGAAACCATACGGCCACTGAAAATCAGCGCTGTGTATAATATATTCCGATGGAGTAATATGCCAAGGTGTCAATCATTTGAATGTCCACTGGTGGTAGGCCTTTCCAAGTATTCGCCACAAATCCTAGTATCTTGCTTTTCGCTGTCCCGACCGGTAACATGTTGCCGGTTCATTGTGCGGGGTCGTCTTACACTCTGCCTCGATACAGTCTTCACTCCAGGACACGTTTGCTCTCATGCCCATCGGTCCTGTGACAAACGTGACTGGTTCATTGTCAATTTAGGTTTCATATTTTGCGAGCCGAATCTGTTACTTTGGTTCTCGTGCGGATTTCCTCATTTCGGATTTTGACCACAAGAGAAACATCCATAGCACGCTCCATAAGTCAATACTGGTAGGACGCATTGGGCGAAGACGTTCGTCTTCAAGTATCTATTGGGAATTCGGCATATATTTTTTATTTACTTATATTATTTTTAATTTTATTTCTGCGTAGCTACCGACGATTGTTAATTTTGGTGAAAATATTATATACGTTCACCCCTATTTCACCCATTTGAAATATCATTTTTGCGACAAAAAGTAGCCTATGTCCTTCTCCAAGGCCCAATCTATCTAAATACCAAAATTCATCAAAATTAGTTTAGCGGCTTAGGCGTAAAAACGTAACAGACAGTTTAGTACATTTATAATATTGGTATGGATTTTTTTTGTGTTTTATATCCATTATAAATACATATTTGTCTATATTATCATATATAACACGTTTTACTTCTGTAAAGTATGGTTTTTGTGGCAGCCGACGCTTTCATTTCGCGTTGTCCGCTGAAATGTATGGAGTCGGATTAAAGAATGCATAAATGCTAATCTAGTAGTGGCAGTTGGGCTCTGAATTTCGTAATCGAAAGACGCAGCTTAATAACAGGTGAGAAAATATAATACAATTACATAATCTGTTTGTGTTCTAAGTGTTTATAATTTTTTGGTTAAGTGTGTTATTATATAGTGACGTTTTAATTATTATTGTTATCGTGAAATAAATCGTCGTGTATCGTGATGTGATTAGCATTATTATTAACATGGTGGATAATTTCTTAATCGGTTGCCTATAGAGGTTTGAATAATAAAAAATATGAAGCACCATCTATCCTTAAAGTGAGCAGCATAGCGCTTGTATTATGGCGACTAAAGAACCGATAGTTTACTTATATAGTTCTCTTTTGTAAATAAATACATATTATAAATCAACACCCAGACTTGCACGGGTATCGAACACAACCCCCGACGTACGAAATACCTCGAGTCACGTCGTTTGTCAATGGGTTATGTTTTGAAAACTTGATGAGACAAAATTAATTGAGGTACGGAGTTTGTTCTTCGGAGTTCACAGAGCTATGCAATTAATGAGACTCCGGCGAAGTTTCCCTATTGGAGTTGGGAGGTTAGCCGGCATTTGTTCTTGTAAAAGCCAAATTTGTCACATATATTATCTTCTTATCGCGGCATAAGAGAAAAGAATTTTACAGATGGGCACTGACGCCAATAATGCGCACGAGTTTCGCACTTCGACCGCACGTAATAGATTCAGCGCTTAGTGAAAGCTCTAAAAGCAATCTGAAATACCTACTACTTAGAGTAATTATATCTTTTGCTCCGAGCTACACAATCTGAAGGTCTGAAGAAAGCAGAATATTTGTGTTATCAATAACTTTGTTCTGATATGGGCGTCCGCCAATCGCATGCTATAAAAAGCCTTCTCCAAGTATTCTTGTGTCATAAAAGGAAACATGATTTTAAAATAAATATAATTTTTCAGATCACCGTCATAGAAAGGACCCGAAGTTCTTAACTTGCAGCATCATGAAAGAAGGTAAATATTTAATCCATACCTACTAATATTATAAATGTGAAAGTAACTCTGTCTGTCCCATTTTGAAGCCTAAACCGCTGAACCAATTTTGATGAATGTTGGTATAGACATAGATTGAACCTTGGAGAAGGGCATAGGCTACTTTTTGTCGCAAAAATGAAATTTGAAAGGGGTGAAATAGGGATGAACGTCATTAAATTCTGTTTTTTTTAATATATATGTCAGAACAACGTTCGCTGGGCAGCTAGTTTATTTTAATAATTAACTGATAGTTGTAACGAAAAAGTTTCTTGTGAAATATACGAACAGACTTCCGCCGGGATAAATTTGAATTGAGCTGTCTCAGACGCGGCTAGTCTAACCACTGCATAGTCCCTGTAAATTTTGATGAATAAATGCTAAATATGGTCACCTAGATGTATTTACCCGAGATACAGTGTAAACTAGTTCAGGGGCCAGGCGAATTAAACTAGATATGATTGTATATGATATTTTTTTTATTTTTTAGAAATAATTTTTTATTATTATTATTATATTATTATTATTTAGGTGAAATAACTGTGCCTGTTTTCGAGTCGTAGCTATTACTTACCACATTTATTTATATTTTCTTCAAAAATACATATAGGAGACTAGGTATCTGCGTGATCTATTTTCCTATAGCTCTTTGCCCAGAAAGATGAAGTTATACGAAAAGGCACCATGGAAATTCAGGAGGATTAAGAAAATAATTTTAACCTAATTAATTGATAACGAGACGAATCGCTTGTAAAAAATTTGTTGAATTTGGTTTCAGCCTCTATATTTATAAAAGCAAACATATCATTATCCTAATATCCAAGGCCAAAACATTATAGGTTAACTCTTTATTGCTTAACAAATTATAAGATAGACTGTGAAGCGTAGCCGGTGCTAGAGTGGCATAAACAGGAACTGCGTGTCAGGAGATGAATATGCTGTGCTGGATGTATGAGGAACTTCCGCATTAACGCTAGCCTTCACATCTGTGACATTGCGGATAAATTATAAGAGTGCCGCCTACGCTCGTATGTCCACGTTTTGCGGTAACCGGTTACTTATGTGGAGGACAAACGTCCTAGCCATACCGCCTCCGCCAGGCTACAGCCAGATGGATAGACCCAAAAAGTGCTGGTTTGAAATCGTAAAGGGTGACTTGCGTGCCAATGGACTGACCACCAGGGAGGGATGCTAAAAGTTGTGTGAAGTAGAGAAGAAAAACTTGGAAAGGAATCCAAGTGAATTGAATGTTTAGGTTACAATCAGATTTCATCGCTAAGATTACAAAGATTATGAGTCATCTTACATCTGGAATATTTTGCTAATGTCAAATAAATATAACGTCATTTGTTTGACATAATTTGACCCGGGCGCCGAAGCGAAAGTTTGGGCTGCAATCGGGATTCAACGCTAAGATGATGATGAAATAAATATAACGTTACATAATAATGTTTTCTTAATTCTTTTACAGCCAGTTTTCTGATTCTTATATCAACAATAGCGCTGGTCACCTGCTACTGTCCTATAAAGAATATCTACAGCATGGGAAAATGTGCCTACAAGATTCAGTGCGAAGGCAACTTGGATGGATTTCGACTCGGTGAAGAATGTACGGAAGCAGCCAACTATCCTGTCACCGTAGACCTAACACTTATCAATAATAATGAAAGGTTTGATGATAACAGTCTAGAGATTCTTGGCTTTGTCACCACGCTGACGATGTTCAGAAATGGGCCACAAACAAATCTTACAATTCTCCTATATACCAACCGACTTCAAATGCTAAATATTAGCAGGAATAATATAGAATCGATCACTGGTAAGCCGTTCTATTACATAACTGGCTTAGAGAGTCTTGACCTATCCTTTAATAGTTTATATGATCTTAATGATCTATTTCAATTCGAGTATCGTCCAAATAAGCTAACCAAATTGTTCTTAGCTCACAATAAAATTGAAGAAATCCCAGCAAAAGCTTTCGAACAATTAACATCTTTAGTCGATCTCGACCTTTCTTACAACTACATTACAAGTCTCAACGAGGAACCTTTCCAAAATTTAACAAATTTAGAACGACTCAAACTCAACAATAACAGAATTAAAGATCTTAACGGAGCTGTTAATAACTTGCAAAATCTGAAACATCTTTATCTTAGTGGCAATCAAATACAAAATATTGATGTGGAGTCGTTGAAAATTATAATTCATTTGGAGACATTTGACGTATCTTACAACCAACTTGAGCAAATTAAGCCAATTATGTTCTCGAGACATTGGAAGCATTTGGAAAGTCATTCTGTGTGTAAAATTATTCTATCTGACAATCATATAACTACAGTTCCAAACGGTACAGCTAAGGAAACTTCTTCTCGATATGCCAGGCATATGGTGAGAATTGGCGTTGATGTTTTGACAGAATTAGATCTATCGAACAATGACATTAGCAATATAGAATACAGCGCATTTCAATCGTTGGTAAAATTAATTTCTCTAAACCTTGCTCAAAACAAAATAATAAATTTTGACGTCAATACTGATGATCTTGCCTACGTTAAGTTTTTGAATTTAAGCAATAACCACATCACCTATCTGTATTTTACCAGTTTTTCTTCCCTGAATAATTTACTAAATCTAGACCTCTCACATAACAAATTAAATTACATTCCCACACAAACCTTTGCTAAAAATATTAATTTGAAATATGTCAACATGACGTATAATGATTTGGAGAATATAAATAGTTTGAGTATAAATATGTTCCACCCAGAAGGTGGCATGTTGGACCTGTCTCATAATGGACTCACTCATCTTAGAATACCTTACGGAGAAGGTTTACGTCTGACAGATTTAACATTACGCAATAATAACTTTACTGACCTCTCTTTAGTAGATTTAACTTATCAAACTGATTTGAGATATTTAGATCTAAGTTACAACAAAATAGAACATCTACATGAAAAATCATTATATTTACCTTCAAATCTTGTTTATTTAGACTTGAGCTGTAACGTAATTACTAAAATAGGCCCATCTACATTCCGTCGCTTAGGCCACCTAAAAACTTTACGTTTACATAACAATAGGCTGCATTCAATCGAATATGGAGCTTTTGGAGGTCTTGTTGCTCTTTTAAATTTGGATTTATCGTATAACAGCCTAAGAAACTTAGATTCTAAATTGCTTATGGATCTAAAGTCATTAAAAGTGCTGAATGTAAAGGCAAACGGAATGAATTATATACGATATGAAGCGTGGTACACCCACAATTCTGATATAAATGTATTTATTGACCAAAACAATTTCAGTTGTGATTGGCTGGCTGAGGCTATAAGTAATTATAACAACGGCTTCTCAAAAATGAGGCCTTCTGTTCTAGAACCAGTTGTAACAGGACATTCTATCGAAGGTGTACCATGCCACCCATCTGAAATAGGTGAACAAAGACTAGCTGAATTAACTGACGAGAGGCTTCTGTTAATCAACCAAAAAATTCTAGAAGCAGTTAAAGAGCAAACTGCTTATTTGAAACGGTTTCTTCGTCATGCAATTTCGGAGAATTTAGATGATAACTTTTAAGTGGTCTAAAAGACCATACCTTGCAAGTTGCATTTTTTGGTATCACTTAGATTTTAAATATTTTAAATATTTTTAGAGGTCTAGCGGAGATTAATTCACTGTTTGACGTACACTTTCCTTAAAATATCGACGTATTATGAAGGCTATTTTGAGTTGGGTACACACAAATCTTAATGTTTTGTATCAAGGTTTAGAAATCTCGTTGATTCAAATATACTTTACTGTTGATTTCAAAGGTTTTAAATTGTTAAATTTTAAGTTTCCTAGCATTTAAGAAAAAAAAATGTGTATTTGAATAAATAAAAAGTAAAATGAATGTGATTTCATTTATCTTAATCCTATTATCGTGAAGTAAAAGTCGTCGAAGTTTTTTACATCCATTAGTTATATGGTTATGTATTTAAAGTTATAAAAAGAATTTTTTTCACAGTATTGCAAAATAAATACAAAAAAATAAGCTCTTCCACATGTACTATATTTAAAGTTTATTTGAAAAATATACAGTAATTTACATACAACATTTTTCCTGGCTTCTGTGTTAGGCCAAAGTTTACGTTACAGAAGCCAGTGCCCACTGTTTTCTAAATATTTTACGAAATTGTAAAAAAAGTATAAACATTATTTAAATAATAATAATGTGCGTGTGCATGAGAGTGTGCGCGCGTGCGTGTGTGTGTGTACATGAAAGTGTGCACGCGTACGTGTGTGCGTGTTTGTGTGTGTGTTATAAAGCTATTGTACAACAGTTTCCGTGTTAAAGTAATCTGAAATAAAAACCATTAATTTAATTTAAATTTTGCTTCTCCGTTAGTGAATATAAATTTTGTTTATTTGTTACTAGCTGTGCTCGCGACTCCGTCCGCGTGGAATAGTGACTTTGAGCAGCATTTTTTGATATCTTATGGTTTATTTTGGATTACAAACTCTATAAACCCTAAAATATAAATAAATGAAATATACAAAGTCCAGCCTAAGCTGAATCCTATTTTATATCATTGATGATATAAATCTGAGGTCAACTTAAATTGGATTAATAAAAAACCCAAAACTGATCACTTTTAACTAAAACCATTTTTTTTCCTAAAACAAAAGTAGCCTAAGTTACTCCTTGTTATATCAGCTATCTGCCAGTGAAAATCCCGTCAAAATCGGTCTAGCCGTTTCAGAGATTAGCCGGAACAAACAGACAGACAGACAGACAAAAATTGTAAAATTTTTTGTTTTGGTATATGTACCGTGTATACGTCCAAATACATTTAGTAAAAAGTGATTATTTTAATATTACAAACAGACCCTCAAATTTTATTTATTTGTATGTGTAGATAAAGTGATGCCCATGTAATGTTGCTGACGCCTAGGTCTATACGATATCTAGGAAGCACACATGTTTCTGTTAAATTATTATGCATTTGGTAAAATTATAACTTCGCTAGATGGACTCTAATCCTGTCTGAATGGCAACCACTCCTGGCTATTAAGTATGCTGCCATAATAACCTTGTGTTATTCTCCGGCATAAGTGACCGGGTTCCAGTACCATTACGCGGTTAGCAGCGTGTTAGTGCAAACACCCATAAGCGACGGTAACTGCCAACTACTAAGTGAGCCGTCAGCCTGTTTACTGTTCTACAGCAATATTAAAATATAATGTCCATAATAGTCCCATGCCGTGTTTGTACTTTTACCTAGTGAAAAAGCAGAATATAGTCAAGCAAAATAACAAAATACCTATATTGTTATACACCTAGTATTGCCTTTCGAAGGCAATACTAAGTGTTTAACACGTATTTATTGTATTGATAAATTTATTTCTACTTAGTTGTACTCAAAAGCTGGCAATTATTTTATTATTCGCAAAGGGGAAATCCCGAAATTTGTTTTCAACAAGTTTATTGGCCAATGCTACATGTTATCTGCTTCCTCTGATAAATATAAAATTATTCATACATTTCAAATAAATCATTTAATATACTTTTTGGTATGTAGTAGACTAGTGGTATTACAAACGAAGATAAGTCTAGAGGTCACCGGTTCAAATCCCACGATGAAATGCATCGCTTAGGCAGTTTCTCTCGCGTTATGTGAAAAATAAACCATAGTTGCCACGGCAAGGAAAGTATTTAACCTCTTTAAAGAAAGAGCGGTCTTCAGTTTCACTAGGGTTGCAAGTTCAGATTGCAGTTGGTCCCGTAATAACAACCTTCAGCCACTACGTGGTAGGGCCCCAAGCCCATATGGATGGCAATCACTTGGTATAGACCATAGATGTATGCCACCATAATAACCTTGGGTTGTGTTCCCAAATTCGTGACCCAGGTCTATACCTATGGGACAGCAGCGTGGGCCCTGAGACTCTAGCGTCACAAACATAGACCTCGGTAACTACTTTCTATTAAGTGAACTGTCAGCCTGTCTGTTGTTCCTCAGCAATAAAAAAACCACAGTTTAGAAGGTTAGCGAGAGGTATCTTCGTTAAAAAAACCTCCGAAATGTTTGAATTGTACTCAAGGGAAGAAAAACAAGAAACTTAAACTCTTTCACTGGTGTTACTTGCAAATTTGTACACGCAATCGTATAACATGCGTATTAGGCTAGAAAACTGTCTAAGATTAGTCTTCAAGAGTAATTATTGGGTTATCAGGTACCTCATTACCTACATTATCATTACTCTCTATTAATTACCAAAAGGGTTACTCAATAATCGCCTTATACGACTCGCTAGGAAAAGAATGTTATAATTCTATTAGCCACACTAAATAGAATGATAATAATCAATACAATTAAACAATCTTAATAAATATCAAAATTGAACCTGATACTGTTAGAGTTGTTCACTATAGTTTATGATATGAAAATTCTTAAAATCTAAGTTTATAAAGGTGAAATAAAATCAACGAAGTACAAATAGTACAAATTTATTATGTAGCGTAGTTGTTTATAAAAATACTTAATAGTAAATTGCAAACAAGTCACGTTTTATCCGTGCAGAGGCGGAGAGAGAATACTAACCTCTGCGGCCGGGGTCGGCCTGTCGTAAAAGGCAACAATACAACCCAGCCTAGCTACGTGGTAGGGCTTCAAGCCTGTCGGGATGGCGACCACCTTTGGTCTTAAGTGTGCCGCCATAATAACCTAGTGTTATATTCCGCCATTACTGACCCAAGTTCCTGTACCCTTATGGGACAGCAGTGTGTTCGCGATAACACTGGCGTTGCAAACATCCATAGGCGATGGTAAGCGGGCCGTCAGCCTGTTGACCTACTGTATTAAAAAAAAGTTTATCTAAAGAAAACACACAGAAATAACATTTTAATGCTAACACTTTAAAAATAATAAGAACAAAATTCCGCATACACAACATCGTATATCTTGAAACAATTAAAATTATACAGGGTGACTTTGACAAACCCGTCCAAATTCACACAGAAGAATCTTTAGTAAAAGTTATGAGAAACGTGTATTTTAGTTTTGTATCACATAATACAAAGATGTTGAGTAATCAGCATTACAAAGTCATTCAAAGAACTTGCAATTTACATAATACGGCGCTAGAGTGTCAATGACCTGTCCATCTGACCTAGTAAAAGGCCGAGGACGGCGACATTGCACCGGACGAGCGAATACGCACTACTCATTTACGCGGGAGAGACAGAGTCAGGTAATAACAGGTTAACGTACGAAGATTGCCACCATAGGACTATTCTGTACGATTGAATTAATGATCATCTAAGAAATATTTTATTTTGAAAATTTTACATACAATTTTTTTTGCAAAAATGGGTTCCTTAAATGATGTTTAGTGCGTAAAAAAATTTAGACGGGTTTGTCAAAGTCACCCTGTATAACAAGGAAACATCTTTTTCCGAATGCCATCATCATAACACTGAGACCAACTGTGGAAATATCATTTCCAAGCTTACTCTGCGGTGATGATAGTTCATACTACCAGAGACGAATAGTTTTAAATCTAATTTAAAAATTGGTCTGTTTCTGGAATTTAAATTAATATGTATTGTACAATCTATTTCAAGTTTCATACAAAGTGTTATTGGATATTTGAGTACAGTTACTGTAAAATATAATTAAATACCAACTAAACGTACATATAAAACTATAACAATAGTAAAATTAGCTTCCTTTTATTTTATTAACTCTGTTTAAAATGTTCACGACGTACATACACTTCACTTACAGATTAGAGCTTTCCATAGCATCAGGTAATTGATTTGTACTCATTGACCACCTTTTTCGTATGAAGAATTTAGATTTATAAATCTTGAATAAAATGAACCCTATTAATATTACTAGTATCATTGAAACACATATTTCAGTGAAGTAAGAATTCGATAGATTTCCATCTGATTTATTTGATGATATCAGTTTTTCGTGTTTTGGACCATTTGAGTCAATTGTTTGTATTTGAGATTCTAGATACGATAGTTTTGTAGCCAAATTTGTTAGATTAGCCATTAAATCTTGTTTATTAGCAGATACTGTGCCTTCTAAATATTTTATCCTATTCAAATATGGCATGAAATCAAATGTTGCATTTTCTTTTGTAAGAGGTATAGACTTAGTCGTCAGTGCAAGACTATTACTTTCAGATAAAATATTTAATATTCTATTTAAGATAATATTCGTGTCACTATTTATTTTAGATTGTTGAAGCGAATTATCTCGGATTTGATCTATAACTTTTTCTGCTGTACCATTTATGTTATTAGTTAAGCTGGTAGCACTGTAATTAAATGAGTTGTTAATAGCACTAATAAATGGTGTAAGATTCACTTTTACTTCATTTGCACTTGACGATTCTTTATTATTGTTTGATTTATTTGGGTTTGACATATTTAGTAAAATGTCTTTAATTTCATTTAAAACATTATTATCGTAGTTTCTATCGATTATATTAGGCGTGACTTTGCTATTGCCAGATCCTAAATTACAACTGATTCCATATACATTTTCAGATTTGTTGTCAAGTAAGGTAATTGCTGTTATGGTTACCCTTGAGGGGTTTTTATGAAATTTCAATAAATCCTCGCAAGGCAGCGGATTTTCTCCTATACTTAATGTTAAGCTGTTTCCGGAAAAATCGTCTATCGCAATACTAGTAATCAAATTATGATCTGCAATCAAAGTGTTCAACCTTAACAATTCAAAGAACCTTTCCCCTTCTAAGCTATTAATAAAATTATATGAAATATCTAATATATTTAAGTAGTTCAAGCCTCGGAAAATTCCATAGGTAATACTTGCCAAAGAGTTGTGAGATATGTTTAGATGTTCAAGTTTAGAGAGTTCCTTAAATGTGCCTGGCTGTATAAATGTTATCTTATTGTAACTTAGATCAATATCTTTTAGCTCTGTCATGTTAGTAAAATCGCCAACTTTCAATGCAGTTATCTCGTTTTGTTTCAAAATAACATTACTTAAACGTCTTAATTTATTAACGTGTACTTTACTTATGTTAGTCATTTTCAATTGACTTAATTCGACACTCAATATTTCTACATTGTTTATATTCGAAAATGTTAGGTCGCTATCTGTTGCAGACAAAATAAGTTTTTGTAAAAATTTTGCTGATTTGATAAGATCACTGTGAAATTTAAATTTGACATTATGTGACAGATCCAATATGCGTAAATCATCCTGATAGCGAAAAGCATCAACTTCTACAACTTCTAAATTATTATAAGCTAAATTAATTTCGGTGATAGAGCGCAAACCAACGAATGAATTGGATATTACAGTCTTTATAAGATTGCTGTTTAAAAGTAATGTATGCAAATTCAAAAGGTTTGTAGTATTTATTTCAAAACTAGTCAAAAAATTGTTAGAAATATCAATTCTCTCTACAGAATCTATGAATAAAAAGCAGTTAAACTGTAATTCTTTCAACTTGCTATTTGATATGTTTAAATCGTTTAAGCCTATCATGCCCTTAAATGTATTATTATGGATAGATACTATAGAAGTGTGTGAGATATCTAATGTTGGTAAAGAATTAAGTCCCTCAAAAGTGTTCTCAAAAATAACTTCACCTAAAGGATTTTTCGATATTTGGAATGTTATCAAATTCTCTAATGACTGGAACGAGTTTGATTCTAACTGGCTAATATTGTTATTGGAAATATCAAGATATTTTAGTCTGTTAAGACCAGAGAACTGATCACGAGATATTTTAGAAATATTGTTGTTTTTTATGAGCAACGATTCCAAATTAATTAAATCCTCTTTTTCAAAATCAATGCTTCCAATACAATTGTCGGACAAGTCTAAAATCTTTAGCAATTTTAAGTTACTAAATGATTTTTTGGATAATGATTGAATTTTGTTGTGATTTAAAAAAATGGTTGTGACGTTATCGAGCCCAAGAAATGCATAATCTTCAATTGTGGTTATATTATGATTTCTCAAATCAATTTCATTTACTCTTTTTAGTCCTTCAAAAGTTCCTCTATTTAAGGTGCCTTCCAAAACATTACCATATATTGAAAAATATACAATATTATAATTATTCTTAAAAATATTTTTCGGCAACATAGTAAATAAGTTGTGGGATAAATCAATGGATTCTAAGGCGATGTTGTTCAAGAATGTATCCTTATCTAAAGATAATAGTTTATTGTTATTTAAAATCAATGTTGTTAAATGTTCTAAGTTGTTAAAAGTGTTTTTTTCTATTACAGATATTGAATTATGGTCTAATTTTACTTCAGTGAGAGATCTTAGCTTTTCCAAATCGTTTTCTTTTATTTGTGTAATTCTATTATGACTGAGATCTAACACAACTAGTTCAGTGAATCTGAAGAGGGAGGAGTTTATATCTGTAATTCTATTATGTGACAAGTTTAAATTTGTCAATCGTTTGATGCCTTCAAAAGTAATAGGTGTTAAAAATTCTATATAATTATTTGATATATCTAAAATTTGCAAATTGTTAATTACGTCAAATATAGCATCTGGAATACTAATAAAATAATTATGCGAGAGATTTATTCTGGCCAGTTGTGCGTAAACATTTTCCGTACCATCAACTGTTAACTGATTTAGGTTATTATTGGACAAATCAATACTTACTAAAGACTTTAAATAATATGGATTAGAAAGTTTAGTTGTCTCCAAAACGTTGTTTGACAAGTTTATTTCTTTCAGATTATCCATAGACTTAAAATTTGGCATTGCATTAAACTCGTTGTTACTTAGATCTAAACTAAGAATTAGTTCTAAGATATTTGACCCTACGCCGTTATATATATTATCTGTCATCAAAGTTGGTACGATGGTTATGTTTTTTATTGACGACTTATATACAAGATCAATGCCGTGAACGTTCATACCATCAACGTATATAACATTTCTATTTTCACAATTATTACTGTTGAAATCATTATTATAATGATATATTCCTGGATCGTATGATAGGTCATCCCAAGAAATTGTTGTTACCATATCTTCACAAAGCATATCATATCGGCACTTATCATTATTAAAAAATTTTGTACAACTTGTATTTGCTTCCATTACAAGTGAAATTAACGTAATTGTTGTCACTGAAACAAGTCAAAACAATTTAAGTACGGTAAACTTAAAGTAGTGCAGCGTTCATAGCAGATAAATAGATATTATCTTCTAAATGCGAAAAAAATGGGCACATATTTTTTGAAGAGACTTGTTAAAATTTATATTGTGTAACTTTTTAGAGTAATGTATTTAACGGATCTTATAACTAGACCTTAAAATCTTCAACAAATTCTTGTTAACTGTGATATGGAAGACGGATGAACAGCCTGTTGCATCAATATATCATCTTCTCCTTATGAAAATGAAGAATCAGGAATGAGCACTAATGCACAGGCCCTGTATCTAGATCTGTGAAACCTGGTGTCAAAGTCAACCCGACTTCAGTCACTTCATAAGTAGTCTTGTACGGTCGAATGATTCCTTCCCTTATGTAGGAAAACTATATAATTTGCAAATAATTCTATCTTTTCTGGGTGCACGTGTCCGTCAATTGAAAGTTTGTGAAAAAAGGCGATAAGGGTTTTAATTACTGCAGGGAAATGTCTTAAGAAACAAAATAAAGGCGTTTTGCATCCGAAATTTATCCCTTCTGTTGTCAATTTAATGAAAGTTGTCTGCTATGTTTATGTCAATTCATCAAAATATCAATACTTTGTTTCTCATCATCTTAGCCGGAAGACGCCCACTGTTGGACAAAGGCCTCCCCCAAAGATCTCCACGACGATCGGTACTGAGCTGCCCTCATCCAACCTATTCCGGCGATCTTGACCAGATCATCGGTCCATCTTGTGGGGGGCCTACTAACATTGCGTCTTCCAGTATGCGGTCGCCATTCGAGGACTTTTCTGCCCCAACGGCTGTCCTTCGCGAGATGTGCCCAGCCCACTGCCACTTCAGTTTTGCAATCATCCGAGCTAAGTCGGTGACTGGTTCTCCTGCGAATCTCCTCATTTCTGATTCGATCTCGCAGGGAAACTCCGAGAATAGCCCTCTCCATTGCCCTCTGAGCGACCATAAGCTTTCTCATAAGGACTTATGAGAAGGAGAGAGCCTTTGTTTATACCTAATTATTAATATTTATTGTTTATTTTATTATTTTTTTTACTAATTTTTTAATTTAAATTTCATTCCTTATTTGCGGTCAGCAAATAATAATTGATAGCATGTTCTTAAAATAACATAATAAAATTGAATTATAACTTACATGCTCTTATAATAGAGAACATCTTTCAAATACTTCCAATAATTTAGGATTCTTTTATAATAATAATACTTAAATATTATAAAAGTACTGAGTAGTTAAAAGTTTTCCATAAATGCTTTGCTCAGAAGATATTAAAATCTGAAAATAATAATGAAATTACACATAAAATCAATAAATAACACGAATGCCGACAAATGCCTGCATATAAACAGGAGGAAAGGTAGTTTTGCTTTCAGCGTTGGGAGCCCAAACCGCAGTCACTTTTATATGAATCAAATTTTGACACATCTAATCTATCTAATTTCGTTTGACTTTATGTTTTTTGTTCAAGATGGAAATCCTTTTCACACGCCGCGTGAGAACGCGTAGCTGGGCAATGCGGGATTCCCCGTGCAATGCGCTCGAGGATTATGTCAAAAATGCGCAAGTCACTGGGTTACCCACTAAAATTACCCTGGTGCACCTTTGTTTAATGCCGGGGCACGGGATATGTCATTAGTCTGATCCAACCAAAATTCATCAAAATTGGTTTAGTGGTTTATTGATAAAAAAATTATATAAGTTGATAAATATTTAGTTATCTTGTACCCATAACAGAAGTGCTATTCTTGGCATTTGATAGCGCTGTTTGAATTATTGCAGTATATTTATTTAACTTATTGTATGTTTAAAATTGTGAATGGTCACTCGGAGTCGTCTTTATGGTGGGTTAGTCAAGCTAGCTCTTAATGCCATCAAGTGAATAAAAACGAATCAAATTAAAATAACAATAAATAAATATACTGTGACAATTGACACAGCGCCATCTTGTTCAAAAGTAAGGAGCAGAGCGCTTGTGTTATGGGAACTAAACAATGATTTATTTTTCTTTCGTAAATAAATTCATATTATACCAGATTTGGAACGGGAATCGAGCCCGTGAAACTCGCAATCGTTCTAACGTGCTAAAGTCGTTGCGCAATGGAGGTAGTCGACGTTTTTCATATGAATTCAAATATTATTTGTAGGGCACATGAAATTGATATAGAAAAGTGAATGTTTACCATAGAAACACATCACAAATTTAATCATAAACTGACCGATTACGATTTAGGTCTAAAGTGAGATAATATAACGGGCAGCAATGTATCAACGCCCTCTATCGGCCAAACTAAGATTTATTTCGATATCTCTTTCCCACACTGAGTTACCGCTATTTAGTTATAAGTTAATATATGGGATAAGTCGTAAATGACAAAATGTTTTTTGTGATTTCCCAAAAAACAGGTTTTTTGAGTTAGGTCAGTTTATGATTAAGCGTGCGACATGTATATTTTGTATACCTACATATATTATAATTGTTATCCGTGCAGGGGCGGAGAGAGAATACTAAACTCTGCGGCCGGGGTCGGCCTGTCGTAAAAGGCGACAATGCAACCCAGCCTTGCTACGTGGTAGGGCTTCAAGCCTGTCGGGATGGCGACCACCTTTGGTCTTAAGTGTGCCGCCATAATAACCTAGTGTTGTATTCCGCCATTACTGACCCAAGTTCCTGTACCCTTATGGGACAGCAGCGTATTCGCGATGCCACTAGCGTTGCATACACCCATAGGCGACGGTAACTGCTAAATTCTAAGCGGGCCTTCAGCCTGTCTGCGGTCCTACAGCAATAAAAAAGGTATTATTCTTTTCACATTGTATGATTAAAATTCCACATTCTTTTATATCGTCTTAAATTATATTTGCCATTGCAATTCTTTAAAATATTATAATTAAATAATTCAAACAATGTCTAATGTCATATATTTTATTTAATTTGAAAATATTCAGTTAATTAAAAACATTGAAGTTCAGTACAGCTTTTTATAATATTATATAATTTTACACTGCCCTGAACAATGCCACATGCATTCTTTAATAAATTTAAATAAACATGTTTTATTATGGTGTAATACAAAACTTGCCCTTTATATGAAACACACTGTTGAAAACACTGCATAATATTAAAACAATATAATTGTACTTACTACATGAATTTTAAAAACAGATAAAATATGTATAATTTTTTAATTAATTTGCCTTCACTGACAAAGCGACTATTTAGTTTCGCAGTAGTTTGAAATATGATTTAGATGACTCCGCGTATAATTAGGGTTCAGTTTTAGTTTTTAGAATGGTTAATTCATAACCAAAATAAAATTAATCCATCATGAAATTATCAATAGAGTGGTGCACCTAAAAATAGATAGGTACCAGGTCAGAAGTAGACCTACAAGCGATGGAAATAATGCGTTTTTTTAAACGTTTGCACCAGAGGTATTGTTAACGCTCTGCTGGCCTCAATGCGGAACTGGAACCTGGTTTAATAGCGCCAAAACATAACACAAGATTATTATGGCACCATGTTTTAAAACCAGGAGTCATCCAAATGATTTTGCGACTTTTACGACGCAGGATTTAGTATTCTTATTTCGCTCCTAGACGGAAATAATGCATTACTTCAACCACTACTACTACTTCAAGACTTCTACTTCACAATTTCAATGTTTAATATACACTTTTTTTGAAGTGATAACTTCTTATCTGAGGGTAAACCGGTTCGTTACGTAACGCGTTACGGCGCCAGTCTGTCTGGCTTCCCTTTCTCTTACGCATACGGTAGCGGTAGGCAGGCTCCTCGTCTCTCACTCTAACCAGCAGCACTAGATCTATTCGAATTGCGAATATATTACAATGAAATACTGAGTAATGAGTTTTTTTTTTATAAACAAATTCTACATTAGGGAATAATTTAATTTAATTATGAAACTGTTTTTGGAAAAATTGGAAATTCGTAAAATAGTTATTTTTGAGTTATTTTTGATTTTAATAATTATAACTAATTAATAATTATTATACTATACATAACAACTATAATTTTTTTTTTTTTTTTTGGTCTCGGGGAAAAACCTCTCTTGACGGGTTCCCCCGGCCCGGGGGGACCGAGGGATATGTGGGACTCCGGGATTTTTCCGACTACCCACTAAAAAACCCCGCTGTTCTCCTATCGCCTACGCCCGGGCCCACGGATATATGGCCTGCCGATCTCGTGGCCCGGGCCGGCGCCGGCCCGCCCTTTGTCTTGAGGCGGGCCCCTTCTAAAGTGTTGGCGCCAGGGGGTCAGGGTTTCGTCCCCCCGGCGCTCTCCTAACAACTCTAGGAGTTGAGGGGGCCGCGGAACAGCACGCAGCCCTCACCCTCGCGGCAATAGTGCGGGCGGCGGGTGCTCCCCCGAGGGGCCGCCCGCGGCCGCTTTTTACGGCGGCCGGAGGTCGTTACTGGCCCTCCGGCGCCCCCGGCGTGGCCTGCGTTGGCGGGAGGGGAGTGTGGTGGTCGACTCCCGCTCCCGCTCCGCCGCCTCCTTTGCGGACATGACTGCCTCGCAGAAGGAGGCAACGGCCGTCCATCCAAGATCGCCCCCGACCATGGACAGAACCAGGGCCGGGAGCGACAGGTCCACGCCGATTTGGGCGACGAGGGCGCGGCGCTCCTCGCGCCACGCAGGGCACACGGCGACAGTGTGGTTCACCGTGTCCTCCTCGTCGCCCGCGCCACAGTGGTGGCACCCTGACGTCATCTCCCGCCCTATGTGACACAGGTACCTCCCGAAGCAACCGTGCCCCGAGAGGACCTGCGTCAGGCGGAAGGTCAGGGCGCCGTGGCGCCTTTCCAACCATTCAGCCAGGACGGGCCTCACCGCTTCGATGGTGGCGAGGCCCGCGCTGGGGTGCGCGAGGCGCTCCTTCCACTCCACCATGAGCACCTCGTCGCGCAGCTCCGCGCGCTTCACCTCAGTTTCACGAGGCGTGGGGCGAGAGCCACGCTCGGCCGCGCCCCGGCGCCACTGGTACAACAGCGCCAGGACCCGGGCCTCGAGGTCCCATGGTGGGGATCCGGCCAGCAGGGAGGCCGCTTCGAAGGACACCGTGCGGTATCCTCTTATCGCCCTGACGGCCAGGACGCGCTGCGACCTGCGAAGCAGCGCCGTCGTTTTGGCCGTCAGGCGATCCGCCCAGATCGGGGCCCCGTAAAGGGCCATCGACCGCACGGTTCCCTCAAAGAGCCTGCGGCACACTGCGCCCGGCCCGCCGATATTCGGCAGCAGACGGGAGAGTCCCGCCGCCGCCCGAACTAGCCTCGGCGCCAGGCGCTCGAAGTGTGCCGCGAAGTCCCATCGCCCGTCGAGCACCAGTCCAAGATAATTCATGGACGGCCCGACGGCGATGTGGACGCCTCCTACCGTTATGCGCAGGCCCGGTGGCGGCCTCTGACGGGGCCCGTAAAATATCACGGCCTCCGTCTTGTTCAAGGCCACCTCCAGGCCTAGTCGCCGGATTCTTGCCACTGTGTGCGCCACCCCAGCCGTGCCCAGAAGGCACGCCTGGCGGGGGTTCCTCCCGCGCGCTGTGACGAGCGTGTCGTCGGCGTAACAGATGACGCCGACGCCGGGGAGGAGTGCCCCCCTCAGGACCCAGTCGTATGCGATGTTCCACAGCAGGGGGCCCAGGGCCGACCCCTGTGGAACACCGCACACGACGTCTCGCCGACTTTGCCCACCCTGGACCGGATAGACGACGGCACGATCACTCAAATATGCCCCAACTATGCGACGGAGGTAGGGAGGCACCCGATGGTACTTGAGCGCCTCCCGCACGCAGCTCCACGGCAGGGTGTTGAAGGCATTGGCGATGTCGAGTGACACCGCCAATAGCACCCCACCTCGAGCCACTGCGTCCCCCGCCTGGCTCCTCAGACGCGTGATCGCGTCAATAGTGGAGCGCCCCTGGCGGAATCCGAACTGTTCGTCTGCCAGGTTCGGCCCCTCTGTCTCTAGGTGCCGGACGAGGCGGTCTGCGAGGATCCTTTCGAAGATCTTCCCCACCTCGTCCAGCAGCACAATGGGCCGATAGGCAGACGGTGAGTCCGCCGGGCGCCCCTCCTTCGCGATAAGGACCAGCCTCCCCGTCTTCCATCTGAGGGGAAACCGGCCCGATCGCAGACACGCGTCGAAGAGCCTCAATAGTCGGGGCTCCAGGACGTCGTGGGACAGAACCCACGCACGCCCCGGTATGCCGTCGAGGCCGGGGGCCGTGTTCTTGGCCTTCAGCCGCAACATCGCTGCCCCCAGCTCTGCCCGGTCCACGTCGGGCACGGGGTCGTCGTCCGCGCTAGGGTCCCTCTCATCCCAATGAGGCGGGACCTTGGCAGGAGGCGAGTGCTCAGCCCTCGTGGGGAACAGAGCGCCGACAAAACCATCCACCTGGCGCGGGGGGAGACTCTCGGTCAGCGGGGGCGCCCACGGGCGGAGCTTGCCCCGCACCGTTTTGTAGGGTCGCCCCCAAGGATCTTGATCTAAGCTGGCCAAGAGCTCCTCCCACGCCGCCGCCTTCGCCTCGCGTATAGCGAGATGGAGGTCGTTTCTGGCGCTCCGGTACTCCCCGTAGAGCTGAGCCTCCGCGGCCGCTCTGTCCGCATCGCGGCGACTCCGTCTTCGGAGCCTGGTGTACCGGCGGTGGGCGTAGTTGCACGCCCTGCGGAGCCGCTCGAGCTCCGCATTCCACCAGTACACCTGGCGCGGGGGTCGGTGTGGCCCCCGCCTCGGCATCGCCGCGTCGCAGACGTCGGTCATAAGCGACCGCAGGTTCTCCGCCTCCTCGTCGACGTCATCGGGAGGTACGTCGCCCGGCCTCGACCACGTAGCGACGGTCAAGGCCTCGCGGAAAACCTCCCGAATAACAACTATAATAGTTCAACTTAGATTAGACCAAAAACAAAAAAAAAAAGTTTAAGTTATCACTTCTGTCGGGCGTCCCGAGACGCACACATTTTTTTATACACCGCCCACGGACCCGAACACAGGGATAGACTGACGCCGTTGCGATACATCTACAACTAGCATACCTGAACATGATTTTTAAATATACAGAACCACAGTAAATATGTGGCCACAAAAGTGCCTCGCTTACGCTGACAGGACATACGTAGTTCTATAATAAATAATTATCATAATTACTTGCACACATACAATCTGTATTTAGAACGAATTCAATTGTACTATTTATCAGTGAAACAAATATTCTTTTATAAGCAACCTCTGTGTGTTGTGTAAGATAAAACATGTAATGAACGTTTCTCAGTCACTACATAGCAGCTCAAACTGATAAGCAAACATGAATGACATAATTGGTTCATTTAGCGGCGATGGTAACACCACAATATCATGTTGTTCCCCGGCTGTTGTATCGGTTACCGGAAAGACGACCATTCTAGAATTTTTTTTGTATATTGGCACAATTTACTCAGTGTCATCCCACAGTAAGTGGCATATCACTTGTTTTATGAGTTGTAAACAACTAATATACTATATATATACATAAACACCCAGACGCGAGACGGGACTGGATCGCGTGACCTCCACAAGCATACCGACTTACCGAGCTAGCCGCTACTCCTCGGAGGTTGTCAAATTTGATGTGTTTTTTAGCAATTAAATGTCTATGTGTTCAATATAAAGAACATTTTTCAACAGTTTATTAGGGAATGTACCCATATTACGTAACCCGTTTAGGAGGTGGGACGAAGATCTTCAAAATCCCACTCTCGGTCACGGTTTGGACCCATCAATATCCTCTATATGGACTCTCATACTCTTTCGAGCTATATTTAAATAAGGCGCACAGCGTTTAGTTCTTACTTGCAACTATAGGTATGCATGCACTTTTGGCATAACGCGGTAAGCGCTGCATTGATTAAAATTTTTGATCAATTTTTTTAAATTATGAATTACTACGTGAAATCTAGAGCAGGTTGCCTGGCTGGCAACCACCCTTGGTCTATAAGTATACCGTCATAATAACCTTGTGTTGTGTTCTTGCATTAGTGACCCAGGTTTTTGTACCCCTATAAGACAGTAGCGTGTTCGTGATGCCACTGGTGTTGCAAACACCCATAGGCGACGGTAACTGCTTACTATTAAGTGGACCGTCAGCCTGTCTGCTGTTCCTCAGCAATAAAAGCAAGAGATCCGAGTGACTAAGTTTTTAAGTGGTTTTACTAACATAAGTTTAAGTATTTACTTACTCTTCGACAAGTATTGCTCGATTTAAATAAATTATCATTATTATTAAAGGGTCTATTGTGAACAATTTAGTTGAAAACAACTGCCACATTATTCCAGCAGATTGTCAATCATTTTGTGCGTCTAATTGCATGAGCCGTGATTTCCCGAAGGAGCAGTCACAATAATTGGTGGCCTAATTCATAAGTTAAGAGCGGGTAGTGATTTAGTAAATGATTAAGGTTATGACCCGAAGACACTATCAAATTAATGATTCTTATATCATTGTCTGTAAGCATCGCAACATAATAAATACTTTTTAGTGCTAGCAATACTGAATATTCTAATTGGATAAAAATTTAGCACAACTTTTTGGTGTTCATTTTTGATTTTCGGGTCTGGGTGTTTATTTATAAAATGTATTTATTTACAACAAAAATTATACCAGTTGTCTAGTACCCATAACGCAAGTGCTTTGGAACTAACTTTGGGACTAGATAGCGCTGTCTGAATTGTCCCAGTATATTTATTATTATTACTCTTTCATTTTTTAGCCAAAGAAAAAACTATATGGAATATATGTGACTAAATTTTGATTTTACAATGCCTATAATTTATTTCTAAATTACAAACGATTAAAGACTTCAGGGTTACAACTGTTACTATCAGTGAAGTAGTAGAAAGAGAAATGTATTAACATCTGCGGCCTACCCTAGCTCCGTGGTAGGGCCACCTTGTGTTGTGTTCCAGTATTAGTGACCCAGGTGCGACGCCTAGCATCGCAAACATCCATAGGTGACAGTAACTGCTTAATATTAAGTGGGCCATAAGCTTGTTTGTTGTTCCTCAGCAATAAAAAAAAGAAAATTAATTTTAATCTCTGTAATGTTCTTTTGAGTGGTTCACTAGTTTGCCAATGTCAATTTATACCATTCTTCAGTGTACACACCCATGTCACCCACACTCGCCCGTGGTTCTAGTATCATGATAGTGACAGCGACATCTTAAGAACTTTACATAGACACAAGCCAGTGTCTGTTGTAAATGCATACCATAGAGTAAATCAATAATACACTGTTCCATAAAATATCCTAAGAGGAGAATAGGAGCACTATTTTCTAGAGATCAAAACCGTCACATATTTAAAAATTTCTGCCAGTTAAGCTGTTGGCTCATATTTTCTTCAAACAATTTGTAAATGTTGAATTTTGTCAGAATCTTGACTTTCTATGATATTAATCGGTGTGATCATTTATTGAAAAATAGTTTTATATCACGTCTATAATATATTATATCAATAATTGAGTTCAAAAATTTAATTTCATTGGGAAGCCTTTTTGTGATAAACTTAAAGAACTCGATAGGCAGAGTAAGGATACTGAACCATGCAGGCAGCTTGTCGTAAAAAGATGATAAAACAACCCTAGATAGGTGGTGGGACTCCAAGCTCGACTGGATGGCAACCACTTGATTTTAAAACATATCGCCACAATCTTGAGTTGTATTTCGGCACTAGTAAATTAGCTTCCATTACATATTTGAGACCGGCAGCGCGTTGCAAACGTCTATACGTAACAGTTACCATCTACGATCGCGTGGGCCGTTTATAAAAGAAAATATTCAAGAATAAATCGCTATTATGTTATGAATTGGATACAGCAAGATGAACTATAAACTAAGCAGTTGGACAGGTAGCCCCAGATCCCTGGGGGCTAAACTTCAAACAAACTTGATGTACACCGGCTAATGTAATACGACTATTTCTAGGAAACTTTGTACCGGTTGAATTATTGAGAAGTAAGCAAACGCTCGCGCCGGTGTGGAAACAGAATATTTTATTTTGGATTTTCCGCTTTATTTTCAAGTTTTGATGCGTTGAACTCTAATATTACTAAAAAGCTTCGTAATTGCTTTATTGGCCATGAAAATTATTCTAAGTCTTGTTAGTGTATTATGAGAACTTATTTCAGGTTTGATAATTACACTTCAAGTATATAGTGCAATAGTATAATTAACACCTAGTATAATAATATCTAGAAGAATAAATAATTTTAGTTTGTTTAAATAATGAAAAGCTAACCTATGTGGCTAAATTTGGTTTTTACATGGGTGGCTGTTGTCTCAGAGAAATGGAATTTACTTTCTATCCTCGTGCAGAAGCGGAGTAAGAATATTGATCTCTAGGCCCGGGAGCGGCATGTTATAAAAGGCGATAAAACCTTAGCTAAGTGGTAGGGCTCCAAGCCCACCAGGATGGCAACTACTTGAAGTCTCCAAGTATACTGTTATAATAATTTTAAATATAAATAAATGACATAGGTGCCAGTTCTGCTTCGCGGACGGCAGCGTGTTAGCGGTGCCCTCGTCGTCAAATATCCTTAGGCGGCGGTAACTGCTAATTATTAAGCTGGCCATCGGCCTATTTGATATTCACAGCAATAAAAAAAAACTTACTAGCAAAAGGATTAATCTATCTGTTACATTTTATGACTAAGTGTGTGATTTAGTAGCCTATTTTTTTCTAGCAGCCCATCAATACTATTATTTACTACGTATCAAATTAAATGTGTAGTTCCAACCTTAAGCTAAATCGATTATATTGTATATCATATTGAACAAAAAATTGAAAGGCTGCCTAATACACCCGTATTGTATATTATTCACATGTTACTAATATAAACCAAGAGATTAAGGTTGCGTCTAGGATGGAGTAACTATAAAATAAATATACCTAGTCAGGTCATAAATTCTGTCACATGTTTAATGTAAAATAATTGTAACAAGTTTATTAATTATGTAACCATTCATATACCAAAATGAACTTAACAAAACATAGATTCTTATGACATTAAAGTTTATTCAAAATGACCTCCGTGATTTTGAATACAAGCCTTCAATCTGCGCGGCCAGTTGTCTATCGCAGCACGAACGAGGTCCATGTCAATATCGGCGGCTGCCTTAATCAAGGATGTCTTGAGTGACTCCAAATTGGGATGAGGCTTTGAGCACGCCTTTTCCTCCAAGTGTTGCCATATCTTGTAATCTAACGGATTCAAATCTGGACTGGAGGAGGGCCAGTCTTCGTGCCGGATGAAGTCGATTTCACGCGCCGCCAGCCAGTCTTGTGTGCTCTTCGCTCTATGAGCTGGCGCCGAATCTTGTTGGAATACCCAGTGCCTGTTATTGAACATGGTATGAGAAACAGGTTCCACAAGGTTCGTCAGGACTGTATTTTGATACACAACAGCATTCGTTTTTACACCTTTCTCACAAAAATGTACCTCTGTTAATCCCCAATAAGAAACTCCCAACCATACCATGAGCGAGGATGGAAAATGACCTCGTTGGACACGCGGAATACGGTTGCTCGCTTCTTCACTACTGTGTGCGTACACCTTATCATTTTGTTTGTTGTAGCTCTCTTCTACGGTAAACATTTTTTCATCCGAAAAAAGAATTTCCCGATATTTTTTTCCCGCGTACCGCTTCAACAAAGCGCGGCATCTCTTCAGTCTCAGGTCCATTAGACGAGCATTCAAACGATGTCCTGTTTTTCTTCGATATGCCCGAAGCCCTAAGTCTTCATTTAACACCCTTTTCACCGTGGTTCTGCTTAACCCCATCTGAAGGGCCAACAGTTTCTGCTTACGTTTGGGATTTCTATGAATTCGTGCCTTCACAGCTTTTATCACTGCTGGAGTCCTAACAGACCGAGGGCGACCACTTCTTGACCTGTCATCTACACTAGAGTCTTCATTGTATCGTTTGATGGTATGATAAACGAATCTTTTGGTAATATTCAAATTTTTCAGTATGTTAAAAATTTGAATTGGCGCGTAACCGCAACGATGCAACGCAATAACTGCAACACGGTCTTCTTTAAGCGTCCACTCCATATTTAAAAATGAGTAAAATTCTAAAAGTTATACATTTTTATTTTCATGAACAATTCGAAATTCTAATTCAATAAACTTTTTTGTGGCCAGCATTCTAAAAGAAAAGTTTTTACTGTGTGACAATACTTATGACCTGACTAGGTAGTACAAAATGGGAACACTTAATATTTTGTATACATTTTGCAAAGAAAAAACGGCGAAGATTTCTCCAACCACTTAAGACGCGAAATGACGCTCTCTCGTTTTGTTGAAATTAAATAAGACACCTAATATTTACACTTATCTACGAGGCTATTTTGAAGCACTTTACTTTTTTCGCCTCTTCACTGAGAAAGGCGGATGGGGTATGGTCTCAATTATAGCGAGTACATTGCATAATAATAATAAAACTAATTTAATTATATTAGAGGTTAAAGTAAAATTGCCGATTTCTACTAAAAAATTTAAACTTGTTTTTTTCTAAGATGTACATAATATATTTATTTAATCAAAATATTTACCCTCATTATGTATACATTGCTGCCATCTAAATGGAAGTTCATTTATGCCTTTACCATAGAACTCTGAGGATCTAGATTCGACAAACTGTGTGAAAGCGTTTTGTACTGCTCCCTGGGAAGAAATTTTTTTATAACATAAAAATTATCCAAATCACGAGAAAAACGGTAGTTCGTTGGAGCAAGGTCTAATGAGTACGGTGGATAACGTATGGTTTCTAACTGCAACTCCTGTAGACAACGGTTTCTCGTGCAGTGTGAGGTCTTGTGTTATCATGGAGCAATAATGGTGAAGATCGATTCACGGGTCGGGGTTGTTTCACTGCCAGTTTCACCATCATTGTTCAAACTTCGGCACAGTAAACATCTGCTGTTATTGCTTGACTAGGCCTGAGAAAGGTATAAAGAATAACACCATGAAGAGACCACCAAACAGTTATCATTACTTTTTTATTGGTAAGCTTTGCTTTAGAGCACTGATGCAGCATTTGACTTGGAGCTATTCATCCAGCCTTTGCATTTTTAGCTTATGGTTATCGTAAAAAAATCCACTCTTCGTCAAATGTCACAATTCGATCCAATATTCCTTCATTTCTACTTACCAATTCAACAAGGCAACGCAATACGCATTTCTTTCTACAGATTAGTCAAATCATAAGACACCCATTTTTGATATTTTTTTATCTTACTGATTTAATGCAAATGAGTCAATATTGTAGGTAAGGTAACTTTAAACTATGCTGCTAATTCCTGAGTAGTTTGACTAGGATCGGCTTCCACCATCCCCTTCAATTTTCATTAGCAGTCTCCTCTCCAAACACAGCGTTGATATTGTGAGCCGTTTCCGCCGCGTTAGTTCCGCGTCGAAACTCGTATTCAAAAATTATTCGGATTTTCGAAGTACCCATCTTTCATTTCTAGCTAAATAAAAAGCAATTGAAAATAAAAAATCGAATATTGCACGTTTTATAAAGGAAATCCTCATAGGTATCATGTAAAAAAAGTTTCATTAGAAAATCTCACACCCTGAAGGATTTATGTCAATTTAAATTATCTATTACTATACAACGGCAATTTCACAGTTTAACCCCTATTATTATTAGTATTAATTTAAATTTCCTGATTATTATGTATTAGTATGTAGGTTTGAAATTTGTGCTGTATGATCATTGTTGAAATAAATAAATAAATAAATTAATTAAAAGGTAATTTTTATAAGATACCCGACCTGCCTGTGGGGGGTGGGTGTGACTGTTGGGGACACATATTTAAGCTCCAATATAATTATTATCTTTCATTATTCAGGGGAGTTTCTTTCGCCGTTTCTTTTCACCAGTTGTACACATTCTGAAACGGTAGTAGATTAGAAAAGGATCGGCTTCGGTGAAGTCAACATTATTTCTAAATTTCTAGACTTTCATGGCTTGTTCTCGCTTGCTCTCCATGCAGCGGTCGAGCCGGGCAAACTGCCACAGCTGATCGACCCCCCTCCCACGGGGTCGGATTGCCTTTCCGCCCAAAGTCGCTGTAACGTCGTCTGAGACCAACCGCCTTCAACATCTTCGAAAAAAATATCTTTGATTAGTGAAACATGATCAGTATACTAGTTATGTAACATACCACCATCTTTAAGTTTGACACACCTGTACATAAAAAAATATTTAAACTAAAAGTAATTTGTTATGTGTGGGTAGTATTTGTTCATTATAATATATATTTATATTAACCTAATAATTTCTATGCAAAGATTGATTTTTATACTACCAGCAATGTGTTTATCAGCACAATAGTTAATTAGAGTTAATAAAGCGCAATTATCGCGTAGTAAGTACCCACCCTTTTTTAATGTGCCCCAGTCACGTTTTTACATCGACTCGTGTTTTATTTAATTAAAGAAAAATACTAATTATAAATTTTAATGCTCTTCAGTACGTATTTAGTTTGAAAATAATTTTAATACAAAAAATGTATCTACAATATATAAAAAAACCGTTTTATAATATTGTGTATTTCGTTTATAAACAGTATTAAGCGAGAGAAAGAATGAGAGATGTTAGTGTCAGTAAAAATACTCATACAATTATCAAATAATTCATCAATAAAACCACATTGAATTTTTTTTAAATCTCTTCAAATACATTTATGAGAAAGAGGGAATTTTTTTATTGTACGGAAAACCCGACTTTTGTTCAAGTAACAAAGCGAAGTCGTTTGATGGCGTTTCACAACAGTCTGTAACTAATTTTTAGAGGTTTTATTGCTAATTTGTTTCTTTGAAATGTTTTTACGCTGTGCATGAAATATTGTTTTGTAGGCTTTTATATTTAGGGGTAGATGTTAGGAATGATGATACGAAGAACGAGGTATTACGAAAAAGAAAATAAACGGCGTAGTTAAACATACGTCAGTGTCTCATACGCCTTCCAAGCGAATGTCATCAGCCAATCGTAGTCCACTGCTGGATGTAGGCCTTCCCAACTTTGCGCCACAAATCCCGGTCCCTTGTTTCCATCCAGCCCTGACCGGCCACCTTGGGCAGGTCATCGGTCCATCAGGCTGGTGGACGTCCTACGCTACGTTTGCCTAGACGCCCATTGCTCTCGCGACAAACGTGAATGGCCTATTGTCACTTTATCTTGCATATTTTGCGAGCTATATCGGTTACTTTGGTTGCCTTACGGATTTCTTCATTTCTGATTCTGTCAATAAGAGAAACACCTAACATAGCCCACTCGATAGCGCGCTGAGCGTCTTGAAATTTGTGAACCATTTCCGCCGTCTTTGTACACGTCTCGGCTTCATAGATCAATACTGCTAGGTCGAATACTTTCATCTTCAAGCACTGGGTATGGTCGACAAGAAGATATCACAGAGCCTGCCGAAAGCCGGTAACTCAGTTGAATATTAGCTTCCAACCGAATACGGCAAAGGAATTCGCTTTACGGCTCATTAGATTCCATAATCTATAATAATAATGCCATCATTATTAGCATAACGGTGAAGGGAATCATCACGAGGCAACCTCCATATCCAGATTACCGGTATGTGTAACCCACCAATTTGTCTGTCCCTTTCCTGGGGAGGCCCAAGCACACAATAGCATTAGGTATATATATATATATTTTATTATAACTCATGAGCCCTTATGTGGCATATACACTTTATTCTTAAATACTAGGGGGGTTTCATAATGAGTTTTCTGAACAAATTATAATGTACGCTTTTTACATTATCATTGAGTACGAGGTAAGTTGTGGGAAGGAAGTACAAGCACATTTTAACACGCTTTTATTAGCTTGGTATGTAGCTATGAATCTATGTAACGGAATCTTTGAACGTGATTTTCACCCCTTTCAAAACGACGCATTGATCTAAAAATTTGCACACTTATCAAGGACCAATGATAATGCAATAATCTGTATAGTTTGATAATGATCCTTACCAGGATCCTCAGGATTATTGTGAAGTTAAGCACCGTCGGGCACGGTCAGTATTTGGATGTGTGACTCTGCCTGGGACCACTTCGTGACGATGGCTTTTTCCTCTTTTTTTATACCCTTTATATTAACTTGACTTGTATGTAACGGAATTTTCAGACTCGATTTATGCCCACTTTGAACAACCAAAATATTCGAAATTTTGCCGAAACGCCATCTGCAGTTTAATTAATAACACTGCCAGAAGATGGCATTAAATTAATAGAATAAACCGATTGGGAATTGACAACAAATAAATTACATTAACACGCTTTTATTTTATAGTTAATAAAACTAAAAAGTTAAAAATAAATTATAGTTTGAAAACACTAAACTAAAAACACGATTTTATAGAAAATCAAACTAAGAGGTAAAAAATATTTTTCAATATATTTAAATTAAGGATAGTGCCAGAAACAAAGGTAGTGCGGTTCGATAATTAACGTGGATAATACCCAGCAAGTCAGAAAGAGCGGCGACTCACCTAAGGTTCTCCGATCTGCTACCTTCCACGACTGGATCTACGGTTTGGAGTCTAGGCCTTTATAATTAGCGGTTCACAATAACACACATATAAAAGCTCGTAAGGTGTTAATCAAGTCTCGACGGTATGTGTTGTCGGCGCAGGCGCTAGGCAAGAGGGCGGCGCGGCGGTGGTCGAGTAGTTTTATTCGAAATCACCGTCAGGTATCGCAGCATCTAAACTTACTTGCGGGTAGGCTGGGAAAAAAAGATAGGATGAGACGCCTAACTAGATAGAGTGATTAACCAAAAAAATTATATAAAAACGTGGGTTGCTTTTTAAGATCTTTTATCCATGTAGGGGCGGAGAAAGAATACTGACCTTTGCGGCCGGAGTCAGCCTGTCGTAAAAGGCGACAAAACCACCCACCCTAGCTACGTGGTAGGGCCCCAAGCCCGTCTGGATGGTAACCACTTTTGGTCTTATGTATACCGCCATAATAAATTTATGTTGTGTTCCGGCTTTAGTAACCCAAGTTCCTGTACCCTTATGGGAAAGCAGCATGTTCATAATGCTACAGGCATTGCAAATACCCATAGGCGACGGTAACTGTTAAATTCTAAGTGGGCCGTCAGAAAAAAATATTTTCAAAGTGACTACTTCTACCAATAACTGTCAGTAAAATATTTATAACAATTGACAACAAGCACCCTACATTTTTTTACAATAAAATTCATTTTGCTAATCACATTATCCTTAATTTAAAATTATTGAAAATTATTTTTTACCTTTATCTATAAAATAAAAAAAAGGTTGTTTTTTTTATTGCTGAGCAACAGCAGATAGGTGACGGCCCACTTAATAGTAAGCAGCTAGGTAGATAGTTTTCGGCTTCAGGGGCATCTCTAACACGTTGCCGGTCACGTAAATAAACTGGAACCCGCTTACTTATCCAGGACATAACACGAGGTTATGGGGCATATTTAGACATAAGGGTGGTTTCCATCCAGACGAGCTTGAAGCCTTAGCACATTCTAGAGCTTTTTTTATAAACATTTAACTGTTGGACAAGTACATTCAGATAACATCAACATTTACAATACACTAGGACAAACAACACAATTAACACAGCGATATCTACTTCATAAGTAAATAGCATAGCACTTGTGTTATGGGTACTAGATAATTAATATATTATATACATACTTTTATTTTCGATTCGAACCCGTAACCTCCACAAGCGTAACGGAGTGCATTAGCCATTACGACACGGATGTCGTCAAATTGTTTTTACGTCGCCTTTTTTGCCTTTTTAGGGTAAAAGAAATCACTGACGGGTACCGATGCAGAAGTATGTTTAATTTTAGCCCTATTTTTTATTGCTGTAGGCCAGCAGACAGGCTGACGGCCCGCTTACAATTTAGCAGGGTGTTTGCAACGCCAGTGGCATCGCGAACACGCTGCTGTCCCGTAAGGATACATGAACTTGGGTCACTAATGCCGGAACACAACACAATGTTATTATGGCGGTATACTTAAGACCAAAGGTGGTCGCCATCCAGACGGGCTTGGAGCCCTACCACGTAGCTAGGGTGGATTGTTTTGTCACCTTTTACGACAGGCCGACCCCGGCCGCAGAGGTTAGTATTCTTTCTCCGCCCCTGCACGGATAACATTGATGATAAATTTGCACTCCAACCTCTGAAGTGAAACGCACATAAGTAAAAAGAAGTAACTCTGTGCCTTTTTAAAATTTTCAATATACACGCTTATAACTTATAGTTAAATTTTAGTAAACTTAAACGAACTTTAACGTACGGTCGAATGTCACATTATGTCAGAAATTGTGTATTACATTTTTTTGGACAATAAAATAATCTACGTTCGGCAACCCTTCTCACGTAGCGGCCTTTGTTCCTCGCAACATAATTAACAATGTTGGGCCCATTGTTTAGCAGGCCCTAACAGAAGGTCCAATGATAAATTGAAGGTTTTTTGTCCTCATAAAAAGATAACAAAACTTATGATACACAGAGATATTTATTGAGATTATCTGAACAAAAAATAGTATAATTTCTGTAAAGGAATTTTCAGAAATTTTCAAATTTAATGATACTACTCAAATTTAATATACTTGTTGTTTTTTTTATACATTGCCTACCTTTTAATTTTTTGTAAATAAACTAAAAATATTGTTTACATCTGTATTAGGCATTTATGCAATGTTTTTTTGTCAGCACGGTGTGTTTCTTTCTTCCAATTAATTTTATCCTGACATGCTTCATGTGTTATTTCACAAACCCTCATATTATGCATCACACATTCTTTACATCGCTTTTTAAGTCTGTTGTAATACCCCTCTAATTTCAGGTTTATCATTGTTGTAGTATACATACATACACACACATATATATACCTAGTCAGGTCATAAATTCTGTCACATGTTTAATGTAAAATAATTGTAACAAGTTTATTAATTATGTAACCATTCATATACCAAAATGAACTTAACAAAACATAGATTCTTATGACATTAAAGTTTATTCAAAATGACCTCCGTGATTTTGAATACAAGCCTTCAATCTGCGCGGCCAGTTGTCTATCGCAGCACGAACGAGGTCCATGTCAATATCGGCGGCTGCCTTAATCAAGGATGTCTTGAGTGACTCCAAATTGGGATGAGGCTTTGAGCACGCCTTTTCCTCCAAGTGTTGCCATATCTTGTAATCTAACGGATTCAAATCTGCACTGGAGGAGGGCCAGTCTTCGTGCCGGATGAAGTCGATTTCACGCGCCGCCAACCAGTCTTGTGTGCTCTTCGCTCTATGAGCTGGCGCCGAATCTTGTTGGAATACCCAGTGCCTGTTATTGAACATGGTATGAGAAACAGGTTCCACAAGGTTTGTCAGGACTGTATTTTGATACACAACAGCATTCGTTTTTACACCTTTCTCACAAAAATGTACCTCTGTTAAGCCCCAATAAGAAACTCCCAACCATACCATGAGCGAGGATGGAAAATGACCTCGTTGGACACGCGGAATACGGTTGCTCGCTTCTTCACTACTGTGTGCGTACACCTTATCATTTTGTTTGTTGTAGCTCTCTTCTACGGTAAACATTTTTTCATCCGAAAAAAGAATTTCCCGATATTTTTTTCCCGTGTACCGCTTCAACAAAGCGCGGCATCTCTTCAGTCTCAGGTCCATTAGACGAGCATTCAAACGATGTCCTGTTTTTCTTCGATATGCCCGAAGCCCTAAGTCGTCATTTAACACCCTTTTCACCGTGGTTCTGCTTAACCCCATCTGAAGGGCCAACAGTTTCTGCTTACGTTTGGGATTTCTTTGAATTCGTGCCTTCACAGCTTTTATCACTGCTGGAGTCCTAACAGACCGAGGGCGACCACTTCTTGACCTGTCATCTACACTAGAGTCTTCATTGTATCGTTTGATGGTACGATAAACGAATCTTTTGGTACTATTCAAATTTTTCAGTATGTTAAAAATTTGAATTGGCGCGTAACCGCAACGATGCAACGCAATAACTGCAACACGGTCTTCTTTAAGCGTCCACTCCATATTTAAAAATGAGTAAAATTCTAAAAGTTATACATTTTTATTTTCATGAACAATTAGAAATTCGAATTCAATAAACTTTTTTGTGGCCAGCATTCTAAAAGAAAAGTTTTTACTGTGTGACAATACTTATGACCTGACTAGGTATATATATATACATATATATATATATATATATATATATATATATATATATATATATATATATATATATATATATATATATATATATATATATAGGCCGACTGGCAGTCCACTTAATACTAAGCAGTTACCATCGCCTATGGATGTTTATGACGCTAGGGGCACAGGGCGAACACGATGCTGTCCTATAGGGGTACAGAAACCTGGGTCACCAATACCGAAACACCACACAAGGTTATTATGGCAACATACTTAAGACCAAAGGTGGTCGCCATCCAGACGGGCTTGGGGCTCTACCACGTAGCTAGGGTTGTTTTGTCGCCTTTTACGACAGGCCGACCCCAGCCTCGGGGTTAGTATTCTTACTCCGCCCCTGCACGGAGAAAAATATATTGACAATATAATTTTCGGATACTTTTTTATTCGGAGAAAAGGAGAGTCGTAGGGCAGGGCAGGGCATGATGGATAATTTATAAAAAAAAAAAACGATTAAACAATGGTTATTTATCAATATTAAAACAAAAATTATCGGTTCACATTCTATGAGGGCAGAATAATTTGGGCTTTAAAACGTACGTTTCGGATGGAATAAATAAAATTAATTGAACAATATTTGCCATATAAGAGGATGAAGTCCCTTCCGAGCTAGGTATGAACCTGTGTTTCAGTTTTATTGTTATAATCTACTTCAAATTTGTCTCTTTCTGTGTGTTTGTATATGCGTGTGCTTATTATAAAACATTTTGATAAACAGAAATATAAAAAACGATATTTGATTATTAAAGGTGTTATTAGTATTAATGTTGTTTGTAGAAAATAATATCTCTCACTGTATTCTCAACTTTACAGTGAAAAGATACCATTTTCCGCTGCGAGCTTTTGTTAATAATTCTTTATTTTTCCTTTCACATTGGTCTTTAATTGAGTCTTTGTGCCGCCATTTTATCTTTTTGCTATCACATATGCCTCGAATATTCGATAATTTATATAATAATGTTAAGATGAAAACATATTTGTAGTATCATAATTTTGAAATAAACCGACGTCTTAAGTGAAGACGTAATAACACACGATCACCTCTTATGTAAGATAGATAGATAGCCAGCTCTTTATTTTACTAAAAACAGGTATAAAAATATAAAACAAAATAGCACAAAGGTCTTATCGCTGAAAAGCGATCTCTTACAGACAGCCCAAGCTTGGACGACGCTATGATATGTAAACTCTAAAAGTATACATAATGGTACATTAAATTTGAGAGCCAAAAGTTTACAAAAGCCCCACATTAAGCGTTAACCACCACCAAAAAGAAGCCGAGAGAGGAATGAGCGCCCAAAAAATTAAACTAAAATGTGCAGTGACAATAAAAAAGCTGGTTGATGAAAAACCGTTTTTGAAAGATACTAGTTAGGTACTGAATATACAGGGTTATTAGTAATTAGACGTATTTCCGTTAGGAGGTGATAGGATATTTGCGATAAATTTAACCCTCATATGCATTATGTAAAAGTGAATCATTTTTGAATTATCAAAAAGTCATTTATCATAAGTCAAAAATGCAATATCAAAAATTAATTTAAAAAGTATCAATTTAAATCTCATTTTTTCTTCTAATTTATAAAAAAAAAAACGATTAAACAATGGTTATTTATCAATATTAAAACAAAAATTATCGGTTCACATTTGATAATGCGAGACGAGAAACGATATTATTTCAATATATTTTGAGATATTTTTCCACTTAAATGCATTAAAAACAATAAAAAACGTTATGGAACTTAACTTGCAGATTATTTTAAAAACAACCGTTTTTTGGCTGTCTAACAATGCATAAGAACTAGGAACTTATTTCAAAAAAACTGAATATAAATGATCACAAAGGAAGCAGGGTAAGCAGAGGTGGAAAAAATGATACTGATTAGATTGATACTTTTTTTAAATAAATTTTTGATGTTGCATTTTTGACTTATTTTGAAAAAAGCTAAAAAACATGATAACTCAAAAATGGTTCACTTTTGCATAATGCATATGGGGGTTAAAATTACAACAAATAGTCACCCCTATCACCTAATGGGAATACGTCGAATTACCAATAACACTGTATATGCCATAGGGAGAGATAATGGAAACTCTTATGAGGGAGAAGTTGAAAATCTGTCTAGCTATACGCTGTAAATTATAGTTCAAAAATCTGTCAGAATTGCGCTAGTGTAGATACAGCGATAGGAATGAACCTCTAAATAACTAATTGACTCTATCCCACTCTGATAACTATAGCGCTATCTTCTAGAATTTATACTGATGCTAATGTGGCGCCACCTTAATTTAACGCATTTTGAGGGATATACAGAGGGATAGTTTTCCTTGCCTCTATTTACGTAACCAACTAGATTTTTAACGTATAATCGAGTTGGCATGTGAGGCAGCCAATTCTATATTGAATCCACGGAATTTTAATATTGCATCATCCGTAGTTGATAATTATATTAGTCTGCGGAAGCAATGTATAACACAAGTACTGTATATAACACAAGTGCAGAGAGGTATCTCATAAAAATTAAGTACTCAACACTATCTGTTCTCAGATGCAGTATAAAGGATGAATTATATTTTGTCGTGTGTTTCCAACTAACTTTTATGGTCATAAAATTGTATTAATTCCTAGTGTGGCCTGTAGATCTAATTGTAGAGACAAACAGATTATTGTAAGGTGTTGTTATAATTTTTTAAAGGTCAGCTCACCTCTGTGAGAGAACGAATATGCCGGGAGCCCCGGCGCTGAAGAGGCCTGCAAGAGCAGGCCGGCGCCGACTAGTCGCGGCCTGATAAACGTCAAGTCCCGCGGCCCTGGCTTAAGGCAAACGAAGGAAAACGTGCGTCCCCTGACCAAGAGATGGGAACTCACGGGCGCATTACACGGGGTACAATGGCGTAGCGTAGGTATCAGCCGCCCGGAGTGTTAGATAATTTCGCTGCCCTTTTATGTAGATCTACTGTATTGTAAGTAATTATATAAGTAATAATAATATACAGTAATTCTAAAGAACTTTCAAGTACAGTCAAAAGAGATTACCCGATTTTGTTACAGTTTAGGTACTTAATGGAAAATTCCGTGCTCATTACAATCGGTCCAAATTCTCCGAATCGTAGGTGGGACAAAAATATGAAATGGTTTAAATAAGATATTATTATATATTTATTGTGTAATTTTGCCTTCCCGTAACTGCCACTGCGGGAAATCCCACACTACTCTGCAAATCGTTCCCACACATTCGTGTGTTTTCACAGATCTGATTACAATTTCATCTTAATAAAAAAGATCTAATGTTTGTTCGTTGACTACGGAATATTTGAGTAAAAAGAAATAAAATGATGTAAGATAACATGAATATATTGCATGGTATATGGAACAGTGTAAGTTAACCTTAATACAGTAGAATATAAATTAATTTCTAATGTTATAGCGAACTCCAACGAGATTAATATTGTACCAGAGAATCCTTTTAAACTTTCATGCTTCGTTTGAATTAATTCTAATATATCATTCATAATAATAGTCTGCTGAGTTGTTCCCGCCAGAAATAAAAATAATCACCCATAATTTTCTAATATATTTTATGCGATGCGGTAGCTCAGTGATATTAAACTCGGGACCATTCTATAGGTCCTGGGTTCGAATCCCACGATAGCATGCATCGATCGCTTATAGGCTGATTTTCTCGCCTAATGTGCATAATTGCTATGTACCGACGGTGGAGAACGGTAATGAGGAAACCTGCTTACAGAAATTGCCTTGGACAAGCCTGACTGGTATACTATCAATTCCTTCTAGTGGGAGGTTCAGGCCCAGTAGTGGGATGTTTATGGGCTGTTCTTACAGCATGTCTACACTATCTTGTGTATCCATGTATAGTTGTGAAGCTGTCACTGATAAGAAACGAAAGTCATGGGCGAGTTTGGGCAAAAGATAGTTGAACATTCGAAGTGATAAATGTGGATATTAACGAGTTTGTGAGTTACCCATAGTAACATTATCACTAGGGGATGACTAGAATGACTCGATTTTACTACATATACTTCAACTATTTGTGTTGCCAAAAAGCCACGACTGGGTATATGGCGTGTGCCAGCAACAACACTTGAAAGCTGTTGTAACTAACATTTTTGGGCAAGTTATCTAGAATGTGTGAACGGAGCATAAGTGTTGTACGATTACTCTTCTTTAGATCTTTTCTGTAACTAGTGAAATTAAAATGAATTTGTATCGTAACATAGGTGTCCAAGTCAACCAGTCTATTATATTTCTTTAAGATAATAATCTTAACTGACAAACCACATGGCCGAGATTGTTGCATCTCTGGGTGTTAACGAACCCATAACGCAAGCGCTCCGAAAGTTACATGTTGTAATAGTTGTGGCTTAGTTTTTACAACCGGCCGCCTGCCTGACGTTAAGCCCTTTTTGGGGAAAAATTTGTCATCCTTTTTATTTAAATTGAAAGTAGGACACTAAATTTCTTTGTTAATCATGTAATATATCCTCAAGCAACACTTTTATTGATTTTTTTTTGAGTTAACAACATCTGAGTGTCGGTTTGGGTGTGCAAGGTGGCACTTTTGCCGAGTCGCCGACTTTTACGGAGTCCATGCACAATTCACATTCGACAAATACGTCATTAGGGCTTCTAAATAGGAAATTCGCAGTGCCGAGCGTCTCCGAACACTCTTGGTCCTGCATTCCGTTGCGCTTGAATTAAATTATTTATTAAAAACTAAGCAATGTTATGTTATCAATATACTCTACGCTAATTCGATTTAATTTGAAAGAAAGAAAGAAAGAAAATAATTTTTATTTAGGACAATTAAACTAATATAAAACTAAGTGTTATAATGAAATTGAACTTAAAACAAAACTTGTCCTAAAAGGGGCATCAGACTCAGCATAATGCTGGTCAGTTGATCAGCGCTGATCTTCCGCTGAGCCCATAGTAGCATTAGATAAATGGTCAATGGTAAATTTCCGAACATAGTCTCTGGATTATTACAAAAGGCTCTGAAGATAACAGAGAAATGGTGCATGGAGAACCACCTCTCCATTAATCCAAATAAAGCAGTTATAGTACCATTTACAAGGAGAAGGACACTAGCAAGTCTAGGGAATCCCTCCCTTAATGGAACCAAACTGTCGTGGTCCACCGAGGTCAAATATCTAGGCATAACCCTTGATAAGGAACTCAGGTGGAAGACTCATGTGGAAAAGACAATGGCGAAGGCTCTGAGAGTATTTGGCATGTGTCGTTCCACTTATGGCAAAACCTGGGGACTAAAACCCAAAGTGATACGATGGCTTTATCAGATAATAATAATACCCATCATTACGTATGGCAGCGTAGTATGGTGGCCCAGAATAAAACTTACTACGTGCAAAGAGACACTCAATAGGCTACAAAGAACGGTGTGTCTTGGAATCACGGGTGCTTTTAGAACAACACCTACGGCAGCTATGGAGAGATATCTTAACATTCCTCCTCTGCATATTATGGTTGAACTTGAGGCAAGGAGGGCACTATATCGCCTTGCAGTAGCTGGCCTATGGGACTCCACCAAGCCAAAAACCAACCATACAAAATTCGATGGAAATGATGACCTGGATCGGATAACACATATGATATCCGATAAAATGCAAACCAGGTTTATATTTGAAAGGCTTTTCAGGGTCCAAATTCCAACAAGATTGGAATGGACAAAGGGACCAGATCCACCGGAACATAATAGTCTGGTATGGTACACTGATGGATCCAAAATGGAATCAGGTACAGGGGCGGGAGTATACGCGAAATACTACAAATGTAGTAAAAGCTTGGGAAAAATGGCAAGTGTATTCCAGGCTGAAACATATGCCATTATAACCTGTGCTCAGGAGAACATAGATAGAGGCACCAGAGGCAAATCTATATATATTCTCAGTGACAGTCAAGCTGCAATCAAGGCCATCGCCTCCTTCAAAGTTGACTCCAGACTTGTCCTGGATGCCATCCAAACCTTGAATGGACTTGGAAGGCATAACAGGGTAAGATTAATGTGGGTCCCGGGACACGAGGGAGTACATGGCAATGAAATGGCAGATGAACTGGCAAGAGAGGGCTCAACTAATGATTTTATGGGTCCGGAACCATGTGTAGGCATTCCGACTAGCCTCGTGAAGGCCACATTCAGGGATTTTGCAGACCGCAGTCAACAACAACACTGGCTGACTAGAATCGGTCTGGAACACTCCAAAAAATTTTTGGGATCCACGTACAAAGCACGAGGATCCATCTGGAACATGAGCAGGGGGCAAATACGCTACTTGCTTGGAGCCTTTACTGGGCACTTTGGAACCAACAACATGCTCATGAAAATGGGTCTAACCGCGACACCCATGTGCAGGTTGTGTGGGGAACATACAGAATGCATGGAACACCTACTGTGTACATGTGATGCATTGGCCAGGAGGCGAATGAATCTTTTGGGGGTAGGATATCCAACACCGGAAGACTACAGGCTCCTATCTCCATACCTCATTGTTAGGCTCATGAAGCAGATCTTCAAGGAGATTGGAGAGGAGTGATTGCTATCTAGGGGAACACAAAAGATCCCATTGGGTCGAAGTGTCCGAGATATTTCTCGGCCCCAAAATAAGATAAGATAAGATAAGCATTAGATAACACAGCAAAATTGTTTGCATTACTATTATATAGACCTGTGAAAGTACCGAGAAGAGCGTCTTAGAATTCACCCTGCAAATTCCAAACATCGAGGAATCTTTGAAACATTATTAGAATTTTTCACTTGTAACAAATTAATTTTATATAATTCAACTAATTTGTAAGCTAATAATGGCGAAACTTGTATATTAGGGTGGCCCTTAACAGGGGTGTTCTCGAATTTCTTTTCTCCCATGGGCTCAAAAGCTTCCAAATTGATAAAGTAAATTCCCCAAAAATTTGAGCTAATCAATATGTATTATTCATGTTGAGATCCATTTGTCCCCAAGTTATAAAGTTCTAAAGAATGAAGAATTTTTTTATTATGTTAGTTCCATAAGAAACTTAGATTGAAATGCTGATTATCTTACAGTTGATATTAAGTGCAAAATTTTTAAGATATTTTTTTGCAATTTGGAAGCATCTGAGTCCCTGGGAGCAAAAAAATTTGAGAAAACAACTGCTAAGGACCACTCCTTATTGTACATATATGATTTGTGAATGTTTCATACAAATAGCTAATTTGATTTGAGAGTGGGCCTGTAAACACTCAATGTAGTCTAATAATAATAATTGCTACATAATCACATAGTATGATTAATTATATGTTTACTTCTTCTTCTTTGGCGTTACACTCTTGCCAGAGTGGTCGTGGCCGTCACGTTGAGGTTTTTGTAGTCTGTTTTACAATACGACGCCACTCTTCGCGAATTGCCGCTCTCCTTGTGCATTCGTGCAGAGGAACGTCGACGGCGCCTTTCACTTGGTCCGTCCACCTCATCGGTGATCTCCCGCGTGGTTGGGTGCCTTTATTCGATTCGTATTCGATGGATTCGCCTCCGCGCCGTGATACGTGTCCAAAGAAAGTGAGGATGCGAGCCTGCACCGTGTTTAATAGCCTCTGATCGATGCCCAGCTTTCGAAGAATAGACTCGTTGGTTCGGAATTCCGTCCACGATATACTGAGCATTCTTCTCCAGCACCACATCTCAAGAGCATCAATCCATTTTTTCTCACTTTCTCGTCCATGTTTCCGCAGCATAAAGAAATATGGGGAATATGAGAGCCCTGACAAGTCTGGTTTTGGTGACTTTACTCCTGTTGCTAATTGTGGAACTCAGTGGTAATGTAAAAACCACTGGTAATCAAATTTTAGGCCATAATTGAATGACGTGTATTAACAAATATCACCATGTCAGCCGGAACCAGAAATTCACGGAATTTTCAACACCGTGCCGTGATAAACTACCTTGTAAAAAAGGAAATACATCGAAAAACATTTTTAAAGTAACGTTATCGGTTCTTTAAGATTCTGCGTCTTCATATACAATTGTGAAAAAATTTACCCGCTTATTTTAACAAGTACGAGAGAGCTACGAAGATGATCCCCAAGCGAGCCGCTCTATCACGGTAGTGACCGAAGAAAATGTCGAAAAAGTAGAAAAATTAGTAATGGCCGACAGAAGAATTAAATTGTGGCAGATAGCTGTAGAACTTTAAATTGCAAAAAACGAGTTGGAGAAATTTTACATCTAAATTTACACATGAAAAAAATAAGCAAGTATTTTTTAGCGCTAGTTGTCAAAATGTCATAAATTGTCAAAATTTATGATCGTATCGTCACTATGAATAACACGTAGATTTTCCAGTTTGATCCGGAGTCCAAACAAGAGTCGATACAAGGAGAAAGGCCGCTGAAGAAATTCAAGGTGGAAAAGTCAGCGTCTAAGCCTAAGCTAATAGCGACTATCTTCTGGAATAGCGAGGGATTTTGTTAATAGACTACCTACCGAAAAGGACAACAATGAACGGTTAATATTATGCCAATTTGATGAGTCAGACGTGGAAAGCTAGCGCGTGGAGTGTTGTTTTAGCAAAACAACGCGACGCGCTCTTTTACAATGTGCGTGTTGCGAGGCAGGCCTTAAAAGACACGGGGTTTTCAGATATTGACAGCCATCTTACAGTCCAGATATGGCACCAAGCAATTTTTTCTTGTTTTCCAAATTGAAAAAGGACTTACAGGTCAGAGATTTTCTGATAACAACTAAATGAATGATGATGTAGATCGTCATTTGAGGATAAAGACAAAGAATACTTTTGAGTGGCTTAGACATTGTATGCCAGATATGAATAGTGTATTTTACTCGAGGGAGACTATATTGAAATATACATCTCAATTTTTCTTTCACTGAGTACCTCAGGCTGTGAACTTATCAGCCGCTCCTCGTAAGCCTATGCAGTGACTGGGTATCAATAGAACTACCATAAAAAACTACTTACCCTACCTGGAATCAAATCATGACTATTAAGATCAACAGTAATGTTGTTAACATTTTATAATAAAAAATAAATAAATAATAAACAGGGTTTGGGTACCATTGATCTCGCTATGAAGACTTCATGATGTTATTCTTCACTGCCGGTACATGACAATTAGACGAGAAAAACTGCCAAGCGGTACAAGCCATCGTCGAATTCGAACACTGTGGGTGTTTGCAACGGCAGTGGCATTGCGAACACGCTGCTTTCCCATAAGACAGGAACTTGGGTCACTAATGCCAGAACACAACACAAGGTTATTGTGGCAACATACTTAAGACCAAAGGTGGTCGCCATCCAGACGGGCTTGGGGCCCTACCACGTAACTAGGATTGTTTTGTCGCCTTTTACGACAGGCCGACCCCAGCCGCAGAACTCTGTATTCTTTCTCCGCCCCTGCACGAATACTAGCTTACTAGCAACTAGTGGAATCACACTAGCTATTTTTATAAAACTCTATATATATATATGACTTTAAACTTTAACTTAGATAAGACTGGAGAATAAAATGCAGTTTAAACTTAATATCTCGGGGTACGGATAAGTTTATAATAACACTTAGTAGACTTACAACTAACTAGGATGTAGCAGATCCGAAGTCACTGAGTTTGTTCGCATACGTAATGAGTTTCAGGTTAATTATGATAAGCAAGTTTAATTCTGTTGGTAACAGTATATACGCGTCGGTGCGGATTTTATGTAAATGCGTGTTGAATGGGTGGGGAAATTTCCCCTACATGTCAATTTTTTTAGGATTCATCTTTTTATAGTTATTTGCACGATGGTCACGTAAAGTACGGCGGAAAATGTTTAAAATAAAAAAGTGTGTGTGCACTATTCACACACGGCAGAAGTGAAACTACGAGAGAACACTATACTTGTATTATATTTCATTCTCTCGCACGCTAGATCCTATTTATGAATATGTTTGTCTCTTTTTGGTACCGCTTTTTCGTTTCATTGAACTTTCAAGTCACATCTGTGCTAAAGAAGTTTCATTTCAAAATGGCTATCTGATATAGCTTATTTATTAGTCAGTTATTTATTTTAAACAAACTGCTTAAAGATGGCGGGATGTTTTTTTTTATTGCTGTAGGACAACAGACAGACTGACGGCCCGCTTAGAATATAGCAGTTACCCTCGCCTATGGGTGTTTGCAACGCCAGTGGTATCGCGAACACGCTGCTGTCCCATAAGGGTACAGGAGCTTCGGTCACTAATGCCGGAACACAACACAAGGTTATTATGGCGTCATACTTAAGATCAAAGGTGGTCGCCATCCAGACGAGCTTGGGGCCCTACCACATAGCTAGGGTGGGTTGTTTTGTCGCCTTTTACGACAGGCCGACCCCAGCCGCAGAAGTTAGTATTCTTTCTCCGCCCTTGAACGGATAGGAATCAAGACTGACTTGATTTGCGATTTTTTATTTAATGTAGCTGAAAACTTGAGGACGATAATACTACACGTTAAACACATACATAAACACATTGGCGACTTTAGCGCGAAATCCGTAATACTTGTTGAGGTCACGGGTTGTATTTAAAAACGAAAATTATATATTCGTAGGTAGTATAATTAGTATTCATAGGAGCCATAGTACCGTAAGGACCAGAGGTAGCTGGTAAACACACACCCCGGATGATACACAGTAGAGACCGTCCCAGCCCAACCGGGCTGGAGGCGGCTAGAGTTTAATACTGGAGTGGTTTTGGTGGGTGTCTGCTAATGTACGTTATGATGTTCGAGCGGACTAGTTTCGTGTTGGCGACTTGGTTCGATTAGTAATATGCGCGGAGGACGCCGAATGCGATGAATACGCCGGCGCGTGCGCACATCAACCGGCGAGCGCCAGCTACACGTATATCAGCGACGTGCGTCCTAGGCAACTATATTATTGCACGGGAGTCCATATTACCCCGTCGCGAGCCCGCAAGCGGTGTCCATAAAACATTTCCACCTTATCAACAAAAAAAGTACGCATAACACAAGCGATCCGCGTCTTACTTTGTAACTAGATTGCACCATATCATTCCAGTATACGAGTATTTATTACTACTACGTAGACTACGTACTACGTATAAGTGCTATTTCAGACTCTTCAAATTCCAGTCTGTCTATTCTCAGAGCTGAACTCGGTTTGCACGTTACCCTTTTCAGCGTAAATTCATACGAGTATCGTCGAAATGCCACGTTGTCACTAATTGGACCTATTCATTAGACGAGTAGTTTCATGAATATCTGTCTAGCTTTGCTTAAAATCGTTACTTAAAATAGAAATTACATTTTCATATTTTCTTTATTCACAGTATTTTTTATAAGACTTTTGACAGACCTGTTTATCAACAGAGTCGTGGTCTGTTCGATTATTTACGACAGTAGTGTTGTTTGTTTACATAATTGAATGATGACTTTTTACTACCTTTAGTTCAACCCAAAGATGTATTTATTTTAAGTAAATTTTATTTTATTATTAGTAAATAAAAAATAGCGAGCATTTACCCTGAAGACTGCGAGAAATTTACAGTATGTCCGATGTTAGTGGCCCCTTGTCCAACAACGTGCTGTGAAGATCCATCTATGTGCTATGCCTGTTTGCCACGATGTCCTTCGCCGAAGGTTATGTATTGCTGTGAAAGAAGCCGCGAGTTTCAAGGCCTTTAAATTGCTAAGAGGAAGATTGCTGTGAGCCACCACCAAAATAAATGAAGATGGACGCATTGTGCGCAAGCTGCCTGTGTCTGCATTCAAGCGCAATGGAATGCTGGACCAAGATCATTCGAAGACGCTCGGCACTTCAAATTTCCTATTTAGAAGCCCTCGCGACGTACTAGTTGTCGAATGTGAATTGTGCACGGATCCCGTAAAAGTCGGCGACCCGGTAAAAGTGCCACCCTGCACACCCAAACCGAGACTCGGATGTTATTTACTAAAGAAGAAACTAATAAAAGTGTCACTTGAGGATATATCAGATGATTAACAACGAAATTTCGTGTCCTACTCTCAATGTGAAATTAGAAAAATAATTTAAATAAAAAGGATGATAGATTTTTCCCCAAAAAGGGGTTAACGTCAGGCAGGCGGCCGATTGTGAAAACTAAGCCACAACATGTAACATTTTGTGCCGACCTCATATAATGTGTTATAAGGGCAGGAGGCAATTCTTGTATATGTATACTTATATAATTGGAATCTCGGAATTGGCTCCAACAATTTTCATGAAATTTAGTATACGGGGGGTTTCGAGGGCGATAAATCGATCTAGCTAGGAATCATTTCTAGAAAATGTCATTTTATTCGCTTTTTTTATTGGAAGAAAAATAACAAAAATGTGACTCTTCGTGACATTTATCGGCGAATAATAATACTGTTTTTTTTAAATTGCTTTAACGACACAACACTAAAGCTATTCCAGCAGATGGCGTTGTTAAGTAACAAGAAGTCAATGAGTGTTTGCTTTGAGGTTAGACTAAGAAAATCAATTGTTATTTTCCAAAAAACACAATTTATAAAAAAAAAATACCGAGCAAAGCTCGGTCATCCGGATATTATATATATATATATATATATATATATATATATATATATATATATATATATATATATATATATATATATATATATATATATATATATATATATATATATATATATATACATATATAATCTTCTGGAATCATTTGGAAACAACCTTAGAGATTTTTCCATGTGTTTCATAATATTAACTTAGTTTAGAAATATACAACGACATGCTATTTTGCGTCGCTTTTTGCTTACATTTTTAATATTCAGATGACCGAATTGTAATAAATTCCACCGAGAGAGTTTTCTGGAATTCCCTTCGATAAATAATGCAAACAAGGAGATTATTTGTAAAGACAACGTCCTCAGAAAATATGAGGACATTAACAATATTTTCAAATCTAGTATTTGCGTCGAAAAGGCGTACCTTTGGCAGAAAAATTCTTTGAAAGAGGTTCCGCATCAATATTTATATTCAGTCCCTTACAAAACGGGCTACTTTATCTCTTCATGCACCCATTTGTGCAAAAATATCTTATGGCTATCTCATAGGTAGAAAATCAGTATTTTTTATACCGGATTAACAATGAAACCTCAGTCGCTTCTATTAAAAACTTGCACTGCCTATATTTGTAATATTTTTTACGATAGCACCATCGTGAAAGTCATGCAATATTTTTTCTACTCGAAATCAGACCGCGTGGCTAGTGGAAGCTTATGATGTAAACGTAATTAAAAATTTTCAGTATGAATAGAGCCATTCTTGTGGCCGTGGCTAGACTCACGTCCCACTATCCCTGCGATCCAGGTTTACGAAGAAATATCCGTGTTATTGAGTACTGTTCGATCTTTGCATAAAGAGTATTTGAAATCCTGTCTCTTGATTTTTGTTACCTACCTTCACTCTCGCTGAGGTAAATGGTAAACGCGAGGGTGGGACTAAAATAATAAAGTAGTAACGCGTGAGCTTCTAAACGTGCGGGACGGTCGACGTTCGACCTCCCTTCAGTTACTCCAAACTCTCATTGGCCGTGTCATAATTAATTGTTTGTTCAGTGTGCGTGAATTTTGCTGGTGTGCAACAGTTCCTCCGCGAGCGGACCTGAAGCGACCTGGGAAAGTGTGGAGGAATCAAGGTCAGTGCGAATTTAATATCCCACTGCAAAGTATCGCGTCTCTCTAACCACCGCTCCTCTCACACTCCTCTCTCATAAGTCCACTGCTTTCGAGCTATACTTCTCATTCCTGTACGGTGCAATCTCGGTCCGTGACCGGCATCGTACAAGTACAATGTACGATTGTATAAATTACAATCTTTCGTCGTCCCTTTACCAAGATCTTTACCATGCGCCCATTGCACATATGTACTTACTATTCTTACGACCACGCTGCATGTTCCCCAAGCGGAACGGCGGATAACATTTCTACCTAGAAAAAAAAATTGGGTGCCAGTTACACTGTTTTAGTGTGTATTTGTGTTTAGGATAATATCGTAAGAAATATTTAATAAATCATTCACTTAACTATTTGTGGATCTAATGATTTAGGTACTGATTTTGCTTATGTCAGAGTAAAGAGATTGGTGAGTTTTATTTTTTAAATCGGCGTTATTTACGACCGGTAAATAATTTTTCTTTATCTATTACATTTAATTACTCACTAATGTAATAATTCGTTTTCATAGCAATGATTTCGTCCGCATAAAAGTCACGATCATTTTCAAATTCATAAGGATTCCTATTTCGCAATGGGAGCAAACACTTGAAGAGGAAAATTGCTACGACGTCCAGGGAGCAGCATAAATTCATAATTTTACATCATCATTTAAAAAAGGGAAAAAATAGCCCTCACCCAGGGTTGGCACCTATGTAGAATAACCATAAGTATTTCATCTATACAAATAAATAAAATTGGAGTGTCTGTTTGTAATATTAAAATAACCGCTTTTTACTAAGTGCATTTGGATGTATACCTAGTACATATAACAAAACAACATTTTTTACAATTTTTGTCTGTCTGTTTGTTCCGGATAATCTCTGAAGTGCCTGGACCAATGTAGAATTCAATTATTCGCAGCGAACGCACGTATTCCGGAAGCGCAGGGCGTAACAGTTGCATTCGATAACACTGACTGTTTACATATTTCATTTATTTATATTTTAGGGTTTATAGGGTTCGTAATCCAAAATAAACCAAAAGATATATCCAAAAAATGTTGCCCAAAGTCACTATTCCACGCGGACGGAGTCGCGGGCACAGCTAGTATAAAAATAAACTACGATACACTTTTTTATACTATATTACTACTTCAAGTAAAAATAAATAAAATAAAATAAATCTAATATATAAAATTCTCGTGTCACAGTTTTCGTTGCCATACTCCTCCGAAACGGCTACACCGATTTTGATGAAATTTTTTGTGCTTATCCGGTATCTATGAGAATCGGCCAATATCTATTTTTCATCCCCCTAAATGTTAGGGGTAGTCCACCCCTAAATTTTTTTTTTTAATTTTTTGACATTTTATTATTTATATGGCAGAACAACGTTTGCCGGGTCAGCTAGTAAAGAATATATTTTCGGATAATTCACATATCACCATCTAGTCCCAAAGTTACTTACTTAATTTAGTTTAGTACTTGTTTTGTGGGTACTAGACAACTGATATACTACTTAAACACTTTTCTAGATAAATACACATTATACATAAACACCAAGACACGAGACGGTAACCGAAACCGAGATATTCGCAAGCGTACTGAAGTGTGTTAGGTGTTACGACAAGGAGAACGTCAAAACTTCAAGTTACTTCAAGTAAAAACGATTTCTTAATCGAGTAAGCAATATATTTAACAGTGTTTTTATGTATACGCGGCGTATTTTATGTGTAGACGCTATTTATCAAACACTTCACACTAACAACATCCAAATGATTTAAGTAAATACATAAATTTGTACAGTACACACAGCGCCCTCTAGTTCTAAAGTAAGCAGGAGAGCTCTTGTGTTATAGGTACTAGATAACTGATGTACTTTTGATGGATTTATGAATTTGCGGGAATCAAATCCGTGACTTTCGCATGCGTTTCAATGTCCCATTCGAACCATAGCCATAGAATACCCAGCGTACTCATTTAAACAGCCACTTTCAGACCTCTTCCATAATTATTGATCCTCCAGTTACTGGGAAAGAGATTAAAAGAGAATAAAATCGTTATAGCTATCCAAGCGGCGTTGATATGGTAAGGTATAAGGTAAGGCTGGTATGGTCCTCGTAGTAACATCTTCGTGCGTCGGAGACAGTTGACACTCCTGCGTTTCCGTTCTCAAGTATGTGTCTAATGCCTGGGCCGACGGATAAACTGGCCATGTGATCTCGCGGCCCAAACAGGAATCCACCCGCTCCTCATGTCAGAGTGGGCCTCCTCCATGGAGTGCGCAGGGAAGGAATATCCACCATCCAGCGCCTCTTGTATCAGTCTCATAGGATTGAGGGAGGTCTATAGCTGCTGCCGAAGTATATTGCGCCTGAGAAGAGAATTAATTTAAAATTAAACACAAATTATGCACAGATAAGAGTAGTAATTGTATTAAATCAACTTTTTGTATTAAATTAACTATCCGTTCAGGGGTGGAGAAAGTATACTGACCTCTGCGGCCAAGGTCGGGCTGTCGTAAACGGTGACAAAACAATCCACCCTAGCTACATGGTAGGGCCCCAAGCCCGTCTGGATGGCGACCACCTTTAGTCTTAAGTATGCCGCCATAATAACTGTGTTGTGTTCCGACATTAGTGACCTAAGTTCCTGAACCTATATGGGACAGCAGCGTGTTTGCAATACCACTACCGTCGAATACACCCATAGGCGACGGTAACTGCTAAATTCTAAGCGGGCCGTCAGCTTGTCTGCTGTCCTACAGCAATAATAATAATAAAAAAAACAATACATTCGTTTGCCTTAGCTTCATTTATTTAACAAAATTCAAGCTGTTATTAAAATAATTAAAATTATCTGTATTAATTCATATATTACTTCTATTAACCTCGCTACGGTTGCAATGTGTACACGATCCATACTTTCCCCGAGATTATTTTTACTCATCTCGTCTGAACTGGATTTTAAATTGTTTCATTCCAAAACAAATTTAAACTTTGACACCCCTATTTTGACGAGTCGTCATCTTAAATTTTGTCATCTAAAGAAGAAAGCACCTTATATAAAACGTATCAAGGTGCTATCTTCATGGGCGTTAGTCACAATTTTCAAGTTGTAGACCACGTTGAGGAAAGTTCAGAAAAAGTACTTTGAAAGCATAATTTGGAGAGAAAAAAGTTTAATAAACCCGTGAAGATGTATGCTGTTTAAATTCTAAACAGTTCTTTGTTATGGTATATCTTCAAAGCAGGCGTCACTTGGGATTATGATTTAATATTACTTAATTTTTTCAGCTCATTTAAATGTAAATTCAATACAAAACATACAAGGTTGTCCTTCAAGCAGGAGTTGAGCAAGTATGATTCCTCGATGCAGGGGCGGAGTTAGAATCCTGACCCTTGTGGTCGGGGGCGGTCTGCTGAAGAGAGTCTGAAGAATAGAAGTATGAGACCATGCGAAGTGAGAAGAAAAAGTCAGAAAGCGGACGCTGCACACCGGAGCGAAAGTTTACCATTTAATAAGCATGATGATGATTTTTTTATTGCTGTAGGACAGCAGATAGGCTGACGGCCCGCTTAGAATTTAGCAGTTACCGTCGCCTATGTGTGTTTGCAACGCCAGTGGCATCGCGAACACGCTGCTGTCCCTTAAGGGTACAGGAACTTGGGTCACTAATGCCGGAACACAACACAAGGTTATTATAGCGGCATACTTAAGACCTAAGGTGGTCGCCATCCAGACGGGCTTGAGGCCCTACCACGTAGCTAGAGTGGGTTGTTTTGTCGGCTTTTACGACAGGCCGACCCCGGCCGCAGAGGTTAGTATTCTTTCTCCGCCCCGGCACGGATGATGCCGGTTCCAAGTCAGACTGAGTTGAGTAAAATATGTATTTACTTACAAAAATATATATTTGTAGTATATCAGTTGTTTAATACCCATAACTCAAGTGCTTTTCTACTTCTACTAGTACCTTTTTCCATTTTTAATAATATTATTATTTTCTTTTTTTATTGCTGAAGTACAGCAGGCAGGCTGACGGCCCACTAAACAGTAAACAGCCACCGTCACATATGAGTGTTTGCGACCTTAGAGGCACGGCGAACACGCTGCTGTCCCATACGAGTATTACAACAATGTATCAAAATTAATCCATATTATCCATAATTTATCTTTTATGTAATACAAACTTTGATGTTAGAAATTATAATAAAACTCTTCAGAACAATGTTTGGAAGACGTTAATGTTAAAACATAGTCAAACTTTAACGAGACAAATAACTCGACCATTCCCTCAATGTCCTTTGATATTGTCACAAACAATATTTTAAACCTCAACAAAATTACGTAGTTTCTCATCCATTACTTGTTTTGTTAGGAATTGTATGAGGTTTATATCATAAATCCGTTAATCTATACGATACATCATATGTATTCGTCTGGGCATTTCGTGGTGAAAGAAACCGCTGACTAAAAAGTTCTCATAATCTGATAGCAAGTTGACCGTAATTTAAATTGTTTTAGATAAGTTTTAGGATTTAACAAATTGTTTAATACATTTTAAGTTAATCGCTTAGAGCGTGATCCCGGCCTAGGAGAAGATAACCTTGTAGTAACGGAACGTTATTTGTACCTAAGTTTTATATGTCAATAGTTTTGACATCTCACAGATCTTTCTCTTGGATTTCAGACTTGTACAAAGAACACACGTATTTTGAAGTAATATTAGCCCCAGTACTGCACAACAGTTACACGATATTCTTCTACACGTTTTACCTAGAACTATCAGTGTCGATTCTCTTCTATCACTTCATAATAAACATATAATTACTCAATGTTAATTTTTATTAATTAATAATATTTATTTAGGGTATGTATTGGTTTTTATATAGGTTAACAGAAAAAGTAACTGAACATAACATTATATTAATTTATTTTTACCACCTTCCATATAACCTCTCTACTTTGACATTGGCAAATCGGTGCCCATAGCGTTGAAGCCAAGCATTTCAAAAATAGAATAGAATACTTTTTAGTGTATAAAATGTAACAAACATTAAAATACTAATAGAATAATCACCAAAACATTAAAACAGTATTTTAATTATTAAAACATACAAACAATACAAACTTCATTTCTGATGTCATCGTAAAAGGCGATGAATTACCCACTTCTTTAGGTTAGAGGCAGAAAAGGAACACTTACTATTCTTCAAAAAATTAAGCTAAATTTCTTTTACTTTACTGGGCATAAAAGAGGGGGTGCTAAGGCACAGATACGAAAGTCTCAGTTCAGCTCTTTGACTTAATAATGATAACGGTTTTCAAGACTTTTGGGGTGCAAACGCTTGGAAGGGAAATAAGATTAAATTGTCTAGAAGATTTTAATATCTAAAGCTTAAGAGACATGTTAGACGAGACCTTCGCCCAAATCTTTTTACTCCAGTACCCTTATTAACTAACATTTTCTTGTGTAGAGGTTGCAATCACCATAAAAACGTCGCGAACCGGCAACCTCTTTCTAAAAGGTTGCGAAAACGCGCCAGCATGCGTTGCAGTCAGAATTACGGACTCCACAGCGAGCTATTGAAACTTTACGTTCCCAATAATTACCCTCGTGCAAAAAAACAAAGATTTTTCGAGGTTCTGTCTTGCCCTAATCTTCAATCCCAATCGTGCGGTCCATGGCCCTGTACGGGGCCTCTGTTTGGGCGTTGGACATGACGGCCAGCACTCTCGCCATTCTGCGCAAGCCGCAGAGGGCGATGGCCGTCAGAGTCGTCCGCGGGTATCGCACGATTTCCTACGAGGCGGCTTGCGTCCTGGCCGGATCCCCGCCCTGAGACCTAGAGGCGAAAGTACTCGCGTCATTATATCGATGGCGTGAGGAAGAGCGGGCACAGGGCTCGAGGCCGGCGCAGCGCCAGATCGCGCTGTGCCGAGAGGAGCTCCGTCAGGTCTTGGTGGCGGAATGGCGGCAAAGGCTTCTGCGCCCTACCGCCGGCCTCGCTACCGTCGAGGCGATCCGGCCAGTACTCGACGACTGGCTCGGGAGAAGGCACGGCTCCCTGTCGTTTAGGGTGACGCAGGTGCTGTCGGGGCACGGCTGCTTCGGCAAGTACCTGTGCCGCATAGACAGGGAGCCGGACGCTCGGTGCCACCACTGCGTCCACGGCGGGGAGGACACGGCGCAACACACACTCGCCGAGTGTGTAGCTTGGGAGGAGCAGCGCCGTGTCCTCACAAATGAAGTAGGAGGAGATCTGTCGCTGCCGGCCGTAGTGCGGAGGATGGTCGGTAGCGCAGAGTCATGGCACGCAGTGGTGTCCTTCTGCGAGGACGTGATGTCGCAGAAGGAAACTGCGGAACGGGAGAGGGAGATCTCGACTCCCTTCCCCGGCCGCAAAAGGCGCACCGGGCGAAGGAGAAGGGCGGACAACGCCCTTTTCCGGCCCCCATAAATAGGTCCAGGGGCGAGGGACTTGGGGAAGTTCCCGCCCCCTATTCGATGGACCCGAGGTGGAGCCTCTGAGGCGATGCACGGGGTAGTTAAACACCTCACTACCCCGTGCAGGAGACGAGGCCCGGACAGACCGGGCCAGCACTAGTGTGGGGCTGCGGAAGAATTTGGATTCCCGCGGCCCCGCGCGCACGTGTGAGGAGACACCGGGGTGGTGGTTTTAGCCGGTAGGAGTCCGGCATGCCCCTCCACCTTTCCCCAGGCGGAGGTAGTCCATGAGGATTTCCCCACCCCTAAAAAAAAATCTTCGATTCCACATATATGTTACGCGACCTAAGTGTAACCAACCATTCCTCGTGGACTGTCGTCTGGATCGATGCCTGTGTGTCTCATCAGATATTATCTCCAGGTTTCTTATTGCTAAAGAATACTGGTATTTGACATCGGCCACCTGCTCCTCGAGGGTTTGGATCCGCGCTTCCCGCGCTCAGACTACGGTAGTTTTAATTAATGTAAATAAATAAATTACCTAATAAAATGGATACTCAATTCATATCTTTTACAATTCTCTATTTTCATTTCTGACCGTGAATACGGCTACAGTCATGTTAACAAACTAGTAAAAGAAAATACGAAAACAGCAATTATAATATTAACGACAACATTACAATTTTATTCGATAAATAATAAAAAGTTGTCTAAGTTATCTATTGCAATTTAATCAGAAAATTGATAGGCCAGTAAATATAAAATGTTAACATTCTCAGCAACTAAAATGGTCATTTCGTGTCCATTTTGTAACATTAAAAGAAAATAAAGAAAGGTTATGAAAAGAGGTATGAAATATTAACTATGGCTGATACTTGGAACATGCCTACTTTATTATTATGGAGATATAAACCTAATATCTGAATGTTTTTATCCGTGCAGGGGCGGAGAAAGAATACCGACCTCTGCGGCCAGGGTGGACCTGTCGTAAAAGGCAACAAAACAACCTACCCTAGTAACGTGGTAGGGCCCCAAGCCCGTCTGGATGGCGACCACCTTTGGTCTTAAGTATGCCGCCATAATAACTTTGTGTAATGTTCCGGCATTAGTGATCCAAGTTCCTGTACCCTTATGGGACAGCAGCGTGTTCGCGATCCCACTGGCGTTGCAAACACAAATAGGCGATGGTAACTGCTAAATTCTAAGCGGGCCGTCAGCCTGTCGGCTGTCCTACAGCAATAAAAATGCGAATGTGAGTTTGTTTGTTACGCTTTCATGCCTAAACCGCTGAACCAATTTTGATGAATTTCGGTATAGTCATAGATTGGACCTTAGTGAAGGACGTAGTCAACTTTTTTTAAATTCATATGGCATAACAACGTTTGTCTGGTCAACTAGTAAATAATAAATAAACTGGAACAATGCGCACTACACCTTGTGCCGAAATTTCTAGCATAACTCTTGTGTTGTGTGTACTAGATAACTGATATACTACTTACTTGTATTTACTTTTATTTAGTAAATTATATATAAACATATTATAAATACAGAGGTGTGACGGGAATCAAAACTGTGACTTCAACAGGCGTTCCGTGCTGTGTTAGCCGCTACACCACGAAAGTCATAAATATCCTTACTAATCCTATAAATATGAAAGTAACTCTGTCTGTTACGTTTTCACGCCGAACCTTTTTTTTGTCTCGGAGAAAAACCTCTCTTGACGGGTTCCCCCGGCCCGGGGGGACTGAGGGATATGTGGGACTCCGGGAAAGATGTTCGACCATCCGACTACCCACTAAAAACCCCGCTGTTCTCCTATCGCCTACGCCCGGGCCCACGGATATATGGCCTGCCGATCTCGTGGCCCGGGCCGGCGCCGGCCCGCCCTCTGTCTCAAGGCGGGCCTCTTCTAAAGTGTTGGCGCCAGGGGGTCAGGGTTTCGTCCCCCCGGCGCTCTCCTGTATTGTAGGAGTTGACGGGGGCCGCGGGACAGCACGCGGCCCTTTCTCTCGCGGAATAGTGCGGCGGCGGATCCTGCCCCGAGGGGCCGCCCGCGGCCGCTTTCTACGGCGGCCGGAGGTCATTGGTTGCCCTCCGGCGCCGACGACGTGGCCTGCGTTGGCGGGAGGGGAGTGTGGTGGTGGACTCCCGCTCCCGCTCCGCCGCCTCCTTTGCGGACATGACTGCCTCGCAAACGGAGGCGACGGCCGTCCATCCAGGATCGCCCCCGACCATGGACAGATCCAGGGCCGGGAGCGACAGGTCCACGCCGATTTGGGCGACGAGGGCGCGGCGCTCCTCGCACCACGCAGGGCACACGGCGACAGTGTGGTCCACCGTGTCCTCCTCGTCGCCCGCGCCACAATGGTGGCACCTGACATCATCTCCCGCCCTATGCGACACAGGTACCTCCCTAAGCAACCGTGCCCCGAGAGGACCTGCGTCAGGCGGAAGGTCAGGGCACCGTGGCACCTTTCCAACCATTTGGCCAGGACGGGCCTCACCGCTTCGATGGTGGCGAGGCCCGAGCCGGGGTGCGCAAGGCGCTCCTTCCACTCCACCATGAGCACCTCGTCGCGCAGCTCTGCCAATTGAATTTATATGAATTTCGATATAAGAATAGATTGGACCTTGGAGAAGAACATAGGCTATTCTTTTTATTTTTTATTTATTTGGCAGAATAACGTTTGGGTCAGCTAATACAGTATAAATATTAAAAGATAAAAAATATTCATTCCCTTAATCTTTCAATAGTACTGCTAATATTTTAAATTGAAACATGATAAATTTAAGCTCTATACAACGATATTTTGTTACTTGAACGTAACAAAATATCGTTGTTTATAGCTTTGTGATTCCTCTAATGCGAAATAAGCGAAATTGAATGTACAAAGTTCATATGTAACGCTGATTCATAAGAATGACAACTGGAATGTTGAAACGTGACACGGTGGAAGTTTTATATGAAAATCAAAGCCAGCAGTATTTGTGCCATTATGCATTTAATAAAAATTGCTTTAGACTGATAAATGAAAACTTCATGAGCTACCTGCCCAGAATTATCATAAGAATTTCTTTTGGCTTAACATTATCTGGGTTATAACGTTCAACATTCATAACTTTTTCAGCCACCTTCCAAGCTATTCTATACCACCTACACCCACAGTCCATCTATCTATTCTTGAATTTACTACCTTCTGTCTACCATTTTGTCTAGTTAATTATTTCATAGTTTATATCTGCACCATAGCTTCCAAACTGTCTCTGTACATACTCCTGAGTTTGTCCTTTCAGGTAAACTTGCACATCCGTCTTTGTGGTCTAGCACTCCGATTCAGAGAGATCTCTAGACTGTAGTCTATAATTCACTCAGATATAAAGTTGATAGCCAGTAAGAATTGCGAGTCTAATTAAAAAAAAGTCTGATTCAGTCAAGCGTGGCTAATTATAATGTCCATTGACTTTAGAAGGACGACGTGAACTCACTTACCAAAGCTTCTGAGCTTATTTGGAGATGAGAAAGTGTTTATTATCTATTAGATACATTATAGTAAAATATACAATTTTAATTACGAATAGATACATTTATTTTTATGAACTCTTTATAATAACGGTTACACAAGATGGCGGAACACAGCGTAGTGGAGGGCCGATTTATTAGTGATGTACTAGCGGTGTAATCGGTAAAAGATAGTGTCATTTGATGTAAAACCTGTAATTTTAAATATATATGTAGATGGATAGATAATTCTTTTCTGCCCACCAAATATCATTTACCAAGTAACGTAATATTAAACTTATAACTAATGCACAATAGGCGGATTTATCGCTAAGAAGCGATTTCTTCCAGACATCCTTAACGTCGGAATACATTCAAGAGCGTTTTGCTACATGTGGCGCGCTAAAAGTAATATGTAAATAAATATATTGGAACATTTCTTTTTTTTATTGTTGTCTTTTTTTATTGCTGTGACAGCAGACAGGCTGACAGCTCACTTAGAATTTCCCAGTTACCGTCGCCTATGGGTGCTGTCCCATAAGGGTACAGGAACTTGAGTCACTAATACCGGAACACAACACATAGTTATTATGGCGGCATACTTAAGACCAAAGGTGGTCCCCATCCAGATGGGCTTGGGGCTCTACAACGTATTGTTTTGTCGTCTTTTACGACAGGCCGACCCCGGCCGCAGTGATCAGTATTCTTTCTCCGCCCCTAGACGGATAAATTTATTTCACACAACGCCATCTAGTCCCAAACAAAATAGCATAGTACTTGTGTTATGGGTACTAGACCACTGATATACTACATATATACTTTTCTTTTGTAAATAAATACGTATTATACATAAACACCCAGACGCGGGATGGGAATCGAAGCCATGACTTCCACAAGCGTACCGACGTGCGTTAGCCGTTACGCCAGGAGGTCGTTGAATATGTAGATACGTAAAAATATATTTTAAACATGGTTACTATGTAGATAGTGAGGAATTTATGAGTAAAGATAAGAAATTACCCACTGACCCAATTTTAGCCCAAAAATAGAACCTGACATCAGCAAAAATTCATATTTTACGTCAAAGCCCGAAATATTTGCCTGAAAATTTGATGTGTCATGCAGAATTGTCGACAATTTCATACTTTCAAAGCTCAAGCAAAAAGTGGCCTTCATGAAACTCTCCGGAATCACATTACGTAGTAGGTCTACAGCGTGAACATATTATACACAAAATGTCGTATTCACAGTCCGGTTTGTATAGCGATTCGGTGTTATAAATTTTTTAATACTGATTGTTTAATGTTGAAACGCTAAATGAAATCAATAGAAGATATTTAATTGACTATAAACTATCTTACAGATAAGAAGATAAGGTCTCATCGAATTTGGATCTACCAAGACCTACTCAAATTTGTGTAACACTTACTTGCATTACCTAAATCTTAACAAATTATGATTCGTTGAAATGTTTTTGTTCGAATATTGTTGCAATAAAAAATATTTAATATTTCTATTTTCGTATAAACTTCTCCATAACAATTGTTGGCCCAATTATTACATCAATGGTATTGGATGACATTTCCTGTAAGATGAATTAACTAATTGGCTTCATTATACTAAGATACAGTAAAGCCGGTACAGAAAAACAGTTGTTTGAAATATATAATCAGTAGTTTTATAGGGACAGTGTTACTTCAGAATAAAACAGAAGCGCAGTTAACAGCAAAATTCCAGTTACATATTTAGACAATATTTTTATCAAGCCCAAGATTTGCCTGTCCATGATGGTCATACAGCAATATTTGATTATGGAGCTTTGTAATTAACGTTGACTTTTTATAGGTGGCGATATATTTCTCTAGCAATTGGCTGCAGAACATACGAATTTAGATTCGATTCTTATCATGGAAGCAGCTTTCAAGTTTACCTCCTTTCCAGTTCTTTCCCAGAACCTCATTTCCAAAGATATAGCCGAGCAAGATTATATGAAGAGCACAATAAATATACGCATTGTAACTACTTCACCCAATCATAAAATACACTTCTATCGTTAAAATTGCACATTTACTTGTGCACTTTTTAAGCAATTTAACATACAAGACAACAAATTAATGAAAACAAATTAGTTCCAAATAACTAATTTCCACAACTGGAGAAAGTTGCTTTACAGAATTCTGATTCATCTATATTTGTTAATTGGTTCCCAGCTTTATACAGTAGTCTGAGAATTGAGCTCACCTTTTTTGTCGTATACCATTGTAAGCGAGTACTTTACTTGATTCAAATATTTCTTTATCAGTAATGAATTGATTGCAGGGATTAATGTATCCATAAATTGATTGGTTTGATTTAATTTTTATGCAGTATAACACAAGGCGAAATCTAGATGGCTTGAATAAGATTCCTACTGTGGCATTCACGTTTTAGACAGTTTTTATACTTTTGTAGTGACAGACGAAATCTCTATACCGCGATACTTTAAGTCTAAACGGCACTCGTGGATCACAAATTGTTCCTGAGACTTGTCACCATTTCATTCATCCTGCATTCACTCTGTTTTTCACATGTCGGTCTATCTCATCGTCGTTCTGGATTAATTATCTGAGGTACCGGAAGTTGGAGCAAGTTGGCAGTCCTGAGCGCCGGGGGACGAAATCCTGACCCCCTGGCGCCAACACTTTAGAAGGGACCCGCCTTAAGGCAAAGGGTGGGCCGGCTCCGGCCCGGGCCCGAGATCGGCAGGTCATATATCCGTGGGCCCGGGCGTAGGCAATAGGAGAACAGCGGGGTTTTTTTAGTGGGTAGTCGGATGGCCGAACATCTTTCCCGGAGTCCCACACATCCCTCGGTCCCCCCGGGTCGGGGAAACCCGTCAAGAGAAGGTGCTTCCCCGAGACCAAAAAAAAAACAACAACATACAATTAACGCCAAATGTTATACTAACAAAGGGAGTAACTAACAAACTTATTTGCGAGTACAAATGTTGAATTAATTATTCCCCTGTATTTGGTATGAATGACAATGTACCTAATTATGCCGCGAGGGTTTTGATGGTAATTATTAATGAAGGTGTTTGTTTAAAATTATTTTTCATTTATATAACAACACTTAATATTCAAATATTAATCTGTAAACCGGGGAATGAATTTAACTCTTTTTAATGGAGAATTTTTTTGTTCATAATTATAAGTAATATCATCACACCTCAAGTAATTAAAGAAAATGGTCTTTAACCTATTTATTTTATTTATTTCGACAAAATATTATATAAAATATAATATATAAATCAAATAAATACCAAAAAATCTATTTGAAGCAGAATAACAGCAGAATAAAATGATTGAACGAATTTAAATAATTACCAGCTGGATGACCGAGCTTCGCTCGGTATTTTTTTTTTTATAAATTGTGTTTTTTGGAAATTAACAATTGATTTTCTTAGTCTAACCTCAAAGCAAACACTCATTGACTTCGTGTTACTTAACAACGCCATCTGCTGGAATAGCTTTAGTGTTGTGTCGTTGAAGCAATTACAAAAAAATAGTATTATTATTCGCCGATAAATGTCAGGAAGAGTAACATTTTTGTTATTTTTCTTCCAATAAAAAAAAGCGAATAAAATGACATTTTCTAGAAATGATTCCTAGCTAGATCGATTTATCGCCCTCGAAACCCCCCGTATACTAAATTTCATGAAAATTGTTGGAGCCGATTCCGAGATTCCAATTATATAAGTATACCTAGTCAGGTCATAAATTCTCACATGTTTAATGTAAAATAATTGTAACAAGTTTATTCATTATGTAACCATTCATATACCAAAATGAATTTAACAAAACATAGATTCTTATGACATTAAAGTTTATTCAAAATGACCTCCGTGATTTTGAATACAAGCCTTCAATCTGCGCGGCCAGTCGTCTATCGCAGCACGAACGAGGTCCATGTCAATATCGGCGGCTGCCTTAATCAAGGATGTCTTGAGTGACTCCAAATTGGGATGAGGCTTTGAGCACGCCTTTTCCTCCAAGTGTTGCCATATCTTGTAATCTAACGGATTCAAATCTGGACTGGAGGAGGGCCAGTCTTCGTGCCGGATGAAGTCGATTTCACGCGCCGCCAGCCAGTCTTGTGTGCTCTTCGCTCTATGAGCTGGCGCCGAATCTTGTTGGAATACCCAGTGCCTGTTATTGAACATGGTATGAGAAACAGGTTCCACAAGGTTCGTCAGGACTGTATTTTGATACACAACAGCATTCGTTTTTACACCTTTCTCACAAAAATGTACCTCTGTTAAGCCCCAATAAGAAACTCCCAACCATACCATGAGCGAGGATGGAAAATGACCTCGTTGGACACGCGGAATACGGTTGCTCGCTTCTTCACTACTGTGTGCGTACACCTTATCATTTTGTTTGTTGTAGCTCTCTTCTACGGTAAACATTTTTTCATCCGAAAAAAGAATTTCCCGATATTTTTTTCCCGCGTACCGCTTCAACAAAGCGCGGCATCTCTTCAGTCTCAGGTCCATTAGACGAGCATTCAAACGATGTCCTGTTTTTCTTCGATATGCCCGAAGCCCTAAGTCTTCATTTAACACCCTTTTCACCGTGGTTCTGCTTAACCCCATCTGAAGGGCCAACAGTTTCTGCTTACGTTTGGGATTTCTTTGAATTCGTGCCTTCACAGCTTTTATCACTGCTGGAGTCCTAACAGACCGAGGGCGACCACTTCTTGACCTGTCATCTACACTAGAGTCTTCATTGTATCGTTTGATGGTACGATAAACGAATCTTTTGGTTATATTCAAATTTTTCAGTATGTTAAAAATTTGAATTGGCGCGTAACCGCAACGATGCAACGCAATAACTGCAACACGGTCTTCTTTAAGCGTCCATTCCATATTTAAAAATGAGTAAAATTCTAAAAGTATACATTTTTATTTTCATGAACAATTCGAGATTCGAATTCAATAAACTTTTTTGTGGCCAGCATTCTAAAAGAAAAGTTTTTACTGTGTGACAATACTTATGACCTGACTAAGTATATATATACAAGAATTGTTCGTTTAAAGATATAGGATAAGATTACGTAGTATGATATTCCAAATTTACATGACGAAGTATTTCGTCATTCGCGGTTGACAGGTTTACTCTCATTAATGACGGGGGAGTAGTTCCCTCTTCAAATAAGAGTTATGAATATATTTATTAAAAATATACTTATTAAAAATTAATACACCCCACGTACGAAAAAAAAAATGAATTGTGAGGTCGGGGGATCCCCGCCAGGAACGAATTTCCTTACGTTTTTTCTTCAACTCCGAATGTAATTCGAAATTAAATTTGTTTTTTTTTTAATTTTTATTTTAAAACAGAAGGAGGAAAAGAAAAATCACATACACGTACAATAAACAAATGTAGACAGTAAATACTTGTTAGTACATGAATAACTTATGTTAATAACTAATGAAAGTTGCTGAATCAATTTTAATGAATTTCGGTATTGAGATAGATTGAACGTTGGTTAATATATATTCATATCCTTCGCGTTATCCTACGTTTGTAGAAAAAAACATTTTAGTTTATGATGTAAATAAATAAATACATACCGTCAACTAACCTCAAATTCTACAAACGTACTCAAAGTAATATGTAAAAACCACTTTTATCACTTATAATTACAGTAAATTATCTTTAAATCAATAAATTGTTACAAATTTACAGATAGTTATCAGCTACACCATGTAACTTTTTAAAAATTTGCCTTTCCTTGCCTTGAATTGTAAAAACAACAAATACAATTCTAATTCAACAATATATTGTAAAAACCGCTTTTATCGCTTATAATCACAGTAAAGTATCTTTAAATCAATAAATTATTAGTAATTATCTGTCACTACGATATACATTATATAAATTTACTTCAGTATTTTGTTGAATTTTATTGATGAAAGTGGAAATCATCGCATACTAATAGCTCCGGTATATACCACCCACCAATCCGCCTCGGACAAGTATGGAGGATATTCCATCCCTCTGGCGGGGGGCTGCACCCATCACATAAATTAGATGTAAATAAAGTATTGTGTATTTATCGTGTAAGTCTAGTGAAAAGGGAACGAAGCATTGCAGAAGAAGCCCCGGATGTGGCGATTTGATCTGTTCACTTAATGATATTGGACCCAGAGAATCTAATCATAGATGTTTACAATAAAGTAATGTTTGTCGCCCATAAACAACCCATTAAAACTAAAGTGTCGTTAAACTTTTGTAAATTTAATCGGCTTGATGCATACTGGGTGGCGTTTATGGTCGGTATATCGGAGGTCACATCAGGAACAAAACAGTTAATTACTGTGGCCGTCAACGCGTTGACTGCGAGTCACTGCCTAAATTACTTTTTGGCTGACGTCATTATTTCGGAGCAGCCGGGCGTTCGTGTTCAGACTCTACGCTAGGGCTGCTGCTTGCAACATTGCGATACAAGGCCAAAGCTGAACCCTACAGCTAAAATTTCTCTAGTCTATGGAGAGTCAAGGAGAAGTTAGAAAAGTGTCCGTCAAAATCCGTTATGTTAAAGAGGCACAATCAGGCCGACTGGCACAACCAATAACTAAACTGATTTAGCTCTAAACTTATTTAAATCGTCATTCTGTCCCTGTCAAATGTTGTCAATGTGACAAGGACAGAATGACGATTTAAATAAGTTTAGAGCTAAATCAGTTTAGTGATTGGTTGTGCAAGTCGGCCTCAGAGTACATTTTAGAGGAAAGCGCTTATGATTATTAGAATGCGATAGAGAATTTTTAACTCGGCATACTTCAATTCGTTATTTACAGCTACATCCATAGCATACACTGAAAAGTCACGGAACGACGAAAATTCATACATACAAATTATTTTTAAGACCCTGTGCTATTTTAAAAATATATTGTGGGGCTTTTTACGAAAATAAAATTAAAAGACACGTACAGTACATCCAAACATAAATAAACTATTTGCACCCTAAACCGCTTAAATGCATGAATTCTTGATCCTCGGCATTCTTCCTAATCATGAAACGGCAAAACTCTTTTCGAGCAGGATAGTCCTGTACTAACGCTGTACTAACGCCGCATTCTGTTCATTTTTTTTACTATTACAGACTATATTGGACACTTTTTCAACTGCTCCCCCATATGAAATGATTCTCCTTATCTCAACACGTACTATATCCGATAAAGGAAGTCATTAGGTTTATATCGTTTATTCAAAAAAACAAATACATTAAAAAAAATATGCGGTCGGGGGATCCCCGTCAGGAACGAAGTCCCTAACGTTTTTTCTTCAACTCCGTATGTAATTCGAAATAAAATCAGTTTATTTCAATTTTTATTTTAAAACAGAAATAGAAAAAGAACAAATCTTCCTGTATGACAACCATCTAAATATGCTGCTTTAATAACCTTGTGTTTTGGCATATGTAACCCAGATTCCAGATGCCTTTGAAGCCGGTGCGTTGGAATTGCATCTGGTGATGCAAACATCCATAGGCAACGGTAACTGCTGTTTAATAAGTGGGCCTCTTTTGGTAAAAAGCTATAAAAAAGTGTGTGGACTTATGTACGCACGTAGGAAGTTATACTTCTTTGACGTAAAAAAATAAAAATCATTTAAAAATTTTATCCTTCGCGTCAACCTACGTTTATTGAAATTTTTTATTTTAGTTTATGATATGAATAAATAAATACATACCGTCAACTAACCTCAAATTCTACAAACGTACTCAAAGTAATATGTAAAAACCACTTTTATCACTCACTTATAATCACAGTAAATTATCTTTAAATCAATAAATTGTTAATAAATATCAGTCACCATGATATATTATTGTCCTTACTTTTACTCTGTTGGTAACTTTTTTGAATAATACATACCGTTACCTAACCTCAAATTCTACAAACGTACTTAAAGTAATAGTATATAAAAATCGCTTTTATTACTTATCAATTAAAACCGCTTTAATTATATAAATGAAATAAATTTTGCCGTCTCTGTTGCTAGGCAGCGGAAAAGTCTTGAAATTTATTATATTGCAATTTGTACTCTATTCAAATGTATTTCAGTCCATTTTGAATTACGGAGATTTTATATTTTATATCACTTGCTCATGTACTCATTTGCTTATAGTAGGCTCGATACACACACGCATACACACACAGCATACGGCACTTCGTTACGTGACGATTTCTACTAAATCGCACTACCCGTAAGCCGCATTAAGGCACTTCGTTCCAATATTGCAATCGATCATAAAAGTAAGATATGTTGCGGTTGATATGTGTACTTAAGCGGAAAGTCAAGAGGTACTCCTGTATTTCCAGCAAGCTTCATGGCTATGATATAGCATACGTTACTTCTCCGTTTATATGCTCTGTTAGCAAGTTCAGGGGTAGGTCCAAAAAGAGCATGCAAATGGTTGTACGCATCTCAATACAAAGGAAACCGAATATCTGTGGAGATAATAACAGCACTGGAGCAGAAATTAGTGTTGCAACCGGGATTTAACCCTCGGTTAACTGCAATTTTATTTCTCTATTCTCGGTCATGTCTAAGTTACATTATTTCTAATTATTATTCTTAACAACTCAAACTTGTACAAATTTGTCCGAAACCCTTTTTACCTAAGGGAAAACTGAATCTTATCAGTGCTATTTGGGACCTTTGGGTCTTCCGACGTAGCCGATGCGGGTGTGTAGGGTTCTAGCAAATGCCGAATATCCAATAAAAACCCCGATTGCTAGTCAAACTTATACTCCGATTACCGAATAGGCTTTTGGCATTAACTACGCGGTATCAAAAAGCTTCCAACCCTATTTGCTTCTAAGTTATTTACGGAAAACTGTAATTTATCATTGAAAATTAAAAGGAGCATTGTTTAAGTTGTAATAAAACGTAAGTTAGGAATGTCCAATTTGTTTGGCCTTCGTTTATTACACGGTCTTTTTTCATACAAGTTATTTATTGTCCCTTGTTTGAAACTTATACATTTCTTTTTGTTTGCTGTATGATATTTGTATATTTACTAAGCTATTAGGCAATGTTTGCATCGAACGGCGTAACGACATTAATTTTAGGGGTACAGTTTATTTAAAATAAAATAAAAACGACATTCAGCTCAAATTATGTCTGACGTGAGAGCATTTATCATTTTAGATAATAAAACAGCATTTTACAGGTCTTTGTTTTGAATTTTCCTTGAGGTAAAGAACAAAATAATTCAGAATAAATAACAAATAAAATATACATGATAATTATTCTAAACTAGATTCAAGCTCGGCATTGTGCTAGCCAACTAAAACCAGCGCTGTTCGACTATCTGGACCATTTGAGTGAGCTCAGGGATGAGGTCAGGCTCAAGTCCTAATCAAAATATAATGACATTTTTTATTATTGGATTTCAGCAGACAGGCAAATGGCCCACCCGATAGCAGATGGTCACCGGCGCTTATAGATGTTTGTAACAGTCATTCCTAACGGGTTGCCGGCCTCTAAGAAAGTATAATACTTTTTTTGAAAACTTCCATATCAGACTGTGATGGTGAAACCTTAGACGAAAGTTCATTTCAAATCCGGAGAGTAAGTATGAATATTTTTGAGAACCGTCTCGTACATGAGAGAAGAGGTTCCAGAAAAAGGGGCTGAACGTTCAGCCGACATAAACCAAACTAATAATGGATAAGAAAATTGGTTGAATCTGTAAGGAGTATCACAAGTAGCAAGCCGATTTAATGAAGCGTAAATAATACCTTAGAGCTCAGTGATCACACTTGGAGACTAATCTAGAGGTGGCGCTAAGACAGTTTCTCTGACTAATGTGCATTTTAAAACATAATTGCTATGTACCGATGATGAAGGAAACCTTAAGCCAATATCACCGATATGTGAAACCTGCCAATCCACCTTGACAAACAAAGCGGACGCCAAGGGCTGTTATTTTTTTATTGTCGTAGGACAGTCGGCAGGCTGACGGACCGGTTAGAATTTAGCAGTAACCGTCGCCTATCGGTGTTATACTGGAATTTGGGTCACTAATGCCGGAACTCAACACAAGGTTATTATGGCGGCATACTTAACAAGAAAAAGGTGGTCGTCATCCAGACGGGCTTGGAGTCCTACCACGTAGGGTGGGTTGTTTTGTCACCTTTTACGACAGGCCGACCCCGGCCGCAGAGGTCAGTATTCTTTCTCCGCTCCTGTATGGATAAAAAAATTAAGACAATTTCCATAAAAACTATAATATAATAATAATAAGCCGACCTCCATAGCGTAGCGACTAACGTGCTTTGGTACGCTTGCGGAGGTCATGATTCCCGTCTCGTGTCTGGGTGTGTATCTATTTATTTACATAATTAATAAATAAAAATATATATTTAGTATATCAGTTATCTAGTACCCATAGCGTAAGCACTATGCTACTTACTTTGAGACTAGATGGCGCTGTGTGAATTATGCCAATATATTAAAAAAAAAAATCTGATTGTTCATAAAACGTTTTATCAAACATTTGAAATTTAATCAAGTGAATATAATTATCGCAAAAATTCAAAAGCTTTTAAACTAAAAGAAATATAAATACCCTCGCTAAATTCACTCCCTTTAATCATTGACCTACATTCATCCATATTTTAAACTGGTCCTCGCGAAAGTCATGCCAATTTATTATGGCGGTTCAAAAATCCACAACTCGGGTAAAAACTGAATTTTTGACTGTCAGACCAACCCTTGTTCTGAGTTCTTAATTATAGAATTTTTAATTAAAAGAGTGCAAATGCAGGCTGAATAAAGTAGCGTTAAATTACTTGCATCTTAGTTAATAATATAAGCATATTATTCATACAAACGAGTTCGACATGCCATATAATATCCATGCAGGGGCGGAGAAAGAATACTACCTCTGCGGCCGGGGTCAGCCTGTCGTAAAAGACGACAAAACAACCCACCCTAGGCTACGTGGTAGCTAGGTCGTCTGGACGGCGACCACCTTTGGTCTTAAGTATGCCGCCATAATAACCTTGTGTTGTGTTCCGGCGTTAGTGACCCAAGTTACTGTGCCCTTATGGAACAGAAGCGTGTACGCGATGCCACTCATTTATTTGTTAGCCGTCATGTCAACACTCACACCCTTTTTCACCATGTCGTCTTTTACGAGATCCATATTTCATTTCTTTGGTCTACCCTTGCTCCTCTCCTCTATCCTTTATAATTTCTTTCATATTCCTTATTATATGATATTCGTTCTTTCGGATTATATATGGCCGTAGCACGGAATAGTATGCCATAGGTGGAACCTTTTACATCCTGCTATTTATAAAAAAAAATGATTTTACGACCATTTTTTCTCCCAACCGGCGTGCAAATATAAAACTGTAAGGTACGCAAATAAAACCATGTGAAACAAGGTGGTGGAAACGTTGATAATTTTAATCTTCACCTTCGCGAGGGATGTTTACTGAGAACGCTAAAAGGGTTGCCGAGTTGAATTAAAGGCCCTTTTATTTTAGGTAAACGGGTTAGGACTGCGGGTTTGGACGAGCGAGTTCAAATTGCTTTTAACTTTTTTTTACAGTATAAAAGGAGTACAAAGAAAAAATATTTATTAGAAAGAATAACGTATAATTAAATTTAAAAGATAACTTCTAGATTTATCGGAGATTTAAAAGTAAACAAAATTAATTGCTGTTTTGGTGTTAAAAGTTAAAATAAATATTAACATTGTCAAATTGTAGACAAAGCTGTGTACGCCTGTCATTGGCATGTATGCATATATGTATATAATTGTTGTTTGTTATATCATGGTCTTATTTAATGTGTACTGAGCTGCTGGTGTACCTATAAAATAAATAAATAAATAAATGTCTTGACTCAGCATAATGCTGAATGCCTAAACTGATTGATTGGAGATGGAGAGGCGGTGATGAGTAGTTGATCATTATTATTATCATTATATTATGTGGAAAGACAGAAGAAAAGAATATGGGATGACATAATAAACACAGCTGGAAAAAGTTGGATGCATATGGACAAAGACAGGGAAAGCTGGAAAAGTATGGAGGAGGCTTTTACATATAGGGGGCCACATAACAATGAAATAGAAATGAACTAATTACATTTGCATGTATTTTTGTAAAGCTTTAAGTGAAAAATGAAACTGTACTTATAATAAAATTATCATTATATTAGATTATAGTCAAAATATTATATTGACAATTTATATTTTATATTATTTCGATTAGACAAAAGAAAGTACTCCATGAAAAGGTTCTATAGGTAAATGAAAAGTAGGCAGCCTTAAAAGTCTATGGGTGGATGACATAATTGAATCGGTAGGCAGAAATTGGCTGACAGGAGCTAGACAGAGAAGTATGTATTAATATAAATTAACAATATATGTAAATTTTTAGAATTAATAATTTATTGTGAAGTAGTTAATTAATTTTCCAAATAATAATATGTATTTGTTCGCCTGGGGGCAAAAATGCACTGGGAAGAATTTGTAAACTGACATCATTTGTAAACAGACCTGCATTTTAACAAATAAAAATTATGATTATGGAAGAAGCTAAAGAAAGCCTGCACCCAATCTGGAGTAAATATCAAGAAACACAATGAAGAATTATATTAAACCTAATAACACATTTGTAAATAAGTATCTTCAATCATCATCTTTGCGTTAAATCCCGGTTGCAGCCCAAACTCTCGCTTCGGCGCCCGGCTTTTCGAATTTTTCTTCTCCACTTCGCACGGTCTTCAGCATCCCTGGTAGTGAGCCCATTGGCACGCATATCACCCTTTACGACGTTAAGCCAGCACTTTTTGGGTCTACCCCTCCTGCCGGGGCCTGGCGGAGGTGGCATGGCTAGACATTTGTTACCCACGTAAGCATCCGGTTGTCGTAAAACGTGGCCGTACTAACGGAGTCGATACTCTTGCAATTTATCCGCAATGTCACGGACATGAAGACTGCCGCGAATGCGGGAGTTCCTAACGCGGTTCTTCCGCGTCACTCCACACATCCACCGCAGCATATTTATCTCCGTGACACGCAGCTCTTGCTTGTGTCGCTCTATCACCGGCCACGCTTTACAGCCGTATAAAAGGACAGGCCTAATGATGGTCTTATAGACCTGTCCCCTCAACTTTACCGGCATCTTGGGGTCACAAATGACACCAGTTACCTCACGCCATTTGGCCCACGCGGGAGCAATGCGTGCCTTGACGTCACAATCGATGTCACCAGACGCATGAAACACAGATCCCAGGTATTTCACTTGGTCCGTACGCTCGACCGTGTTGCCGTCTATGCGTACGGGTGTGGGATCTGTGTAGTTACAGGCCAAGTACACGGTCTTCGCCACGTTGAGCTTCAGACTACCGTTCTCAAGTGACTCCTTCCACGCCTTCACACGTCGCACCAGCCTACCCCTGTCCGAATCTGCCAGCGCGATATCATCAGCATACGGAGGGTTTCGGGGGCGATAAATCGATCTAGCTAGGAATCATTTCTATAAAATGTCATTTTATTCGCTTTTTTTTATTGGAAGAAAAATAACAAAAAGGTGGCGTTTGAGTAGTCCCAATTTAAACTGAAAAATGACTCTTCCTGACATCTATCGGCGAATAATAATACTATTTTTTTTAAATTGCTTTAACGACACAACAACACTAAAGCTATTCCAGCAGATGGCGTTGTTAAGTAACACGAAGTCAATGAGTGTTTGCTTTCAGGTTAGACTAAGAACATGAATTGTTAATTTCCAAAAAACACAATTTATAAAAAAAAAAATACCGAGCAAAGCTCGGTCATCCAGCTGGTATATTTATTATAGTTTATACTACACTAGCAGACCCAAATGTTGTTCTGCCATATAAATTTAAAAATGTATCATTATTATATCTAGCTCTTTGCTAGTTGAAAAATAGACCGGTGTAAATACTAGTGGTTTTATGAAGTTGATAGAATCAAATTCTCTCTTCGCAACAGAACGATCGCGGCCTGCGCACAATTTTATTTTATAAACACACTCAACACTCGGCACGTCAGTAATTATCTTGATGAGTGTTGGTTGATGTTTTTTGAGCCAATTTCAAAGGATTATTACAAAGTATTTTAGATACTAAGAACTTGGTTTATTTTGAAAATGAGAGTCCCTTATGATTATAGCTTAGACAGAGGTCATGCGTTCACTTTCCACGGTGGTATGCTCTGTTTACCAATTATTTTCGCTTAATTGACATATTGTAATAAAAATACCAAGAACTGATGTTGAAGATAAATATAGTGAGCTATCAAAATCTACCTTTCATTGCTGAGGAACAGCAGACAGGCTGACGGCCCACTTAATTGTAAGCAGCTACCGTCGCCTATAGATGTTTGCAACGCTAGGGGCACCGCGAATACGCTGCTGTCGCATAGGGGTACATGAACCTAGGTCACTAATGCCGGAATGCGACACAAGGTCATTATAGCGGCATACATATAGGTGGTTGCCATCCAGACGGGCTTAGGGCCTTAACAAGTAGCTAGATTTGTTTTGTCGCCTTTTACGACATGCTGACCCCAGCAGAGGTTAGTATTCTCACTACACCCCTACACGGAGAAATAATTATGGCATACTAGAGCGATGCTTGAGCCCAGCATTTGGATTCTATGAGATGTTATTCTGATATTATAGCTTGTTGAGAATCATAAAATATGATTATAGTGTTAATAGTGAATTTCTCATTCGATCTAATTCGGATTTTGTGTTCCGCTAACAACTATTTGTACGAATACAGTTTCAAATTTCAAGAGAGTTATATTGTCATTTTTTTCTCTATTCACTGGGTTATATACATGTAAAGAAAATCGCGTAATCCATGCCATAAGAATTTATAGATGTCACATTTGACAGTGACATCTAGGAGAACAATGAGATATTTATGAAATTAATACGTTAGTGTTTATTGTTATAATACGAAATTGAAATTGAAATTAATACGTTAAAGAAATATCTAAACCTGGAATAAAGGCTTTAAATGTTGTTTTTTTGTCTTTACAGGTGAGTAATTAAATTAAGTACGATAAAACTGAAAAAACTTTGTATAAAAAACGTTTTTATTAATAAATTAAAATTTTGTCTTTACAGAAAAACGCAATTGTCTTTATTTCCATTATCAGAGTATAGTGTCATTATAAAACAACATTTTTAAGCAAACATTTCAAATATGGAGAAGTTGAGGTTTGATTTTACTGTGAAAACTTCAGGAGATGGAAAAACAAACATTATTTGCATAACCTCAATAGGCACACCTAATGGACAGACATATAATATACCGGTTGAATATCAACCTGCAAATTTACATCCAGAAATTACATCTACTTCAAACTATACCAAGATAAAAAAAACATTAAATAAAAGGCACCAGACAAGAAAAATATGGATAACTTTAACAGATGATTTATCAAAGATATATTTGGATGAAGAACAAAATTTACAATTTAAAGATTTTTATCTGGAAGAAATTATGGAAGGCATAAGTGATTATAAACCTTTACCCAGTGGTTCAAATCAGAACTTAGAAAAGCTCTTAGAGAAATTACTTGAAGAAAAACAAAGTAAATATGAAATTCATAATTTAGGAAAAATTTCAAAGGATTTTATGATTGAAAAATTCACCGGTAAAAATGCAAATGCTCACCAATGGATTGGGGAGTTCAACAAGGAGTGTGAACGTTTCCATATTGACGAAGATAAAAAGAAGATAGAAATATTAAAATTTTTTTTGGAAAATTCCAGTTTAGACTGGTACAGTTGTATGTTAATGAAAATTACAATAACATCAGAGTGGAATAAATGGGAAAAAAATTTCTGTGATACATTTTCAAATAAAGGTTGGTCACCTATCAGATATGCTCTTGGCTTTAAATATCAAACGGGTTCACTGCTTGGGTATGCACTAAAAAAAGAAAAATTATTATTAGAAGTCAGGAAGTCAATTGATACTGGGACACTCATAGACCTTATAGCATCAGGCCTGCCTAACTATCTGGTTGATAAAATTGACCGAGAGACTATACAAGAAACCGAAGATCTCTACAACGAGTTAGGAAAATTGGAACATCTCGTCGGAAAGAATAAATATGATAATAAACACTACCCTCATTCTGATACAAAAAACAGGAAAATTGAAGAGAAAAAACCATGTCAGATCTGCATAAATGAGAAAAAAGGGAAACGTTTCCATCCTGAAGAAAATTGTTGGTTTAAAGAAAAACATCATAAAACAGCTGTGAGAAGTGTTAATAACTCTGAATTAGAAATTGAACTAAATAAAGAAAATCCAAAAAACTAGAAGTGCCACCATTAATACAAATAAAATTACTATTAAATGATACCTTACAAGTTTCGGGAATTTATGATTCAGGTTCAAATGTGTCATTAATTAATGCGAAATTATTGAAAATTAAAGAGAAACAAGACACAACTAATAAACAACCAGTAAACTTGAAAACTATTAATGGTGAGAAGAAAACAAAAGGTATAATAACACTAAAAATAAAAATTTATAATATTGAAAGAATTATGAATATTTTTGTGATAGATAGTGAAAATTTTCATTATGACTTTTTAATCGGTTTGGATTGCATCAAAAAGTTCAATCTAATGCAAACTAAAGAATTGAACATTATACAGTGTGAAAATTCAGAAGAACAGAAGAACTTTGTAAACAAAGAGAATATGAAGACTGAGTATGAAAATACTAATATTTTAAATTCAAGAGATGTCAAAATTCCTGATGTACTAGGTGACACAAGAGAAATAAATGATTCTTTATACTCTGAGGTATTGAAACAAGAAATTAATCATATAAACAGATGTGAAGTAAACTTCAACAAATATATAAATCTTGAAAAATTTGAAATATCAATAAATCATCTAGATTTACATCAACAAACAGAAATTGATAGATTAATAAGAAAATACAACACAGTTTTTGCTAAGGATAAATACGACGTTGGCACTGTACGAGATTATGAAGCACATATAGATTTAATGGTGGATAAATATTGTTACAAACGTCCATACAGGTGCACCGCTGATGATAGGAAAGAAATTGAAAATCAGATATCAAAATTATTAAAAAATAAATTGATTGAGGAATCCTATAGCCCATTTGCTGCCCCTGTCACTCTAGCATACAAAAAAGAAGATGATAAAAAAACAAGGCTATGTATAGATTTCAGAGAATTGAATAAAATAGTTGTACCACAATTGCAGCCATTTCCCTTAATTGAAGACTTGATGGTGAAAACTGTAAACTGTAAGTACTTTTCTACTTTCGACATAAATTCTGCATTTTGGTCAATTCCTTTAAAAATTCAAGATAGATACAAAACAGCATTTGTTACACAAACAGGCCATTTTCAATGGACTTGCCTCCCATTCGGATTAAAGACAGCTCCAGCAATATTTCAAAGAATATTAAGCAACATAATAAGAAAATATAAACTATCTGAGTTTACAGTAAATTTTATAGATGACATCTTGATTTTTTCTAAAAGTTTTAAAGAACACATACAACATATATCTAGGCTACTTGAAGCAATACAAACAGAAGGATTAAGACTGAAATTTTCGAAATGTACTTTTGCAAAAGATTATGCAAAATATTTGGGACATATAATAAAAAATAATTCAGTTACACCTCTCAAAGATTATGTAACTGCTGTAAAAAACTTCCCAATTCCAGAAACAAGAAAAAATATTCGTCAATTCCTCGGGAAAGTCAATTTTCATCATAAATTTATACCACACAGTGCAATTATCTTAGACCCATTGCACAACCTATTACGGAAAGATGTAAAATTTATATGGTCCCCAGAATGCCAGAAATCATTTGATAAAATAAAAGATCTATTATGTTCAAAACCAATTCTAAAAATATTTGACCCTGAACAACCAATAAAAATTTACACAGATGCTAGCATTAAAGGAATGGGAGCTGTGTTAAAACAAGAAGATAAAAATGGAGTAAATAGACCTGTAGCTTATTTCTCAAAAAAATTGAACGAAACACAAAAGAAAAAGAAGGCGATATATATAGAATGTCTGGCAATAAAAGAAGCTATAAAATATTGGCAACACTGGCTTATGGGAAAAGAATTTGTAGTATATTCAGATCACAAACCATTAGAAAATCTGAACATCAAAGCTAGAACTGATGAAGAACTTGGCGATTTGATGTATTACCTATCGCAATACAACTTCAAGATAAAATATAACCCAGGAAAATTTAATCAAGAAGCAGACTGCTTAAGCAGAAATCCAGTACTAGAACCCTGTGAAAATACCGATGATATTTTAAAAGTTGTGAATCTAATCAACCTGGATGATATAAAAAATGACCAATACAAAAATTTAGACCTGCAAAACAGAAAATCCAAGTTTATACTACAGAATGAAATTTATTACAAAAAAAATAAAATAAGAAATAAAATTATACTGTCAGAAGCACTTAGCAAAACACTAATTAAAGATGTACACGATACCTATTGTCATATTGGAAGAACCCAGATGATAAATAAAATAACACCATTCTACACAGCAAAGAATATCTTCATAAACATTAAAAAAATTTGTGATGAATGTGACATTTGTATAAAGAACAAATCGAGAAGGAAACCAAAATTTGGCTTATTGTCACATTTAGGCCCAGCAACACGTCCATTTGAAATTGTATCAATTGATACCATTGGAGGCTTTGGAGGATCACGGTCTACAAAAAAATACTTGCATCTTCTGGTCGATCATTTTACAAGATATGCTTACATTTTAACATCAAGAAATCAGAGCTCATATGATTTTATTAAATTAATAAAAAATGTGATACAAAGCCATAATATTGATATGGTATTAACAGACCAATACCCTGGTATAAATTCCAAGGAATTTAAAGACTTTCTGAAAAAAAATAACATAACAATAGTGTTCACAGCTGTAGATGCACCATTTTCAAATGGGCTAAATGAAAGGCTAAATCAAACCCTAATCAATAAGATAAGGTGTAAAATAAACGAAGGTGACAAGAAAACAGCATGGACAACTGTTGCACATAAATGTGTAGTAAAATACAACGAAACAGAACATACAGTCACGAAGTTTACTCCAAAATACCTTTTAGAAGGCGAAAATGTAAACATCTTGCCACTTGAATTGAAATCAAAATGCACAAAAGAAGATCTGAAAAGAGATAGAAAGCTAGCCTTTGAAAATTCAATTAAATCTCACAACTATAATAAAAAAATATATGATTTACATAGGGAAGAATATAAATTCGAAGTGGGGGACAAAGTCTTTGTAGAAAACGGCAGTCGACTGAATAGGAAGAAAATGGATGAACTGAGGATTGGACCATACAAAATCTTAAATAAGATTTCTAACTCAATATATGAAGTGGACACTGGATATAAGAAAACAGAATCAAATCTCTACCATATATCGAAACTATCTCCAGCAGAAGTTAACACTTAATCGAACAATTACTTGCAATAATTGTTCTCTCTGAGGGTGGGAGATGTAAAGAAAATCGCGTAATCCATGCCATAAGAATTTATAGATGTCACATTTGACAGTGACATCTAGGAGAACAATGAGATATTTATGAAATTAATACGTTAGTGTTTATTGTTATAATACGAAATTGAAATTGAAATTAATACGTTAAAGAAATATCTAAACCTGGAATAAAGGCTTTAAATGTTGTTTTTTTGTCTTTACAGGTGAGTAATTAAATTAAGTACGATAAAACTGAAAAAACTTTGTATAAAAAACGTTTTTATTAATAAATTAAAATTTTGTCTTTACAGAAAAACGCAATTGTCTTTATTTCCATTATCAGAGTATAGTGTCATTATATACATATAGTGTATACAAAGGTACAGCGCTTTGACTGAAACATGGTCCCTTTAGGACTCATGTCCATAGGTTTTTGACAAATATGATCGGTTCTTTACCGTTTTAGCAAGCTGTGATTGATGACTAAGAGATGTTGTTATGATTCGCAAATTATTAAGGAATTGTAAAATATTCCTGCTACATATAACGGAAGGAGTTAATACGACCCGCTGCTGGGTTTGAGCTTCCCCGTGAAGGGAACGGACGGTATACCCACCACGCATGTCAAGGTCGATTGTTACAATGCACGTGTGAGAAAAACAGCCTAGGTGTACGCCATCGTACAATTCGAACCCGGCACCTCTAATTAGTCTTCAAGTAGAATACCCCTGAGCCACCAGGTACCTAAACTGATCTACCAGTCATTGCTGTAAAGGCCAAATATTGCTATATACACAATCCTATGTTGACTATATTGCTACTATAATAAAAGGAAACAATGTAGCAAGTTCGAATGGTCACCGATGCAGAGTAGATTTTTATATTAATATATATTGCAAACAATATCACCATATTTTGATATTGCAGGTCACCAACTAAGCAAAGGGCGTCTAGTTTACAAAGATCTCCGAAATCATTACGCAGTATAATAACCCTTTCAGTTTTTTATAAGGAATATCAGAGTTCAAAATAATTTGGTCGTTTAAGGTCTTGTGTGACAGGGGTCCGTCGTTTTGTTGTGGTTTTGAATGTTCGTGGAGGAATACAATAAGATCATTATACGGACAATATGTCTGAATTCTTTATTCATACTTAAAATGTATAAGAATATCTTCATATGTCCTTTTTAAAAAAATATTTTTACTATAAGAACGACTTTGTTTAGTCAAATACAATATAATATGTTTTTAATAAAGAACTTCTTTGATCGTATTTTTAATACTCTACTTCTACTACTAGAAGATATTACGAAGAAAAAACCTCCGTAGTGTCTTAAAAATGTGACGGCAGCACTACTGGCGTCACAAATGTTGACTTCACGATAATGACTTTTGTTTGGGTCTTCGAAATAAAACTTCATAAGTACTTGATAGCCTTCGTATATTCAATGAGCAGCGTAAAGAGGTCCCAGCGTAATGTACGACAGCTCGAATACGAATTGCCTAGTGTTTTTTTGTTATTTTTTTCTTAAAGCTAAAGCTGTTGTTGTCTCAGACGACTTCACAGCGACAACGGACGTTAAGGCATTCCAACCCCGTGGGACCGGGGTCGATCAGCCGTAGCAGCGTACTCGGAGACGCACCACCTATGAGGTGCGTTTCCGGCGCGACCGCTGCATGGGGACCAAGCGAAAACCAGCCACGAATGGCAAGAATACTTTAATTGGGGACTATCGGCTCTACCGGTGAAGCCGATCCTATACTAATCTACTACCGTTTCGGAGTGCTTGTAGCAGGGGGAGAAGAAACGACGAAAGAAACTCCTCCGCAACACATCTATTCTACGTATTGTATGTAATGTGTGGGTTGTGTGCGTCTACAGGTTATGGGGGCGGAAGGCGTCCCTAATACTGCATTGCCTAATGCCGACAGTGCGGTATTTTTATACGGCACGGCGCACCTGCGTGCTGCAGGTGTTTTGTCAGGTATTGCACGCGTTGTCAAGGGGATAGGCATACGTGCGCGTCACACGTGATCTTAACTTTTTAGGTTAAGTATTAAAATGTTTTTATAATCAGTGAATTTTGTATTTGCGCCGATAGATATTATTATACTCATAAAATCATCATTGAAATTAATCACTGTTAAGCATCTACCAGTATGCGACACAAATCCCGGTCTATTGCGTTCTCCATTCAGCTCAGACAGGCAACGCTTTTTAGATCTTAGGCCTTCATGCTTGGTTCCAGATATTATCTGGGAAGCGTAAATTATTTGAAGTCAAGAAGTACCGTTTTTAAAACTCATGTGAAAGCTAACAAATTCACTTAGACATTTAGCTACTGAAGATCTTGATTGTATATTATTTATTTGGAGAGGAGAGGGCAATCATCTCATATAGGGGATGCGTTGAAAAAGTATCCAGCAGTACACTGTAAATTATAGTTCAAAAACCCACAAGAATGACACTAGTGCAGCAATAGTGTATGCTGGGTATGTAGATGTAGATGAAGAATCGAAGTATGCCGAGTTAAAATTTCTCTATCCAACTCTAAGAACTATTGGCGATTGTGGCATCACATTGATTTAATGCATTTTAACGGATAAATTTCAAACAAAGAGATGATTTTCCTTACTTCTACCCTCCACAATTATACATCAACACACAAATCTGTTTAAATAACATTTAATTAGCTTAACAAATCTTCATATACTAGTTGAAACTGACACCCACATAAGTATTACAAGACATAATGCAAAATCTCCCCTCTCAAGAACGAGCTGTATAAAACAGTTCTCCCGTCTGCAAGTTGTAGGTGCAATACGTGCTTTAGTAGTAAGGGAGAACGTATAGTCGTGAGCGAGGCGTTTTTAATTTACATGTTGTTTAGAACAAATTCCAATAATTAATTTATTCAGTCTTCTCACTATCTTAGATTTTTCTTCTTCTTCTTCCCACCCTTATCCCGAACTATGTGGGGTCGGCACAGCATGATCTCTCTTCCCACTCTCCTTTATTATTCGTCATCTGAACATTTACACCTTTTTTCCCATAACATCTTTTACACAATTTGTATCCATTCTTATTTATATATTATATATATAAAAGGTGAAGTTCTCCTGAGCAACAAAAAAATAATAAAGTACTTATAACCACCACATGACTAACCTATAATTACATTGAAATAGCTGACTTGAGTGAATCCATCATAGTGATCAAGGCATTACATTCATCACACCAGCTCTCAAACAGAAAACAACCGTATCAAAATGTCAAATTTTTACTCCGTAAGAGATACAATATCACAGAATCCTCCTAGACACATAACTTTCATTGCTTTCGTGGGTAAAAATAATATGTTTGAAAACGCTATTCGTCTTCACTAAGTACTCAGTTTCCGCCGCAAATAGCTTGTCTGCGCTCTACGTATGTATATTATAGACAATATTAAATAGTTAGATAGAGTACCCGGCGTTAAGAGCGCTGCAGTTTCAGCGATCTGCAGACAAAATACTAGCTGTTATAGAGATCATTTAATAAGTTCACTGTGGACAGTCTACATTATATTACTATATTCTTTTACTCGTTATCAAAGTGAATTTAATATGGTTGTTTTCCGCTAGGGAGAGTTAGGTTACCCCATCACATATCTAGTTAGTCTGCTACAGACCTAGATGTTACTCTTTAGAAATGAAACTACCAGGCTGCTACATACTTAAAAAATATAATAACGATGGTAGTTTTTAAAAATAATTAAAAAGTTAAGGTAGTAGTTTTCTTAAAAAATAAATTAAGTCTCGACGGGCGATGGGATTTTGCGACGCACTTCGAGCGCCTGGCGCCGAAGATACTTCTGCCGAACGTCAGCGGGCCGGGTGCAGTGTGTCGTAGGCTCTTTGAAGGGACCGTGCGATCGATGGCCCTTTGCGGAACCCCGATTTGGGCGAATCGCTTGACGGTCAAAACGACGGCGCTGCTCTGCAGACCGCAGCGCGTCTTGGCCGTCAGGGTGATAGAGGATACCGCACGGTGTCTTTCGAAGTGGCCTCCCTGCTAGCCGGATTCCCACCATGGGACCTCGAGACCCGAGTCCTGGCGCTCTTATACCAGTGGCTCTTGCTCCGCGCCTCGCGAAGTTGAGGTAAGCGGTGAGGCCCGTCTTGCCAGAATGGAAGGAAAGGCGTCACGGTGTCCTGACCTTCCGCCTGACGTAGGTCCACTCGGGGCACGGCAGCTTCGGGAGATAGCAGTATCGCGTAAGGCGGGAGACGACGTCGGGGTGCCACCACTATGGCGAGAGCGACGAGGAGGACACGGTGGACCATACTGTAACCGTGTGCCCTGCGTGGCGCGAGGAGCGTCGCGCCCTCGTCACCCTTACATTCATCTATCGTTAAGTCGGGTTGTAGGAACCCGTTCTAGGGCTGGTGTGGACCCCGATTCGGGATATCAATTAATCGGATAATGTCGGATTTTGCACAGTCAAAACACAATATCAAAAATAATTTAATTAGAATTTACAATAGTGTGTCAGAAAAGCGCGGCGGGCGGCGGCGTATCGCGTTCAAAATCACTCGGTTAACGATCTTAGGAATGTGTACGAGTGAACGGAATCTTACAAATCATAAAAGGCTATAATTATGTGGTAGCCAAAAATCATCGCAGTTGAAGACTAATTCACAGGTTTAGGGCTAGTTCCCACGTTATCATGCATCATAGAAAATATCTTGGGTACATATACGCGCCAAGATTACTAATCAAGCCTTGGAAAATATTGCGGGTATATCGTTCGTGTTTCTATAAGGAAGTCCAAATTCTGCAATGGAATTGATAGAGACTTCTGGTAGGGCATCAAGCCAGTCTGGATGGCATCCACCCTTAATCTTAAGTATGCCGTCATAATAACTTTGTTGTGTTCCAGCATTAGAGACCCAGGTTCCTGTACCCCTATAGGACAACAGCGGTTTCGCGGTGCCCCTGACGTCGCAAACATCTATAGGCGACGGTAACTGCTTACTATTAAGTGGGTTAACCTGTCTACTATTCCGCAGCAATAAAAAATAGACTATTATTATAGCAATGTTTTTATTTAAAAAAAAAACATGTAACCATAATCACGTAGTATGTAGTTCTGATAAATCAAGATTCATAATACTAAAACATCAAAGGGCGTGTCAAATCTGCCATCTGGCACCGCAGGCTCAATAACTTGGGAACTGTTCAACAATAATTCATAAGAGTACGGCCGAGGGCGGTGCGGGCTGTTGTTGTTAACATTGTGGCAAGTTTGAACATAGCTTACGACGTACAGGGGTGAATTTGGGATAGAGAGTATGAAATATACTAAAATATTCAGTATGACTTTTAAGGATTAACGAACGATGTGATTTGTAGTAAACATTTCAAATATTCTTATTTTACAAATAAATACTTGTAAAAAAAGAGAATGTATCGTTGAAAAGAAAACGTACAACTTTGGACCTCGAAGTACACCATTGAGAATATCATAGAGTTATAATACTGAGCGCGTCATAAATCATAAGTCTTGATGATAATGTCACTTGATTTGGTATCTTTGTTCAGAACTTTAAATGTATTAAACACCTGATGTTATTTACATTGTATGTTTCAAGCTAATACCATATATAGCTTCACTTCTACATGTATAGCTTCACTTCTCTTTGTGTTGCAATCGCAGAGTGCATTATTATTAATTTTGGTACCTCCACATGTCTATGACCGTTATGTCCTATATGAGTCTCACACATCGGGAACGAACATTTTGTTTTGGTTGTGTCATATTTATTTTGGGACCTATTGTTAAACTGCTCTCTCTCTAAACCTTACGCAAATATGTTATAGCAGAGTGATATCTTCTGCGCCGTTTATCGACTCGCTTGCTACTGGAGATGTCGATGACTGAACTCAGAACAAACGGTCTCTGTATCTTCATTCCTGCAACCTCCTTAAATTTTACTAATCTGGATAAGAAAACCCAATTCAGAGCTGATTTTAAGGGATTTAAACCTCTGTAGGAGAAATTCTTTAGAATCCACGGGCGAAAAAACATTTGAAGAGATGCGTACCACCGCGGGAATCAATCTTTTTGATTAATCTTCCACTGTGAAACTACTGGATTTGAATTATTGTAAAAGCTTGTCTTTTGAATTAAGAGACGATAATAACAAAGGCTCCAAATCCACCCCTGGCGCACCCTCGTCAAGCTAACTAATTAACGTGAGTTCCTGCGATATGACAACGGGCGGCCGCAAATTATCACACTGCCTACATTTACCTATATGTTAAAAAAACTGATATTTTAGCTAAAATTAAATATTAAATATTAATTAAATATTAAAATATTTAATATTTCATCATCGTCTTCCGACTGAAGTGATGATGATGAAATATTAAATATTTTAATATTTAATTAAAATTAAAAATTACGAATCCGGTATTTCATCGAGTGAAATACGTGGGCTTCCTTTATTTTACTACAAGTTTTCAGCAACGTTAAGGTGTTAATCAGTGTGTTCCAACCGTAATAACATACGGAGCTGAGTCGTGGACACTCACAGTAGGTTTGGTCCACCAATTTAAAGCCGCTTATCGAGCTATACAGGGAGCGATGGTCGGAGTTTCTCTAAGGGATCTCATTCGTAATGACACTTTATTCTTCTTCATCCGTCAAAAAATCAGTCTTTTCTCGAATGGGTATGCTGAAGTAACAGTGGGCCGGCCATATGTGTCGCAGAAGCGATAACCGATGAGGTAAACGAGTTCTCGAGTGGAGATCGGGTCTCGGCAAACGTAGAGTAAAACACCCAGAATTGCTGTCCCGGGCTGGATGTAACGAGCCGAAGATTGGGATTTTTGGTAAACCTTGGTAGAAGCTTATGTCCTGCGGTGGATTTCATCACTATCAGGATGATGATAATTTCATCATTTTTGAATATACGAGTATTATTTTTTACATTAATAAGTGTAGCTGTATTCTTCAATGCCTTTTATGTTTATGGAAATAATTAACTAAGTCATCCAGTTTTAAATTTATCGTGACCAAGAATTTATTTGCCTTTGAAGTTTTTATTTCGGAAACTGAAGCCTGCATGAGTATTTTTTAGAATTCCCTGGGGCGATGTATCGCGTCTTTAATCAAGCCGATGAACATTTCTGTACCCGGCCAGTTGCACGTCTACTAAGTCAACCGTATCGTCACTAGACGATGGTTTGGTTTCAAGAGGAGTAATTATACTCTAATCGATAACCTAAGACGAGGTTCAATTATTATTTTCTCTCTCGGCTTCAACAAACAAACTTATCACAATACAATCCATACTAAACATGTCAAAAATATTTCTAACTTATTTTAGGAATGAATCAAATACTTGTATCAAATCTTGCAGATGTACGTTACACTTGTAACAACCAGATCCCTTATTATCATTGCCTAAATCCTTTCAGTCCATTGCTGATATTTATGGCTGTCTCAGCGGCCAAGCTTTGCACGTAATGAATAGCATAATAAACAAGATTAAGGGTACATAAGGAAGCGCGTTTCAACATTAACTTGTATTGGACAAAAGATATTCTTCACACCGAAGCTATTTTGTAAGAATGTTATACTCTTTAAGGCTTTAAATTTAAAATTTAATTTTTTAGAGGCGTTTTGCTGCATTATTTGGAAACCTCGCAGGATTTGTTCACTAAGTATACTTGACATAAAGTATATAATTTGATACACACTGTGACTAGAGCAAATTGCATCATATATTTTGTCCTCTGTAGGGATTGATTCACAGACACGAACATTTTTTTTGCTGAACAGAACAGTATACAGGCTGACGGCCCGCTTAGAATTTAGCAGTTACAGTCACCTGTGGGTGTTTGCAACGCCAATGGCATCGCGAACACGCTGCTGTCCCATAAGGGTACAAGGACTTGGGTCACTAATGCCAGAATATAACACAAGGTTATTATGGCGGCATACTTAAGACCAAAGGCGGTTGCCATCCAGACGGACTTGAGGCCCTACCACGTAGATAGGGTGGGTTGTTTTGTCGCCTTTTAGGACAGGCCGACTCTGGCCGCAGAGGTTAGTATTCTTTTTCCGCCCCTGCACGGACCATTTCGGACTACCACTAGTGTATTGTAACCACATACACACATAGCATTACATTATTTATAACGGACACAATTATTTGATGAATATATTATTTCTATTATATTAAAAAAAGATTGTATTTCACTAAATCGATACTAATATTCTACATGTGAAATAAACTCTGTCTGTTACATTTTCACGCCTAAAAAACGCGCCACGCCGCGTCACTCCACACATCCACCGCAGCATATTCATCTCCATGACACGCCGTTCCTGTTTGTGTCGCTCTAGCACTGGCCGTGCTTCACAGCCATATAAAAGGACAGGCCTAATGATGATCTTATAAACTATCCCTTCAACTTAACCGGCATCTTAGGGTCAAAAATGACACCAGTCACGCTATTTACCCCACGCGGCAGCAATGCGTGCCTTGACGTCGCAATCAAGTCGTGAGATGTAATATCGTTTTATATTTAAATATAATTAAAGTACAGTAAAAACCTGTTATGACATCAAAGGGATTATCGTAAAACCGATAGTCGTATCAACATGTGTATTCGTTATATAGTATTCGGCCTTCCGCGTCACTCCACATATCCACCGTAGCATATTCATTTCCGTGACACGCAGTTCTTGCTTGTGTCGCTCTAACACCGGCCACGCTTCACAGCTGTATAAAAGGACAGGCCTAATGATGGTCTTATAGATCTGTCCCTTCAACTTTACCGGCGTCTTGGGGTTACAAATAACACCAGTTACCTCATGCCATTTGGCCCACGCGGCAGCAATGCGTGCCTTGACGTCGCAATCGATGTCGTATGATGCTTGTAAGCTGTCAGAAGAAATATACTTATTTCTCTTTCCATCATCCAACACACAGGTAAAGTTACAGAGATTAACTTTACCCGGGATAAGTAAATTAAATATGTTTTGTTGTGTTGAATTGAACATTTTATATGTATTTTTTGTGCATTTAAAATGTGTTATATTTTCAATTTTATTATACGAAAATTTAAATCTCCTTTTCGCATTAGACCTTTACGTCTTAAAACTTAACTTTTATTGTTACGTCTACTGGTACAATAATAGTAACCGTTTTGGAAAGCGAGCCACGTCTTGGTGCCCCCTGGGCCGACTGCGAGCCGTGATAGCGGGTCGCAAATGGCCAGTCATATTCATCCCGGACGTGACGGCCTCCATGGTGATCCACTTTTACTACACGCTATCAAAAATGTTACATTTTTGCTACAGATGTCATTGAAAGTTGATAATGCGAGATCTCAACAATACAATATAGAAATATTCGCAACTCACTTATTGTTAGTATCACTCAGGAAACAGGCTGACGACCCACTGTATAGTAATCAGTTACCGTCGCCTATAGATGTTTGTGACGCCGGAGGCACCGCTAACAGTCAGCCGGTCGTGTAGCATATATACCTAGTCAGGTCATAAATTCTGTCACATGTTTAATGTAAAATAATTGTAAAAAGTTTATTAATTATGTAACCATTCATATACCAAAATGAACTTAACAAAACATAGATTCTTATGACATTAAAGTTTATTCAAAATGACCTCCGTGATTTTGAATACAAGCCTTCAATCTGCGCGGCCAGTTGTCTATCGCAGCACGAACGAGGTCCATGTCAATATCGGCGGCTGCCTTAATCAAGGATGTCTTGAGTGACTCCAAATTGGGATGAGGCTTTGAGCACGCCTTTTCCTCCAAGTGTTGCCATATCTTGTAATCTAACGGATTCAAATCTGGACTGGAGGAGGGCCAGTCTTCGTGCCGGATGAAGTCGATTTCACGCGCCGCCAGCCAGTCTTGTGTGCTCTTCGCTCTATGAGCTGGCGCCGAATCTTGTTGGAATACCCAGTGCCTGTTATTGAACATGGTATGAGAAACAGGTTCCACAAGGTTCGTCAGGACTGTATTTTGATACACAACAGCATTCGTTTTTACACCTTTCTCACAAAAATGTACCTCTGTTAAGCCCCAATAAGAAACTCCCAACCCTACCATGAGCGAGGATGGAAAATGACTTCGTTGGACACGCGGAATACGGTTGCTCGCTTCTTCACTACTGTGTGCGTACACCTTATCATTTTGTTAGTTGTAGCTCTCTTCTACGGTAAACATTTTTTCATCCGAAAAAAGAATTTCCCGATATTTTTTTCCCGCGTACCGCTTCAACAAAGCGCGGCATCTCTTCAGTCTCAGGTCCATTAGATGAGCATTCAAACGATGTCCTGTTTTTCTTCGATATGCCCGAAGCCCTAAGTCTTCATTTAACACCCTTTTCACCGTGGTTCTGCTTAACCCCATCTGAAGGGCCAACAGTTTCTGCTTACGTTTGGGAATTCTTTGAATTCGTGCCTTCACAGCTTTTATCACTGCTGGAGTCCTAACAGACCGAGGGCGACCACTTCTTGACCTGTCATCTACACTAGAGTCTTCATTGTATCGTTTGATGGTACGATAAACGAATCTTTTGGTTATATTCAAATTTTTCAGTATGTTAAAAATTTGAATTTGAATTTGCAACGATGCAACGCAATAACTGCAACACGGTCTTCTTTAAGCGTCCACTCCATATTTAAAAATGAGTAAAATTCTAAAAGTTATACATTTTTATTTTCATGAACAATTCGAAATTCTAATTCAATAAACTTTTTTGTGGCCAGCATTCTAAAAGAAAAGTTTTTACTGTGTGACAATACTTATGACCTGACTAGGTATAATACATTGTAGTATGAATATATTTTTCATTGTTAGTATTGAAAAAAATTAAATCTAAATTATCCATATGTTTAAAAAATACCTACAAAGTAAATTTTCTGTAATTTGTAAATAAATAAGATTAAAATCGAATTTTAAACAAGGTAGTTAAGTTAGTATAACTTAAGTGCACAGGAAAAAATATTTAAAAAGTTGACTTATTCTTTTGGAAGAACCCTGTTGACACATGGTAATGAAGTGTCAAAGAAGGGCTCAACACAAAACGCTTACTATATCGCGCTTGGATGATATTAAACTTTTTTCTCTTTATTTTTAACGGTTTTTGTTTTTTAAATTTGAGTACTTGTAGACTAAAGAAAAGATGGGTAGATTCTGATATGACAAAAAAGGTTTAAATATTCGGATGACGACTAATAGAGGTGACTGATAAGTCAGAATATGATGTGCCGACCACATATAATGTGGGATAAGGTCAGGGAAAAGCAGAAGAAGGTTTTTTAAACATACCAGTTCTATCATTCTACTAATCGTACTTAATATTATAAGTGTGAAAGTAAGTTTGTTTGTTACGCTTTCACGCGAAAACTACTTAACCGATTATCATGAAACTTTGTACACATATTTTTGGAGGTATTAGAAGTAACATAAGATACTTTTTATTCAACATTTTTTATTTTTTACGAAGATATTATTAATAATATCTTCGAAACAAAATGAGAAAGGTTAACCTTTCTCATTTTGTTTCGATTTAATTTTGCCTGTTAATCGCCCAGAGGAGCGGGTGTGATCGGCTAGTATATTATATTTTGTTGTAAAATGACAAACAATTTTTTTGTGAAATGTGAAATAGGTTCACACATAACCTAACATATACTTATAACAATTTCACTTAATATTGACTGTTTATCTATTATTTCCACATATCGCCAGTTTAAACACGGTCCTCCAACAAGAGTACTATGTATAAATTTATTTACAGAAATATGAATAATAATAAATAATAATATCTATTCCTATGGGAGACGCGAAAATATTATTCTGCAATAAAAAAAAAATACGATTTCCATCTAATCCGATCTTAGTGAGCGTCTACATTGCAAAATGAATAGCTATGCTAAGTTTCAAGTCAATCAGTCAATGGAGATACTAGCAGCGAAACCCTGCGTTGCTCGGGTCAAAATATTGTAGAAATTTTCAATATTTTCACGCACTAACGTAATTTATGCCATACAACACACTCCTGAGCTTATATGAGTCGTACAATGTGTTAGAAAAAGATAGATCTCATTACACATTTTTAACACTCACATTTACCCACTTCCACACACAGCAATCAAACTCCCTTACTTGCAAGTGCACACGTGGGACCTTCTAACACTGCAACCACAAGTGGGTGGCAGTAGGTGGTCATGGAGAAAATCCTGGACATACACACTAACACTTTCTTTACATATATTGATTACTTTAAATAGAGATCATATTCAATAGTAGGATCTAAAGTGCGAAGGACCCCAAAGTCACTTTTCAGTTCAATTTAAAACAATATTCTACATATGCCACCAAAATTTGTTCTCACGGTCGTAATAGATGGGAGGTATATACATATAAATTCTGACAAACATCACCTGTCGGTAAAATTTTAATGCCGGTGTGACATACACTCTGGTTAAGCTGCAACGCGCATGCCCAACGTGCACTGGGCTTTATTTCAAATATTTATGTTTTCGCAATACGCAGACGGGCGTGTAAGGGTTTATTAATAAAATTTTGTCTATGTATGGCATAGAGATCTCTATATATATCGGAGGAATGGAATCTTATTATTACCAGACTGGTACATACACCTTGAGTTGCTTTTACCGAAGTGCACAAGTTTCCTAGAAATTTATTCAAAATTTAGAAACGTACCAGACAAAAAATACATAAATCTTTTAAAAAAACTGACTTGCACATTATGAGATTGAACCCTGGACGATTTTTTTTATTGCTGTAGGACAGTAGAGAGGTTGACGTCGCAGTTACCGTCGCCTATGGGTGTTTGCAATGCTAGCGGCATCGCAAACACGCTGCTGACCCATAAGGGTACAGGAACTTGGGTCATTAATGCTGGAACACAATACAAGTTTACTATGGCAACATACTTAAGACCAAAGGTGGTCGCTATCCAGACGGGCTTGGGGCCCTGTCACGTAACTAGGGTGGGTTTTTTTTGTCGCTTTTTACAACAGGCTGACCCCGGCCGCAGATGAGTATTTCGCTCCGTATACTTTCTTCGCCCCTGCATGGATAATATATATATCTTAGACACTTGGCCCTAATCTAAAAAAAATATTACTATAGAGTTATTAAAGTTTTAAGGTTTAACGATTTTTATTGTTAATTGTGTGTTCTTGCCGCGGGAAGTGGGGTAAGTGTTGTAGCGCGCATGCGTACTTAAACTTCTCATATATTTATGTTTTAATATTTTTCGTTATACGACCTGCGAAGCGGGCGGGAACGGCTAGTACACACACACACATGCTATTATATTTACCATATATATGTATGTAAATGTAATAGGATATATATATCCTATTATGTTTACCATATTTATAAAAAGAAACAAATAAATATTTAAAAATAATATTTTTTTAAATAAATAATATTTTAATCTAATTTATAATATCTTAAATTATTTTATTAGAATGAAGTGAATCTATTTTTCGTTCCAAAATTCGTTCGTAAAACGCTCGTCTATTTTACAATATGGTCGCTCCATGCCAATAAAATTTACATTTTACAAACACAGACTTAGCTTTGCCATCGCTTCCTATTTTCCACTGAAATATGTATGTCATGTGAAGTCTTTTGGCAACACGCATTGAAAGTATGAGAATTTTCAAAATTATTCATTGCTCGTAAAGATGTAATTTAATTATACAATATTACATTTTTAACCCAAATTTTGTACTTAAATATTCTATTCTTATTAAATTTTATAGCTTTTTATTCAAATCTATTCACCCCACTTATATTTCAACTTCGCATTTAAATCTCGAAAACTGTTAATAATCGTAAACGTCTTTTCGAATTCTGTGAAAGAGCAGACGCGCTAACGACAAGCTTATTTATTTTTATTTATTTATTTATTCTTTTTGTACACAACATTGATTACACACATAAAATTTAAAGATATGAGACATGTACATAGGCGTGCTTAACCTTAAAAGGGTTTTCTTCCAGCAAACCTAATGTTGGAGCTGGAAAGAATAAAGAAGCAGGGTTGTGCACATAAACTCTAACGAAACTATAAAAAATTTAATTTAAATATAATATATAATAATAATGTAAATATAATAATGTATAAACACACACACACACTAAAATATATATAATTACATATATAACAAGAAATTAAAGTTATGTATATAAGATATTAATTATTAAAATCATCATATGTTTCAGACAGTAAATATTCTTTTAGTTTTATTTTAAAAATATTCTCCGGGCTACTTTCACGGACTTCGTGAGGAAGGGCGTTCCAAAACCGGACTGCATGAGCGGTGAAGGAGCCACTATACCGTTCACTCTGGCATCGAGGTACTTTAAGGATTACTTATTTCAAGGTGCTACAACTAATGTCGCTAGGGACAAGAAACTTGAATCTTTCACGTAGATACATAGGAGAAATAGGATTATGAAGAATTTTGTACAGAAATGTTAGAATCCATCAGCTGGATATTCATCCCCATTTCTTGGAGCCTCTTCTTTCTTGTACGAAACGGTTCTCAAGAACGTTCATGTTGCGTACTCTCAGGATCTGGAATGAGCTTCCGGCTGAGGCTTTCTCAGCGCGGAACGATATGGGGTTCTTCAAAAAAGGCGTTATAAAATTTCTTCGAGGCCGGCAGCGCGTTCGTAATGCCTCTGGTGTTGCAGACGTCCATAGGCGACGGTGACTACCTGCCAGGGTGGGCCGTTTGCCTGTCTGCTGACCTCTCGCTATAAAAAAAAAGAATATATAAATCACGTCGACGACGAATCGGAAGCCATTTAAGTCGTTTTCTGAATTCAGAGACATGGTCAAATTTTCGTAGCCCAAAGACGAATCTAAGACACAAAACCTAATAGTAAGTTACTGTCGCCTAATGATATTTGCAACTCTAGGGGCATAGCTAACACACTATCAGGGAACACAACACAAGTTTATTATGATGGCATATTTATGGACCATAAGTAGTTGCTATCTAAACCCTACCATCTATCTGGAATTGGTTTGATAACTTTTACAACAGGTCACAGAAGTCTAGTAGTAGTCTTACTCCGTCCCTCCACGGAGAAAATCACATTAGTTTTGCATCACTGCGCTTAAAATCGGCGGAAAAGTTATGACTTTTTTTATTGCTGTAAGACAGCAGACAGGCTGACGGCCCGCTTATAATTTAGCAGTTACCGTCGCCTATGGGTTTTTACAACGCCAGTGGGATCGCGAACACGCTGCTGTCCCATGAGGGTACAGGAACTTGGGTCACTAATGCCGGAACACAACACAAAGTTATTATGGCGGCATACTTAAGACCAAAGGTGGTCGCCAGACGAGCTTGGAGCCCTACCACGTAGCTAGGGTGGGTTGTTTTGTTGTCTTTTACGACAGGCCGACTCCGGCCGCAGAGGTCAATATTTTTTCTCCGCCCCTGTACGTAATAAACAGATAAACAGCGTGCCTCGGACGTTGAGGTATCCCTCACTTGTTGCACAGTAAAAGTAAGACACCTAGATGTAGCTTAATGACAATACGCAGTAGCATACCTTAGGGTCTCAAGTAAATTCTGCAGATGCAACCAACACTATACTGCTGAGCTTGGGTTTCCCTCTAGAGTAAATGGATTGGCGACAAATTGCGCCGCACATAATACAGGTTTTCTCGACGATATTTTTTTCACTGTTGGAACATGGCAGTTATTTTAAAATATGCACATTAGGCGGGAAAAATTGTCCAAACGATGGGGTGTATATAGTGGGATTCAATCCATGAACTTTAGTTTGGCCTCCAAGTGTCCATTTGACTACGTACACAACTAGTATGATATGTCTAAATTAAAATGCCTGCAAGTTTGCTGTTGGAAAATGTTCGTCTCTGACCGGATTTTACTTATAAACTCATTATACCTAGTCAGGTCATAAGTATTGTCACACAGTAAAAACTTTTCTTTTAGAATGCTGGCCACAAAAAAGTTTATTGAATTCGAATTTCGAATTGTTCATGAAAATAAAAATGTATGATTTTAGAATTTTACTCATTTTTAAATATGGAGTGGACGCTTAAAGAAGACCGTGTTGCAGTTATTGCGTTGCATCGTTGCGGTTACGCGCCAATTCAAATTTTTAACATACTGAAAAATTTGAATATAACCAAAAGATTCGTTTATCGTACCATCAAACGATACAATGAAGACTCTAGTGTAGATGACAGGTCAAGAAGTGGTCGCCCTCGGTCTGTTAGGACTCCAGCAGTGATAAAAGCTGTGAAGGCACGAATTCAAAGAAATCCCAAACGTAAGCAGAAACTGTTGGCCCTTCAGATGGGGTTAAGCAGAACCACGGTGAAAAGGGTGTTAAATGAAGACTTAGGGCTTCGGGCATATCAAAGAAAAACAGGACATCGTTTGAATGCTCGTCTAATGGACCTGAGACTGAAGAGATGCCGCGCTTTGTTGAAGCGGTACGCGGGAAAAAAATATCGGGAAATTCTTTTTTCGGATGAAAAAATGTTTACCGTAGAAGAGAGCTACAACAAACAAAATGATAAGGTGTACGCACACAGTAGTGAAGAAGCGAGCAACCGTATTCCGCGTGTCCAACGAGGTCATTTTCCATCCTCGCTCATGGTATGGTTGGGAGTTTCTTATTGGGGCTTAACAGAGGTACATTTTTGTGAGAAAGGTGTAAAAACGAATGCTGTTGTGTATCAAAATACAGTCCTGACGAACCTTGTGGAACCTGTTTCTCATACCATGTTCAATAACAGGCACTGGGTATTCCAACAAGATTCGGCGCCAGCTCATAGAGCGAAGAGCACACAAGACTGGCTGGCGGCGCGTGAAATCGACTTCATCCGGCACGAAGACTGGCCCTCCTCCAGTCCAGATTTGAATCCGTTAGATTACAAGATATGGCAACACTTGGAGGAAAAGGCGTGCTCAAAGCCTCATCCCAATTTGGAGTCACTCAAGACATCCTTGATTAAGGCAGCCGCCGATATTGACATGGACCTCGTTCGTGCTGCGATAGACGACTGGCCGTGCAGATTGAAGGCTTGTATTCAAAATCACGGAGGTCATTTTGAATAAACTTTAATGTCATAAGAATCTATGTTTTGTTAAGTTCATTTTGGTATATGAATGGTTATATAATGAATAAACTTGTTACAATTATTTTACATTAAACATGTGACAGAATTTATGACCTGACTAGGTATAAAGACATTTTAGTAGCACACAAAGACAAAGAGGATTTAGTCTGTAGACAAGAGATAAATGGAATATTGTATGTATGCGGATTAAACCTCGCTCAGTGCTGTATTATTTCTGAAACGTTTCCGCCTTAGGGATCTCGAAGGATGTATTTGAATTCTTTTTTTTTCTGTAGGACAACAGACAGGCTGACGGCCCGATTAGAATTCAGCAGTTACCGTCGCCTATGGTGTCCTATAAGGGTACAGGAACTTGGTTCACTAATGCCGGAACACAACACAAGGTTATTATGGCGGCATACTTAATACCAAAGGTGGTCGTCTTCCAGACGTGCTTGGGGCCCTACTACGTAGCTAGGGTTTTACGACAGGCCGACAACGGCCGCAGAGGTAAATATTCTTTCTCCGCCCATGCAAGGATAAATAAACATACTGTGACAATTCACACAGTGCTATCTAGTACGAAAGAAGCAGAAGAAAGCTCTGCTGCTCATATCATAAGTGATATGAGTATTTGTGATGCGATGATTTTCCTGGTGGAATAAGCAAAGCGAATCGTGCATCTCAGTGCGAGTCTCACTACCATAGAGGCGGTGAGACTCATGGTAATTACCTGGGTAGAAAGGCACCACGGAACCCTGTCCATCTATCTGAAGCAGGACCTCTCAGGACTTAGATACTTCCGAAGATATATAAAGGTATCTCATCACCTAACTAGGAGGTTTTCCGCGGAAAATATATTTCTTGTACTAGAAGAAAACATCGTGAGAACGCATACGCACTGAAATCACTGGTATATGAGTTCTGCTAATCTGTCTTGGACAAGCATAGCGGGTATAATGCCCATTAACTGTAGTTGAGGCCTAGACACAAGCAAGAACTGCGTGTCACGGAGATGAATATGCTGCGGTGGATGTGTGGAGTGACGCGGAAGGACCGCGTTAGGAACTCCCGCATTCGCGGTAGTCTTCAGGTCCGTGACATTGCAGATAAATTGCAGGAGTGTCGGCTCCGTTGGTATGGCCATGTTTTACGGCAACCGGATGCTTACGTGGGAAACAAATGTCTGGCCATGCCGCCTCCGCCGGGCCCCGGCAGGAAGGGTAGACCCAAAAAGTGCTGGCTTGACGTTGTAAAGGGTGATATGCGTGCCAATGGGCTCACTACCAGGGATGCTGAAGATCGCGCGAAGTGGAGTAGAAAAAGTCGGAAAGCGGACCCCGGGCACCGAAACGAAAGTTTGGGTGGCAACCGGGACTAACGCTAGGATGATGATGATGATGATGATGAACTGTAGTTGAGGCCTGAATCCAACATTGGGAAATTATAGACTATTATTATACGAGCCGTTATGATCAGTCGGTCGTATAGCGATACGTCTAAAACATTCAAATATTTCCTTTTACAGAATCATGTAACAAATTTTTTTTCCAATGAATTTCTACCAAAGTTAAAGTCACAAAAAACCAGCGCAAAAGCTATTCAATATGTCAAATCTGTTAAAGAAATGAGGTTAGAATATTCTTATAAAATGTCGTATTTTCCGTTAAATTCGCGAAAAACTTAATTAATCTTTGAATAGGGAAAACACGTCAGTCCTGATCTCCAGGGACGACGGGTCAGAACACGAGGAGCTGAAATAAGAGGGTCTGTAAATGGTCAATCAAAATACTGCAACAAAAATATTTATTGTTTGATTTCAAACATGAAATTGATAACACGTTTCAAAGACTATGTAAGCTGGACAATATTTTTTCTGCTAGTTAATTGTATCTTTGTTAAAATGTGTTTCCACCTACTTTATGAAAAGGGTAGCGTAAGGATTTCGAGGTCAGCAGCGCATTGATAATGCTCCTGGTATTACAATTATCCATAGACGACGGTGACTATTAGCTCTCAGGTGGGCCGTTTGCCTGAAAACTGAACTATAAGTAAAAAAGGTTATTAAAGGATTATTCTTTTAGATTAATCCCAGAAACGGATGGATTATACTATGAAAAAATACATATAATTAAATGTAAGTCGGAAATATATAAAGTTTGAGTTTCTTCAACCGGATTGAAACAAGCGGTTCTCCCATTCTTAATTTTAGCCATTCCTGAGAAACTTTTCTATACTATAAATCCTAACATAATTTCTTAGTATATCAAGCCATCATATATAATTTTTCTCTCCTACCGGGACACGACAGTGACATGGTAAAATATTTCCTGCTTAAATATATTATAACAATTTGTCTATTTAATAAAATATATCGTTAAAAAGCTGTATCTTGTCTAAATGAAAGTATGTCATAATTTACTGTAAATTTAGAGCTTTCCTTTAAGCATTACCTCGGTTTGAATGTTAACAGCATATTGATCTCTGTAAAATATAGCTTTTGTCATCATCAGTCAACAATTCATAGAACATGTAATATTTTTCTCTTACAAGAGTATGGAAAAGGATTAAAATCAATAATTAATAAATAACAGCCCAAGACGTCCCACTACTGCTTTCAGGTTTCCTTCTAGAGGGAACAAATATTAACCACCATTGACTAAGGCCGATTGGCGAGATATCTTACTCTTCATTCCTTCCTACGATTCCTCACAATATTTTTCTTCACCTTACATATAGGATCCTAAGCGGTGCATGCCATCGTGGGTTTTGAACTCGTAATGTTTAGGTTGATTTCGGAGTGTGATATCACTTAGCTATTACACAACTAAAGTCAATATTGAAATCACATTGACGCTGGAATGACAGTGTAATAAAATGACTGATCAATATCCAAAATAGCAGTACAGATCGCAATAAGGTTCATAAATATGTATGTGACTGTCGAGAATATTGGCGTGTGGCATTAAATATTCAAATGCATGCAATGCGTCAACGGTAATATAGAGATGAGGATTGATAGTCTAAGTGCCGTTTCTCGGCTGATACATCATACGATCATGATTCGGTTGTGATGAGAATTTAAAAAGAATACATAAAGGAGTCTGCCCACTACACCGTTCAATACCATGAGCGTGCTAGGACCGTATCAGACACAAAAGCAACACGCTGGTCGGTTACGGAACGGTCTAGTGGGCATAGTCACATACTTTTTAATACAAAGAGTATTTTTTTGCCAGGCACGTTCCTAGCACGGTCATGGTATAGAACGGTGTAGTGGGCAGACTCCTTTACTTCGAATATATTACATTCGAGGCTTCCATTTTCAAAGCCACAACAATCTGTTCAATATTTCAGTGCAGAATTTCAACTCGCTCTCATACATCAGTTCCTCGGCGTTTCTCTTCTTGTCTCTTTTATAGGACACAATAGATGGGGCTGATTTTGTTTTGTTAAAAAAAAGGACATGCCATTGAACATCGAAAGGCAAAACTAAAGGATTCTCTGGTAAAAAAGAGACTCTTCTTACCGCCTATTAGCCAACTGGTAGTTCTGACAGACCTTTTAAAATCATGACAGCTCAAACGAAGCCGTGGGAGAAATGTTAGTGCGAGAAATATGCAAGAAGACAAAATTGTAATCTTTGATATCTCCAAAACATTAACTGTCTTGATTAATTATAAAATAAAAATGGCGGTACTTACATAATTATTTATACGTAAATGTGCCAACTCAAGATGTTACGCGTTAACACACCCACCGGTTTCCTTGATGATGTATTTTCATAATTATGAAACGTTTTCTTCGTCGTTTCGCAAGATAAACAATGATAACAGCATAACCACAGTATAATAAATGTACAGTATTTTTATTTACAATGTACTTGACATTATTGAAAGAGAGGTAAATAAATTACCTTATTAGTCATAAAAGTTATCGTTGTTTTTTCTTGCAGCTCTTTGCTCAAGGATAGGAGGTATAATGGAAAGGCTCTCTCGCAGGTATGCCACATCACAGCTTGATTTTCGGTTATAAGAATTGTTGATGACTGGATATCCATGGTAAGGCAGTTGTGAGCAGATTATGAGTTAACCAGCATTTTATTACGCGCCATATATATATATATATATATATATATATATATATATATATATATATATATATATATATATATATATATATATATATATATATATATATATATATATATATATATATATATATATATATATATATATATATATATATATATATATGCTTTAAACAGTGTACAGCTATGGGTACTTAAGCAATATTCTTTTAATAAAAAAACTATTTTATGTAAGACTGAATTGTAATATGAATTTAATTAGGATAATATTAATTTTGATAACCTGTTCATGGTCTGATCTGAGGCTCTTAACATCGAAATTCCGTGATCAATTAGTGGTGTAATATGTACGTATTAAAGTCGTTTTTTTTTTGTATTTTCTCTAGTGTGGGTGATCTAATATACGACATCTTTTATTTCAAAGAAGGAGAAATACTTATGCATATTACTTGTTACTCGGAATTGAAATGGAATCCAATTAAAGATGGAAATCCATTAATAATCTCTTTCAGGCTCCTCTCACCACCAGTTACCACTGGTGTTTGGAATTATAAGAAAGAAGGAACTAATATCTGATTTCACACTATGTCTGAAAGTCGTTTGCCTTTCTCTGGCCATAAGTAGTAGAAGTGATATACTGCCTACTTGAATGTACTGTATAACAGTACAAAGTACACCTAATGTTCAAAGAAATTTAAGCTGTAACATTTGATTGCGCAACTAAAATGTTTATTCTTGGAGTATGTTCATTATACGGGCTATTTGCTTCATAAGATACGAAACTCCCAAAGTTTTGTTAATTTGTTTGAATTATAATACAAAGTTTTTATGCGTAATAAACATGCGAACAGTTTGGTGTTATGATAATAAACTTGAAATTAGGCTATATGTGAATAAAAAGAAAAAAATTAATCATTAAAGTTAATATGTATAATCCTAACTAATATTATAAATGCAAAAGTGAGTTTGTTTGTTTGTCGCCCGCCTGCCCAGGGGATCGGCAGGCCACATATCTATGGGTCCGGGCGTAGGCGATAGGATAGTAGACAGCGGGGTTTTTAGTGGGTAGTCGGATGGCTAAACATCTTTTCCGAGTCCCACATATCCCTCGGTCCCCTCGGGCCAGGGAACCCGTTAAGAATAGGATTTTTCCCCGAGACAAAAAAAAAACAATAAATTCAATAATTTCGAGCTCATCAACACGAAATTATTGGCGCAGTTAGGAACGCGGTCCTAATATGCGTCATATGAACGTTTACGTCTATAGTTCAAATTCAGCTCCTACCACTGCGTGTTTTTATTACAAATAAAATTAATAAAATTTATTATAGAAAATATGGAGTAAACAATGAATGAAGAATAGAATTTCGTTAGTAAAATAAAAATAGTACGCAGCTTATACAGAGAAGCCACGGAACGTGTAGTATAATATACAAGGGAGTCTTGAGCGGCGGCGTGGAGAGGGAGCGGGCATGATGGCATCAGAGCGTCATGCTGTTTGTCGTGATTTTACTGCTAAGGTGCGCCAATAATAAAATCCATTTTTATATTGTCTACAGATTTTTTTTTATTTTGAAGTATCTTCAAGGCTGGCAGGGAGCTACCAGTGCTCATGGTGTTGCTGTCGTCTATTGACGACGGTGACTAGCTAGTGATGGTGACTATGCAAGTTGCTAATCTGCTGGAATCTTCAGCAATAAAATTGCTTTCTTGATGAATTTTCAAATAATACTTCTACAAATACTTCTTTATTTGCTTTTATTGTATTTGATTTGTTGAAACTGACTGGTGATATCCTGAATTATGCACTTTTCTCCTCATTTTTTTTTATTGCTGTAAGACAGCGGACAGGCTGACGGCTCGCTTAGAATTTAGCAGTTGCCATCGCCAATGTGTGTTTGCAACGCCAGTGGCATCGCGAACACGCTGTTGTCCCTAAAGGGTACAGGAACTTGGGTCACTAATGCCGGAACACAACACAAAGTTATTATAGTGAAATACTTAATACCAGAGATGGTCGCCATTCAGACGGGCTTGAGACTGTACCACCTAGCTACAGTTGTTTTGTCGCTTTTTATGATAGGTCGATCGCGGGCGCAGGGGTCAGTATTCTTTCTCTACCCCTGCACGGATATCACGTAACCAGGAGCAATCAACTGTTTACATTAAACATTATTTGGTTCAGCACATCTAAACTATTGAGGCATAGAGTTTGCGGCTAGCGTCAAATGAGTGGCCGCGGTATTACGTGGGCAATTAAAACGCGAAGCAAAGAAATACCTTGTGCTAATTTCACTGAAATTGAGCTGGCTATAGTGACAGCAGGCAGGCTAACAGTCTTCTTAATAGTAAACAGTTACTATCGCCTATGGGTTACAACTACCGGGGCACAACACGCTGCCGTCCGCTTATGGTAACTGAAACCGCACTTATGCCGGAACACAATACAAAGCTATTATGGCAGCATATTTAAACATCAGGGGTGGTTGCCATCGAGAAGGGCTTGGAATCCTAGCTTGGTTGTTTTGTCGCCTTTTATGTAAGGCCATCCGCAGGGGTCAGTATTATATCTAAATTAATTGAACGATTTGTTTTACTAAATTATTTCTTTTTAACATTTTTATATTGTATCTGCTGGAATAGTCAGAAATACCAATAATTATATATTATGTGTAAATTTTAAGCAAAATTAATTATGCTGCTAATAAAAGACGATTCTTTTATATATGTATATTTTTGAATTGTATAGTACATATAAAATGTTATTCTCCTAGAAAGAACATACATCAAACTGCCAACGCCACCAATTTTTTTTTTATAGCGAGAGTTCAGCAGACAGGCAAACGGCTCACCCTGGCAGGTGGTCACCGTCGCCTATGGACGTCTGCAACACCAGAGGCATTACTAACGAGCTGCCGGCCTCGAAGAAATTTTATAACGCCTTTTTTGAAGAACCCCATATCGAACGCGCTGAGAAAACCTCAGCCGGAAGCTCATTCCAGATCCTGAGAGTACGCAACATGAACGTTCTGGAGAACCGCTTCGTACAGGAAAGAAGAGGCTCCAGGAAATGGGGATGAACACCCAGCCGATGGCGGGCAGTGCGGTGGTAGAAAGACGACGAGGGCAATTTGTCGACATATGAAATAAATAACGAAAGAAAGAAAAAATATTTATTTCTAAAAGCGACACATACAGATAGTAGGTTAACAGAAGTATACACAACACTGATTTTCAGTGCCCACCTCCTAAGATCACATATGTCGCGACCCATAACACTAGAAAAAATATTTATAAAGAACTTATACAAGGAATAAATATAACGTACCTAAAAAAAAACAGAATAATGTTTAGGATGTAATAATAATATTAACAAAATTATATAAATAAAACAATGAATAGGAAAGAAACGAAAAAATACCTATTCTAAAATATATAATACATATATAATTACATTTACAAAAAAAAACATGTAACGAAGTTATATCAAATGAGTTTCTTTACCTGCCATTAAGGTGCAACTAAACTGCCACATTCGGTCCTAATACATAAAGCTTATCAAAATAAACATTAGATAGATAACACTTTATTGTAAACCAATTATATAAAAACAATGAAACTTATTTACACAATCAATATGTACTTGACTTACAATGGGCGGCCTTATCGCTACAGAGCGATCTCTTCCAGGCAACCCGGGCTATAGAACATTATTGGTGTTATATTGATGTGGAAGGGAGGTATGGTAATAAATAATAATTATATTTTATTTACATAATAAATAGATAATATACATAAAATTCAATAATACATAAATATAATAAATAAATAGATAAACATACTTAAATATCTATATTTGTAGAATACATAAATAAATATATGTTTTGTTGTTACACTAAAGATAAGTAGTGATTTTTAAAAAACAATTATATATATCTATATATATTTCTATATATCTCAGTATATAAACTTATATAAATTAATTCTAATTATGCAATTAAAATCACAATCATGTGCTTCATTAGTTACATATGACAGGTAAAGAAGCTTAATACAAGACCCGAGTACCAATAAACAATATCTAATATAAGAATACTGATATGGTGACTGGGCCCTACCACGTTAACTAACAAATAATTCATTGGGCTTATCTATAAGAACTAAAAATTATATAGTTGAAATAAATAATTATTTTAAATCGTATACTCAAACATTTGTTTTGAATTCGGAAGTATTCGTCACATCACTGTAGACTGACTTAAATCATCTCAAATTGAATAATTAAAGGTCTCACAGATCATCGGGCATTACCGAACAGACAAAACCAATTTGTTAAGAGTCATATTGCTGTTTGGGTCTGTAAAGGATAGTCAGATGAAAAATGCTGATAAATTTATTATTTTATAGGTAAAACCAATCGTGTGTATGTGTTTAACATCGTTTTTACTTATTACTAAATTCATAGTTTCATCCTAAACTATGAGATTGGGTTAATAAATTTTTAGTCAATTTAATCAAATGAACTCGTACGAGAACAGTCTAGAATTCTAAGGACTTGTGATGTATTAGGTGCAATGTATGTATATACTCTAATAAAACAGACATTTTGAACTAGTAAGTCAACATGTTAGATAATTCTTTATAGATTGTAATAGATCTAGGCGTTACTAATTAGAATTAAAATTACCAGGCTGCTACATAAGATTTAAAAAAAATAATGATGGCTAGTTCGTTTTTAAAAAATTAATTAAAAGATGGCAGGTAATTTTCCTAAATAAATTTAAAGTAGGTAGATCGGGGTTCAACATATATCGTTCCAACGCTCATCAACGCAACCACTGGCCTGTGTAATAGATGTCTGGCAGATTCGGCGGCGAAGAAGTGGCAACTCTCGGCAGCCGGTACACGGCAGGGTTGTCCCTTAAGGCGTGCTGTAAACCCCCAACCATGGGCACATAACGCGTGTCGTCGATGCGTCCTTAAGACGGGTTGTAGGAACTGTTCTAGGCCTGGAACGAACCCCAATTCGGGGTACCAATTACTTCGGTAATGGTGGGATTTTGCACAATTAGAATAAAATAGATTAATATTTTGAAAAGAATTGATGGTGTGTCCGTGCTTTGAGATGCGTAGGCTCAGAATGACGTGGCGAGGATCGTTCAAATTCACTTGTTCAATGGCCTTACGAACGTGAATGAGTGAACGGTACGCTACATGATAGATAACTCTTCACTTATCACACAAACACATTATACAACAACTTGATTATCAAAATTCGTATATTATAATATTTACTAAACGAAACACGTTATCGTTAGCAACACGTTCATGAGTTATCAGACCCATGTAGAGTTGACAAAGGTGTAGAGGGTATCATATGTTAGACCCAGAAATTTTTGAGAGCGTAAAATTCATTTGTTGAAGTCATAAACACAATTTTTAAGACTGCGAATAAATTTATTCGATCGAGTTCCTGTAGTACGTACCACGCGTCAGCCAATGAAAAGGGTAACTTCGTTCCACTTAGGTACATATAGTCCGACCTTAATTAAAGGTCGCTTCATTTGGAACGCAACACAGCAGCACCCCCCGGCGTACAATTACTTTTTAATTAGTAACAAATATAGAAACTCTAATGTACTCACTTTGTTCCTTATTTAAGAGGTCGTTGCGGTTTGGTCGGAATGCGAGGGGCCTCAACCATTTCTGCAATTCTGCGACGTTCTTAAATTGAGTAGATTTTATGTATTTTTTGTTCGAAAGGTTTTCATTATCTTCTTCATTGTTTTAAATTATGTCTCTAATGTGTTGGGCGTTGATTTTGCCAATGTTCACATTATTATAAAAAATGATAGGTTTAATATAGCAATAATATTAGAATAATATGATTGGTTAATTAAGTTCTGAAAACCCGAGGAAAAGACAAAAATGCAAGTTAGTATTAAGCATATATTTTGCCTTATAAGTAAATATTGTTAGTAGTTGAAAACTTAGAAAGTTTATATATAAGTTTAAGTTTTAATTTTAATTAGTATTAATGTAATTTGCTACGTGGTAGGGCCTCAAGCCCGTCTTAAGTGTGCCACCATAATAACCTTGTGTTGTGTTCCGGCATTAGTGACCCAAGTTCCTGTATCCTTATGGGATAGCAGCGTGTTCGCGATGCCACTAGTGTTGCTAACACCTATAGGCGACAGTAACTGCTAAATTCTAAGCGGGCTGTCAGCCTGTCTGCTGTCCTACGCAATAAAAAATAAAAATAAAAAAAATTCACTATGTCTGTATCAAGTTTTCGCTAACTGTGGTGTTTCTGAACTAATTCTGTTTTTCTTGGAATTCGAGATTAAAATTGAAGTGTGTTGAAAATCCAAACTGTGAATATTATGTAGATGTCTCTCCATACAAATTATATTAGCCATTTATGGAGGGAAAATTGAACTTCAAAATGAAATCATATTTTAAACCAATGCTCTAAGAAATGCTGTACTTAGTTTAGCGACGTGCAAAGACTTGACGACGGCTTTTTCTTCAGGGTTAGAAAGTCATACAATTTTTAAAAGACAAAAATCCTCTTTTCTTTTCCTTTTCTCTCTTCTTCCTCTCTCTTTTCGTCTGTTTTTTCCGCCCGCTTAGAATTTAGCAGTTACCGTCGCCTATAGGTGTTTGCAACGCCAGTGGCATCGCGAACACGCTGCTGTCCCATAAGGGTGCAGGAACTTGGGTCACTAATGCCATAATACAACACAAGATTATTATGGCGGGATACTTAAGACCAAAGGTGGTCGCCATCCAGACGGGCTTGAGGCCCTACCACGTAGGTAGGCTGAGTTGTTTTGTTGCCTTTTACGACAGGCTGACCCCGGCCGCAAAGGTTAGTATTCTTTCTCCGCCCCTGTACGGATAAATCTCCTATCTCTCTCTTTTAACTTTTTATACCTATAGTAAATGTAAATTGATTTCTGATTCTTTGTTCAGCATTACAAGAAACAAACTAATTGATTAATGCATAGAGGAGGATATTTAATACATAGATGAGTCTATGTATTAGTACGCTCCTTTTAGTGAAATTAGCTTTCCTTTGAAAAAAATAATAATAAATATCCTGCCAGAGTGAAAGCCGCAGGGGATAGCATATCCCTTTTTTCTGAGTCCACGAACGCAAAAAGTAATACCAGGTATTAATTACAGGATTCCATGGTTATAGAAGGTAATTATTTGCACGTTGTAGTTTATTCTGATCTGGGTATAGATTTCAGTCAATTACATGTTTGTCTGAAAGCTCTGCAATACAGGTTTGCTGGTGTAGCTTATAAAAATATCTCTAAATGATGGGATAAAATATAGATAAGATCGTAACCGGATGGTTATTTAAGACTATCGGCAGACCAACGCATAAAGTTCAAGTCAAGAACTCACTAATCCTTATAAGCGAAACGTTGAAAAGATAATTAATTAAACGTTAAAAGTGAACTGGACTAATTGTCTTTAATATTTTACTTTTTAATTTTAGGACAATATGTCCTATAAAATATCAAAACTTAAAAATATATTTAAAATAGTAATACATAAAAATAATTAGGAGTTCCATCATCAACAATCTGCACATTTTTCTTTGGAAAATGATTTTGTTTTAATAATAATAATAATCTTTTTATTTCGAATCATACACATAAGTCATAATTCATAGGGGTTAGTAAATACATAATGTCTTAAATCTAATGTTAGTCTTATCCTATAATTTGGCTACAATTGCTGTGTCAGTCTTACATTTCCTAACACAGCAATTGAGTATTACAGAATCATTTCTGGCAGCGATTGAGTTCAGGATACTGTTGGAGCTGGCCCGAACCCTGCAGAGCAACGAGGCAGCCCGCATCCTTGTAATGGCATAAAAATCATCTACGCGTGCTTCGGCAAACATGCCCGAAGCGCTGCAGAATCGTGGCAACCCCATCAGCATCCTGAATCCATTATTGTATTGCACGCGCAGCGGACTGACGGCTTTCTGCGCACATTTGGTCCATAAACTACACGTATAAAAAACTTGGCAGTATGCTTTAAATAACGTTAACTTTACTTGCCCACTGCAACGCGAAAATCGACGGACCAACATGTTACATCGAACCGCCAATGCCCTGCGTTCTCTCTCTATATCTGTGTCATCCTTAAGGTCATCAGTGACATAGTGGCCAGTTTTAACCAATTCACAATTTATTAGGTAATTGAATTTTGCATGAAGAAATCTATAATAATGACTACATCCATTTTCCTGAATAAAGTTCCACCATTCACCAATTGAAATAAATATTCGTGATGAAAACTGAGTAGAATGACCGCAGCATATCCGGGAAGACCACGGGGAATAAAATGCACGATGTATCGCGGTTCGGTCGCAGTCCAAATATTCAATTCGTATTGTAATTTATTTATCCTGGACAGTACCGAGGAATACGACAAGCAAAATCGCCTTGATTTATATGTGCTGGTTGCGTTGACTTTGATAGTTATTTTTGGGGAAAAATAGTTTAGTAACCTTTTTAAGGATTTACAAACGTATCCCATTTTGTGAAATGAATAACATGAAAGAGGTCTGCAGTTGTGCACGTATCACAGCAAAACTACTGGATATATATAATTCAACTAAATTATGTAAGTTTTACTTCTTGGACACTTGGCCTTTATCTAAAAAATATATTGCGGTATCTTCATTTAATATAAAGTTATTAAAGTTTTAATAACCATCGATTTTTATAAGCATTACGTGTTCAGTGATGTGTGTTTTCATACGGCGGGGAAGTGGGGCAAGCGGTGTAGCGCGCAAGGGTACGAAAAGTTTTCATATTTTTTTCGTATTCGCACCACTGCAGACCTTTATCATTTTATTATATATAAAGATATGATGGCGATCAAATGCCCTTTTGTAAATACTTGTATTAGGTTGTCTGTAAGAGATTCCTACGTGATTCCAGTGATAAGACCCCTGGTCATTATATAATTTTATAGTTTTACATAATTTATGTAATCTGTAACTATGTAGTGAACAATAAAGAATTTTCTATTCTATTATATGACCAGATATAACTTAAAATAGGTCCTACTCAAGATTTCAAATATTGATTTTATGTATCAGTCAGAAAACATGACTTTATAAACAATCATTTTTATCCGTGCAGTGGCGGAGAAAGAATACTGACCACTCTGTGGCCGTGGTCGGCCTCAGAGAAGACTAAAAAACCCAAGCTAGGTAGCAGGGCTCCAAGCTCGTCTAGATGGCATCCACTCTGGTTTTTAAATATGCCGCCATAATAACCCTGTGTTGTGTTCCGGCCTTAGTCACCTAAACTCCTGTACCCTTATAGGGCAACAGCGCGTTTGCGATGTCATTAGCGTTGCAAACACCCATAGGCGATGGTAACTGCTAAATTCTAAGAGGGCCGTCAGCCTGTCTGCTGTCCTATAGCAATAAAAAAATACATAAGTTTTGCTCAGCGAAAGTACACAATACTGGCTATTGAAAATAAACTTAAAACTCTTCTGAAAATAATGGAAACATAATAGGTAGTTGTCAAAAATTGGCCAGTTTTCATGAAAACAGGATAATTAAATATTTCGTGGTAGAAATTCCGATAAAGGTGCATTTAAGTAGAAAGATTTAATTATTTCATATCAATTATGCAGTCTGTGGTAAAGGACCATTATATGATTTAAATATTAAGTTGCATTCCAAAGAGTTATTATTTATATAAATATTCAATTAAATTTTATTTATAGCCATCCAGTACGTAAGGAGAACGCTTATATTATAAGTACTAGACAATTTATATAATACTTTGTTCAGTATCGGGAATGGAATTTCAACAACACAAATGCACAACCTCTTACCTCGATCTTCTTCTTATGGCTGTACGAGACACTGGCACGAACTACTTTCGAATGCGCTAGTTAGTCTCTTGTAATATTGGAATAGAACAACGAAAATGGACGTGACGCGTACGCAGCGTATGTTTTTAATTAAAGAAATGAGAGATGGCAGCGTCGTCGTAGAATAGGGGTGGCAATGCATTTGCTTATATACGATTAACTGGATATCAAAAATTATAAACATATTTATAAAATTTTTTAAAATGAAACTTCTTTAATACTATCGTGATTTGAAAATTCGATGAAACGAAATAAACTACGTCAAAAAGAGACAAACATATTCATAAATAGTATTTTTCCTTCGAGAGAATGAGACAGTGTTTCACGTAGGTTATTTTTCTTAAGTTTTACTTCTGCTGTGTGGGAATTGCACACAAACACACTGTTTTTTTTTTTTTGTAAATAAATACATTTTATACATAAACTAAAATGCGAAAGCTGTTACGTCGTGGAGACAGAGGTAGGCGGGCGTCAGAGTTATGTGGGTCTCCATGAGATTACTCACTAAAATCACCGCTGTTGTCCTATCGTTTAGTGTCTGGGTCGACGGCTTGATCAAGACTGTGGCCCATGCCTCAGCGTCAAGATTGAAACTGAGAACTTCAACTGCAAACTCATTCACCCAGCTAAACAATGGAACATGTTATGTAAGGTTTTTCTTTCGGAGTTGGGGTCAGATTATATATTTATTTTTGTTATAAAACCTTAAGTATTATGAATCTGATCCTATCGATTTCAATACGATATATTTTTCAATAAAAATATTTCATTTTTACTTTAGTGCTCTTCAGTAACTTACTAACGTAAGTGAACTGGATTCTTTTTATTTACAGTGACTTTGTAACTTTCTTGCTCTTACTTGTTTCCATTTCGATTTCATCGAATAAATGTTTAAAGTTAAGAAACTAGTATTCTTTTAAACGATTTAATTTAAAATACTATAATGCTTCTACTTTATCCCTCAGTAATTTAAAATTAGAACGTTTTTTAAAATAATTTTCTAGAAACGTTCCAGGTTTTGTATTGACAATCTTTAGAATGTCCGTTCTACCTACTCAATCTATCTTGGTAATATTATTTACACTTTTGCGTTTTCGATTGAGTTAAGTAAAATCTTCGAATAAAAGATTATTCGAATATATTATCTTTGACCCCTTAGGTTAATTCTTTTTTGTCTATAGATTGTTTTATTACTGGGGAACAGCAGGCTGACGGCCCACTTAATAATCAGTTACCTTCGCTTATAGACTAATATGCCGCATATCGCATACGGGTACTGAAACCTGGGTTATTTATGACGGAACAAAACGTAAATTTATTATGGCGGTATTTAGAGATCAGGGGTGGTTCCTATCCAGGTGGGTTTCTTTAGTCGCCTTTTATGACAGGCCGCCTTCAGCCGCAGGGGTCAGTATTTTACTCCACCACTGCACGGAGAAATATTTATTGTACTGAGATAATTTTGTCACAATTTGGTTTTGAAACAAATAACCGCCGTGTCCCAAACCCGACAGGAACAGCGTTAGGGTAATGGAAAATGAAATGAATGAATTAAAAAAGTGCAAGTACTAACGTATTGTATTCTGGCAACTTTCTTGTATTAGTAAATGGTTAAAGAAAATAAATTTGACCTGACTTCAAATGCTTGAAACGATGATGTGATTTAGTTAAACAAATTGATTGCAAATGTGGTTGTCTCGACCCTGAAATATATTTTAAACCATATTATTATGACGATCTCCGTGGAGTAGTTGCTAACGGTCTTCTCGCATCTGGGTGCTTATGTATAAAATGTATTTCACCTAATATTATCACCTAAAAATTGAATATACCAATCTATACAAATAAATAAAATTGGAGGGTCTGTTTGTAATATTAAAATAATCGCTTTTTACTAAGTGCATTCGGACGTATACACGGTAGATATACCGAAACAACTTTTTTGTGTAACTAAGTAGTTGTTGTAATTAGTCAATGTTTTTATCAATATCTTTATATTCTTAGCGTGTTTACTCATTTTTTCGTATTTTTGTTTGTTTCTTCTTACAATCTTTTAACACTTCAGTTGATATTTTCTGTCTGAATTTTTTTCTTTTCTTTATTATTTATGATATTAATATTTTTTGTATTCCTTAATATTTAGTACATATAAATGTTTGGTTATTGTTAATAAATTACTAATAATTAAATTGCTTATTGTTAATAAACGTAATATAAATAATTGTTATATCGTCACTTCAAGGGTCCTAACGGAAGATCAGCGCAGGATGCTCTTTAAACAGCTCCTTGCATTGCTGAGTTAGGCACCTTTTTAGGGCTAAGACATAAATGTGTTAGTGATTTGTTAATGTATATTTTTTTGTTATAGTTTTAAGCTCTAAATAAATTATTTTTCTTTCTTTCTTTTAGAATTTTTGTTTGTCTATCTGTCTGTTTGTTCCGGCTAATCTCTGAAATGGCTGCACCGATATTAACGGGACTTTCACTGGCAGATAGCTGATGTATCAAGGAGTAACTTAGGCTATTTTTATTTTAGAAAAAAAATAGCTATTGTTGAAAATGATAAGTTTCGGAAATGTAATATTCCAATTTAAGTTAACCTCAGATTTATGTCATCAATCATATCAAATAGGGTTTAGCTTAGGCTGGACTTTGTAGGTTCGAACGTACGTATTCCGGAGATGCATGGCGTAACAGTTGCATTCGATTATACTGACTGTTCGCATATTTAATTTATATTTTAGGGTTTGTAATCCAAAATAAACCTTAAGATATATCCAAAAAATTCTGCCCAAAGTCACTATTCCACGCGGATGGAGTCGCGGGCACAGCTAGTCTGATATAAAATAATATTAATACAATAAATATACTGAAAATTAATATTAAAAATACACTATATTTAAAAAAAAGTTAACATGTAGTCAGTTGTCTAGTCCATTATAGTATCCATTTTGTTGTCTCGGGGAAAACCCTATTCTTAACGGGTATAGGTTATGTGGGACTCCGGGAATTATGTTTCACCATCTGACTACCCACTAAAAAACCCCGCTGTTCTCCTATCACCTAAGCCCAGGCCCACGGATATGTGGCCTGCCAATCTCGTGTTCTGGGCCAGCACCAGCCCGCCCTTTATGTCAAGGTGGGTCTCTTCTAGGTTTGTTGCGTCAGGGGGTCAGAGTTTTGTCCCCCGGCGCTCTCCTTTGGTGAATGGTGCGGGCGGCGGATCCTCCGCCAAGGGGTTACCCTCTGTCGCTATCTACGGCGGCTGGAGGTCGTTGGATGCCCTCTGGCGCCGTCGACGTGGCCTGCGTTGGCGGGAGGGGAGTTTGCTAGTTAATTCCCACTCCCGCTCCTTTGTGGACGTAACTACCTCGCAGAAGGAGGCGACGGCTGTCCATCTAGGATCGCCCCAGACCATAGACATAACCAGGGCCGGGAGCCGATTTAGGTGACGAGGGCGTGGCGCTCTTCGCGCCACGCAGGGCACACAGCGATAGTGTGGGTCACCGTGTCCTCCTCGTCACCGGCGCCACAATGGTGGAACCCTGACGTCACCTCACGCCCTATGCGACACATGTACTTCCCGAAACAATCGTGCCCCGAGAGGACCTGCGTCAGACGGAAGGTCAGGGCACCGTGGCGCCTTCCTATCCATTCGGCCAAGACGGGCTTCATCACTTCGATGGTGGCCAGGCCCGTACTGGGGTGTGCAAGACGCTCATTCCACTCCACCGTGAGCACCTCATCCTGCAGCTCCGCCCGCTTTACCTCAACTCATCCCGCAACGCATCCCGGCGCCACTGGTATAGCAGCGCCAGAACACGAGCCTCAAGGTCCCATGGTGGGGATCTAGCCAGCAAGGAGGCCACTTCGAAGGACATCGTGCGGTATCCCCTGATCGCCCTGATGGCTAAGACGTGCTGCGGCCTGCTTAACAGTGCCGTTGTTGCGGAATCAGGCGATTCGCCCATATGGGGGCCCCGTGGAGGGCCATCGACCGCACGGTTTTCTTAAAGAGCCTGCGGCATACGGCGCCCGGCTCGCCCACGTTTGGCAGCAGGCGGGAGAGTACTCCCGCCGCCCGAACTAGTTTCAGCGCCAGGCTCTCGAAGTGCGCCGCAAAGTACCATCGTATGTCGAGCACCAATCCAAGGTATTTTATGGACCACCTAACGGCGTAGCAGACGCCTCCCACTGTGATACTTAAGCCCAGTGGAGACCATAGAAGACCAGGGCCTCCGTTTTGTGCAAGGCCAGCTGCAGGCCGAGTTGCCGGATCCTCGCCACTGTCTGCACCACCACAGCCGTGCCCAGAATGCACACCTGGCGGGGTCTCTTCCCGCGCGCTGTCGTCGACGTAACATATTACGCCGACGCCGGGGAGTAGCGCCCCCCTTAAAGTTGTCTAGTATCCATAACACAAGTGACATTCCACTTAATTTGGAACTAAATGACACTGTGTGAATTGTGCCAGTATATTATTTATTAATTTTCCTTTTAAAATAGATTTATGATTCATAATAACAAAATAAATTGTCAAATATTATCTGTATGCAATAAAGAATATTCTACAACTATTGTGCCCGGTATACAAAAGGTTAACCCGTTAATCGAGCGGCATTGTGCAGGCCTCGGGGGCCCGGCCGGCGACAGCTCCATAACACTAAATCAAGTATCGCCACACGATGTTTTCATTCAAGTGTTAATAACACGCAAAATGAAAGTTTATTGTGCGAAAAGCATTTGAGGGTTGTTTGATGAATGCTTGCTGTTAATTGAGGCAAGCGGAATAGATTCATAAAGAGTTAGAATTAATACAACTGACCATTTACTCTGTTTTATATTGCTCTAGAATAGCAGATAGGCCAACAATTATTAGTAAGCAGTTACCGTCACCTTTAGATGTAGAGGCACTGCAAACGCGCGTTCACGTAGGAGAACTGGAATCTATCCATGCAGGGGCGGAGAAAGAATACTGACCTCTGCAGTCAGGATCGCCCTGTCGTAAAAGGCGACATAACAACCCACCCTAGCTACGTGGTAGGGCCCCAAGCCCGTCTGGATGGCGACCACCTATGGTCTTAAGTATGCCGCTATAGTAACTCTGTGTTGTGTTCCGGCATTAGTGACCCAAGTTCCTGTACCCTTATGGGACAGCAGCGTGTTAGCGATGCCACTGGTGTTGCTTGTATCATAATCCTTACCAGGATTGATGAAGTTTCCGATGGGTTTTCGTCCGATCACCGAAGTTAAGTACCGTCGGGCGCGGTTAGTACTTGGATGGGTTGACCGCCTGGGAATACCGCGTGACGGTGGCTTTTTGCTCTTTTTTACACGCTTTATTTATTTCTCATACAGCTTAGATTGAAGTTGGATACATATCTAAATAAAACATAATAATAGGTACAATATCACAGGGTGACGTTTTCGGGACGGCGAGTGCAGAGTAGTCCCTAACTAGGTTATGCAATAACCTGTGTTTAGGAAAACAAGGCTCTTACCTAAAAGAGTGTTTAGACTGATGTATGGGACGGTGTTTCTAGCGTGAATGTATATGTAGTTGTGCGAGCTCGAATGTGTGCATGGGCGCGCGTATTGTATCTGTGTACGTGTGGTGTATGTACGCGCGTACTTGCGCGCGTTTTTGTGTGTCTGTGTGCGCGTGTGTGTTCTCTTGTTTATTTCAGAAAGTAATTTTTCAGCATCGTCATAAATTAATTATTGTAAGAAATATTGTAATGTTTTTTTACATTTGAAGTAACTAACTTTACAGATAAAACATTTAGCATTAATAGCTTTAAACAGGATTGGACCTTTCCTTGGTCGGCCCGCCCCAGGTGGCACTTTATGGGGGCGGCAAAATTTCACAATAAATAATATAAATATTTAAACCATTTCATATTTTTATCGCAACTACGAATTTGGACCGATTGAAAAGAGCACGGAATTTTTCATTACATATTCTATGACGAATTCGGGGAATCCCTTTTTTTAAATGATATTTTGTAGCGACTGCTGGCAACACCGTCTAATCTGACTTGTGGGGATTCCTCAGTTTTGTATTTTGTAATAGTTTATTTTGTGCTTGACCTATATAGTTTTCTAAAATTAATGTATGTAATACTGAAGTACGGAGCATGTTGATCCAGGCGAGCCTGGATCAACATGCTCCGCTCCTATTAGTCCTAGCGTAATGTTTTCTGATAATTCCTCAATAAATGGGCTTTCAAATACAAAAAAGAATTTTCAAAATCGGTTCAGTAGATCCAGAGATTTCCCCTACAACATCATAAACACACAAACTTTACCTCTTTATAATATTAGTATCGATATAGTATGCATTAAATTGAAATACCTAAATAAAAGGGCGGCAAAATTGTCTTCCGCCCCGGGCGACCGTCACCCACGCTACGCCGCTGCTTGTAATATTGTTAATACCATAAATGCGATAAACAAAAAACTTTTGAAGTATTGTATGATATCGAATTTTAAAAGTGTTTAAAATAATAAACGCGTTTAAAACTATATTGAATTATTGACCGCTATTTCACATATTTTATTGTGTTTTTCACTGTGAAGAAAAATGAATGTACGGACTGTCTCGCACATAGTAGGTATAAAAGGTGTCGATCGAATTCAAGACACTTCAAACGCGAAATCACATATTTATTCGAATACACTCCTGTATAGATTTTCTTTGTTCAAGATAAAATAACGCCGCTAAATGTAGAATCCTCTAATAGAAAATTTAAACAATAAAACTCAACGTACACACTAAAACATTGTTTTAACAAACTCGTTTATAAAGGAAAGCATAATAATACTCAAATTGTTGTATAGATCATAAAAAAGCGAATATCTAATATCAAAATTATTTCGACAATATCTCCGTAAATAAAAGGAAGGGGACACCCGGATTTGAACCGGGGGCCTATCGATCTGCAGTCGATTGCTCTGCCACTGAGCTATATCCCCGATAGACAACGGTTTGTAATTTCATGTAACATGTTACTACAATGTACACGAAACAACATTATTGTTATCTCCCGATTGCAACCCACTTCCGATTCTTCACTTCGCATCGTTTTCAGCATACCTTCTAAGCACCATTGGCACCTTTTACATCATCAAGCCAGCTCTTTTTGGGTCGGCACGGTTAGACATTTCTTCCCTACGTGTGTAGACACGAACACACGAAATACGACACATAAATTGATTAGCGAATCTGATATAATACGATGCCTGATTTGCAATACCATTGTTTACGAAATATGTGGATATGTAACTGAAAATAACAATACTAGGAAATTCATTTAAATAGACTGCGTGAAAATTAACTTTCTTCGCCTGGTCGAGTTTTGAAATATACAGAATTACAACATTGTTCTATCATCATTTTTAAGCCTATGCTTGTCCATGAATCTAACTTTTTATGGCTGTTGAACGACAACAGGCTGACGGCCCACTTAACAGTTGCTCATGCATGTTTATGACGTCTGGGGCACCGCTAACACGCCACCGTCTGCTTAGGGGATTTGGAACCTGGGTCACTCCCCTGCGCAGAGAAATATTAAAGAAGAAAAATTAAAGCCCTTGTTGATGTGTTATGAGTGTGAAGTTGAAGATGTTTGGAAATACAAATAATATAAACGCGAAAGTGAGTTTGTTTGTTTGTTACGCTTTCACACCTAAACCACTCAACAAATTTTGATGAATTTCGGTGTAGTCATAGATTGGATCTTGGAAAAGGACATAGGCTACTTTTTTTTAAATTCATATGGCAAAATAACGTTTGCTGGGTCAACTAGTACACTTTTATATGTATAAAATGGGAACAACATAGTGTGTTGCGGATTGTATCTGACGGTGTGCCAGATAGAACAATGATGTCCCAGATTAAATCTTTCTTGTTTCATTTACGGAATATCGATTGCAAGTCGGCTTAAAAGACAACAATAAGTTGTCTCGCTACAGCCTGTTCGAGCGGAATGTTTTTCAAAAACAGGTATTTATAAATTCAACGAGGAGTATTGTGAGGCAGCCAGCCTCAGCTGGAAGTTTACGCGCATTTCCTGGAGCTTGTTCTTAATTCTAGCAGACGGTTCTCAAGAACGTTCATGTTGCGGATTTGGAATAAAATTTTGGCTAAGGGTTTTTCATCGCAGTACGATATGGGGCTTTTCAAAAAAGGCGTTATATGTAGAATTTGTTGCACATATCCATAGGTGACGGTGACCACCTACTATCGGATAGGCCATTGCTTATCTGCTGTCCTCCAGCTACAAAAAAGAAAATGATCTTCATTATCATGGCATCAATTACGATTACGAGTCATTTTTGCTTTGTCACCTAGCTTTTTTCGCCAATCTTAGCCGACTTATCGCATTCACGATGTAAATTAAACATCGATTCTACCTGAATGAAGTAGCTGTAGGTATACCAGCGCAGATTTGCTTTCGTAGATGCGAAAGTTAGTAAGGTAAGGTTTTCTGTATCAGTTGAACATTAATAATAATCCATACTAATATTATAAATGTGAAAGCGGCTATATGTCTGTTACGTTTTCACATCTAAACCACTGAACCAATTTTGAAACTGAACACACAGAGCATCAACTATCTATACTAATATTTTTAATGTGAAAGTAAACCTGAAGACAGACGTCTCTCTGTTACGTTTTCACGCCTAAACCTCTGAACTAATAATTATGAATTTCGGTGTAGAGATATACATAGATACATATAATGGACATTGGAGATAAAAGCACATAGGCTACTATTTGTCGCGACAATGTTTTTTTTTAAGTTTGTATGTCAGAATAACGTTTGCCGTGTCCGCTCGTATGTTATAAAAATATAATTGTTTCACTGATGTATTACGGTCGAGCTTCACCAACAAATCCGTGCTCCATTTAATAAAGTAGACTTTCACCCGGTTGTTTGTTGGGTACAATGAAATATCAAAAGGGCAAAACCAGATCACATTTACAAGGGCTTAAACCCTTTTTCCACGTCCATATCCAATGTACAAATAGCTCTATTATCCAATGGTATTTCCTATGATGATACAAATTGCACCCCCGCGATACCCCGAAGTCACGTAGCGCTCTAACTCGTAGTTAACCGATTTTTTTATTGTCACCCCCTTTTTTATATCATCATAGCTCGGGATCTGCATACAAATTTTGTTCGTGCGCATGCTAAAAATTTTGAGGAGTATTCGCACTAGAAACTTTTTGATAGTTCTCGGTTTTTTTATTTATTTACGTGTTTGTTTTCATGTTTTATCAGTGCAGGGGCGGAGAAAGAATACTAACCTCTGTGGCTGGGGTCGGCCTGTCGTAAAAGGCGACAAAACAACCCACCCTAGCTACGTGGTAGGGCCTCAAGCCCGTCTGGATGGCGACCACCTTCGGTCTTAACTATGCCGCCATAATAATCTTGTGTTGTGTTCCGGCATTAGTGACCCAAGTTCCTGTACCCTTATGGGACAGCAGCGTGTTCGCGATGCCACTGGCGTTGCAAACACCTATAGGCAACGGTAACTGCTAAATTCTAAGCGGGCTGTCAGCCTGTCTGCTGTCCTACGCAATAAAAAAAAAATGTTGTACTTTATCTTTTTTTGTTCGGAAAAAAATGCACTTTATTATTTTACTTCTGTGGTGTAATGGTTAACGCACGTCAGTACGCTTGCGGAAATTACTCGTTCTATTCCCTTCACGCGTCTGGGTGTTTATGTATAATATGAATTCATTTACAAAAACTAAAGCATATGTGTGATATATTATTTGTTTCCTACCCATACAAGTGCTGATGGCGTTGTGAGAAATGTTCCAATATATTTATTTATATTTTATTTGTTGAAACTCCAGAGGGAGGCGAGCTGGTTACCATAAGATTCGTCGTACAGGGTTCATCCCGGTTGCAACCCAAACTTCCGTTTCGGTGCCCGGGGTCCACTTTCCGACTTTTTCTACTCCACTTCGCACGGTCTTCAGCATCCCTGATAGTGAGCCCATTGGCACGAATATCACCCTTTAAGACGTCAAGCCAGCACTTTTTGGGTCTACCCCTCCTGCTGCGGCCCGGCGGAGGCGGCATGACCAGACATTTGTTTCCCACGTAATGATCCGGTTGCCGTAAAACGTGGCCGTACCAACGGAGCCGACACCTGCAATTTATCCGCAATGTCACGGACATGAAGACTGCCGTGAATGCGGGAGTTCCTAACGCGGTCCTTCCGCGTCACTCCACATATCCACCGCAGCATATTCATCTCCGTGACACGCAGTTCTTGCTTGTGTCGCTCTAACACCGGCCAGGCTTCACAGCCGTATAAAAGGACAAGCCTAATGATGTTCTTATAGACCTGTCCTTTCAACTTTACCGGCATCTTGGGATCACAAATGACACCAGTTACCTCACGCCATTTGGCCCACGCGGCAGCAATGTGTGCTTTGACGTCTCAATCGATGTCACGAGACGCATGAAACACAGACCGTGTCGCCGCCTATGCGTACGGGTGTGGGATATGTGGAGCCAAGTACTCGGTCTTCGCCACATTGAGCTTCAGACCACCGTTCTCAAGCGACTTCTTTCACGCCTTCACACGTCGCACCAGCCTACCCCTGTCCGAATCTGCCAGCACGATATCATCAGCATACATGAGCAGCCACGGGGACTGCTCATGTGAGTTTCTGATGCTGTCTGACAATACATCTAATACCACGCTAAACAGAAACGGACTAAGGACGGATCCTTGGTGCACCCCGACGGTGATGGGGAAAGGTTTTGTGTAGCCAACAGTGGTCCCAACTACGGAATCGGAGTCACAGTACATGTCATTGTTCTACAATGTCCAGGTATGGTTTACTTTTTCCGTTTTTATTTCATAAGAACAACATTTTTATCGTCGGTCGGGGTCGGTCTGTCGTAAAAGGTGACAAAACAACACACGTTGGCTACGTGGTAAAGCCCCGGGCCCGCCTGGATGGCGACCACCTTTGGTTTAAGTATGCCACCATAATAACTTTGTGTTGTGCTTTGGCATTAGTGACCCAAGTTCCTGTACCCTTATGGGATAGCAGCGTATTTATGATGCCATTGGCGTTGCAAACACTCATAGGCGACGGTAACTGCTAAATTATAAGTGGGCCGTAAGCTTGTCTGCTGTCCTACAACAATAAAAAATAATTTGAGTTTGTTTAGTCGATTCTTTTATCCCAGCTTTAACAGGTTGCGAAACAGTAATAAGATTAGGATCGGCTTTACGAATATTTTTTATATTTCCCCAATATAACAATCGAGTCGAAGACTAGACAAGACTATAATAAAGAAGAAAGAAAGAAATAGTTTACGAGAACAACTCATGCAGTAATATGGTAAACTTATATCGCAATTTCACCACCAATTACAGTCGCTTTACCCTAAATAGAACCTAACTCAGCGTGATGCTGGTTCTTAAAACCAACGCCGATCTTCCGTTAAGTCCTTCGAATGACATCACGAAATTTAATATGCATAAATTATTATTGACAATCACATTTACGCTTCGGTGAATTCTTATTAAGTCTTGGCTAAAATCTGAAGGTGATTTTGCCCAACGAGATGAACATGGTAACCCCATTTCGCAAATGGATTATTGTAAGCTCTCTGACAAAAGAATATTTTCTACTATATTCGGAAGTATCGGCACAATAGATCATTTGATCGCATCTGGGTTAGTGGAAATAAAATCACTTTACTACATACTTATTCACTTTCTAAAGGAATATGGAACCATAAACTACGTTAAGTAACTGAACTGGGATTTGAAACCATAGGTTTCATGGTTGATAAATTATAATCGCAGTTTAGGGGTATTATAGAAGACCTAACTTGTCTTAATTAGGTCTTCTATAATACTTCAAAATAAATGCAAAGAAAGCAGAACGTAATAGTATTATTATTTATTAGTATTATTATATATTTTTCCCTTTTTTCTTTTTTTTTAAGAATATCAACCCCTGCGACTGGGGGCGGTCTGTCGTAAAAGGCAACGAAACTTCTCTAGCTAGGTAGTAGAGCTTAAATCTCGACTAGATGGCAACTGGTTTGTGTTTTCTGGCAGTAGTAAACTACGTTTCAGTTCTTCTTTGAGTCCGGTAACGATTTTGCAATGCCCCTGGTGTTGCAAACGTCTGTAATCGACGGAGACCACGTACTATCGGTAAAAATTAAAAGAAGTAATTTCTTAAATATAGTATTTTATTCGCAGATGGCGTTGTGTGAATTATCCTATTATATTTTATTCGCAGTCAAAATAAATTATTTATTCGTATGACTTAATTTGACCTACTTAACAAATCAATATATTAACAGTCGTTCTTGCGATGTAGATATATGTAGATACACTGTGAAGTGTATTTATTACTTTGGATGGTGATCGCGTCTTTATGCTGGTAACTGCAACTAGCTACTCATTGGCTAAGTGCGCCACAGTAAAGTTATAACCCTCGTAACATCGCTGTTCCCTGGAGCCGTTATTCTAGCTTCACTTGGAATTAATGTTTGATACTATACAGACATTGTGATACAATTACAAAATCTACGACCTGAAAGAGATAGGTAGAGTGTACCTAGTAATTAAGTAGGGTAGAAGTAGAAGTTTCTATGTTTGAAAGTCGAAATGTGTTAAATTAAGGTGGCGCCACAATAGCATCGACATAATTTTTGAAGTGAAACTAATTTAGGCGCATGAGGGTAAATTTTTTACAAATGAAACGGAAATTAGCGTCACGTTACGGATGAAACGCAAATTAGCATCACGAAGATGTGAAACGTTTTTTCTAAGACTTACATTTTTAAACTCATGATATCTTTCGAATGGAATGTCCAAATTGAGTAATTCAAAAAGGTATATAAAGGTATTGAAACAGTCTTGAATATGAAGTAGTTTATTTTGATAAGGATTAATACCAAGAAAATTTTGCCGCCCTCTTACTCTTACTATTTACTTATACTCTTACGTATTTCAATTTATAAAACAATATACAATAATTCTAAAGAACTTTTCGGCGCGAAAAAATTACCGCTCATTTTAATCGCTCCGAATCGTAAGTGCGGAAAAATATGGTAAAAATATTTACAATATATTATTACTATTTATTGTGAAATTTTGCCGCCTCCTAAAAAGTGCCGCTCGGGGCGGGCCGCCCCTGCCGCCCCCACTACGCTACGCCACGTGTAGTTGCACTAGCGTTATTCTAGCGGGTCACTGAACTGCAGGACACAGCGTACAGCCGTGGACCCTTTTTCAACTTCTTCCCCATATGAATACTACTCGTATCATATTTTTGGTGGTTCATAAAAATCAAAAGAAGTTCAGTTTTTGTTTTAGCGATTTAAACCCCAGTTTTGATATTTCTATTATATTATCTTGAACCGCTTTAATAAGTAAGTCTGTAACGTAAAAACGTGAAACAGATATTAATCTATGTAAATGGTTTTTTTATTACTTAGGAACAACAGACAGGCTAACGGCACACTTAATAGTAAGCAGTTACCGTCGCCTCTGGAGGTTTGCAACGACAGAGGCACCGTGAACACGCTGCTGTCCTATAGGAGTAGAGGAACGTGGGTCACTAATGCCGGAACACAACGCTTGGTGAATTGGTAAATTTAGGTTATTATAGCGGCATACTTACAGACTAAGGGTGGTTGCCGTCCTGACAGACTGACCCAGGGCACTTAATTCGCCCCTGCATGGTAAGAAGTTATGCCACGAGTTGTTGCTTGGCAACAGACTTCAAGGTTCGAAGAATGAAAGAAAGAAAGAAAATGTTTTATTTGGGACATAACAACACATAACTATATACATAATATAAATATATTATGTATATAGTTGTATTAAATAATATGTTCCAAATTGGGATCCAAGCTCAGCATTATGCCAGCTGTTCTTACTCTTGGAACCATTAGGTGAAACTTACCGACGGCTCACGTCGTGACAATTTACCAAGTTTAGATCGTAACATAATACGCAAAACATAACAAATACTAAGTGTTTACTGAACTCCTCATAAAGGACTGGACCGGGTTTGATGATTTTTTTATGTGTTTAGATGGATTCAAGTATGGTTTAGAGTCAAAATTCGGTCCACTATAAAACATTTTTTAAAATGATTGAAATTTTCAGATTTAAAATGTGTATACTGGACATCTGTCGGGTCCGCTAGTTAAACTGAAACAAACTTTTTGCTTTTAGTCTTTTAGATAGTTATTACTTTTATTTAATTGGGTGTAGGCGTAGACGTGGTAGAAACCAAGACTTTCTATAGGGTTCCATCTTCAGCTTGTTGCAGCCAGCTATTTACCACAAGTCGTGTCCCCATTTCACACAACGTCATCTAGTCCCAAACTAAGTTGCATAGCATTTGCGTTATGTGTACTAGACAACTGATATACTATATATATACTTTTTTTTTAAATAAATACATAATATTATACATAAACACCCACCTGGACGGGAATTAAACCCGTGACCTCCGCAAGCGTACCGGCGTGCGATAGCCGTTACGTCATCCACCTTGGACAAGTGAGGTAAATATATTGTCGTCTCAAAATACACATGAACAGCTATTGGAATTTATGTCATTATAAAATCCCATTTCCGACAATACAGCAGAAAAGTTGCATAAAAACTAATCACGAATTTTATTTTGTAGATCCATTATGTTTTAGTCGATGTTTCGCCCTCTGTACACGTGCGATAAGGCCTTACACAAACATGCGATTTTTCGTTTTAGGTGTTCTGTTTGCTGATGTCAAACAATGAGGTTGGCGAAGCGCGAATATTTTTTTACTTACAATTTGTTTGCTTAAGTAATGAGGTTTTGGCTCCGATCGATAAAGCTTAGTTGAAGTTGTCTTTCCAATTTTTCATGATAACTTTTTTATATTAAAAAGTTACAGTTAACACAGCACCATCTCATTTCAAATTAGGTTTTTAGCAAAGCGCTATTTTTGGGTACTAGACAATTGATATAATACTAATACTATATACTTTTTCTTTCGTTCATAAACATCAACTCGACAAGTTAGTGTGGTGCTGTGGAAGATGCATATCGTGTTATGTTGGAGTGTATACATAATCCTATATCTTTAAACGAGCAATTCTTGTATATATATACTTATATAATTGGAATCTCAGAATCGGCTCCAACAATTTTCATGAAATTTAGTATACGGGGGGTTTCGGGGACGATAAATTGATCTAGCTAGGAATCATTTCTAGAAAATGTCATTTTATTCGCTTTTTTTTATTGGAAGAAAAATAACAAAAATGTGACTCTTCCTAACATCTATCGGCGAATAATAATACTAAAAATGACTCTTCCTGACATCTATCGGCGAATAATAATACTATTTTTTTTAAATTGCTTTAACGACACAACACTAAAGCTATTCCAGCAGATGGCATTGTTAAGTAACAAGAAGTCAATGAGTGTTTGCTTTGAGGTTAGACTAAGAAAATCAATTGTTAATTTCCAAAAAACACAATTTATAAAAAAAACCGAGCAAAGCTCGGTCATCCGGATATTATATATTATTTTATTTAAGTGAAAAATAATTTGTATAGATTACAGTACTGGATTAAAGATAATTTTTTTTACCTGCTGTGGAGTTGAAAATGCTACCATTGAAAGGTAACATTCCAAAAGTAATTTTTTTCCTGAAAATGATCTACCTTTTGGTAATTCATTTGAAATTACAATCTAGCCTTATACGTAGACTAATTAGTAATATAAATTTAACTTAATTTGCTAAGTAGACTTTACTAAGTAGACTTTACTTTACAAAGGTTGCCTGGAAGAGATCGCTTCAAGCGATAAGGCCGCCACTTGTACAATGTACTATTTTAAAATATATTATGTAATCTGTAATTTTTTTGTACAATAAAGAATAAATAAATAAATAAATAAGAATGTGTCCATTAACACTTTTCTTAATGTCTCTATTAAGGGGAAGTCACTTTGTTCTTGTGTTCTTTGTAGTAGTACCTGTTTCACTACATTACACTAGCACTGCACTAAACTAACTCAAAAGGTTTTTTCCTTTTTAGTCTTCTCACTATGTCCGTGGTATCGAGGAGTTGGATGGCCTCTACGTTCATATGGCGATGAAGCCTTTATTCATGAGCTTCGGCGTACGTTTTAATAACGTTGACAACGGGTTCCACTTTAAGGTCCCGATGGAGTTCGTCATTTCTAATATACCAGGGTGCATTAACAAAAATAAATGAAATCAGGATTATCAAAGAACGTTTGAAAGTAGCGCCTGTTATAAACTGAAAAGTAGTAAAGTCTTAAATATTTATACATTACGCCTAAAGCCATAATTATATACTCTATGTGGTAAAATGATGGCTATGCAAAAAGCGCGAGAAAGATGTTGAAAAGAGATGAAGAAATGAAAGTGAATTTCTTTTTCTCCTAATAAAATGATGATAGATTTTCCCCAAAACGGGGTTAACATCAGGCAGGCGGCTGGTTGTAAAGACTAAGCCACTATTACAACACGTAACATGATGTGCCGACCCCATATAACGTGGGGTGAGGGCAGGAGGAAGAAGAAGAAGACAATGTGCTCCCAATGAAGGAACGTCGATACGGAACCTGCTTTCCGAGAATGTTCCCTGCCCATCTTTTTTAAAGTATTCTGTGCGTTAGGATGCACTTCCCTTTATAGGAGAGGCTCCCGGCACCGACACGTTGTTACTGTAAAAGTTCACTTGTACATAGAAATATCTTTATTAATCACCACATATTTATAAAATATAAGAATATCGAAGAAAAATATAAAATAATGAAGCTATCGGCAGCCTTATTACTAGGAATCGATATCTTCCAGACAACCTATAAATATTTACAAAAAGATTTGAAGAAGTGTATAAACAGAATAAAACGCATTGAAATTATATATATATATATATATATATATATATATATATATATATATATATATATATATATATATATATATATATATATATATATATATATATATATATATATATATATATAAGTATAAAAATCATTTCAAAGAAAATTTTGGTTGAATAAGAAATTTTCTTTGAAATGATTTTTATACTTATATATATATATATATATATATATATATATATATATATATATATATATATATATATATATATATATATATATATATATATATATATATATATATATATAAGTATAAAAATCATTTCAAAGAAAATTTCTTATTCAACCCCATAGATGAGAAATAACCAATATTTTACCAAATTTAATCACTAATGTATACAAGATTAATATGGCAATGTTGATAAAATGCATAGAAATCTTCTATCACTATATACCTACATACTTAATGGGTGCTACACACGAGTGAAGTTTGTGATTTTAGTGGCATAGTAAACCGTATTGAATATAACGCATTCATCATTATACAATTATTTTGAAATAAGGTAAGCTCTTAAAGAATATCTTGAACACATGTCCAAGGTTGCCAAAGTTATTCAAAGGTAAGGTTACATACGTGCTACTTGACGCATGCTACTAATGGGACCAAAATAATGGTCAAGGACAAGCTTTTTGCCACGTATTGAAGCGTGCTAAACGTGCATTTTGCCATGTTCCTCAGTTACTCACAGTGGTATTCTGGGTGTACAGGTATTTTATCGATGTTTTCCTTAACTGCCAGTACGTGTCATTTATATAATTCTAACTAATCCTTACTAATATTATAAACGCTAAAGTTTGTATGTTTGTTTGTTAAGATTTCACGCCTAAACCGCTGAACCAATTTTGGCTGAATTTCGGTATAGCCATAGATTGGACATTGGAGATGCACATGGCCTACTTTCTTTTTAAATTCATATAGCAGAACAACGTTTACCGGGTCAACTAGTAATAAATAAATATAATATGACAATTCACTCAGAGCTACCTAGTTCCAAATTTAATTATGTAGCAAACAGACCACGTGTGCTATAGGTACTAGACCTGCCTGTTTATGCGTCAGCCCAGGTAGAAAGCAGAAGAACAGCAGGTGTTTGTAGTAGGTAGTCTGATATCAACAATTTTTCCCGGAGTCCCATTCGTCACATGACTCTCTCATAGTACGCTGTTTTTCTTTTAAAAAATCGGTATGAGACAACTGATAAACTACTTATATACTATTGTTAATAAATAAATCCTATCCGTGCAGGGGCGGAGAAAGAATACTAACCTCTGTGGCCGGGGTCGGCCTGTCGTAAAAGGTGACAAAACAACCCACCCTAGCTACGTGGTAGGGCCTCAAGCCCGTCTGGATGGCGACCACCTTTGGTCTTAAGTATGCCGCCATAATAACCTTGTGTTGTGTTCTGGCATTAGTGACCCAAGTTCCTGTACCATTATGAGACAGCAGCGTGTTTGCGATGCCACTGGCGTTGCAAACACCCATAGGCGATGGTAACTGCTAAATTCTAAGCGGGCCGTCAACCTGTCTGCTGACCTACAGCATTAAAAAAAATTATATACATAAACGTCCAGACTCGGGGCGGAAAACGACCCCGTTACAGCATTGCATTTCACCACGAAGGTCTTCGTCGCTATTCGATACTATAGCGTATTCACTAATATTTTTATTATTATATTCAATTAAACAATTGTTTTATAACCTTCCTAGGTACCACGTAGCTAGGATTGTTTTGTCGCCTTTTACAACAGGCCGACCCCGGCCGCAGAGATCAGTATTATTTCTCCGCCCCTGCATGGATAAATGTTCCAATTCTTCTACACGGATGGCTTGCGTTAGCGGTGTCTCTGGGCTTTAAACATTAATAGGAGACGGTAACTGTATAGACGCACTGCTGCATCCGGCCCAAGCGGACGTCTCAGTACACACCGTCGCACACCACCGGCAGCCGGCTCTGGACCATTGGTTGGCCACCGACCACGACGCCACACACCACACACCGTCGTTGAGGCACCGGAATGCTCTACAATGACGTCGCGATGGACCCTTGGCCGAAGATGACCGTCGTCTGGCAGTCGACAATGCCTAGCTCCGACAGCCAGCTCCGCCAGATGAGGCACGTCGGATTGCCGTTGACTTGTTCTATTTTATTTTATTTTATTTTATTTTATTGATGCACAAAACAAATTACAACCAAAGAAATTATAAGCTTAGATATTCAACATAACAATCTGGATTGCAATTCAAAGCAGGTGCATACAGAAAAATTGTAACAACAAATGCCTAAAAACCTTGTGTGTATATATTGATACACACATAACACACATGCACTGACACATACTCACACACACAAAGCACGCATACACACTCACACACATATAAGTTACTATCTAATTAAATCTAATGTATCATTGACTGGTCAAATATAAATTATTTAAGAATATGTTTTACTAATTTACAATATTTAAAAAAACTATTTTCAAATATATCAAGATCAGTGCTGTTTACTTGCCAATTCATTATAATGTCGTGCCATTCTAACAATGGTTATGTAATGTGTTCCGGTGGTGTTAGCCCGATAAGGCCTTCGTCAAGCCGCCGTTGTTGTCTTACTCCGGCGGCTGGGGCAAAGAAGATGGACATCCAGGCCGAAGAGGACCATCATCGGCCGTCGTGATGCCTCACTGCTCACATAGGTGCGCGTGCTCCGGCGGCCGACACCACATCACCGAGAGGTTATCATCCCCTGAGTCGAAGTCGGAGTAAAGATGCTACGCCTCGAGGTTCCTGCCTGCCTCTGATTAAGGGGGAGAAGACCCACGACGACGGTAACTATAAAGTGTGCCGTCAGTCTGCAATACCAAAACAATAAAATATTAATACAAGAATAATTTAAGAAGGGCGTCTCATGGAGATAATAATATTTTAATTTTGACCTCCAGCTATAAAATATATATAAACTTAATCTCTGATTTATACCCATTGTGTCCTCAGTTTTGAGTTAATTCAAGTAGTAATTTTTTAAGTTACGTTTGAGAATATTTAACGGTTGACGAGAACTTTTTAAATTAAAAACAATTTCAATGGAAGAAGTTTATGAGGCAGATACTGGACTCTTGTAAAATCGCCATTATATCTCATAATATTAGAATCAGCATTCAGTATGCATCAGTATGACGTCAAATCTGCTTTCTCAACTGCGAGCAAATTTAATACTCGTAACACAGATACATAAGCACATTCTAGATTAGTTACAAATAAAATACTTAGTAAGACGTATTAAACTGGATTTAAAAAAAATTATGAATTGTAAAATACGCCCAAAGAAGCACGTACACAGGGAGTACTTACGCACGCATGCACACAGGTATGAATACTTGCACTCAAACTTGCAAACACTCACGCACAGGCCAGCATATGAGTGTCTATAAAAAAGAGTGAGTATTTATTATTTTATTTGAAGTGATAACTTCTTATGGGAGGGTAAACCGCTTCATTACGTAACGCGTTACGGCGCCAGTCTGTCAGGCTTCCCTTTCGCATACGCATACGGCAGCGGTAAGCAGGCTCCTCCTCACTCTAACCCACAGCGCTCGATCTATTCGGATTGCGACTTTATTACAATGAAATACAGTTGATTTTTTTCTTTATAAATAATCTACATTAGGGATTAATTTAATTTAATATAATTTTGAAACAGTTTCTGGAAAAATTGTAAATTAATTAAATTACTTTAGTTATTTTTGAATTGTTTTTGGTTTTATTAATAAATGACCTTTCCTTACATTAACATATTGTTATACATAAAATTTAAGTAAAAACCTAAGCTTTTCTCAAGTTAAACAATTTCAATATTAAATAGTTCAACTTGTATTACTTTATGTTATCACTTCTGTCGGGCGTCCCATCGATCATACGATCATGCAGACGGGCACACACACACACACATTTTTTTATTTTACTTTCGATTTTAGAAATACATAAATATCGTTAATTCATAAATTATGTAATATGTCATATTAAATATTTATATACTACATATATTTACACAATTTACGCAATTAACAATAAACCAATTAAAAAGCCTACGATGTATTACAAATTGCACACAAATTATCCGTGCAGGGGCGGAGAAAGAATACTAACCTCTGTGGCCGGGGTCGGCCTGTCGTAATAGGCGACAAAACAACCCATCCTAGCTACGTGGTAAGGCCCGTCTGGATGGCGACCACCTTTGGTCTTAAGTATGCCGTCATAATAACCTTGTGTGGTGTTCCGGCATTAGTAACCCAAGTTCCTGTACTCTTATGGGACAGCAGCGTGTTCGCGATGCCACTGGCGTTGCAAACACCTATAGGCGACGGTAACTGATAAATCCTAAGCGGACCGTCAGACTGTCTGCTGTCCTGCAGCAATAAAAAAAAAACAAATCTTCATCTAGAGCGTGTGGGCAAAATACCTGACATGCTTATCTAAGACATATTACCGGATTACGCCCTCCGATAAACTCGGTATGCAAGTTTTATAATGATGTTTTAGGCTATATGGTGGTTTATGTAACCGGACTTAACCACTATTATGACCTATTGAAATGCCAGAACTAAAAATGTACTAACTGCTCCTTCCATTGTCTCTAACTCAAAAATTTTAACACTTGGCCCACAAATAATTTGAAACTCTAACCTATTGTGCAAAGGTCCATATTCGTTTGAATATTTTAATAAGAAAATCCGTTGCCTTTGCCAAACCAGCCGAACATTGCACAGGCGTTGCGGTATCGGGTGTATTGAATTACTATACAATACATCCTTTGTCAGATCTTCTTTGCATGTATCTCGGACATGTGGAATTTTTGATATCTCGCAGAACATTCTAGAACCTAATGAACATTGACATGAAAATAAACCTGAAAATCTTACAAACCGTACTTCATACAATAGTGTCCATAATAGGCTTTGTGAAGTTGAATTCGTAGGTTTGACCCCTAATATAAATAAAATATTGCAGATCGCTTTCAGTCAGAAACTTTTAACAAATTAAAATCTTTTAAGAAACCTCTTATGGTTTTAGAATGATTTTTAAATAAATAAGTGATGAAAGGGCGTATTACTATGTTTCCGATGTTGGAGGAAACGATAACATGAGCTGTGGAAAACCGATGAAGCTGTTGCAAAGTATTATTATTACCTATATAATTGCTAAATATATTTCTTTCCAGTTTGAGAATTTAACGAAAATTCGATATTATTATTAATAGAAGATTATATTTTATTTATTCCTAAATGTGAATGGTAACAATTTAATGCGACGTAAATTCAATTATTATTAAACATGATCTTTTTGTATTAAATATAATATCATGATTAATATTCAAATAAATCAGAAATTGGGCGTAGCTAGGTGCTGACATAACTGAAAATTTCAAAATATTACCCCATAAATAAGCTTTAGCTGGGAACTAATTAACCGGGTAGCCATGCCTAGTACCACAAAATACTGAGATGTACAAATGTATGCTGCATTACACCTGAACAAAAAATCAATAAAACATCATGAGCATGATTCAAGAGGATATATGGCCGGGTAAGGGAACGTATCTATCCGTACCTAACCTATTTTAGTAAATATTATATTTTACCCCCCCCCCCCCCCACCTACCCTTTGGTGACTATCCGTAGAATATGAGAAGAAACCTCGTTTCTAGTTTTCAAGTAGTTAATCATAAATACGGTTTATAATCGGTAAATAAATTATGTTTCAGACAGAAAGTTAAAAAAATTGCTTATAATTGATTTATTTCCTTAAGAGGAATAATAATAAATATCTAAATATCGCAAATAGTATTTTTTTTATTGTGTAGGACAGCAGACAGGCTGACAGCCCGCTTAGAATTTAGCAGTTACCGTCGCCTATAGGTGTTAGCAACACCAGTGGCATCGCGAACACGCTGCTGTCCCATAAGGGTACAGGAACTTGGGTCACTAGTGCCGGAACACAACACAAAGTTATTATGGCGGCATACTTAAGACCAAAGGTGGTCGCCATCCAGACGGGCTTGAGGCCCTACCACGTAGCTAAGGTGGTTGTTGTGGGTGGTAAGGTTGTTTTGTCGCCTTTTACGACAGGCCGACCCCGGCCACAGAGGTTAGTATTCTTTCTCCGCCCCTGCACGGATAAAAGAACATTATAAAAGATTCAGAAATATCACAATAATTTAATTAATCTAATATATAAAATTCTCGTGTCACAGTTTTCGTTGCCATACTCCTCCGAAACGGCTTGACCGATTTTGATGAAATTTTTTGTGCTTATCCGGTATCTATGAGAATCGGCCAACATCTATTTTTCATCCCCCTAAATGTTAGGGGTGACCCACCCCCAAATTTTTTTTTTTAATTTTTAACATTTTATTATTTATATGGCAGAACAACGTTTGCCGGGTCAGCTAGTTCTTGTATAAAGATTGAAATATCTAAACAAAATTATAAGTAGTGCCTAAAATTTCTCATAATTACTTCTCTGCTCTCGGTATTTTGTGTTTGTGCCTCGTGGGCACTCGCCTTGTTTGCCCATTAACCGACTAAATTACGTTTGGAGTTCGCTTTATGACGAAGCGAGGTTCGGCTGTGGCGCCATGCTGCTTGTAGGATTCGAATCAGCATAATTCCTTTACCTCTTTATTTTACCGGACTTCAGCTTTCATCAGAAATCTATTTCATCAGAATTATTAGTGGCTTTGCGTTATATTATGATCATCACATAAAAGATTTTTATAGACTTTTATTTGATTTAGGAGCTGCAACTCTCTGGTGGCTTAGCAAAGCAATGTCAAAACCGCGATCCTGCGAACCCCCCATTATGGCCTAGAGCGACGACCGTGGTTTTTAGTAGATTTTCATATTTTATTACTTATAGTATAGAACAAATAATAAAATTTTTACTATTCTAGCTCCAATATGTAATGTAAACACTTTCATTTCCGCGAAGATGGTAACGGAATAGCCCTAGTATTTTAGAGGATGAGGGGGCACTATAGTACCATCTCTAGTACACCATGTCATGACATCTGTTATTGATTGTCCAGATTTACTTTCTAAATTTAACCTTTATATACCTCCTTGAATACTCCGTAACAGGCCTTTATTCTTGCTGCAATCCGTGTGCACCAATTACCGTCAAAATAGTTTTGTTTATCGCGCGTCTAATTCTTGTAACAAATTAATTAATGACAGTATTGCTGCCGACTTAGACCTGTTTCATTCTAGTATTAATACAATGAAAAGGCAGCTTGCGCTTAACTTTTTTACGAAATACATTTGATAATGTTAAATATGTATACTTACCGATTTTACCCATTATATTGATTCTCAATCATTGGATCAATTAATGACAACAAGTTTGTATTATTTGTTCAACTCTAATCAGTCACTATCAGTGGAGACTTGTAAAAGACTTTCTCTTTATTTATTTTTAAGTTCTTAAATGTTATTAATAGTCGTAAGTCTCTCTAAAACTTAAATAAATAAATGTCTTTTTAAACTGCCTATAGCATTACCAAGATTATTCCAAAATACAACTGATCCGAAGCTTTTATTGTTCTAAAATTGGTGACGGCCAACTTATTACATCATTATCGACTGTTCTTTAACACCCTAAATCTATAATTGTATTTAACAATATTAGGAAAAAAACGTGCGGTCCAGTCTTTGGGGACTGCCGATAGAAGTGATAACTAAAAACTAAATAACTTGTGAATTGTATCGTCGAGCTATTAGATTATTAATTTCGGTTCATAAAAATTGTATAAAATCAAGCATTAAAGTTTAAATTGGTCATTAACACTTCTATACAAACTAAAAATTGTACACCCAAAATGTGCTCAACGCTAAAAAAGTTTTCACTTCAAAAACTCAACTGTATTTCATTGTAATAAAGTCACAATTCGAATAGATATGTATGTACTGCAATGCAATCATTTAAAAGTTACATTATAAAATAAACCTTAAGCCATTATTAATAAGCTTGGTATTACTCGCGCAAAACTCCGTCTTACGTCTTACGAATTTTTACGATCAGGACACGTGACCACACGGTCGCCGTGTGCCCTGCGTGGCGCGAGGAGCGCAGCGCCCTCGTTGCCTAAATCGGCGCGGACCTCGCTCCCGGCCCTGGTTCTGTCCATGGTCGGGGGCGATCTTGGATGGACGGCCGTCGCCTCCTTCTGCGAGGTAGTCATGTTCGCAAAGGAGGCGGGAGAGCGCCGGGAGGACGAAATCCTGACTTCCTTGCGCCAACAATCTGGAAGAGGTCCGCCCTTAGATGAAAGGCGGGCCAGAGCCGGCCCGGATCACGAGATTAACAGGCCACATATCCGTGGGCTCGGGCGTAGGCGATAGGAGAACAGCGGGGTTTTTTAGTCGGACGGCCGCACATCTTTCCTGGAGTCCCACATATCCCTCGGTCCCCCCGGTCCAGGGAACCCGTCAGGAGAGGTTTTCCCCGAGACAAAAAAGTCTTAGATGTTTTTAATAAAAAAACAAAATGTATAAAAAAAACCTAATTCATATTTAGTCATAGCGACATACAAACATTGTCCCTTAAAAATACACAGCTCGTACTTTCGATTTCATAGACCTTTGTTTTTCGGGAGGTGGAAATGCATGACGCACACGCCGCTGCGTGGAAATGGGCGGCGGGGTATTATGGGACTCGCCGTGCAATACGCCCGTACGTCCCCTTCTCTAGGCTGGAGGACGCACGTCGCTGGTATACCCACTAAAACCATTCCATCGTGAGAATTTTGAAAACTAACGTTCTCCGGAAACGTGGAATATTATAGTTACTCAAATTAAAATTACAGTGTAGGGCCGCGTCGCGGACGGCACGCGTGGCGGCGGCGTGCCCCTGCCGCTCGCACCCCTCACCCGCATGGACCATAGGCGGAGTCTCAATAAACTCGCTTTCGCTCGGTCGTGATCGGTGGTGCCGATCGGTCTGCGACAGAGAGAGTACGTCACTCCATCGCGCAATTCTCGCTACTCACAAAATATATAAATCTGTTAATTATACGTGAATATACCGTTCTAAAATATATAGACTTTTACTGTGTTCAATATAGTTAACATAGTTAGTGCCGAAAGGCCCTACAACAGGAATTTGCAGTTTGACATCGACTTTGACAATGTCATTGTTCCATAAACGTCACGTGATCAACTGAAAGAAGATTGATTCCCACACAAGCACCGCTTAAATAGATCTTTCTTCTCGTCGAAGACGTGTATTATCATTTTCACGTACAGACGGTGAAGGATAACGCCGTGAAGAAGCCTTTAAATCAAGATCACTGGTATACGCAACTCTCTAATTCGCCTTAGATAAGCGTAATGGATATACGAGTATTGTCCTTTCCCTTTAGAGGGAGGCGTTGAAACTTTATGGATTGTTATACAAAAAAATCTATTGACGTGCCTATGAAGCCTATGCCTATTGAAGGTTTAGACTTATCCTTATATCTGGCTAGTGCTACACGGCCTTCCAGCAAATCATTGAAATAAGCCTATAATAGTGATGAAACTATCCAATTCTAAAAAATACCGCGATTAATAAAAAATACTAATACAAAAAACGAATGATGCCAAAGGAACCCACGTGTAATACCATACAATGGGGTCGGTGAAAGAGCGTCCCCGTCTCTTGGGTCGGCGTAAAATAAGACAAAGGCTCGACGCGAACTAATTAAACGGCAATTTTATGTATCATACCCTGACGTACTCCCGAGATGAGATCGTATAGCCTTTTATTTATGCCTACATTATATTTTGAGTAGAAAATTTTAACGAGATTTGGTGCTTAGTTGTACTTTAACATGCTCGTATTGTATTCTTAATGTAGCCTTAAATAAAATATGTTACGCGCAAATCATCGAATATTCAGTGTAGAAATGTTATTATATATTTTTTTAGGTTGAATAAATAGCCAGAAATACATACTATCTGTACTAATATTATAAATGTAAACACCTGTCTGTCTGTTAATTTCGGTATAGAGATAATAAATAAAGTAATAAATATTTTGTGACAATTCACACAACGCTACCTAGTCCTATCTATGGGTACTAGAAAACTAATATACTACTTATATGCTTTTTTATGTAAATAAATACATATTATACATAAACACCCAGACGCGAGACGGGAATCGAACCTGTGACCTCCGCAAGCGTACCGAAGTGCGTTATCCGTTACGCCACAGAGGTCGTCGGAGATAGAAGGACATTGGCAAGTTTTTTAAATTTATATGACAGAATAATGTTTGCAGGGTAAAAATGTATGGACGATGAATAAAACTTGACAATATGTTTCTCTCAGTGGTTTGACCAGTGGTGTGGTAAGGTAGTATATGCGGGTGTCATTCCCACGGAAGACAAAATATTTAACCAATACAAATAATTTGCACATATCTGGGAGCGTGTTCGTCAATGATTTTTAAAAAAGCCCTGCGATATAGGTATAATCTAGTGCAGGGATTTGATTAAAAAATTACTCCTTTTCCTTGTTCACAAAGGAAAAGGCACAGTTCAGTTTACATTTTTGTGTTGGAGATGTAAACGGCACTAGACCCTCAATAAAGTCCGTACCTTTTCTTTTGCCTCTTTCATGAAGTAAGGACAAAATGCGTGCTGAAATTTTGTCCTGCCTTTAACGACTATAAAACGGATGTCAAGCTGTAAAGGTCCATACAATAAATGGAAGCAGTTATAAAAAAAAGATGAAGTAATTAAAAAAGTTTATAATCCTGCTGTTTTAACGGCTCTATAGCAGTTTGCTTGCTAAGCCCATTCAGGCGTTCACAATAATATTTTCATATAACTTTCAACATTCAAGATAAATTGTAAAACGATGCTTATAATTAAAGTAAACCCCAAGCTGTGAAGTCAAAAACTTCTTTCAAAACTTCAATCAACTTGAAAAAGCGATTTGGTATTTCACCAAAGTATTTTTCAACTTTTGACAGAATGAAGACGTCGAACTTGTAAAGGGGTAAAGTGCGTCACAAATTTCTTACTCATACTTTTAAATATAAATATTTTAGAGTTAAGAAATAATGATTAGTTTATGAAATTTATTAATAGTACTAGCTGACCCGGCAAACGTTGTTCTGCCATAAAAATAATAAAATGTCAAAAAATAAAAAATAAAATTTAGGGGTGGACTACCCCTAACATTTAGGGGGATGAAAAATAGATGTTGGCCGATTCTCATAGATACCGGATAAGCACAAAAAATCACTAACTCAATTTAGTTATCTGCCTACTACCTACCCCCTAAGAACGATGGCGTGATTATTTATAGCCTATGACCATTTCTAGGTTATCATCTATCACCATACCAAATTTCATCAAAATCCGTTCAGCCGTTTAGGCGTGAAAGAGGAACAGACAGACAGACAGACAGACAGACAGAGTTACTTTCGCATTTATAATATTAGTATGGATTGTCTAATGTCGGAACGCCTGCGGTGGTTACAGATTCAATTCGAGGCTGGAAGTCTATATATACCCATAATACAAGCGCTTTGCTTAATTTATTGCATATTTTTATCATTAAAGTGGTTAAACCACCGTCTAAACCTTTGCCATTTTGGCAAATTCGTGCTTAAAACATCGCAGCCACAATAAAATTAAAAAACATTTGAAGTTCACTTTTTTTATTGCTGTAGGACAGCAGACCGACTGACGGCCCTCTTAGAACTTCGCAGTTACCGTCGCCTATGGGTGTTTGCAACGCCAGTGGCATCGCGAACACGCTGCTGTCGCATAAGGGTACAGGAACTTAGGTCACTAATGCCGGAACACAACACAAGGTTATTATGGCGGCATAGACCCTACCACGTAGCTAGGGTGGGTTGTTTTGTCGCCTTATACGACAGGCCGACCCCGGCCGCAGAGGTTAGTATTCTTTATCCGCCTCTGCACGGATAAAACGCATTTGCACATTGCTAGGTGAACTACGCCGTTTCTACTCGTATTTCTTGTAAAAAGTAGACTTCGCAAACTTTCCTTTTACAAATGCAGTCTTTTACTCGTATAAAAACTTTCAACGGAGCTACGTTAGTTATTTATTGATTTGCAGCAGTTTGTATACTTTTAATTACAAATGTATTAGATTTTTTCACTTTTTATGAGCGCCTATTCTGCATATACATGCTCGTTGATTTATCGGTGTAACGCGCGTTCAGCTTACTCCTGGGTGAGAATGAAAATATTTGGTGCCACCGTGAGATTTAGAAAGACCTGCGATTGCGGACCGACGCCAGTCGGACTCATGGTCTGATTAACATTAAGCAGTGGGTATACCAGCAACATGAGTCTTTTTTCTAAAAGATGGTCCACTGGATAGAGAGCCCTAACTCCTCGTTTTCAAGCAAAAAATACAGAATTAAGAGGAAAGCATTTTCACATGGAAAAGAAGGTTTGGTGTTGTCCACCAAAATTTTATAAAGGCCCTGAAATACATACTTAAATACTTTTATATTTATGTATAAGCAAATAATTTTCATTACGTTCCATTCTTTGTTCATCGTACATTTTATTTAATTATACATCTAATCATTCATTCATACCTATTACTTTTATTATATTTAATTAATAGTTCCCTATGACCTGTTGAGTTAACAATCGATGTACATACAATGCATGCAAGTGTCGATCCATTAATTTAAATATGATGCAATTATGAGTGCAACCGCGTAACTGGATTACGAGATTCAGTTTCGATTCAATTGAAATAAGCTTCATGCAATGCGAGATAAATTGTATAAACAATATTAATGCAATTAAATTCAATTGCATTGAATATGTTTAATTCCTTAGGGTATTTGCGATACTAGTACGTGTTGTGATTACTGAGTAATCATTTATAATAGAATTTATTTAAATTAATGAATTAGAATATGACTGTATTAGATTCGTTGATTCCTTATCTTCGGCTAATTCACCATCTGGTTTAGAGTTTGTATTTTTTATTTGCCTTGCCCATGAGAGACCTGACAATAATTTGACCGTTTAAAATGGGTCAAAATCGAGTTCAAATGAGTCAGTTACACACAAACAAATCAACAAACTCAGACGAAACTAATAACAGCGTGTTAAAATGATATTTAAATCCAGTCATCAAAATACATTTTACAAACAACAAACGAAGTAAACTCTTAAAACTAACACGTATTACAGCACTAAACTGTCAAAACACGGACTGTGTTGTGATTATGCAAGCACTGAGGCACTAAACCGCACTAGGTAACTTCAGTTAATGCTAACTCCGGCAAATTCTCTTGCTATATTGAGGTCACCATTGTGTAGCTTAATAATACTTGTTTAACTATACTAGAGTAATAATAAATTTATTATGTATCTAAATTTTTTGAGCAGAAACTTTTAGAAGCGCTTTTTTTATTAAATACGTAATAATTATGTAGGCGCTGATTCTGGTAACTTTTGAACTCTGTAGTCATGCGAAAACCCCCTATTGATAGAGGACGGGAAATTGAAAAGGACTCACCGAACTCGAGGGTCTTCTTTCTGTACTTCTTGTTGTCCACCTTTATATTCTTATTACTAGCGTGGTACACAATAAAATTACCGTAATAACACGGATCCCAAATAATTTGAAACTGTTCTTTAATTATAGGAAAAGGTGCGCGCGCACAGACACAATCGATCCTTAACGGTTTTTCATACACACTAAATAGACGTCACGGCAGCACGCCATCTCTTGGTGAGAAATAGGTACTAGGATAGTGTCATAGGATGTACAGGTGTGAGGAAGATGGCACATAAGGCGTTCTCGCATGACTACTTAATATATCAAGCGAACCTTTAATAGTATTAACGGCCTAAACAAATTAAATACACTTTATGCATTAAGGGTCCTTTTCGGAAATTTCTTTAAAAACAAGAAAAATTATATTCTAGGGTTTAAAATAATCATTAAAGGGTATAATGTAAAGTAAATTGTACTTTTTGAATTGTCTCGAGCACTTGCGTAGGGTAAGCAGCAGTCACATGTTAATTAAAGTTATTATATATTAATTTGTTAAAATCTATAATTGGAGAAAGCACATAGTAAATGATATAATGTAACCTTATCAGCATCCATCTATTTATTTTTTCCTCCCACTCTCTTTGCTTGGAGTATTAGGTCCACTGATTTAGCACAGAGCCTTTCTGCCGAATATCGCGTTTATATTCTTCTGTGTCTTCTTTCTCTTATAATTTCGCAATGCGCACTCTAAAATAGATCAAATATAAATAACAATATAACAAAGACGAAATAGATTTGAAACTTAGTAACTGTTATCTGAGTCCCTAACCTTCAGCTAGCCGAACTTAGGTCTAGCGGTTTCTGCAAAAACAGGTTCACCAGTCTTGGATGACATACACTAGCTAAAATGAGCTATTGAATACCACTTTGTACCATACCCTGTGGTCTCGAGAGGATTTGCAGGAACAAAATCCTGGTACCTTGTTAATCAGAGTACACCAGCTGGCCGGTGAGGTTGCTGTAAGCCGTAAAGATCTTTATATCTGTGGACGGCATCCCGTACCAATGCATCCATCCTCAAATATCTCCATATCAAAGACCGACTTTCGTCAACTGTGTAACTTCGAATATTGAAGTTCTTTGGTCACATCTCCAGAAAGGAAGAATCGATGGAGATGGTGATTCAGGATCAGGTCGAAGGCAAAAGATCACGAGGCCGATCACCAACCCGTTGGACTGACCTAATTACTAAGACAACGGAGTCCACTATAGTCCAATGCACTCGGAATACCTTAAACCGCCAAAATTGGAAGCACATTGCCAAGAAGGCGATCTTCGGCAAACTCCACTCCAAGTGACTCGTCAATGCAACTATGACCACTCTGATAAAAGTGTCCGAATCAGAAGAGAAGAGACTATTATGATCTCATTGAAATTTCATTGTTGATTCTAGATGTGTGTCGCTAAAGGGTTAAAGAGTATGTAACTGGAAATCAAGGAGAAATTGACCAAGTTTCTCCGATCCTTAACATTTGATTTATAATATATTTTTACTTTAATATATTTACTGTAGTCACATAACAAAATACCCTTTTTCGACGTTGCCGTTACTTTCGTTGCAGTCAAACATAACCGTACCATGAGCCGTCAGTTATCGCCGGGTCGCCATAAAGCACCTATTGCGCTCTCACCCATTTATTGGTTAGGTCGAACTATCAACCAAGATTTATCTCTAAGCAAATGTGTCCGGAAAAAAGGGATTTTAATACATCCAACCGTCGGCTTGTGAAGTACGTTGTTATGTAGTTCTATTTCCTATAGATAAGTTTCAATTACAAAAAAAAACTAAATAGAAATTGTGGTCTATATTTATCTAAAAATATTTTGAGAGACATTGTAAGTGACGGTTTCCTATACTAATTGAAAACATATATCTAATCTGTTTAAACTCAGTCTAGATCAAAATGCTTTTAGGTCGTATTTATACTTTCTCCATACGGGGACGAAGCAAGAATACTCACCCCTGTCGGCCGGGGGCAGGCTATTGTAATAGGTGGCAAAACAACCCAGTTAGGTAGTAGGGTTGGAGCCCGACTGGATGGCAACCACTTGTACTTGATGGCACCATTGTATTGTGTTCCGGCACTAGTAAATCAGGTTCCAGTTCTTCGAGGCCAGCAGCGTTATAGGCGACGGTGAACATCTACTATCAGGTAGGCCATTTGCCTGTCTGATCTCAGCTATAAAAATATTCTGTGAGTGTAGGCGACCGGCGACAAGCTTTATAAATAAACTAGTGGTAAAAAAATGGTGAAAATATTGTCAAATAAATTATAAAAAAAGGACAATCATTTTAGTTAATTAGATTTGTACAGAGCGAATTCTATTTGTTTAGAGTTTATATAATAATAATTAAACAAGAAAATATGTAATAAAAAACGAATGCTCTACAAAAATTCTAACACCTTATCGTACTTACTAAAATTAAAATCTTATTATGTTTGCCATCCCCAAGTGAAAAGGCTCGAGGGCTCTCGTATAAAAATTCTAAAATATTGTTATATTTTTCTTTCAGAAAATCAAAGAATCTCTAAGATTTTTATATTACTTTCTTTATTTTAGAAGCAAACATATTTTTTATCTTTTTTATTCGAAGTATGACTATTATATTATATATTACTTGAATATATTATTATAGTTCAAATATTTATATTCTAATTTAATATTTTAAGCAATATAATTATTATAAGTTTCTTTTTTCTGACGGCCCACTTAATTAGTAAGCAGTTACCGTCGCCTAGGTTTGGGACTCTAGAGGCACCGCGAATCCGCTGCTGTCCCATATAGTTACAGGAAACTAGGTCACTAATGCCGGAACACAACACAAGGTTATTATGGCGATATACTTATAGACGAATGCTGATGGCCATTCAGATGAGTTTGAAGCTCTTCTACGTAGCTAGTATTGTTTTGTCGCCTTTTATGACAAGCTGACCCTGACCGCAGAGGTGTTTTTACTCCGCTCCTGTACGGAGGGGAAGTTATATACATGTCTTTTATTAACAAACCAACAACGCAAACGACAACGCAAAAAGTGTATTTTATATTATGTAGCGGAACTGTTTGCGCACTTTGGAAAGCTTGCGGGGTTACTGGTTCGTTTCTTATCCCAATTCTGGGACTTTATGTATAGTATTGTATTTATGCACAACACACATATGTAGTATCTGTTATCCAGTACCCAAAGACTAGCACTCTGCTGCTTAATTGGGTGCCAGATGGCGCTTTGTGAATTGTCACTGTATAGTTATAATTTATTTCACAAATGAAGGCAAGACAACGGTTTTCAGTCAAGAGTAGACGTCACCCCTGTAAAAACAAATTACGCATCAATTTTATTAAGTAAAATAAAACGTAGATTTCAACACAACATAGAAACAAATTAAAACCAATAAGGTACTAAAATATACATTTATTGCCGCCATATTTGCTTACGAAAACTGGATTGGATTTCACCTTGGTTGTTATCTTTTGGTTGCCAGACGCTTAATGTAAAACAGTAGCAATGGAGGCCACGTACGAAATAGGGCGGATGAATTTGCTGAAAGCCTGAAAGCTTTGTTTATATTTATCAGCATATACAGTGTCGGATTAAGCAAGTGCGGGATTACTAAATTATTTCGAAGGGCCTTTGATTTAATTGGGCGCTAAAGTATAAATTGATAAAAAACAACTCAATACGTTTATTTACCATCTATAGGTTACAATGTATTGGCTAAAATGATGGCCCACTTATTAATAAACAGTTACAGTCGCCTATGATTGTTTGCGACGCTGGGGACACCGCTAACAAGGTACCATTCTTATGCCGGAACACAATATAAAGTTATGGCGGTATATTTAGAGACTATGGAGTGGTTGCTATCCAGATGGGGTTGGAGCTCAACCACCAAGCTATGGTTATTTCTTCGTCTTTTACGTTAGGCCGCCCTCGGATGAAGAAGTCAGTATTGTCATTTTCAGTCAGCAGTCATATTCAAATCAATATTCATGAGACATTAATTACCAACCTTTTTTGAATTTTTATCCGTGCAGGGGCGGAGAAGGAATATTAACCTCTGCGGCCGGGGTCGACCTGTCGTAAAAGGCGACAAAACAACCTACCCTAGCTACGTGGTATGGCCTCAAGCCCGTCTGGATGGCGACCACCTTTGGTCTTAAGTATGCCGCCATAATATGTGTTGTGTTCCAGCATTAGTGATCCAAATTCCTGTACCCTTATGGGACAGCAACGTGTTCGCGATGCCAATGGCGTTGCAAATACCCATAGGTGACGGTAACTGCTAAATTCTAAGCGGGCCGTCAGCCTGTCTGCTGTTCTACAGTATTAAAAAAAACCTAACTAATAAATATGACAAAAGCGACTAAACAGTTCACTGTTCAGACTATAACACGATCGAGACCATTATCTGACTTGAAAGCCCCCGAAATGATCCGATTTGTGAAAGTGATCAGTTTCAAATATTCAGAGAATAATGGACACCCTACTTACTGAAGACGGGTCCAAGTTTTAATTGAAATGCTCGGATGCGGCGTAAATTTTATAGGTGGTTATGGGATTTGTTAATATAGTTTACATAAATAACAGATTATACTCATTTTCGAATATTGATCTTTATATAATTGTAATAAATATTATAATATTCTCCGTGCAGGGGCGGAGTAAGAATACTACGGCCGGCTTCGGCCTGTCGTAAAAGGTCATAAATCCCTAGCTGCCTGTGGCAGGCCCAAGCCCGCCTGGATGGCAATCTCCCTTGGTCTATAAGTATGCCGCCATAATAACCTTGTGCTGTGTTCCGGTATTAGTGACCAAGGTTCCTGTACCCTTATGTGACAACAGCGTGTTTGCGGTGCCCCTAGCGTCGAAAACGTTAGCATACATTTATAGACTGCACCGGTTATGCAGTTTTTTCGCCCAAAGTGCATATATGTATATTACCATGTATATCTTTATATACATACTAGCTGTGCCCGCGACTCCGTCCGCGTGGAATAGTGACCTTATCACTAAGGGGTATAAAAAATAGATGTTGGCCGATTCTCAGACCTACTCAATATGCTCACAAAATTTCATGAGAATCGGTCAAGCCGTTTCGGAGGAGTACGGGAACGAACATTGTGACACGAGAATTTTATTATACATATATAATTCTTATGTGCGTGTATATGTCACTGAACTCCTTCTAAACGGCTGGACTAATAGTGTTGAAATTTTTTGCGTGTATTCAAGTGGATTCGAGAATGGTTTAAATTCACAATTGGACCAGGTAGCTGGCGCTGCGATCGAGTTCAGGGATTTTCATTTTATCAGAACATAACCCCAAAATTTTAAACAGTTCATTTTCTTTTTATTCGACCAGTGAAGCGGGCGGGTACGAATAGTACTTAAAACGAATTATTACAAGAACTATATTTGGATCAAAATTATTATCAAGAAAAGAACACCAACAGTCTCATAGATACAAACGACATACCTGATAGCATCCTCGAATCAGAAATTGAATACGCAATAAACACCTTAAAAATTAAAAATCAACTGCCAACGACCATGTATCTATAGTGAAGGAATATATCGCGAGAAAACGTGAATACTGAGATTACCGGTCTAAAGAACCCCTCAATTCACCTTGGACTGTATTATTTTAATAAAAGTTTGTTGTTTTTATTTCTTATTGTTTTATTAATACTTAGTATTTATTATTTTGTATTAAAATTATAGTACAACTGTGGTGGTCTTGTACTCTGATGGCGGATGGCCATTGCACAAATGACAGCTGTCATTTTAGGTGATGTTTGACACATATATGATTGACAGATAGTGGTGTGCAACATTACTACAGGACAAGTGTGGCGAATCATAATCATCTAAGTTATAAATAGCCAATGTAAACCACGGCTATATTGTCCCAGGAATAACACTAACACTAATTTTGATTGACACACTGCGAATTGGACGAATTGGAAAACCGCTGGACGTTCGTTCACCTTCGTTATTGATAAGCATACACAAATCACTGGTCATTAAAACCACCCCGGTGTTCTTTCATACATCTGGATAGCCGGGTCCCCGGGATGTTGAATGAGTCAGACCGCGGTATAACCTAAAACTTAACTTTTTTTTCACAAGCATAATAAATATAACTGATGGTCACCCAAGCAAGCAGTGTGTCCTAATTTTATTCTATCATTGTATTCAACAAAGGTCTTATAAGATTTGACAATTGACCTCCTTTTCTAAGTTGGGCCTACCTTGCTGGATAGTATATCTTAGGTGCAAGGAATCGTGAACAACTGAGAGAATCTAATTTGCATTGGAGTGGGTGCGACATGGTGGTTCGTCATGATTTTTTTGCACCAAAGCCTCTTTAACACGCGTGATATTAAATTAACGTAGATCTGTTTTTTACTAGTGAGATTTGTGTATTGGACTGCCTTTGCAGGTGTCGCTGGAGACTGCAGAACCATTTTGCATCTTTAATACGCGAGCTTAAAGTTGTTGGGTATTGAAAAACTAAGACCTCATCATATGGTCAGTTTCCACTAATCGGTCACTGATTTCTTTGCTATCAACGTAGTTCCCTAGGTATTCAAAGAAATAAAGTAGTGGATATTTTTTTAAAGAAAACCATAAGTTTGTTTGTATAATGTAACCTTATGTTCTTAACGCCTCTCGCCTTTTTAATGTTAATATTATGGTCACAGGGACATGAAGCTTCATTTTAGTCAATTTTAGGGTTCCGTATTCCATACCAAGATCGAGTTTTATCAAGTTAAAATTAATATCAAATATTCAGGTCTATGATACGTTGCAGCAACGAAAAAGACGAACTTCTGAAAGCCTAGGCAATCAAAAGATACGGTCCATTTTACCCTTTCCTAGCAATGGAATCAAGGCCTACTTTCCATTTTAGTAGAATAATAAAATTTCGCAAGTTCATGTAGTACAACTAAAGGAAAAAAATCCGAAAACTGTAAATTTGTGCGAATATTGACTGCGATTTATAACTTATTTGCAGTTGGTACACTAACCGTGATCTATGTCGGTACATAAAGACAAAAGTTTTCCAACGCAAAGTTAAGTTCGTCCCTAATTCACTAAAAAAAAGTTTGTACGGAATTCTCGGTATACAATTCCTACTCGCACTTGGCCGGTTTTTTTTCTTGAAACCTCCCCAAAACTGAAACCTGGCTACGCCCGTGAATGGGACAGGAATTCGCCTGATGATTTTTAAAATTCACATATGTTTCAAGTCCGTATCAATTTATTCACTTTAATCGATGTTTTTAAGCAGGTCACCACACTATAAAGATAAAACTGACAGACGTCAAATGTTACCTATTAAAATGACCCCACTAAAGTGATATTTTCTGCGACTATTTACTGAAAATACTGATACTATATTTGTACTGTGTATTATGTTTGAATTGAAACTGTCCCTTTGTTGACCTCGCTAGAGTAATTAAAATATTGAGCGGTTTCGGTTTTAATTAGTATTGTGGGATATTTGTACATAAATAATGGAATCGGGCTGGAACTCGCATGCCGACCGAACTCCCCAAGCAGAAAAATATTCAGTAGTCACGCGTACTGCATCACCCGCCCAACTTTAGTAATAACTAACTCGTAAATCGTAGCCTTCTGATTAGATGTGTGAACCTTGTGTGCTGTAGACAAATAAGTGCATAAATAATAAACAATAAACTGTGCTTAGTGGTGAAACTGCTGTAAACACAGTATTTATTATAATACTATACCGCATTAATAGCATATTTTGATGTATGTATTTGTTAACCTACTTTAGAGTGGGTCACTTACCTATCTGGTGAACTCCAGCTGTAAAAAAAAACAAAATATTCAATCTCGATTGAATCTAAACATTGCAACTTCGATTTTTTATCCGTGCAGGGGCGGAGAAATAATACTGACCTCTGCGTCCAGGGTCGGCCTTTCGTAAAAGGCAACAAAACAACTAGCTACGTGATAGGGCCCCAAGATCGTCTGGATGGGGACCACCTTTAGTCTTAAGTATGTCGCCATAATAACCTTGTGTACACAACACAAGCATTAGTGACCTAAGTTCCTGTACCCTTATGGGGCAGCAGCTGGTTCGTGATACCACTGGCGTTGCAAAGGCCCATAGACGACGGTAACTGCTTAATTCTAAGTGGGCCGCAAGTCTGTCTGCTGTTCTACAGCAATAAATTAGAAAAAAAAAACAAATAAATTAGGCGTAGTGGCTCATATCAAAGTCACTATGCATCAGCGTCTGACAAGTTTGCAGAAGTGTAAACGATTTCCCGTAATCGTCAGAAAGAAGTGAATTTCTGTAACACGTCTTATTTATTCTACCGACCTCCGTGGCGCAACGACCGACGCATTTCAGTACACTTACGGAGCTCACGATGTCGATTTCCGTCTCGCATCTGGGTGTTTATGTATAATATGTATTCATAAAAGAAAGGTACATAATATATGGTATATTAGTCATCTAGCATCCATAACACAAGTGCTATACTTACTTAGGGACTAGGTGGTGTTGTGTGAATTGTCCTAGTTTATTTATTAGTTATTATTGCATGTAATTATTATATTATACTCCTTTCGTTTGAAGTTGTTTTTGTATTACATGAATCAATATATGAAATCCGGTTTATGAAATGATTATTATTATAAGAACGCCTTTCTAAATTTAAATCACTAAAGGCTGTCATTAAAAACTATGATATCATATTAAAGGTTAGGTTAGGTTCCAAACTAGAAGATTACGCAACATAATTTTTCTTAACATTTAATTTAAATTGCACGATAAAGAAAGTTGCTCATAGTTAGCGCATGGCAAAACTGACACCTGTCGCTCCCGGCCCTGGTTCTGTCCATGGTCGGGGGCGATCCTGGATGGACGGCCGTCGCCTCCTTCTGCGAGGCAGTCATGTCCGCAAAGGAGGCGGCGGAGCGGGAGCGGGAGTTGACCACCACACTCCCCTCCCGCCAACGCAGGCCACGCCGGCGGCGCCGGAGGGTCAGTAACGACCTCCGGCCGCCGTAAAAAGCGGCCGCGGGCGGCCCCTCGGGGGAGGACCCGCCGCCCGCACTATTGCCGCGAGGGTGAGGGCTGCGTGCTGTTCCGCGGCCCCCCTCAACTCCTAGTGTTGTTAGGAGAGCGCCGGGGGGACGAAACCCTGACCCCCTGGTGCCAACACTTTAGAAGGGGCCCGCCTCAAGACAAAGGGCGGGCCGGCGCCGGCCCGGGCCACGAGATCGGCAGGCCATATATCCGTGGGCCCGGGCGTAGGCGATAGGAGAACAGCGGGGTTTTTAAGTGGGTAGTCGGATGGCCAATCATCTTTCCCGGAGTCCCACATATCCCTCGGTCCCCCCGGGCCGGGGGAACCCGTCAAGAGAGGTTTTTCCCCGAGACCAAAAAAAAAAAAAAAAAAAAATGGCAAAACTGACACCCGCATGTTTCAATCGCAACCTAATATCGTTCGAATATATAGGTATTATACGAAACGCAGTAGACGATAGCCCAATCACTTTTATGGAACGTTTACGCTTTAAAATCTTAACAAGAGATTACGGTGAGATTTAATACCTATATTGATTATTTTAAACCCCAGCCCCTATCATTTGTTGTGTGGACAATCAAGAACATCACATGACACATATGTTTTGTTAATTAAGAGACAAATGGGGCGGAGACAGAATACTGACCTCTGTGGCTGGGGTTGGCCTGTCGTAAAAGTTGACAAAACAGGTTGTTTTGACCCTAAGTACGTGGTATGGCCAAACCTATCTGAATGGCCTTTGGTCTTAAGTATGCCGCCATAATAACTTTGTGTTGTTCCGGCTTTAGTGACCCAAATTCTTGTGCTCTTATGGGACAGCAGCGTGTTCGCGATACCACTGGTGTTGCAAACACCCTTAGGTGACAGTAATTGCTAAATTCTAAGTGGGCTGTCAGCCTACCTGCTGTCCTACAGCAATAAAAAATGAATTAGTTTGACTCTTACTGAAGTAATTACCATATGTTCTTGAAATCCCAGAATTCGGCCAAAGCCTCTTCCGCTTTAAGCAAAGTGTCGAGACGGAAAGCGTCAAAAGTCTTTGTGAAACCCCTTACAACTTAGTTTCAAAGATAAAGTAGATAATCCATTCAATATAAGGGCGTTTCTTAAAGCACTCTCTTCGTATATGCAATCAATTTGAACTCGGAACAAAATTCACAGCTTCCTCGATAACGACTACTTAAATCTTTCTAAATTGCCCCTGAAATGTATTACTGAACATTCGTTTCTAGAACTAAGGAAGAGTACGAAGCGTTGAGGTACTTAAGGAATTGAAATTATTGTCAACACTTATTGAAAGAAGATAGATAGAAGAAGAAAATAAAACTGTTATCGCTAAGATTTCTCCATGCAGGGGCGAGGAAGAATACTAACCTCTGCGGCCGGGGTCGGCCTGTCGTAAAAGGCGACAGACTAACCTACGTGGCCCCAAGCCCGACTGGATAGCAATTACCCATGGTCTGCAAATATATCGCCATAATAACCTTGTGTTATGTTCTGGTATTAGTGATCCAGATTCCTGTGTCCCTATTGGACATCAGCGTTTTGCGGTGGCCTTAACGTCGCAAACATTAGGCGACGGAAACTGCTTTCTTTAAGTGGGCCGCCAGCCTGTTTGCTGTTTCTCAGCTATGAAACAAGTTTTAGTTAAAACTAACTTTGGTATACGTAGTTAGACTTTTGTATTACAACTTTTATATACAAACGATACGTATACATTTCCTTATAAAATCACTAATTTTTTTGTACATTATATTAATTTTTTTTCTAGCGCTAGCTAGTTAAAATATTTCAATGCCATCATATCGTCGTATAGTTAGGTTATTTATATATTAGGTTATTCGTCCATAGTTACGTAATAATTACGTTTTCGTTAAATTTTATATGAAAACTTGAACAACGCTCGGTGGCCGTTTTCAAAACTAATTATCGGCAGCATGAACACTCGACGCGCGAGTATTGTATAATTATCGAACAGTTTAGCTAATATGAATGTTGTAATAAAATCGTCAGCAAAAATATTTTTTGACGGTCACTATCGTAAACGTATCGACATTTACGCGACGAAAACGTTAGTAATTTGTGTTAGGGGTACATTATAAGAAGTTAAATTTAAAACACAAATGTGATTTTTATTACACACTAACTAGACACGCTAATAGATTGGTTGTATTAAAAATAAAAAAATAAAATGAATATATTTATCACTTCATGCAGGGGCGGAGTAAAAATACTGACCCCAGCTCGTGGGGACGGTTTCTCATAAAAGATAACAAAACAAACCAAGTTAAGTGGATGATTTCAAACCCACCTGGATGGCAACCATGCTAGTTCTTCAAATATATTGCCATAATAACGTCGTGTTGTGTGCCAGTTCCTCGGTAGATGATCTAGGTTCCAGTTCCCCTGCGTGGTTGTCCGTGCTAGCGGTCTCCGTGGCGTCCCAAACATCTGTAGGCGACGGTAACTGCTCGCTATTAAGTGGGCTGGCAGCATTCTGCTGTAAAATACAGCAATAAAAAAATTGGGAATAGAAACTAGACAATAGTTTAAAAACTCATAGAAGACGGACATATAAAATGTTTTTAACATCTCATACACAGTTAATCTAATCTTAAAATCCAGTAGAATATAATTTTAATAATTATAATACAGAAACGAGAGAAACTCGAAGACGGGGGATGCTGAGGTTTCAATTAAAACTTCACAATTCCCCCGAGTTCTGAACCTACTTATAGACGAAAGTTTAATTCTATCCGCGAGTAAATGGGAATATTTTGCACTGAAACGGTCCCAAGCAAATGATACTCTTAGTATTTGTTCTATTCAATTACCCACCTGATAACTTTCATTTTTATATTTATAATTCGCAATATTACGTGGGTATACGTAGTAGCCAAGGTATCACACTGAGAATTTGTGGGTTCTATTGAAATGTACGAAGGCTTGCATATTTTCGGGAGCTTTTCTCGCCTAATGTACATAATATCAATTGACACGCACTGACGGTTAAAGAAATCATCTTAAAGAAACACGCACATCGTAATTATTGGGTTCTGTAAACTGAAAATCCATCATGGACAATCATAGCGGTTATATTGTTTGTTACCTGGAGAAGCTAAAGCCCATGTGGGAGACGTTGTTTGTTATCGTTTTTTTATAATACTCGTGATTTATTTGGTTATTTAATTACTACAAATACTGCTTTCTTGCCTTTCGCAACCACATTTGATGGTTTCAATATTTCACTTCAAAGATGTGATTAAATTCATGTAATATAACTATGAATTCACATTTTAACAGACATTAGTAATATGTCGTGTTAATAACATGACACAAAAAAGCACATAGCAATGCATAAATGCATGCACAAAAAGCATAAGCAATTAGAGACTTTCACCTCGAGATAACAACAGATTGGGCTATCGATGTCCGGGCTTCAGATGTAAACCAAGATCAGTGGTTTGATGGCAGTAACTTTTTAATTCTTACGTTCCTATTTTGAAAGATCGATTCGACGATTGCATGCTTGGGATTGTTTTCTTTTCTTGATGTACGTATAATATGATTCCTATGTACAGACGGTGTGAGAGAAAGAAAACCTGAATCACGATTACATGAGTGTAACATTACACCTTGGATATACGTGGCGGGGATACTCTCCGTTCCCATTAGAGGGAAGATCAATTCCGCTCGTCTCTTTGTGGGATGTTATTATTATATTCAGAATATAATTTGATTATTATCACGTGGTGTATTATACTTTTGAAATCACGAACACTAAAATCGAGAACAATAAATATTATTGTTTGAATGTATTCTCAATTAATTAATTGTTTTTGAGTTGTACGATTTGATTTTCGAAATTGACCGGCTTCTTCAACAATCACAATTTCCAAAGTTTCGTTCTAAGAATACTTATAATAGATTCTATAAAGAAACAAAGGTCGTCTTAATTCGTTATTCTGCAAAACCTGGAATTTTCTAAAAACTCCTGGATCAGTTGAAAAATTTAAGTCCAAATCAAAAGCTGCATGAACAGCTTTAACAAATTGACCAGTGGCAAGAATCCAGTAAAACTGCACAGTTTATTAAGGACTTCTACCATCATTTACTTACATAGGTTGTAACAACTTCTTCCCTGGCCTTCTTGCTTGATACATGACAAATATTTTATGTGGCGACACAAAATTTCAAGACAACGAGAAGACCTGACGGAATTTGCTAAGCTGAATACTCCTGGTGGCTTCTCTCTCAAGATGTTTCTACTTAGGCTGATAAAATTTGTTCTAGATAAATTAACTCATTGATAACCTCAAGAGGGACGTGAAGTGGCTATGGGCAGCTCATATATGCCGCAAAACCGACAATTCTACATGACATCTGACAAACTTATCAAACCACGCCTGACAGACATAGTGTAGGACGCCCCCCGGCTAGATGGAGCAATGAACTGCGAAAAGCGGTAGTCAGGAAATGGATGTAGCAAGCCAAATATTTGACAAAGTGGCGTACCTTCGGAGAAGCCTATGTTCAGTAGTGTACTTTAGTAGGCTGATATGATGCCCGCAAGAAGTTCACTTATGTTCATATCAAAACATCAACAATAGTAACATCAATAAAGCTTTAAAAATGAACAATACTGTATTACCCTCTACACGTCGAAAGCTTAAGCTTCTTGGGAATAAACGTGGTGAACATTACTGGCAAACAGGGAATAATTCTTTCAATAACACTGAACAGTTATGTCCTCTGCGAATAGTCTACAATTTTTTACGAGGACGCAAAATGTTCCCGCCACTTATGAGCTTATGTGGGGCTGTCAACACCGCGTTCGGAATAGAAAGAGCCGGGATTTTCATACCAGATTGAAGAAAAGCAAAGCTCGTGGGCCTAAAGCTGCTGGATATGTTAAGCGTAGATTTTTAATATATTTTTAATATAGTACCTATTTTTTTTAGTTTAGTGAAATATCACTCAAATAGAATGGAAACTCGAAAGTTTCAGGTTTATATTTTAATCTGACCTGCAGCTTTGACACCATTTTTCTCACATGTGGACTTTTGGCATATACAGTGACTCAACATCGGTGTTACAGAGTATAACGAACTGGTGCACTGTGCACCCACTCGCTGTTTTCTCTCTCTTGGGTTAAGGCTCACGTAGGCGTCGGGGAGAACGAGAGAGCTGATGAACTTGCTAAAAGTGCGGCTCTTCAAGCCAATATAAAATACCACTATAATAAATATCCAGTTTCATTCGTCAGATGGCAAATAAATCCCTATAGAAATCGTTGCTGAATAGAATCAGAGGTATCAAGACGGACAAACAGTCTCAATAATTAACTATTTCTCCTTTACTTCTCTAAAGCTTATAAATTATCGAAGAACCAAAATATCACGGAGTGACTCAACTACTCACGCACGGGGGTTTTCCGGAATATTGATGCAGATTTAAGTGTAAGGATGATCTTTCGTGTTCGTGTGAATCAGGAATAAATGAAACTGTGCCTCCATATCATATTCACGTGTCCAGTTTTCGAACGTAGATACACTGATACAAAAGGCGTACGCGGACTTTATAGCATTCGGTATAAAAATTGTTAAGATTTTTAATATTAAAAATAAGCAAAAAACAATGTTAGAAAATATATATATATATATATATATATATATATATATATATATATATATATATATATATATATATATATATATATATATATATATATATATATATATATATATATAATATAGTTCAAATATATACATATAAAATTTAATTATAGTATAAAAGATGTATAATGTACAGTACTTTGTATTAGGATTTTAACCCTGTAAATAAGTAATGTTAACTAAGTAATTATATTCACAGATGACTAACGAGGAGAATATAATATATAATAAAAAAAAATTACTGACTTGAGAAAACCTACATAAAATGCCTGACAATCTGTACTGAATAAACGTAACGGGTATAATGTTAGAACCACCAGATTCTTGGCCACCAATCCAAGAGGTATCACACTAGGAGACCAATTTAGAATGATCTCGAGTTCGAATTCCACGATAGCATGCACAACTTTTATCCGTGCAGGGGCTGTCTAAAAGACAACAAAATAACCGACCCCACTAGCTACGTGGTAGGGCCCCAAGCCCATCTGGATGGCGACCACCTTTGGCCTTAAGTATGCCGCCATAATGACCTTGCGTTGTGTTCCGGTATTACTGATCCAAGTTCCTGTACCCTTATGAGACAGCAGCGTGTTCGGAATGCCACTGGAGTTGCAAACACCCATAGCCCGCTAACTGCTAAATTCTAAGCGGGTCGTCAGCCTGTCTGCTGTTCTACAGCCATGAAAAAATACTTAACCAGGTTTTCTCACCTAACGTTCCAATTATAACATCATAAAATAAATTATAACTTAATTGAAATAGATGAACATTTAATTTACATAAAAACTTTAACCCTCTGATATTTTTTTCAATATAACCGCAATATGGCGCAAATAAAAACATCATTTCTACAAATATGCTTAATAGTTAAGCCTTACAGTGTTGTTACATTAATCGGTTAGTATTCTAACCTACGTGCGAGATGGGGCGGACAGTGTTGTGCGCGCCCCTCTACCTCTGTGAGACATCACATACCCAGGTATGACCCGAGCTAAAATACAAATACGGCCTACCTAAGCCTACGGCCTTCTCGTGCCTTGATCAAGACGAAAGTGGGCCGGCGACAGTCGGAGTTGCGGCCGGAGTGTGTCCCCTAACTAAGAAACGAGAGCGCACGAGGAGATTTTTTTTAGAAACAATGTTACAAGCGCTTCTAGATTGGGTGTATATCTGTGTAAGTTAAGTCTTTCTTATGTAACAAGGTGCATCGTGCACCTTGGAAGTATTGCCCTGGCTCCATTGTGACAATTTGCCTCACTGCTATTGGATCAGATTAGATTTTATTCTGGTTTCAATCTGTTTGTTATAGTACCACATTTTTTAAAATCGTATTTTAGTTTTGTTTTATCTACAAGTTTGATGATTGGAACCCATGAAAGAAAGAAATAAAATAATTTTTATTTAGGACAATTAAACTAATATAAAACTAAGTGTTAATGAAATTGAGTTTAAAACAAAACTTGTCCTAAAAGGGGCATCAGACTCAGCATAATGCTGGTCAGTTGACCAGCGCTGATCTTCCGCTGAGCCCATAAGGCACATAAGGCCCATAAGGTAACGGTACGGCAGATATTACACCTTAACTTAGCACATAGAACAAAACAAACAATAATATAATCTTATACACATAAATATATATGTAGTATATGGTATAAAACTGTAAATATATGATAAATATAAATGCAATAACTAATAGTAATATTAATGAATATACAAATGTTGCAATTAAGAGAAATAAATAAATAAACATTACATAAACATAAAAAGAGGTATTACAATTAAATACCACTTGTGTCCTGTCTTAGGTCGCATTGTGAGTGTTGGTGTTTATTTAAGAAAGTCTTCAATTTGCATCTGAATCCAGAAACAGATTGCTGATTTCTAATGGGCGGTGGAATGTTATTCCAACACCTTGAGGCTGCGTAACGAAAACTCCCCCGAAAACCAGCCGTACAATGGCGCTCAGAAGCGAGTTGTATCGCACATGTTCGAGAAGCGACCATTCTACGGCTTGATACCCAGGAGAGCTTATCATATAAGTAGCCTGGGACTTTGAATCTTATGACTCCAAAGAGAAGACACGCTAAGTGAAGTTTGCGACGGTGGATCATTTTCAAAATGGAATGCTTGTTCAGATATGGTGTAACGTAACCTCTTAATGGAATATCGAAGCAGAACCGAGCACAAGCATTCTAAACTCGCTGAATCAGCCTCTTAGTCCTAGCCAACAAGCGAGGGCCATAAACAACGTCAAGGTAATTTAGTTTGGCTAAAACTAGGGATTCTACTAGTTGAATACGTAATGATTCAGATAAGTAAGGCCTCATTTTGTACAAAACTTTGAGTTTGTAGAAACAGTTCCTCACTGAGTTAGCCACATGCTTTTCAAATCTCAGCTCACTATCTATTTCTAATCCCAAATTTCGTGCACTATAAACCCGTTCCACTGGTTGCCATGAGCCCAACATACACCATGATATTGTCACATTTTGATACTACTCTACTCCTATGCCAGTTTTTTTAATACGTGTTCCTGTATTATGAGAAAATTGTGAAATAATAATAAAATGTATAATAGAGCTTTTTAAAAATATAGGTTTGATTTGTTTTTTAGATCTATATTTTTAAAAAGCTACTACAAATTTACACATACCCAGAACAACTTCTTTGTATTATAATAACATTTTATCGACAAATATTTGAGTATCATAACCACAGATACGACGTAGCCATTGAAGAGTGTGTACTGCATTAGTATTCAAAAATTCAACTAAACCCATGACTAGTATTCCGAACATATTCATAGTGAACAGGTACGTGAGCACGTATGCCTAACGACACCATTCATCAATACATTTCAATTTAAACTCGGAGGTTGGCGAGATGCGGTCGCCCGAGTCAGCCCAAATTTCATGCCGAGCTAAGCTCTATCCCAAGTTAGTTAATTGCTCCCAAAAGAAGGGTGTTTTGATATTCTATTATATTGTCAATTATGACTTGGATATTGATTTTGATATTAATCTGCGGCCGTGGTAGGCTTCAGGCCTGTCTGGATGGCAAGCACTCTTGGTCTATTAGTATACCGCCATAATAACTTTTTATTTTATTTATTTATTTATTGTTAGAACTGTGTACATTAAAATGTTGTTAAGTACATTTTGTATCAACAGTTTGCCTTTTTAAGGCGTACAATATTTATAAATGTATTTTTATGCTTCAAATTATTACAAAATAATAGTAACATATTCATTTATTTGCAATTATAATTTTATTATAACTAATTTTTTTATTAATTTGAAACACAAAAAGTATAGAATTAAAATTTTAACAAATAAGAAAAAAATTATCATAATTATATTACATTATATTTATAATTTATCAAATTAATAAAATAATATGTATCAATTTTTTTATGTCAATTCCATAATAATTTGCCCTTAATTTAGAAACTTGTCCTTCAGATATTCATCTAAGTTATAATACGACTTCTCAATTAACATTTGTTGCAATTTGTTTTTAAAAGAATGTTCCGAATTAGTATCTTGTAGCAATGAGTTTTGTTCGAGCAAAAGAAGCTTAGGACCCACTTCCCACGCGAGAGGCAGCGTGGTAGCGGTACCTCTGGCGTCACAAGCATCCATAGCTGGCAAGTAGGCCGACAGCCTATATGCCTTTCCGCAGCAATAAAAAATAACTATTTAGTTCACCGTCATAATTACATCTGGACAATGGAACTGGTTCACTAATTTCAAGTAGCTCAATTGCCTATCTAGCGAGATATGCAAACTGTCTTTTTTATGTAGAAGATCCGATATAAAGACATCCATAACTGAATGAAAGTGACCGTCATAGCTCGCAAAATGCGCTCTAAGCAAACGAGTCCTGGAGTGGAAATCAATTCTTGGAAAACGTAGTGTAAGGATACTTCCCAAGCTGATGGATTGACCGGTCAAGGACAATACCGGTCAAGGCTGGATGGGAACAGCATGGAACGTGGTGTTGACATAAACTTGGGGCGGCTTCCGTCCGGCTGTAGGAGAAGATCATGAATTAGTATTTTTTTTAAACCTCTAATTAAAATTTTGTCTATAGCCCATTACAAAGGCCTTAGCGACCATGTAAACAACGCCTATAAGCTAATGGTCACAGAAGTTTAAGAAATGCAAGATACATTAACGAACATTAGAACGCTAAGAGGTTTATAGCCTTTTTTTATACTTAACGTGATTACAAGCTTCAAAATGAAAGCTTTGAATAAAACTGAGATGAAAAGAGTGAAAAGAAAATAGCAATCGAGAACGAGAAAGAAAAATAAATCGATTTAACAAGTGCATAGAAATTAGTTAAGAGTAAAAATATTATTGAAATCATTATTCTTAAAAACTTGAAAACTATCCTGCACACAAAACAAACCGTAGTTTTATGAACTCTCTCGTTAAAGACTTTATAAAAGCATTTTTATATTATTAAAGAGCACCTAAACAAACTGCCAATGTATATTGGTCTGTAGCTCTAGTACAATTTCCGTAACTTAGAAATAATTTTGCGAGGTGTGGAAGATCAGAATACACTGGTAGTTCGTTACAGCTCAGACTTGGGATAGAGAGCAGTACTTAATTAATGTAGGTAACTACATTCTTTCAGTGAAAATGTTTGAATGAGACTTGTTTTTAAGCTCGCCATCGCAATCTACTAACAAATATCAACAGTTTGTTATATTCATAATTTAATATTTAAGATTGTATTATTCAGGTAAGTGGTTGTGAATTGATATTGTTAGGAATATCGAACTCAAAATTATCTTATTGGCAACACTGACTAATATTTAAAACAACCAAAGAGAGTTTCCATCACTTCCGGAGTGTAACACTTCCGAAGTATAAACGACCAATGAGAATCTAATGTTTGGACAACCAATGAGAATCACTTCTGGAATATAAGCAACCAATGAGAGTCGCCTCCAGAGTGTGGAGTGCAGACGAGTGAGGGACAGGCCGACCGCTTCTATATAAAGCGCCGCAAGTAGGTGACAGGGCCCTCTTTATCGTTCAGTCGTCGTCGCGTATTATATTCAGTTTAATCTAGAGCACACATTACTTAGGAAATTTTTCTCCCGACTGTTTGGGGAAACATTGTGAGACCTGTATACCAAGATTACTGTTATTTGTAATCTGTCAATCTACCTGCGATAAGTGTAGTGGGTATGCATTCTAGAGAACAGCTCGAGCTCATTGTGGGTACCTGTAATCACTAGGTTGGTCTCTGAGTTTCCACTTGGCTACATTGTATAATCAACCCTGAAAATCATAATTGAAACTTTTTATTATTGCTGAGCTACATCAGACAGGCTGACGGGCCATTTAATAGTAAGCAGTTACCGTCGCCTATGGATGTTTACGGCGCCAGGAGCACAGCGAACACGCTGCTGTCTGCATGTAGGTATAGGAACCTGGGTCATTAATGCCGGCACACAATTCTAGGCTAATAACCTAGAATTGCGGCGGCATACTTATAGGGGTGGTTGCCATCCCGACGGGCTTGGAGCCCTACCTAATAACTAGGATGGGTTATTTTATCGTCTTTTACGACAGGCCGACCACGGCCGTAGGGCTTTAGTATTCTTACTCCGCTCCTGCACAGGAGGTGCACTTATTATTATTATTATATAATACAATTAAGTATAGTACCGCAATTTAATAATATTTATGTTAAGGACTATTTTTAAACAGAGTTTTACAAAGTTATTGCTTATGTATTGATGATAGTGGTTAAATATCAATTAGTCATATACTATAGGTACGTTCCTCATGTAGCGAGAAAAAATTTTTTGTGAGGGTAGTTAGTAATTATAACTTGTTGAAATTTATTACAGATCGCAACTTTTCTTCACATTATCGTGTCTAACTGGTAAATATAAAAGATAACCGTAATTACTTCAATTAAACTGAAGCTAAGACACGGGTTTAATACTACTTACAATTTATCTGCAATAAAGTAGCGGAGATTTTAACTGTTACTAATGACTCCAGTTCATAATTGCTTTTACGGGTAGCGTTATACTCGGAATTTTTGTTTGGACAAAAAGTTTATGATAGCAGTGCACTTTTCGTTTAAATTAATTCTGGTATAATATTATGCTAAAATAGTTCTTTAAATGCGTCTACTAAGTGCAGGTGAACGAATTCATTGCTTTGTTAATAACATTTGCGATGTTTTATATTAAAATAAATAATACGAAGAGAAAATTTAGGCATTGTTAAGTATTATTAAAGTACAAAACTTTTTGCGTGTTATTAGACCATATCTTTGATATTTTATTTCTTATCTAATGAGGTACATAAATAATTGTGATTAATTTGTTTTTTATAGGAGTGTATGCCTGATTTACCGAGTTAGAGATCTGAAAATAAAAGTAAATGGTTGTCATTATTTATATTGTGTGTACAAGTAAATGTAGAAACAAAAAACATCTTCGGACTTCGGTAGAAAAAGTATTTACTAGAACGTGTTCTATTTTACAGTATATTGATAACGAGAATCTAAACATCGATTACGAATTCCCCATCACTAATGCGGAGTACATCACTACGAGATGGAGCGTATGTTGAGCGATCTCTTGTCTGTTGAGAGGTGGTATATACACGGATATACAACTACTCTTAAATACACTATTTAGCTAAGTTATTTTTATCTAACAATATATAAATGTAGTACTTGCTTAAATATCGACTCCAATGATTTATTTATTTGATGATAGTGAGAGGAGAATGAGATAATTACTTATTAAAGAATAGCTGTCATTGGTGATTAAATAATAAGGTCTTTGATCTCAGTCATTCGAAAGATATTTCATGTTAGTAAATAACGACAAATACATTATATCATCTGTTACGTATTTAGCCCAATCAATTTACCGCGAATCTTAGAGAATTAAACCAAATTTTAAAAGGTTTAAAAATGTTTAATTCTCTAAGCCGCGAATACTTCCTAGTATCGAGTTAATCGTATCTAAGCAAATGCATTGTCACCCCTATTCTACGACGACGCTGTCATCTCTCGATTCGTTCATTCAAAATATACGTTGCGCACGCATCGCGTGCATTTCCGTTGTTCTATTCCAATATTTTAAGAAATTAACTAGCACAATCGAAAGTGTTTCGTGCCAGTGCCTCCTACAGCCATAATCAAAGAGCCCCAGCAGCACGAAGACCGAGGTAAGTGGTTATACATTTGTGTTGTTGAAGTTCCATTCCCGATACCGAACATCATCTTTACCCTTAACTGGTGGATGATAAATTTAGGACACTATAAGTACGTGACGCCTCACATGCGTCACTTTTAAATTCATTTTCGCTATGAAACACAATTTGGAAGTTTCATAACTGTCTTTGTATGCGCCGGGCGTTGAGCATGCACCGGTCTTCTCCTTTCCGCTCCTACACCCCGCTTCCGCTATCCACTCCCGCTCCCGCACTCTAATTCTACGCTTCGCTTACTATATTATCCATCCCTTACCAACACACTCGCTATGAAAGGGACAGATACCATGCCGCTGGCGAGGAGCGCGGCCCAGCTCTCGCGGCGATCGTCCCCCCGCGGCACAGTCCAATTCGAACCGCGCATAGAGGCAACCGCTGCCCCCCGGCCTTGACCAAATTCAAAAAGGGGAGTAAAATCCCCTAGTACCCGCTTCCAATACTAACCGGTGCACAGTGTCCCAGTGGCGAGTGAGTAATCCTTTAATTTCCCGCACAACCAGTTTTAATATTTATGTCTTAATATATGTAACACGATGATCGGTCCTGCGCTGCCCTCATTCAACCTATTCCGGCGATCTTGGCCAGATCATCAGTCCATCTTGTGGGGGGCCTACCAACTTTACGTCTGCCAGTACGCGGTCGCCATTCGAGGACTTTTCTGCCCCAACGGCCATCAGTCCTTCGAGCTATGTGCCCAGCCCACTGCCACTTCAGTTTTGCAATCATCCGGGCTATATCGGTGACTTTGGTTCTCCTGCGAATCTCCTTATTTCTGATTCGATCTCGCAGGGGGATCTTTGGGGGAGGCCTTTGTCCAGCAGTGGGCGTCTTGCGGCTGAAATGATGATGATGATGATATGTAATACCACTGTTCCACGATAGAAACAAAATTTCTCGAAAAAAACAAGGAAAAGCTACTGACAATCAGTGGCGAAGTCGTGGCGGGGGAGTGGTCAATGAACGAGTAGCCTAAGAACTCTCAATACGCAAAACTCCATGTCACTGGTTAAGGGTTATACTCTCTCCCCAAATTTAGCTACGTCCATTCCATCTAAAATACTGTAACTCTCCTTCTGTCTCTATATTACACATATCAAGTGATAGTGATTGCAATATTGAGGCGTATTGTTACCGCGTGAGCTAAAAAGCAAACATCAAATGATGTCCTGATGACCTGTTATTTTAAACACACAGATATGCTACAGTGGATGTGTGAAATGACGCAAAAGGATCACTTTAGACACTCATACAATCATAGCAACCTTCACGGACAAATTATGCCAGAGTCGCCTTGGCTAGTATCACGTTTAACATCAACTAGTAAATTATGTGGGGAAAAAATATCTAACCGGGCTCCGACAGGATCGGGAAACCCATAAATTTTGCTTTGGTTTTGCTTCGTAGGGGATGATATACCAGTGACCTTATAACGAGGCGTGCTGGAGACGATGCGAAGTAGAGTATAAAAAGTCGCAAATCCGACTCCGAATCAGCATAGAGTTGCAACCGGGATTTAGCTAGGATGATGGTGGTGTTCATGATGACTCTTATACCTCTTTGCTTCGAAAAGGAAAGTATAACGCAAAGATGGCGACACAAAATAGCACTCAAAAAGTTGTTCTGCAAAAGCATTCAATCTCCTGAATTAAACTCTGTCTTTGAAGCTTTAGAACCAATCGGGGTATAACGTTTAATGAAGCAAAGTGGTCAAAACTATTATACATAAAGCAATTGAACTATTATTGCAAGCAATAAAATTAGCAATTAAATTATAGTATTGATTTTAAACAATGTAAAATAATTGCTCGCATATATTAACTTTGTTTTCGTAAAACAAAATAATTTCTAATATCTCATTATATAAAAATGTTAGCAAAATTTACTTCTTAAATATATAAATTTATGCACAATTTCATAAAATAAATTAGGGGACACCCGGATTTGAACCAGGGACCTATCGATCTGCAGTCGATTGCTCTGCCACTGAGCTATATCCCCAATGCAATAGTGCATCGTAATCCGTTATATAAATTTTATTAACAGTTAACATAAAAGTATATAAAAATTATGAAGAAATTAAAACTACTCGTATTATTAAATTTGATGCAATAGCTTATACTAGCAGTAATGTTGCTTTTAGAGTAGATACTATAATTTTTTTAAATTATTTATCCGAAGGATAATGCACTATTTTTGAAGTGAAAACTTCTTTAGCGGCGTTCTGCACTTTTTTGTGAAGGGTAAAAAATGTTAAACTAGCGTCAGATCATCCTGATCGAAGAATTTGTAAGACGTAAGATGGAGTTTTGCTTGAGTAAAACCAAGCTTATTAATAATAAAGCGGCTACGGGCGGATCCTCGGGAGGGGACCCGCCGCCCGCACTATTGCCGCAAGGGTGAAGGCTGCGTGCTGTTCCGTGGCCCCCCTCAACTCCTAAAGTTATTACAGGAGAGCGCCGGGGGGACGAAAGCCTGACCCTCTGGCGCCAACCCTTAAGAAGGGGCCCGCCTTAAGACAAAGGGCGGGCCGGCGCCGGCCCGGGCCATGAGATCGGCAGGCCATATATCCGTAGGCCCGGGCGTAGGCGATAGAAGAACAGCGGGGTTTTTTAGTGGGTAGTCGGATGTTCAAACATCTTTCCCGCAGTCCCACATACTCTCGGCCCCCCCCCCCCGGGCCGGGGGAACCCGTCAAGAGTGGTTTTTCCCCGAGACAAAAAACTTATTAATAATGACTTAAGGTTTATTTTATAATGGAACTTTTAAATGATTGCATTGCATTACTTATACATATCTATTCGAATTTCGATTTTATTACAATGATGAAATACAGTTGAGTTTTTGAAGTGAAAACTTCTTTAGCGTTGAGCACATTTTGGGTGTACAATTTTTAGTTTGTATAGAAGTGTTAATGACCAATTTAAACTTTAATGCTTGATTTTATACAATTTTTATGAACCGAAAATAATAATCTAATAGCTCGATGATACAATTCACAAGTTATTTAGTTTTCACTTCTATCGGCAGTCCCCAAAGACTGCCCCGCATGTTTTTTTTTTGTTTTTTTTTTAATCAATTTGAAAATATTATTTCGTTCATACTGTATCCATGTTCATACTTCTTGCATGCAAGGGGTTTGGCGCGGTCACGTCTGCAGAATCATTCCGCGGAGGACAAAATATTTGTATAATGCGAATAGCTTGAGTCAGGGTGTTTATATATGTTTGGTAATTGTAGGTTATTATTGTCTATAGTGCACTGAGTTATTAAAATTTTTGAACTGTATATTACGAATATATTTTTCTCAATATAATATGCATTTTTATTTATTGGCGCTAATGTTATTTGTTTTCCGGGGATCTATTAATGTTATACACATTTTAATTATTCCTGCATATTTTATATTTATTATGTCGATGTTCTAGAGTTTGCTTGACTTTAGGCCTATCGGAAGAACAGCGCTGGTTTGGGGTTAAAACCAGCATTACGCTGAGATAGATGCAATTTAGGATTTGTACATTTTTAAGTTTACCCGGCATACATTGTTCTGTCGATAATCTTTCGATTTCCGTAAAATCCGTTCTCAATGAGCCTCTACATCACGCAAAATGAGTTGACTACTCATTACTCACAGCAAAATTTGCTAAATTTCAAGTCAATCGGGTGTATATTTTTAGAGATGTCGTGATAAATGGTACTTAGTGGGAAGTGATATTTCGCTTATATCAGGTGTACCGGAAAGTCATTACATTACCGGTTTTCTTAACAGATGTCGCAGGGCTGAAATAATAAAGTAACACTGTTATAGATTTATACCTATATGAAAACAGGGGGTTGGTGGTAGAAGGGTAAATTAAGGATTATGCATATGTATTTTTAAGGCATTATCATAAAAAAATAATTTTTTTTATCTAATTAAAAATTTAAATTTGGGGTTGGACACCCTTATCACTTAGTGATATAAAAATAGTTAACAACCTATTCTCAGACCTCCTACCAAATATACACAAAAAAATCGTAAAAATAGGTCAAATAGTTTCGGAGGAGTTTGGTTACAAGCACTGTGAGAATTTTATATATATTTTATATATATTGATTTTGTATTAATATATTTCCTAAATAAGTAATTTTTTCTTTCTTTCAATAAGTTAGTGATAAAACTTGATTGTTTTTAGTATTTTCGAGGAATGGTTTTGGGTAACAACTAATAGGGATTTCTTTCACTTAAACCTTGAACGGAAAACTGTAGTAAAGAAAAATTCCAAAAATCCGTTAAATTTTATTTTGGGGTTAGAATGTCGCTATAAAAGCCATGTTTTACTTGGATACCGAGTTTATGGGCAGTCGATCCCATAAAAACAAACTTAGCCCACTTTCCAACTTTTTCCTGCATTTTCTTGGTCTTGACAAATTGACACCTCTACAAGAAATGCCAAAAGTCCTGCCTTTAACAGTGAACTAGGAATTAAAAATTTCAAAGACAGATGGATAGACTCTCAGTTTAAAAAAAGCAACAGTTAGTAGCGGTTACATTACGTTCTAATTATAAAGTTCTTTTTTCAAATTGCTTGGATTCGAAGCGGTTTGTTTTTCTAAAAAGCTTATTGTAAACAATTTTATAAGTAACTTAACTATAGACTTACTTGTATCTATGTTTGATGAAGCTACATTATTAAAGCCTGTTTGAGAAATTTAAACATATGTTTATGGTAATTGTTAATTAAGCTTTTTCTTTGAATAAATGTTTATAGTAACTGTTTAGATGCTTAATTTTGGCGATAAAATCTGTGAAAGCTAAGGAAAATATCATGAAAACTACATTATATTAAAATTGTCTTGATTTTTTAAATCCTTTTTTTTTTTTTTATTTAATTATTTATTTATTTATGGCACACCAACAGTACACACATTATTAAGTCACATTACAATAAATCATTTAATATAAAAGTTCTGATGTGTGGACCCATTATAGGAGTGCACAGCATTTACAATACAAATGTCGTCAATGGAGTAATAATATAATTAATGTCGATAATATACATAGTCACAATTATTATTTCAAGTATTAACACAGTCAAACATGAATCAATTTGGTATTATCAAGATTAACAAAATCAATAAAAACAAAACAAAAAGAGTGTAAAAAGAATCAAGGCAATGAAATGAATTAAAATACAAAATATAAGCGGAAACATGAACCAGCATATCAATCATTTTACAGTCGCAACTGAGCTCAACACTTTACCCTTAAACCAATCATAAGATTTGTGAAAGATATCGAGATCTATTCTATCTATTCTATCGAGATCTATAAATCCTATTAACAGACAGTATTTTGTACTGAATTTTCATTAAGTAGACACTAAGTTATTGAACTTTCTCAGTGTAAACATCACTTGCTATTAATTGAATAAACAGTTGACATAAAAATAAACATTCTTTTTATTTCAACCATTTCCTTTTCTTTCGTAAGCCGTAAGTAAAAACAAAATTTCCAGCCACAATCAATAACGGTGAGGAACAATCGAAACAATTTTGAAATTTCTCGAATAGCATATTTATGCGAAACAGTAACAAAATGCCCATAACTCAGCGGCCGAATGCCGAAATAAATTGTTTATCTTGCTACGATCGCCGACTCTTCCGGTACGCTACTCTTATTGCCACAGTACAGAGTAAAAGTAACAGCACTGATCTTGATATATTTGAAAATAGTTTTTTTAAATATTTTAAATTAGTAAAACATATTCTTAAATAATTTATATTGACCAGTTAATGATACATTAGATTTAATTAGATACTAACTTATATATGTGTGTGAGTGTGCATGCGTGCTTGTGTGTTATGTGTGTATCAATATATACACGTTTTTAGGCATTTTTTGTTACAATTATTCTGTATGCACCTGCTTTGAATTGCAATCCAGATTGTTATGTTGAATATCTAAACTTATAATTTTTTTTGGTTGTAATTTGTTTTGTGCATCAATAAAAAAATGTGAAACTACATTTTAAATTGCCAGATATATATATATATATATATATATATATATATATATATATATATATATATATATATATATATATATATATATATATATATATATATATAGTTGCTCCGTCGGTAAAGCAAAGCTGTCATGCGCAGAAAAAGAAAATAAAAATGGTGGTCTTTGTATGATAAATTATAGAAATTTATTTTATAAATTATTTTAATAATTATAGAAAGGAATACTGATTAATAAAAGTTAAATGTCGTTTCTTTGTGTACAGGTAACTTTAATTCTTTTATGTGCATACATTATAAATTGTAAAAATAACTCGCTAAAATAAATTCTTTGTTTACAGAGCAACACATTGTTTAAAATTCATCGTTAATATTTGAAAGAACATTATATATATATATATATATATATATATATATATATATATATATATATATATATATATATATATATATATATATATATATATATATATATATATATATATATATATATATATAATGACTTGTAAAATGTGTACTTAAAATTTTTTTCGTCATCACAAAAACATACATTAATAAACAAGAAATAAATAAATAAAAAATAAATACTTATAAATATTGGTAATTACGTAGCATTAAATATTTTTTATCATTACTATTATTTACGGATATGTAGTGAAAGAAACTTCAACTGAGGAGACCTCGACAAGTCGGATGTGCTTTTTATATGATAAATATTCTTATTTGCTTTGTTTTTCTGTCATTTTTTAAATTTAGAACTAATGGTACTAATATATGTTCTAAATTACAAAAAAATATATTTCCATAAGTCAGCAGACAAGCTGATGGCCCACTTATAATTTAGCAGTTACCGTCATTGTTTGCAACGCCAGGGGTTACGCTAACACCCAAAGCGGGCGGAGCTGCGCGACGTGGTGCTCATGGTGGAGTGGAAGGAGCGCCTCGCGCACCCCAGCGCGGGCCTCGCCACAATCGAAGCGGTGAGGCCCGTCCTGGCCGAATGGTTGGAAAGGCACCACGGCGCCCTGACCTTCCGCCTGACGCAGGCGGAACGGCAGGCACGGTTGCTTCGGGAGGTACCTGTGTCACATAGGGCGAGAGATGACGTCGGGGTGCCACCATTGTGGCGCGGGCGACGAGGAGGACACGGTGGACCACACTGCCGCCGTGTGCCCTGCGTGGCGCGAGGAGCGCCGCGCCCTCGTCCCCCAAATCGGCGCGGACCTGTCGCTCCCGGCCCTGGTTCTGTCCATGGTCGGGGGTGATCCTGGATGGACGGCTGTCGCCTCCTTCTGCGAGGCAGTCATGTCCGCAAAGGAGGCGGCAGAGCGGGAGCGGGAGTCGACCACCACACTCCCCTCCCGCCAACGCAGGAGAGCGCCGGGGGACGAAATCCTGACCCCCGGCGCCAACAATTTAGAAGGGGCCCGCCTTAAGAAAAAGCGCGGGCCGGCGCCGGCCCGGGCCCCGAGATCGGCAGGCCATATATCCGTGGGCCCGGGCGTAGGCGATAGGAGAACAGCGGGGTATTTTAGTGGGTAGTCGGATGGTCGAACATCTTTCCCGGAGTCCCACATATCCCTCGGTCCCCCCGGGCCGGGGGAACCCGTCAAGAGAGGTTTTTCCCCGAGACCAAAAAAAAAAAGGGGTTACGCTAACACGCTGATATCCACTTAGTGGTACTAGAACCTGGTCACTTATACCGGAACAGAATTTAAGGTTATTATGGCGGCATATTAATAAAACCAGAAGTGGTTTCCATCCGGACGGGCTTGGGGGCCTACCACCTAACTTGGGTTATTTAGTCGCCTTTTACGACAGGCCGACTTCGCTGCAGAGGTCAGTGTTCTTTCTCTGCCCCTGCATGGATAAAATATATTATATGAATAATCAGACTTCATTTTTATGTTAATATGTTTCTAATTTTTTATTTTTAACAAAAAATATTATCATAAATCAAAAATATACAATAAATATTTAAAATTTAGCTTCCCACTTTTAGCTTTCTGGCTTTTTGTGTAGTTATTCCACTGATGTACACAATACTACGCCAGTGCGTAGCGGCGCCCATAGAGGCGTAGCTTGAATTGTAAGACAAATAAAATTTATTTTTGCCTCATTGTTCTTAGTGATAATGGGGCTTTTATGTAAACCTACAAAAGATATCCGGTTTCGCCTAACAGTTTTAGTTATAAAAGAAGAGTGATGGATACATTAACTGGTTTATTGTAACTTAAGTTTAAAGTTAAGATTTGAATTGTACATTCATATTTTAACAGAATTTGTAATTAGCGAATGTAAGAGTATATTTATGTGTTTTGTGATATATCAGTTAAAACACATAAAATCCCACTGTGAATCCGCACACTAACCCAAGACGGATTAGCGGGTTACGCACACCGGCATTCTCGGTATGCAAGTTTCTTGATGCTTGCCTTCTCCGCTAGTACGTAGTAATCTTATTATATATAAATTACGTGTCATGTTGTTTGTCCGCTATAGACTCCTAAAGTACTGAACCGATTTTAATAAAATTTTGTACACTGTATGCAGTTTTATCCAATTTGAAAGATAGGATATTTTATATCTCAATTTATTATCGCAATATTATTTTATTGCGAATTATTTGTTTATTATCTGACAAAGAGTCATAATTATCTGTTAGTTCGATAAGATTTAACAGATGTAGGTATAAGGTAATTAGTTGACTGGATTCCGTAAGTATGCAATAGATGGCGCTGTTTTTTAAAATTTGTATGGCAGAACAACGTCTGCCAGGTCAGTTAGTTATATTATAAAATACACATTAGGTGAGAACACCTAAGCAGTGCACGTTATTCTGAGATTCAAACCCGTAATCGCGAGATTTAATTCCGTTAAGTTCCGTTTCCGTACACTAAGTTAGCACTTATTAATATTAATATTGAGTTATATATTTATTGTCGTTTACAACTCGCTACTTACCACCCCTGGTCTCTAAGTATGCCACCATAATAACCTTGTTTTATGTTTATAAATAATCCGGATTCCAGTTCCCCTACGCTGACGTAGTGTAAGCGATGCCTTAGGCATTGCAAACATTCATGGGCGACGGTAACTGCTTAATATTAAAAACACCACAGCAATTAAAATGTTTTATATCTTCAATTCGTTAATAAATAAATCTGTTAGTCTTCAGCTCTTTAAGCGAGAAGAGGTTTTAATTTGCTGAACGTCAAGGCCGTATTAAAAGACCAATCATAAAATGTGACCTTGGTAGTGGCAAGTTAATTGAGCTAATCGAGACCCGTTTATAAAAGTCGTTACCGGTCGTCTTTGGCTATATCAATACGGGCCAAGTCATAAGATATTAATCGATAAATTCCTTGAATTTAAGGCAAAAAACCCTCACTCATTCGTAGTTCCGCATTGCCTGTTATCTTTGACGTTGACATATCTTTGTTCATTTAGAAGTTAACACTCTAATATTGATAATGAGGTATGTTATTAACATTTATATAACGCACGGTTAAGTTTAATCAAGAAGTAGCATTTAAATTTAATACGAAAGCTATGTGGAAACAGGGTAGTAAAGTAAATATAGCTTGGACACTAATGATCTCTCATGTATTGCACCATCGCAATAAGCGTTAATGTAGCAAGTCGTTAGCAACAGCTAAAGATTATCACAGAAATGTACACGTAACAAAATGTACTAAGCAAGTTTAATTAAAATTCTCTCGTTTATATTTCTAATTATTTATCATGGGTAAAAATACTACATAATATTATAAATGTGAAAGTAAGTTTGTTTATTACGCATTCACGCGAAAACTACTTAACCGATCATCACGAAACTTTGTACACATATTCTTGGAGGTATTAGAAGTAACATAGGATACTTTTTACTGACAATAATAATTTTTTTTATTTAATTTTGCCAGCTGAGCTAGTATTTTTTTTAATATTTACAGTATACTTTTTTTATTACTGTTGAACAACAGACCATACGCCGTAACCGTCACCAGGGGAATCGCTAACACGTCACCGTCCATGTAGAAGAACTGGAACTTGGGTTGTGTATGCTGGAAAACAACACTAGGTTATTATGGTGGTATATTTGATATATGTGGTATATTTATATTTGCCTTCTAGCTCTGGCTCTGCCACCTAGCTAGGGTTTTTATCGTCTTTTACGACAAGCTGCTCCCAGTTGCAGGGTCAGTATTCTTATTCCACCCCTCTGGGGAGATAATTATATAGAAATGTTGTTTTTCTGTGTACACTTTAAAGCTCTAAAATCTCAAGCAAAAATTAGTATTGGACCAGTTTATCACAGTTCTTGAAATTCGTAGAGTACGTCAAACTAAAGGACGTTCGATTTTTACTTTCTGTGTTTCTGTGTTTTTATCCATGCAGGGGCAGAGAAAGAATACTAACCTCTGCGGCTGGGGTCGGCCTGTCGTAAAAGTCGACAAAACAACCCACCCTAGCTACGTGGTAGGGCCTCAAGCCCGTCTGGATGGCGACCACCTTCTGTCTTAAGTATGCCGCCATAATAACCTTGTGTTGTGTTCCGGAATTAGTGACCAAGTTCCTGTACCCTTATGGGACAGCAGCGTGTTCGCGAAGCCACTGGCGTTGCAAACACCCGTAGGCGACGGTAACTGCTAAATTCTAAGCGGGCCGTCAGCCTGTCTGCTGTCCTACAGCAATAAAAAAAAGACCAGAAGATACCGCTATATTTCTTTACCGATGCGAGAAAGGCAACAAGTTGCGCCTTATGTTAAATTATTGTAATAATAAATTAATATTTTGTGACATAGCACCATCTCGTCACAAAGTTAGCTCTGATTTATATGGTTTTCCTTTATGAATAAATACATGTATTACTCACACCTAGACGTGTGATGGGATTGAACCCTTGATCCCTGCAGGTGATACGTGCCAAAACCGTTGGGATTTTGCATCGGCTTTCGCACGTAATGCGGGTTTTATTAAAATTATCATGTAAATAGTCTAACTAATTATCCGACATATTTTATTTGTTTGATATTATTAATCTAATTATGAAAATTATTGTAGGTTAATGTTAAATTTGTAAAAATGTATTGTTCCACCGAAAACACATAAAAATTATATAGTCTTATCAATTGTCTTGTTAATAATTTTAGTGAAACCTTGTTTACGTAAGTGCGATCTTACCCACGGCGGCACTTTAAATACGCTTAGGGGATGTTTGGGGCTAAACGTTTGATCTGCGGGCTTACAAAATATATTGAAATTGCCCCTTAAATATCATACATAAAAAAACAAGTTACAGACTATAAGTAAATTGAGTACAACTTTTCTGTACCTGTCGCATCAGGTACCTGAGAATTGGCCGTCGGCCTAAGCTAACGGGTAATGTATACGTTCAGTTTACACACCAATACTAATCTGTTGTATGTATTTTGTTCATCAGAAAATAAGTAAAGTGTGTCCCCTAACTTATTTTTTGGTCCATAGTATCGTAGAATGTTGTATATGAATGAAAAACTTAAAAACAGTTTTCATAGCATCTTATTTACTCTTCAATCAAAATTGACGACACCAGTGGTTCGGTAGTTACGTAACCGTTCTGGTACAGTTGTCTGTAGATTTGATTCCCATGTATAACTTCATATTTATATGATATAAATAGTTTTTATATTACATGGCTTAACGATTCCAGTCCCGTGTTTATGTATAATATTTATTTATTTACAAAAAAAAGTATATAAGTTGTTTATTAGTTGTCTAGTGTCCATAGTACAATTGCTACGGTACTTTGGAACTAGATGGCGTTTGTGTGAAATGTCCCCATATATTTATATTTATTTTATTTACCTGGCTTTATGTACTTTTTAATTATACTATTATGAAAAAGGCCTAGAACGTTCTTTAAAAAAAGCTATGTCTATTAAAGTTATTATTATTATAAGAAACTCTTAAAATAACCAAGCAGAAATCTTTTTGTTCAAAGAAAAACTTTGACAGCTTATTTTTTTATTTTTCCAGTACAAATGCGTTAAATTGTTTCCCTTTACACCAATACACAACCTTTGATATAACCAAACATCATCTAACAATAAGGGATTTACTCGAAACACTCCTTTAAGTGAATCTGGAAGTTCACCGTACTTTAAGATTAAGGCCGCATCAAGGGCCCCTTCTGTTTGTGTTGCCAACTTTCATTGGGAACGAATTCAGTTTATTCCTATTTGAGTTTCTATTTGTTTCATATTATGTCTTTGTACGAATTGCTTCAAATCATTCGAGTAACATGTTTCATTATTTGACGACCTCCATGTCGTAACACACTTCGGCACGCTTGCGGAGGTCACGGGTTTGACTGGTCTCGTGTCTGGGTCATCATCATCATCTTGGCGTTGAATCCCGGTTGCCACCCAAACTCTCGCTTCAGCACCTAGGGCCCGCTTTCCAACTTTTTCTTCTCCATTTCTCACGATCTTCGGCTACTCTGGTGGTCAGTCCATTGGCACACATATCAACCCTCAAGACGTCAAACCAGCACTTTTTGAGTCTACCCCTCCTGCCGGGGCCCGGCGGTGGCGGTATGGCCAGACATTTATTCCCCACGCAAGTAGCCGGTTGTCGTAAATCGTAGCCATACCAGTGAAGGCGACACTTCTGAAATGTATTCGCAATGTCACGGACATGAAGGCTGCCGCGAATGCACTAGTACTGCTAATTAACGAAGGTAACTGTATAATATTTAGTGGACCACCAGTCTATTTGCTGTTCCTCACCAATAATAAAACACGTAATTAGAAATAGAAAATGGCTACGCAGCCAAAGCAGAGGTTCATAAGCAAAACATAACATAGAGATGCAAAACCTTGCAAATCCCTTGACGTGTAAAATAGGCGAGGATACGTAATCCTCTTTCCTTTTAGTGAGTATAGTACATTTGGCATGTGATACATGGAGCGAGCCAGTCTCGCAGGTACGAACGTATACCAACTCAAGATTTTTATGAATAATTTATGTGGCACAACGTTTTTATCGCGGGTGTCGTGTAACCAGGCTATTGAGGCTGAGAAAAAAAACCGATTTAAAAAAGGATTATTTTTTTAAACGTAAATTAATAACTTTATGTTACTTACGAGTATACTTTTTATTTCAGTCACTTAACGAGGAAGGGAGATAATAACCTAGAAAAGCTGATTGTAATTGGAAACAAGGAGAGTAAAGTAAGTAAGGATGGTCTCCAACCAAATGGTGCGTTTAAATAAAGGCCCCAACCACATCCAAACTTTGCTTAGTCACATCATCTGGGAGGAAGATTATTAAATCAAGATGTACCACAATACTAATATTCCCAATCAATGATGACCTGATAGTAAGGCATTGTCGCTTTTGAACGTTTGCTACACATAAGGACTTTACATACATTCTTCCAGCCTCGTAGAATGCCCTTTTTTAACAAATTTACTGCATTATAAGTTTACGAACGTACTTTATATATATATATATATATATATATATATATATATATATATATATATATATATATATAGAAAATTTGCATACTTATTAAAAAAAATCATTTCAAAGTAATCCTGAACTTTGATGCAGTTTATGAGTCCGTCAATTTATATATATATATATATATATATATATATATATATATATATATATATATATATATATATATATATATATATATATATATATATATATATATATATATATATATATAGTGTATGTGTATAATATATATATATATATATATATATATATATATATATATATATATATATATATATATTATACACATACACTCAGACTCGGGACGTATTTAAAATGCTCCCAGTATTTATAAAGGACTTTATTAAGAAACACATCTTTGTTATTGATTAACATATGACATTAGTTGAAATGGATGAATATAAACCAATGTTGGTAGGTCGGTTGCATGTATAATCAAACGACATCAGTTTGGTCATGATTGATTTTTATATTATTCTCTTCGTCCGGAGTAAGCATGACTCCTGCAGCCGGGGGCGGCCTGTCGTGAAAGACTACAATCGACACCAGCTAGATAATAGGGCTTCAAGCCCGACTGAATGGCAACCAGCCAGTCTCTTAATATGCCGTCATAATAACCTTGTGTTATGATATCTGACCCAGGTTCCAGTTCGATGTTCGCGGTGCCCCTGACGACACAAATATACTATTAAGTGGACCGTTCAGATGCCTGCTGTTCCACAGCAAAAAAAAAATCATACATAAATTAGAATCATTAATTCACTACAGGGCATTACCTATAAATATGTTTTAAACGGCTTATTTAGTCATTTTGTTTAGTTTTTACTTTGGCAGGGAAAATCTTTGTTGAAAAATATTTAAATACTTAGTCTTTAATAATAATTAAATATAGGTCACCCTAAATAGCCCCGTATGCTGTATACACAGTACGATGTTTACCCAGCCGCGGATTTCCCCCAAGGTGAGACAGATCTGCTTGTTAAATCATTCTAAGTAATATTTTTATAATCCCATTGATATTTTTATGCTAAATTTCAACCTTTTGCACCTTCTATACTTTCGTCCAAAATAATAATAAAAGAAACCTCCAGAATTTCATCCTTCTTTGAGGAGACATTATTTATACTGGAAAAAGATAATATTTCTCCCATATAAGATTTGTGAATAGCTATTCGATATTTACTGTTAAACTCCTCTAGAAAAAGTATATAATCATAAAAAATGTGGTTAGCATCAAATATTATATGACAGATTTATTAATTGTTTTTACTTTAGTTACCACTGTTTGACCGCCCTAAAATTATTAGTCTGAGAACTAAATAATTCACTTTTCAGCATTATGAAAAACGAGAAATTAAGCTCTCACGAGGTTATATAAAATTTTCTCAACGCAGTGTGATACGGTTCTTCAACAAAGGTGTTCGATGCCGGTCACGCACCGTGATTATACCGTACAGGAATGAGAAGGATAGCTCGAGAGCAGTGGACTGTATGAGATAGGATGGGATATGAGCGGTGGTTAGAGAGACGCAATACCTTGCAGTGGGCAAAGAAATTCGCACTGACCTTGATTCCACCCTTTCCCGGTTCGTTTCAGGTTGCGGAGGAACTGTTTCATGGCACCAGCTAAAGTCACCACACTGAACACACAGAATTAATGGCACGGCCAAGTTCGTTTAGTAGCTTGCGCGTTACTCTCGTATGTTTCCGTCCCACCCATTTTACATTACCGAGAGTGAGGGTAGCTAACAAAAATCAGGAGGCGGAATTTCAGATACTCCAATGCAAGGATCCAACAAAAGCCGTTATAAAGTTCCTTAGAGGTAACGCGTTGGCAATACTTCTGGTGTTGTTCATGTCCATTTGATTGGCGACGAATCCTAGCTGCTGAATTCCAGCTATATAAAAAAAACTCTTAGTCTTCTTAGGGGCGAAATGATTAATATTTATACATTGAAAAAAGAGAGAAAATTAAGTTTTCACGGTGTTTATTCATCATAAATTTTTATCATTGTTAATTTCGAACTTTCAGCACCCGTATGCACTACGAAAAAGGTAAGACGTTTGAGAAATATGATTGTAAACAAAATATTTTATACCTTCTGAAGATACGGAGTTGCTCCAGTGAGATACTTATGTTATTAGCAAATGTTAATAATAATAATAATAACAACCCAAAACCTCCCAGTTGGGCTTAGGAATCCCACTAAACTAAACATACGGTACACCCACCAAGACGAATTGGTGGGTTAGATGACAATATTTTCCCTCGGCATAAAGCAATTATGATATAAAATGCACATGCACAGAAAACTGCACAAGCGATGCTTGTCATCGTGGGATTCAAACCCGGGACCTCTGTAGATTATTATAGCTACTAGGTACATGGTGGTACATGGTTGTTGTTCTTCTTCTTCCTGCCCTTATCCCAAACTATGTGGGGTCTGCACAACGTGTTTTATCTTTCCACTTTTTATTATCTTTAACACAATCCATCCATCTTTTCCTTGGTAATGATCGTACTTCGTCTTGAATATTATCTTTGTTAGGTATAAAAATAAAATTTCCTACGCGAAACACCCAGTAACCCAGTAATATTATCTTAATACTTAATATCGCTTTCTCATACACTATATCAAGTGGTGTCGTGTCAAGACAAGTGCCCTGTACATGTCGTGACGCCCTCCAGGGGCTATAGCGATCCATGTACGAATTTTGAGGCTTTTATTTATGTATGGTAACTTCTAGATAAATACAAAAGAGAAATTTATATTAGTCTTTTTATAAAGTTATTGATAATAGGGTATTATATGAATATAAACTGACGGACTCATAAACTGCATCAAAGTTCAGGATAACTTTGAAATGATTTTTTTTTAATAAGTATCCAAACTTTTTAGATTAAATTATATAAATATGGAGAGACTGGCCCTTAATCTCAAAAAAAGGAAAATTTAAAAATAGAAATGCAGTAAAACAAATGAATATAGCCGGGAAAAGAAAATTTACTCGTAGTATCAGATTTGCGTGTTATTTATAGCAAAGTTTTAAATTGATTCTCATTGATTTTTTATTCTTTTGTCAATTGAATTATTGTTACCAGCAGAATTGTTGGGTTAGTTTTTTAACTTATCGAGAGTTTTTGAACCATAATATGGATACTTCGTCCGAACAAGCGGCTCAAATTGTAACATTGGTGCGGGGAGGGCTTGGATCAACGAACGATTGGTAGAAATTTAAATTTAAACCAGTGTACGGTTTCTAGAATATACAGAAGGTTTGTGGAGACAGGTTCTTACAGAAGGAGACGTGGTACAGGCAGGACTCGAGCAACCACCGGTCGTGATGACCGATTTATTGTTACAACTTCCCTGCGAAATCGTTTCCTCACGTCAGTTAACATCAAAACAGAGCTTAATGAAGTGCGTGGAGTAAACGTGAGTGCACGAACAATAAGAAGAAGGAAGCGGATATCACCCCTTTTAGACCAGCAAATGGTCCAAAGTTGTCTGTAGCTCACAGACAAGCTCGCTTAAGATTTGCGCGTGATCACCTGAATTGGACAGAAGAGCAATGGGCCTCCGTATTGTTCACGGACGAGTGTAGGACATATTTATATGGTGCAGGTGGTCGCAGAAGAGTCCATCGTCAACGTGGGGATCGATATGCTCAAAGTTGTATTGAGGAGCGTGTTCCTTTTGGAGGCGGTTCGTGTATGGCCTGGGGTGGCATATCGATGAACGGACGAACAGAACTTGTGTTCATAGACATGGTCCGTCAAAACGGTAATAGAGGGGGTTTAACTGCACATCACTACATAATAGAGATGTCAGAAGATCACGTGGTGCCTTACATGGGATTCATAGGCGAAAATTTTACTTTAATGCAGGATAATGCCCGACCGCACGCTGCTGCACAAGTGGGACAATATTGCGAAGAGGTTGGGATACGTACAATGAATTGGCCAGCACGCAGCCCGGATGTTAATCCCATTGAGCATGTTTGGGACAATTTAAAAAGATCTGTATATGCGGGAAACCCTTTGCCCACGACAGTGGCAGCACTAAGAACAGCACTTTCAGAAGAATGGGACAATATTCCGCAAGATCTTTTAATAACCCTAATAAAATCTATGCGGAACCGATTAGAATCCGTAATAAGGGTACGTGGAGGTAATACACCTTATTAAAACATAAATAAACACTTGCATAAAGTTTGTGTCTATTGTTAAAACTAATTTTTTAATTAAACCAATTTTCCTTAAATTTCTGTTTTTCTTCAAAAAAGTCTTAAGGTCCTTTCCAGCACACAAACTTAAACTTAAGGATATGACTCTACTCTGTTTTAAAGTTCACGAACCAATCTAGAGGTTTCAATTTAAAAATGTATAGAAAGTTGGCATACTTGGTTAAAATATTTATTTCAAAGTCGTCTATTACTTTGATGCCGTTTATGAGTCCGTCAGTGTATACCTAGTCAGGTCATAAGTATTGTCACACAGTAAAAACTTTTCTTTTAGAATGCTGGCCACAAAAAAGTTTATTGAATTCGAATTTCGAATTGTTCATGAAAATAAAAATGTATAACTTTTAGAATTTTACTCATTTTTAAATATGGAGTGGACGCTTAAAGAAGACCGTGTTGCAGTTATTGCGTTGCATCGTTGCGGTTACGCGCCAATTCAAATTTTTAACATACTGAAAAATTTGAATATTACCAAAAGATTCGTTTATCGTACCATCAAACGATACAATGAAGACTCTAGTGTAGATGACAGGTCAAGAAGTGGTCGCCCTCGGTCTGTTAGGACTCCAGCAGTGATAAAAGCTGTGAAGGCACGAATTCAAAGAAATCCCAAACGTAAGCAGAAACTGTTGGCCCTTCAGATGGGGTTAAGCAGAACCACGGTGAAAAGGGTGTTAAATGAAGACTTAGGGCTTCGGGCATATCGAAGAAAAACAGGACATCGTTTGAATGCTCGTCTAATGGACCTGAGACTGAAGAGATGCCGCGCTTTGTTGAAGCGGTACGCGGGAAAAAAATATCGGGAAATTCTTTTTTCGGATGAAAAAATGTTTACCGTAGAAGAGAGCTACAACAAACAAAATGATAAGGTGTACGCATACAGTAGTGAAGAAGCGAGCAACCGTATTCCGCGTGTCCAACGAGGTCATTTTCCATCCTCGCTCATGGTATGGTTGGGAGTTTCTTATTGGGGCTTAACAGAGGTACATTTTTGTGAGAAAGGTGTAAAAACGAATGCTGTTGTGTATCAAAATACAGTCCTGACGAACCTTGTGGAACCTGTTTCTCATACCATGTTCAATAACAGGCACTGGGTATTCCAACAAGATTCGGCGCCAGCTCATAGAGCGAAGAGCACACAAGACTGGCTGGCGGCGCGTGAAATCGACTTCATCCGGCACGAAGACTTGCCCTCCTCCAGTCCAGATTTGAATCCGTTAGATTACAAGATATGGCAACACTTGGAGGAAAAGGCGTGCTCAAAGCCTCATCCCAATTTGGAGTCACTCAAGACATCCTTGATTAAGGCAGCCGCCGATATTGACATGGACCTCGTTCGTGCTGCGATAGACAACTGGCCGCGCAGATTGAAGGCTTATATTCAAAATCACGGAGGTCATTTTGAATAAACTTTAATGTCATAAGAATCTATGTTTTGTTAAGTTCATTTTGGTATATGAATGGTTACATAATTAATAAACTTGTTACAATTATTTTACATTAAACATGTGACAGAATTTATGACCTGACTAGGTATAAGTAATTCATGAAAATTTATTAATTATTTTTAAAAAGTTATCCATTTTTATCATTTCAAGGTTATAATATTGTTAAAATGTTCCTGAAAAACTGGAGGGATTGTCCTAGGTTCCAGTTCCCCTACGCGGACGGTGTTAGCCGGTGCCTCGGGTGTCGCAAATATCCATAGGTGGGCCTATAAAGTGGACCGTTAACCTGTCTGCTATATATTTTTACAAAAATAAATGAATCAGTTATCTAATACCTATTCAAACACTGGTGCTTATTTTATATATAAAAAGCACGTTGTGAATTGTTACTGTATCTTTAAATTATATGTCTTTACAATAGGCCATCGCATTATCTTCAAAAAATCATCCCTACATTTTCCATTTCTCAGCTCCATTCTTTGCTATCGCAATTTAATTGCTCACTCAAAAGTAAATTCAAATATTATAAAATGAAAGCCAGGACGTTTCTTCAAGTTATTGATCCTGCCATTTAAGCAAGATTTAACCTGTGTTAAAGAGCATATTAAATTTCTTCTCTTTACCGGAGGGAGCAAATTAATTACACTCACGTGATCTTGTATGTGAGTGATTAAAATTGTTTCGAGATAATCATGTCACTTCGTCTTATGTAATCGTGCTATCACATCGTATAACGCTTGATTTAAATGTTGTTGATATAATAAGGATATTTTTTTTAATTGAAGCATCATACAGGCTGACGGCCCGTTTAATAGTAAGTAGTTATCGTCAGCGAATTTTTGCGATGCCGGAGATACCACTAACACGTTGCCGTCCGCGTACAGGAACTGGAACCTGGGCCAATTATAGCGGAATAGAATATTTTGGCGGCAAATTTAGAGACCTGGGTAGTGGCCACCCAGTCAGACTTGGGGCATATCAATTGTATTATAAATATCAGACTAGTGGATGCAGGCAGCCGCGTAGTTCCGCGTGCTTCCTCTCAATTCTGGATTGACGCAGAAGACCGTAATAGAAGCCAGCTCCGACACAAGGGGTGGGCCACGCGATCGGCAGGCCGAGTTTTTTTAGTGCGTAGTCGTATGTCGACCATTTTTCCTGGAGTCTCATATCCCCTGATCCGGGGGAGTTCGTCAAATGCAGTGAAAGTTATTCCTCGTTTCAAAGTAAGGAGTATATATAGCACTTGTATTATTAAGTAACTGATATAGTACATACATACTTATTTTTGTAAATAAAACCTTTTTATACATAAACACCCAGATTTGATACCAGCTATAAAGAACTTGTTCGCATCTGCTCATATCTAGTACAAACTTTAATAAACTTTGGGATGATTAATCACTGTAATATAACTGCTCAAAATTAACGCTTGTTCCCGTTCAACAAATGTTTATATTAACACAGAAAATTAGTTGTAGCAAGAAATTATATTGCGTTGATGTCACGATATTCTACTTTATTTATAAAGAATAATGAATTAGAAAATAGGCTCACTTAAAATTTATAACATTATATAATTTTCTGTTACTAGATTTTTTTTGAGTTAAAAATGAGTGTGGAACTTCCGTGTAAGGCACCCGTGGTCACCCACAGTTGACAAGGGAACGCACATCACTGGTATACCCACTGGAACCACCCTAGTGTTTCTTTATTGCCCAAACTGCCCGGACGAGACATTTGCATTAACTAATTGTAAGATTAAACTCTAAGTACCCGGATGACCGAGCTTCGCTCGGTATTTTAATTTTTTTTATAAATTGTGTTTTTTGGAAATTAACAATTGATTTTCTTAGTGTAACCTCAAAGCAAACACTCATTGACTTCGTGTTACTTAACAATGCCATCTGCTGGAATAGCTTTAGTGTTGTTGTGTCGTTAAAGCAATTTAAAAAAATAGTATTATTATTCGCCGATAGATGTCAGGAAGAGTCATTTTTCAGTTTAAATTGGGACTACTCAAACGTCACCTTTTTGTTTAAGTTGATAAAAATAAAATGATTCCTAGCTAGATCGATTTATCGCCCCCGAAACCCCCCGTATACTAAATTTCATGAAAATTGTTGGAGTCGATTCCGAGATTCCAATTATATATATATATATATATATATATATATATATATATATATATATATATATATATATATATATATATATATATATATATATATATATATATATATATATATATATATATATATATATATATATATATATATATCAGCGTTAAGGCCTTGTTATCCGTGCAGGGGCGGAGAAAGAATACTAACCTCTGGCCGGGGTCGGCGTGTCGTAAAAGACGACAAAACAACCCACCCTAGCTACGTGGTAGGGCCCCAAGCCCGTCTGGATGGCGACCACCTTTGGTCTTAAGTATGCCGCCATAATAATCTTGTGTTGTGTTCCGGCATTAGTCACCCAAGTTCCTGTACCTTTATGCGACAGCAGCGTGTTCGCGATGCCACTGGCGTTGCAAACACCTATAAGCGACGATAACTGCTAAATTCTAAGCGGGCCATCAGCCTGTCTGCTGTCCTACAGCAATAATAAAAAAACGAATTTTATTTATTCATGATTATCATAACTAAATATTTTTACGTTACGTGCCACTGAAATGTATATTATTTGTATGGTTGGTTGTATTATAATATGCCCCAAGAGGTATTATAGTGAGGTTGAGAATAGCATTTCAGTAGTATTTAAAATTTAGAATAATTGCTGTCCAAAAACATATTCGGTATATATCGAAACATTAAAATCGTACAACACGCAGCCGGCAACAAATTTGTAGATCCACTGAAACAAAGACGTCATTAAAATGATACAATTTCCCTCGAAGGATTAAATCTGAAACTGCAATTACTAGATGAAGAGACGTCGCTCTGAATGCTGTCATTATATTCCCAAAGCACAGAAATGCGGTCAGTTAGTAGAATCAAATCTAGGTTTAATGAATTGAACGTAAATTCATATCTGACAAGTGCGGTTAGTGGATAAAGTTTATGAAAACGTTCTCCTGTTTTTCGTGAGTAATATAATAATTAGTGAGTAATAAAATAATAAAATAAAATAAATAGCATGTATGCCTCTTTTAAATTATTTGGAGATGATAGATTTATTCACAGCTATAATAAACAAAATTCAGAACGCTAAATGCATCATAAAATGTAGTTTATATTTCAACAATGCTGTATATTTCCCAAAGGACAAAAACATTTCCCTTATATAAAGCAAAATATTTAAAAATGAAAAATAATTAATAAATGAATAATAATTTTGTTCTACAATTTGTATTGTGCACGGATCCCGTAAAAGGCGGCGACCCGGCCAAAGTGCCACCATGCACACCCACACCGACACCCGGATGTTGTTTACTCAAGAAGAAATCAATAAAAGTGTCGCTTGAGGATATATTAGATGATTAACAACGAAATTTCGTATCCATCTTTCAATGTGAAACGAGAAAAATAAATAAAAAGATGACAGATTTTTCCCCAAAAGGGGGTTAACGTCAGGCAGGCGGCCAGTTGTAAAAACTAAGCCACAACTATTACAACATATAGCATGTTGTGCCGACCTCATATAATGTGGGATAAGGCAGGAGAAAGAAGAAGAAAAATAAGTACACCTATCGAACAGCTTTATTACGCGTATAGTAAAAATATAATTATATCTGTAACCAATTATAATTTTGATCATCTAAGTAATGTTTTCTACATATATTATTTCCTAAATCTTTTCTTAAATATATATATATATATAAATGAAACTGTGCCTCCATATCATATTCACGTGTCCAGTTTTCGAACGTAGATACACATACAAAAGGCGTACGCGGACTTTATAGCATTCGGTATAAAAATTGTTAAGATTTTTAATATTAAAAATAAGCAAAAAACAATGTTAGAAAATATATATATATATATATATATATATATATATATATATATATATATATATATATATATATATATATATATATATATATATATATATATATATATATATATATATCCTGCATTTCTCCTGTCGCCTAGTAGCTTGATCACAGCACAACTGGGCAGCCAATCTTGTGACCCAAGCTTGCATCGGCCCGCCTCCTGTGTTAAAACGTAGCAGATACCTTCTTCTGCGGCTTGCGCCAGGGAGTCAGAATTTGTACTCCCTCTGCGCTAATCCAGGAATGAGGATTGGCGCGGGACAAACACGTAAACAGTACGCTTGCAGCAAGGGTGAGCCTTGTGGCGTAGGTGCGGGCGGCAGATACTTCAGTTTTTTCTCTTATTCATAATATTTATGTTAAATAGTGTAATTAATATTTTATGTCACATAATGCAGTGAATACTTTTGAAAACCTACACACCTTATTTTCATATGTCTTTAGAAGATTTTTCAAAATATATAATAGCTAACATCATTGTCTTTAGAAAACAAATGAAATCAAAATCATTTATGTCATTATAAAATCTTATAGATCAATTATTGATCTATAAGATCAATAATTCATCCTGACTCCTTCATGAGATTGAAGGAAAGACAAGTAGCTACCACCGTTTCTAATACAAAATAATGGCTATAGAATTATCAGCTAAACAAACTATCCAGCGATATGAGACATAACAGTCAATACATTATTAATTTTAAAATCCATCTTTAATAAATTTATTTACACTGTTCTGTTATAAACACAATCAATCATCTGTTTAATCAAATAAACTGTTTATTTCATTCAAATTCACTGATTTATCGTTCATAAATACTAGCTTGATTATGAATTGAATCTATCAATCAATGAATTGTGTATAATAGTTGCTTGTTAAGTTGTTATTACCGCGTGCTCAATCCTTGGTTTACAAAGGTGAGCACTTATAAAACCTTGACACCCTAGGACAAGACATGGAAGTGGCCCGCCCTCATACAAGGGACAGGCCAGGGCTGGTCTGGAACATGAAATCTACGAGCTAGTTTATCTATCCATCCAGTTACTAGGCGGTAAGAGGGCAGCGGGGTTTTTAGTGGGTAGTGGACCCCCCTGGATCGGAGCCACTTGTCAACTGAGTTTTTTGTGTTTGTTGAGGAATAAAGTTATTACTTTTGTTTTAGTTATAATGCTTTTTTATGTTACTATTATTTAATTGCAATAATTAAATAATCTCCCGAAGCACAACTTAAATTTTACCTGCCTAATATGGATTTTATGCCATAATTGCTATGTACTATCTATGAAAAGTGGTGAAACCTGCATACCATGATCATCGGTATGTGTAATCCGATAATGTGCCTTGGATAAACGTGGCGGGTATACTATCTGTTCACTCCAGGAGAGGCCCTTCCCATTATTTGTAATTCGTGACCACCTAGTAGGTTCGAAGGTTCGAATGTATAACGGTTAAGAATTAAAGAAAAACAGTATTTCTTTACATTTACTAATTTTTAGTATTTTTTTTAGATGTACCTACAAAAAATATTTAAAAAATCCATCCAACCTTTACGTCAACACCAGATTACGACAGAAGCTCGTTTGATGTTTACAGAGTCGTTTTTACAAGCTTCGGTGAAAGGATTAACCGGATACAACCAGACAAAGTAGATGTTTCAAAAATAGAACGTCAAAATGTGTAGGAATACATACCGATGCAGGTGTTGATTGTTTAGGTATATATCAAGATTTCTAGATTTTATACCTCTGTAATTTGATATTTCTGTTTAGCTGCTATATGATTTAATTTGGGAATCAGAATGAGTTCGGATGGCAACCACACTAGGTTTATAAGTATGCCGCCATAATAACCTTGTATTGTGTTTCGGCAATAGTGACCCAGGTTCCTATACTCCTAAGCAGATAGCAGCGTGTTCGCGATGCCTCTAACGTTGCAAACATCCATAGGCGACGGTAACTGTTTATTGGTAAGTGGGCCGTCAGCTTGTCTGTTGTTCCTCAGCAATATATCACTTCTATCACACACACACACACATACACACATACAAAAAACTCAGTAATATTCTTCTTTCTAAAATGGATCTTAGAAAATATTCAATAAAAAATCGGTAGTTGTTCAGTTTTTTTAAACATATAATCAAACGAGTTGTCAATAATTTAATCAATGTAATTTTTTTATATTCTGGTAATTTTTATACATTATAATATTTTTGTACTTGTTTTTAATTATACAGTAGTAAAAGCTTTAATGCTATACGGGTGAATAAATTATATTGTTACTCGATTGCGAAGGATTCGTCGCTCAAGTGGTCTAAGAGCGACTATTGCGCACTCTGTAAGGAAAAACAATATTTTATTTTCTCGGTTGCTACTGATATTTGTTTAAGCCGCCAATTATATTTAACAAATTTTATACGTCTCTTGGAACTGATAGATATAGAAGTTGCTTGCTTTTATAATGTGTATTATAGTAAAATAATAAATATAATGTACCAACTCATACAGCCCCATCTAGTCCTGTAGTAAATAGTTGTTTTTATAGTTAGAGTTCAGCAGCCAGGCAGACGACCCACCCTGGTAGGTGGTCACCTTCGCCTATAGTCGTTTGCATCACCAGAGGCATTACCAACACACTGCCGGCCTCGAAGAAATTTTATATCGCCTTTTTTAAAGAACCCCATATCGTACCGCGCTGAGTAAGCCTCAGCCGGAAGCGCATTCCAGATCCTGAGAGTACGCAATATGAACGTTCTAGAGAACCGTTTCGTACAAGAAAGAAGAGGCTCCAAGAAATGGGGATGAACACCCAGCCGATGGCGGGTAGTGCGGTGGTAGAAAGACAACGAAGGCACCATTCTGAATAGTTCTTCAGAACACTCCCCGTTGTACAGACGGTAGAATACGCAAAGAGACGCAAAGTTTCTCCGAAGTCCAAGTGTGTCTAGACGGTCTGTGATTATGGGAACGCCAACAACAGAGGGACGCCGTCTACAATAGTACAACACTTGTGGTACGGGTACTAGACAATAGATATACGTTTTTTTTATTTTACTGCAGGGGCGGAACTAGAACACTGACCCCTACGGCTGGAAGCGGTCTGTCGTAAAAGGCAACAGAAGCCAAGCTAGAGGTGCCCCATATGTTCCTAGTTGGCCACCACTCCTGGGTTTTAGAATGTCACCCTAATAACCTTGTGTTGTGTTTCAGCATTAGTAACCGAGGTTCCATTTTCCCTACACGGACAGCAGCGTGTTTGCAACTGTGACAGAACACAAGGCCGTCAGTCTCTCTACTATTCCTCAGCAATAAAAAATAAACAAAAACACAGTCTCGGAATAAGATCAAACCAGTGACTTCCGCACACATACTGACATGCGGAAGCTATTACGTCATGGAGGTCGTAAAATGCAGGCGCGAATAAAACTGTTATAGTTAAAAATATATTTTATGGATTATAAATCTATGTTTATTTTATCCTGAGAACTCAACTTAAGTCACTGAATTATAATTTCTGCAAATTGAAACTCCCAGTATATTATAAATAAATAAATACATTTTGTGACAAATCACACAGCGCTATCTAGACCAAAACTAAGTAGCATACATAGCACTTGTGTTATGGGTACTAGACATTTTATATACTTTTCTATACAAATAAATAAAATTGGAGGGTCTGTTTGTAATATTAAAATAACCGCTTTTTACTAAGTGCATTCGGACGTATACACGATACATATACCAAAACAACATTTTTTTTCCAATTTTTGTCTGTCTGTCTGTCTGTTTGTTCTGGCTAATCTCTGAAATGGCTGGACCGATTTTGATGGGACTTTCACTGGTAGATAGCTGATGTAAGAAGGAGTAACTTAGGCTACTTTAATTTTAGAAAAAAAAATAGTTTTGGCTAAAAATTACCAGTTTCAGAAATTATTAATTCAATTTAACTTGACCTCCGATTTATATCATCAACCATATGAAATAGGGTTCAGCTTAGGCTGGAATTAGTAGGTTGTTATTCAATTTAAGTGGACCTCAGATTTATATCATCAATCATATGAAATAGGGTTTAGCTTAGGCTGGTTTTGTAGGTTCGAACGCACGTATTCCGGAGGCGCATGGCGTAACAGTTGCATTCGATAACACTGACTGTTTGCATATTTCATTTATTTATATTTTAGGGTTTATAGGGTTTGTAATCCGAAATGAACCAAAAGATATATCCAAAAAATGCTGCCCAAAGTCACTATTCCACGCGGACGGAGTCGCGGGCACAGATAGTTTGTAAATAAATACCGAATAATAAAATAATAAAAATCGAACCCCACCGCAAGCGTACCGAAGTACGTTATTCGTTACGTCACAGAAGTCGTCATTAACATTAATGTAATATTCTCTGTACAGGGGCGGTGGAAGAAAGAATACTGAACCCTGTGGCCACGGTGAGTCGTAACAGGAGACAAAACAACCCTAGCTAGAGAATAGCGCCCCAATCCCGTCGGGAAGTAAACCCCTGGTTTCTAAATATGGTATGCCATAATAACCTTCTGTTGTGTTCCGGAACAAATGCCCGGGTTCCATAATTCCTACCTGGATGGCAGCGTGTTACCGGTGCGTCAGGTCAGTAATAAAAGAAACATAATAAGATCAAAACATAACTAAACCTTCAATAACAAAGGCACAAACGGTTTCAAAATGGTCCTAACATATATTGGAATAAGACATTTACGACGCATCACTCGTCGGCGTCGGTGTAACGAATGGCTTCAATAAACGCATTTATGGGTGGACAGACGTGTTTTATGTACTAACAAACGCTTACATGTCCTATTTGTAAAATGTTTGGCATTTAATTGTTCGAATTGAACATGAAATGTAAATAATATTGGATTCTACGAATCCTAGTACTAATATTTTTTTTTTTTTTTATCGCGTAGAACAGCAGACAGGCTAACGGCCCGCTTAGAATTTAGCAGTTACCATCGCCTATGGATGTTTGCAATACCAGTGGCATCGCGAACACGCTGCTGTCCCATAAGGGTACAGGAACTTGGGTCACTAATGCCGGAACACAACACAAGGTTATTATGGCGGCATACTTAAGACCAAAGGTGGTCGCCATCCAGACGGGCTTGAGGCCCTACCACGTAGCTAGGGTGGGTTGTTTAGTCGCCTTTTACGACAGGCCGACCCCGGCCGCAGAGGTTAGTATTCTTTCTCCGCCCCTGCACGGATAAAAGATAATATAATTAATTGCAGTGCTGAAAGGAAAGTGCGCGTGAATTGAGTTGTATAAATTTGTGTATACATAAAGATCTTCCTATTTGAATTAGTAAAAACATTGTATGTTAGTTCTAAATAGATGGCGCTGGTGTGGCACCGACGTTCAATCGCGGGACAACTTGCCAATCACCAGAAAATATATAGATAATATAAGATAGAAAGAAAAAAACATATGAATATTTAAAACATCGATAAACATATAAATATTATTTACTATTTTCCCATAATGCAAACATTGCATCAGTGTTCATACGGGACACTTTTTTTATCTGGTAGTATATTATGCTCAAGATTATTTTCTGTTACTTGTTTCAATGTATTACTTTACTTGCTATTTTTATACTGTATTTTACAAAATTTTGGCGATGTTTATTTGTCATCAACCCTTGTATGTTTTCGATTTTGATTTCCAAACCAGTTTCATTTTAAAGTTTTTCTCTTTCCTGACCAAAAGCTGGACACGTCAAAAGAATATGTGGCACATTTTTCACAGTACCTTCCTCGCAAAAACAAGAGGGGTCCTCTTTACATTTGAACCTGTACAGATAATCGAAAAATCCTCCGTGAGTATTTGGTTCAAGATCCCCGTAGGTCCCTGCAGGATTCTTGTTATTTTGTAGGCGCGATTAGCATCTGAGAAGGGTATCTTGGTAGTGGAGCCAGTTTGTTCCTCTTTGTAACTCTGATTCCATTCGTCAAGCGATTTCATACGAAGTTTTCGCTTGATAAACGAATCTGGGCACATTTTATAGTTAGGCTTCGAGTCCGGGTGTAACGCCGCCTCTTTTGCTAAATCATCTGCGCCCTCGTTCTCTTCGACATCAGCGTGGGCTTTGACCCAGAAGAGTTTTTATTTTAGTGGTTGCGAGCTTAGTGGGCGTCATCAGGGTAAAACCGAGCACAAAATACAATTATCGTCGGCACTATTTATAATTTTTACACACACACACACACTACAATTCACATTAATTTTGTGGCAAAAATAAGACCGCACAGCGAGTTTAGGGTTCCGATGTTAATCAAACTCAACGACCCAACTCGATCAGCTATCACTTGAATATTTACACCAAAAACCACCGACTCGCTAAACTCAAAATTGCGCCTTCACCCCACTCGAGACACATTCATAATATTCGGGGTTACGTATACAAAGAGACAATGAACTGTATCAAATCAACATCCTTCGAAATATATATCTTCTTCTTCCTTCTTTAAATTTCTACAATCTTTTACACGTCCTAGCGATCGTAAAAACAGTTTTGAAGTTCCAATCAACAGTCTTTTCGCGTAAATCAGTTTCTGAATTTCACTCCAGTTCATAAACTCTGCCGTGTCTTCAATTTTTTCAAACCAAATTGAAACTGGGTAATCATCATCTCCGCTGAAAGATGTCATCATTTTCTCCACGTCTCTAAACGAGATATAAGAGGATTCATCAGCATGGCGCCATTCCCGTTCACGGTCTTCTACATCCTTATCTTTCTTTGGTGGCATCTTGATACTTCAATCAGAAAAAATTATCTTTAAATCGTTGAAAAAAGTGGTCTTCATAAGTTGTAAAATCTTCTTAGAATCGTATCATCATCTTTATGACATCTTTAGTAATAATCTTTAATCGTTTATTCCGGTAATCGTGAAAATAAGTTTCATCTTCATTCAATCTTATAAAAAAACATTATTCTCACGACATCACTAATAGCGTCCCATAGCATTCGAAGCAGCTTGTTGTCAGTAAAACAGCACGGCGCAATAACGCCCCGAAGCATTCCGCGTCAGTAAAACAGCACATATTAACACGATGACGCGTGGGTATTTTGATTGAATTTCTTCGTAAATATTGCTAATTCTTCATCACTACTTCTCTGAATCCCAGACGAGCCCCCAAATTAGTTGCGGGAATCCGTTAAAGATCCGTCGATTTAGCAACAATCCTTTTATTTTTGTTACACACAGTACATCTTAATTCGTAGTCTGACATGACACTCCTTTGATATCTCTCTCAGTGCTTTCATCATCAAAAACTAGTTATAAAAATAAAGCTTTCTCCCACACGCATATATTTATTTATTATTACATTTATAAATAAATTTCATGATAAATGAAAACTTAAGAAATTTAAAACAAATATTTAAAATAAATTCCCGTATATATAGAAATAACTTTCAAGTATTCTCCGGCTGGGAGCAAGCCAAGTCCCTAAACAACTTAATATTAATACTGCATTACCTTATCTCAAGGCTTCGACTACTTGGAAAATACGCTTAGACATTAAAAGCTTAAAGCTATCTAGATGAACGTAGTCGGTACGGCTCTACGTAGTGCCTACGATCTACGAAGAATACGTGATTTGTAAAGTACGTTTTCTGCCGGTTGACCCGTGTCTTCGGCAGAAATAAAATCTACTTTTCTAAAAAGTCTTTATAACTGATAAAGGACTTTTATACTAATTTACAGGTAGAAAACGAAGATATTTTGATTTAAGTTTCCGTGTTAAAGGGTATAAACACACAATCACTTTTCTACATGCAGGGATAGAGTTAGAATGCTGATCCATACAGCCGGGCGCGCCCGTCGTAACAGCGCAAAAACAACTATGTGTTAGGGCTCCGAGTTGGACTATATGGCAACTACTACTGGTTTTAAAACATGCCGCTAGTATGACTTTTTATTCCGGCATTAGTAAACCAGGTTCCAGTTCTTGTTCGAGGCCTAAAATAAAAAAAGGCAAAACATACGAAGATAATTAATTGATTGATTAAATATGGGTTTTATTTTATAAAACTTTTTAAGGTTTCAGTGGACAATGAACTCTTTTACCTCGTTTTTATTAGAAATCTTTATTTGCTACCTTGTCTTCAGTAAAGTTGGCTGATTTGCAATCCGCTCACGGATCACCTTTATTGTCCGACACCGCACAAATGTCGTCGACTACAGAGAATGTTTCTTTCAAATATTTGTGTTTGTTTGTCTAAGAATAGATATATGTACTAGGTTTGTATATTTATATTGCATATTATTTATTTTCTATTAAAACGATTTGTGTATTGATGTTGAAGTGATCGAAATTAAATTCTATTAGACCTAGTAAATAAGGTATATTTTAAACTACGTAAAAATTGTGTTATATATAGTGCTTGAATAATTTAAAAAAAGGCATGTCATGTAACTTCTATTATAAGTATTGTATGTGGGATAACTTGGCTCGTCGTTTTGACTTATTATTTTACATATTAAAATAACAAATCTTTTAGTAACACACTCTTTTTATGCCCATTTCGCCATGTTCCTATGTTGTACTTCTGTCACTCAACCATACGCTGTCATTCGTCCTCTGTCTTGCCGTAGTATGTAATTTTCACAATCCCAGATGTATAATATTAATTATTAATAGTCCCATACTCCCAAATACTTTTGCATTTGTTTATTACTGTAAAATTAAATCAAATATAATTGAAAATATGTACTCTAAAATAAATTCCTTTTTTATTTTGATGTTCTAGGTTCATCTTTTAAGACTATACCTATTGTAAAAATACAGTTTATGCGTCTGTGCATATATGCAGACTTATACGAGTACTCATGAAAAGTGGTAACAAGATAGAATATAATCGGCACATTTTTCTTTGTCTTATCGAGGTCATTTAGCCTATTACCAAAAGTAAAATTTTAGGTGGATCCAAAAAAATCCCACAATCTTAATTTTTATTCATATATATTTTTCTTGAAGATGCGATCAATCCCAGAGTTAATGATGTCATCAAGTTAGAAGTGTAACCAAATAACGGCCATTTTAATCGACACTAATTTTATTTGAGCGTAACGATTACCTAAGAGTCCATCCATCCATCTACTGAATCTGGGACTCTGCCAAATATCTATGGTACACAGTTAACAACTATGCAGTAGTTGTAAAAGTTTTCAATTTTTGTAAATCTTGTTACTTTTTAGAAAATTTTCACACTAATTGCTACTACCTATAACTGCCTGGACTTTCATTCTCATTTCCTGGAGCTTCTTCTTTTCTGTACAAAACGGTTGTCAAGAACGGCGATGTATTTACATGTAAAAAAAGTATATGAGTAGTATATCAGTTGTCTAGTACAAGAAGAAAGAACAAGGGGGGTGTACAGGTTTGTAACGATTATAGAGCAATAAAGCTCATGTCGCATAGCATGAAGTTTGGGAGAAAGTAATAGCTAGGCGACTACGAGAGGAGAACGAAATAAGGGAGAACCAATTTGGTTTCCTGCTCGGGCGAGGGACTATGTATGCCATATTCGCACTTCGCCAACTGTACGAGAAATACCAAAGCGCACATTAGAACCTACACTTGGTATTCGTTGAACTCGAAAAAGCATATGATCGGGTTCCTAGAAAGGTTTTGTGGTGGGCTAAGAAAGCAAAAGGAGTGCCTGTGAAGTACTTCCATCTTATTCGTGTGATGTTCGATAAGGCAAGCATACACGTCCGGTTCCTAGCTAGCGTGGGTTTATACTCAGGATCGGCTCTTAGTCCTTATCTGTTCCTCCTGGTGGTAGACGCAGTAACATCAAGAATACAGGAAAAGACACCTTGGTGTATGCTCTTTGCCGATGACATTGTGCTGGTCGGAGAAAATGCTCACGAGGTTCACAGAAGATTGGCTAAATGAATGATGGCTATGATTGGCTATGAATTTTATTATTGTAAATGTTGTGTAAATTGTATCTTATGTATGCTGTTGGTGTACCGTATTAAATAAAATAAAATAAATAAAAATAAAATGGCAGGAGAGATAGGAGGGTGTTGGATTGAAGATAAGGAAAACCAAAACTGAACATCTATTTGTGACTGGTGGAATTTTCGCCGTCACCCCGATTATCTTAGGAGGCGTATCTTTTTTTTTTTGGTCTCGGGGAAAAACCTCTCTTGACGGGTTCCCCCGGTCCGGGGGGGATATGTGGGACTCCGGGAAAGATGTTCGACCATCCGACTACCCACTAAAAAACCCCGCTGTTCTCCTATCGCCTACGCCCGGGCCCACGGATATATGGCCTGCAGATTTCGTGGCCTGGGCCGGCGCCGGCCCACCCTTTGTCTTAAGGCGGGTCCCTTCTAAATTGCTGACGCCAGGGGGTCAGGATTTCATCCCCCGGCGCTCTTCTGAATCAACATGAGTTGAGGGGGGCCTCGGAACAGCACGCGGCCCTCTTCCTCGCGGCAATAGTGCGGGCGGCGGATCCTACCCCGAGGGGCCGCCCGCGGCCACTTTTTACGGCGGCCGGAGGTCATTACTTGCCCTCCGGTGCCGCCGGCGTGGCCTGCGTTGGCGGGAGGGGAGTGTGGTGGTCGACTCCCGCTCCCGCTTCGCCGCCTCCTTTGCGGACATGACTGCCTCGCAGAAGGAGGCGTCAGCCGTCCATCTAGGATCGCCCCCGACCATGGACAGAACCAGGGCCGGGAGCGATAGGTCCGCACCTATTTGGGCGACGAGGGCGTGGCGCTCCTCGCACCACGCAGGGCACACGGCGACATTGTGATCCACCGTGTCCTCCTCGTCGCCCGCGCCACAGTGGTGGCACCCCCAAAGTCATCTCCCGCCCTATGCGACACAGGTACCTCCCGAAGCAACCGTGCCCCGAGAGGACCTGCGTCAGGCGGAAGGTCAGGGCGCCGTGGCGCCTTTCCAGCCATTCGGCCAGGACGGGCCTCACCGCTTCGATAGTGGCGAAGCCCGCGCTGGGGTGCGCGAGGCGCTCCTTCCACTCCACCATGAGTACCTCATCGCGCAGCTCCGCCCGCTTTACCTCCACTTCGCGAGGCGCGGGGCGAGAGCCACGCTCGGCCGCATCTCGGCGCCACTGGTACAATAGCTCCAGGACTCGAGCCTCGAGGTCCCATGGTGGGGATCCGGCCAGCAGGGAGGCCGCACGGTGTCGTATCTCTACCAACTTGCTCCAACTTCCGGTACAACGGATCATTAATCCAGAATGACGGTGAGATAGGCCGAGATGATGAAGAAAAACAGAGTGAATTCAGGATGGATAAAATGGCGATAGGTCTCAGGAGCAATTTGCGATCCATAAGTGCCATTTAGACTTAAAGGTAAAATTCACAAGGTCTTATAAGACCTGTCATATTGTATGGATCAGAATACTGGGCCACAAACGGGAAAGGTGAAAGATTATTGCATGCAGCAGTGATGCGAATGTTGAGATAGATGAGCGGAGTTACAAAAATGGATAAAATTAGAAATGAGTATATTAGGGGAAGGTGTAGAAGGAAGTGCTATATTACTTAGTTTGGGACTAGATGGCGCTGTGTGAATTGTTACAAAATTGTATGGCTGAATTGTTCCCCAAACAAATCATCGATTTTTCGATCGATCGATCATTAACAAAGTTTTTTTTTTGCCGCAATGTGGGTAGTTTGAAATAAATTAGGGAATTATTCTAAAAATATGTTCTATTATGTAGTAATAATATCATTTAATATTAAGTATGGTATTTAAAATGCCAACATCATCTAAAAGGAAGATTCTAACAACTAAAACACAGGCTCAGTCTAGTTTAGATATTAGTAGTCGTAAATTAATTTTAGTATTGTCAATAAATTAGTTTAAATAAAATTGTTATTTAGATATAAGATTTTTTGGTAAATAAATATTTTTTTATTATTTTTTTATTTAACCTTTATTCTGACATGTAAATACATTTTTTTTTAATTTCCTTAAGCTACTAAATTGTTGACATCGACGACTATGTCAGTTTGCCCTTGTGTGGCAAAGGCCTCCTTCAAATCCTTCCATTTCCTTCTGTCTCTTGCCTGTCTGGTCCATGTGGTTCCAGCTAGACTTAATCTCGTCCTCCCATCTTCTAAACTGCCTCCCACTATTCCTTTTCTTGTCTCTAGGGTACCAGTTCATTACCACCTTGCTCCATTTATCTATTCCCTGTATAGTATGCCCAGTCCATTTCCATTTTAGTGTCTTTATTTTTTTTAACACATCGCTTATTTTTGTCTTCTTTCTGGTGTCTATATTTCTGATTCGCTGTGACTTTCTTATATTCATCATACTTCGTTCCATGCTTGTTTGGCAGGTTTTCAGTTTATTTTTGTGGGTTTTTGTTAAAGCCCAAGTTTGACATCCATACGTGAGCACGGGTAGAATACAGGTATCATATAACTTCCTTTTATAATGTAATCTAACAGAACTGTTTTTCATTATTTCTTTTAATCTCCAAAAGCTCTTCCATACACTGCCTATTCGAGTTGCTACTTCTTTTGACATTATCTCATTTAGCGAAATTAATTGACCGAGGTATGTATATTTTTTTCATATTCAATAGGCTTGTCTTTCAAAATTATCGGTTCTTCTATTGCGTTGGTCATTAACTTGGTTTTTGACGTAATAATAGTGAGCCCTACCTTATTGCTTTCTCTATTTAGCTCGAGGAGCATATTTTGAATATCATCCCTTGAGGGAGGAAACAGAACTAGGTCGTCGGCAAATCGAAGATGAGATAAATTCTCGACATTTATTTTCAAGCCGTAGCCATCCCAGTCCAACTTCCGATAGATTCCTTCTAAGACCGTTGTAAATAGTTGTGGCCATAAGGGATCACCTTGACGAACACTTCTTCCTATTTTAATTTCTTTCCCTTCTCTTTCAAGCCTAATCTTTGCAGTACTATTTTTGTAAATATTTCTAATTAGTCTAATATAAATATTTGTGTTCTACTCCTTGATTTACTAAAGCTTTCCATATTTTCTCACACTCGATAGTGTCAAAGGCCTTGAAATAGTCTACAAAACCACAGTGAGATCACTTTTGTATTCTTTAAATTTTTCTAAAACTTGTCTTACAACATGTATGTGGTCTACTGTTGAGTATCCACTCCTAAAGCCAGTTTGTTCTCTGGGTTAATTTTCATCGAGTGTTTTCGTAAGTCGAGACAAGATTACCTTAGCAAATATCTTGTATAGGTTGGACATTAGGCTGTTTGGTCTGTAGTTATTTATATCACTTTTGTCTCCTCTTTTATGAATAAGTATGATTGTTGATGTAGTCCACTGGTGAGGTATTACTTCGGTTTTTATAATATCGTTGAAAATATGAGTGAGGATAGGTGTTATTTCATCTTTGCATTCTAATAATAATTCATTACTGATTGAGTCGGGCCTTGATAATTTGCCTTTTTTTGTGAGTTTTTTTTGTGAGTGTGAGGCTCTAGTCACTTCTTCTTTTAATATGTGAGGAACATCGGTAGTATCAAGTAAGTCTAAATTTGTTGTTTCACTATTTTTACTGGTGTATAAACTTTCGTAGAAATTAGTTGCTTGTAAGTTAATATCAGACCGATATGTAATTTTATTTCCAGTTTTGTCATTTATGTTCTGTATCCAATCTGTTTTTTCTGTTAGATATTTAAAAGCCCTTTTGACACCTCCAGTTTCCAAATTCTAGGACAAATCACACAGCGCCATGTAGACCCAAACTAAGTAACACAGCACTTATAGGTACTAGATAACTATTATACTACAAATATACTTTTGTAAATAAATACAAGACATAAACGCGAGACAGGAATCGAACACGTGGCATCCGCAAGAGTACTGAAGTAAGTTATGCGTTGCGCCACGAGGGTCGTCTTATCATTATATATATCAGATGGTTTTCGCTCTCCTAGTGACAAAGTAATTAAGGAGTGATACGAAGCGAGAGAGAAAAACTGTATTCTATAACAAATATTTTTCAGTCCCTCTAAAAATATTATCCTACAGTGTCTCCTAAAAATAAATTGAATATTTCCGCCAACTTTGCTTACTGTTCAAATGCGCGCGATAATTCAAATGCACGTAGAATGATCACTATTGGCACCTCGGGAGATCGGATTATTGGTTCACTTTACGCGAATCGTGTTTTAAATACGCCGATTTTTCCTCGAAACGCGTATCTATTCAAAAACATATATTTTTTCTTAAATTTTTTTTAATGCTATATAACAGCAGACAGGCTGACGGCCCGCTTAGAATTTAGCAGTTACCGTCGCCTATGGGTGTTTGTAACGCCAGTGGCGTCGCGAACACGCTGCTGTACCATAAGGGTACAGGAACTTGGGTCACTAATGCCGGAACACAACACAAGGTTATTATGGCGGCATTATTAAGACCAAAGGTGGTCGCCATCCAGACGGGCTTGAGACCCTACCACGTAGCCAGGGTGGATTGTTTTGTCGCCTTTTATGACAGGGCGACCCGGGCCACAGAGGTTAGTATTCTTTCTCCGCCCCTGCATGGATATAATATTCGCAGGAGTGTACATATGAAGTCACACCAAGAGTTTTAAAGCTCAAGCCAACTTATGGTGAATCATACCGACTGGCTAGTTTAGCACAAGATATCTTGGGCATTCCTTATGCGATGGATTAAATATAGTCATTAACTGCAAATAAATTTAGCCTAATCCATCTTAAAGTGTATTTATAGTCAAATTATTTTGGAACTCTACAAGCAAGTTTGAAACAAAACGACTACGCAATAGTACTGCCCTTAACGTTATTATGACTTCACATCAATACCTGGACTTTGAACTGAAAGTTTGGATAATGTAGATGACTGTTTTTAAATAGTTATGTGTTGATTAACAGGATCAAAGTGATTTTGACCCATTTCGCGCGCGCTGGAATTTGCTATAATTACTTATACAAACATTATAAATAATTATTTCACTTAAACATTCAATTTTCGAATTCAAAAAGACTCACATCGACTCTTTATGTAATTATGATAAATATTAGATGACCTAACCTAATTTTAACTTAAACATATGAGAGTAGTCTCAGAATTTCAAGAAAATTAACTCTTCATGTAATAGGAGTTTCAAAACAAGCGGCTAAAGGGGCACATGTAAACAAATTTAAAAGAAATATTCAAATAAATTATTCCTCAGATAATCAATCATCATTCGTCGATGTTTTTCCAGAATCAATCATAATAATGAAATAAGAGATGGATTAATTTCAGTTCTGACATCGTAATATTAAATTTATTTTATTTAAGATGTATCTTTGTATATTACGACTTATTTATTTTTATTTCTTAATTAAACATAGAAAAGTACTTCAGAAGGATCAAAGTGATCGTTCTTAATTACAAACTTGCAATTTATAGCTTGGAATTTAATGTTGGACATTTCTACAGAATGGAAATAATTACAGGTGTCCTTACTCTGACCTATCTGTGCAGGGGCGGAGAAAGAATACAAACCTCTGCGGCCGGGGTCGGCCTGTCGTAAAAGGCGACAAAACAACCCACCCTAGCTACGTGGTAGGGCCTCAAGTCCGTCTTAACATCTTAATATCAAAATTAAAATACGTACAAGCCATGATGTCAACTCGCACACGCGTGGAATACACAATGGGAATGCGGTCATATCTCACCTGGTTCCTTGTGGAGGAAGGATTGATTTGGATTAAATTATTTATGATAAATTTATGAAGAAAAGTACCGCGGTGAAATACATTTTAAACTTACTGGAATGATTAATTATCAAGGTTATAATTTACTGAATTTTTAATACTCGTCACATTTCGTTACGATTCTAAAATACTATAAAGAACTAAATAGTAAATTTAACTTGAAAATTAGTAATAGAATCAACCTAGGCACAAAACTAGTCAATAGGGACCGACCCTATTGGAATTAATTATTTAAAACTTACCGAGGGGGTTGGAAAAAATCGTTGCGAACGATTTACAGCACTACTTTTAAACGATTTCTATTTTAAAATATTTGTTTAATTTTTCACTTTAATAACGGCTTGTAGTTCCTCTGGTGTCAGAATTCTTGGCGTCTTTCGCGACTTCGCCTATTTATACTCATCGCGGAACGACGTACTCCCACTCTGAGAGGAACACTGCCACTGCATCGAATTTCTAGAATTTGGTTAACGCTACTGCGGCATGAAAAGAACTGAATAGCGCCCGATCTTTGGACCCACTACTCAAAAAAAAAATGGCGGAACATTGACAGAGCTATGAGCCTAAGCGAGATGAACTGTCATATGACGTAGGACCCCTTATCAGCTACTCGAAAAAAAACCGACTGACAGTGACAGAGCAATGGGCCTGAGCGGCAAAGAATTATTATATTACGTAAGACCCAATTGACTTGTCATTCATTCTGATCATTCGTTCTCGAATTTCGATGATCGTAATTTACTGAATGGTTTCTAGAAGGTTCGCTTTCCGGCAGCCGCATTTCCATATATGGTCGTATTAATGTTATTACCTACTAGTTAAAACGCGTGCGATCGAAACAATTACTTATTCTATTTGTATGTAATTACCCTCAATATTAGATATTGGAACTAATTAGATATTAGTATTAAATATTTGGGATTAATTATTAGAATCTTGTTACGACGTAACAACCCATAGCCGACAGTAACTGCTGAATTCTAAGCGGGCTGTCAGCCTGTCTGCTGACCTACAACAGCATTAAATAAAACCTAGCACGATTATGTCACCCGGGATATTCTCCATGTCAGGTATAAGTTACGTTTGTAAGCGACCCAGAGCAATGTCCAAAAGTAGATCCTGCGTTGGCTCTAGCTGGGGGACGAGGTTTTAGTGGGTATGACAAACGAATGATAGCAGAAGAATGGTGACCCCTACATGACTCACCGGTTCTCTACCCGGAGCTGCTGTAGTACCTGTAAATTGGGTTTCCTCGAGATAAAAAGAGTGGAAATATGTAGTATGCGCTTACGCGTGTTTGGGAAGGAAGTCCACTTTAAGCCCCCGTTCTTGCCACCTCAGGTATATTCAATATCCAAATATGTACAGCTATCAAAACATTCTTCCCACATTCTGAATAACATATTTAAACAAAATGAAATAGTTTACACACGTGCCAGTTAATAGCGCAGCCATTGATATGCAAATACGTGTGGTACGAAGGGTATCATTGTTTTCATAACAAACTAAAGCTTTCTCCTATTATTAGGTACCAAATACGAAATTTGTATTTATTTCCATTGTGCGTAATGTTCATACAAACTTTTGTTTTCATAGTAATCAATGTTATTTAAATAATTTATATAACGAAAAGCAATATAAATGTTAAAAAATCGGTGCAAACTTGGAGTTGGAATACTGGCTTCTGCGGCCGGGGGCGGTCTGTGGTAAAATACGACATAACAACCCTAGCTTCGTGGTAGGCCCCAAGAAAGTAGCAGAACAGTATTAATACAACAGACTCGAGACGCGCATTGGACCCGTGATACCGGTAGGCTAGTGTTAGTAAGATGTTTATTGAAGATTCTTGGTTTTTGAGATTTGCAGGTATATTATATAATCTGTTCTTTTTTTATTGCTGTAGGACAGAAGACAGGCTGTCGGCCTTCTTATGATTTAACAGTTACCGTCGCCTATGGGTGTTTGTAACGCCAGTGGTATCGCGAACACGCTGCTGTCCCATAAGGGTACAGGAACTTGGGTCACTAATGCCGGAACACAACACAAGGTTATTATGGCGGCATTATTAAGACCAAAGGTGGTCGCCATCCAGACGGGCTTGAGGCCCTACCACGTATCTAGGGTGGGTTGTTTTGTCGGCTTTTACGACAGGCAGACCCCAGCCGCAGAGGTTAGTATTCTTTCTCCGCCCCTGCACGGATAAAAATTGATTAATGAATCCAGATTATATAAAATACCGAAAGACGAGGAATGCCTCTCAAGTGTATACTCAATAGATGTTTGCAACGCTAAGTGTACCGCGAACATGCTGCTTCGTGGTACTGGAGGATGGGTCACTAATGTTGAAACACTAGACAAGGTTGTTATAGCGGCATATTTAGAGGTGGTTGCCATCCAGGCCTTAGAGCAGGGGACAGTAATGTTACTCTGTCCCTGCACGGATAATATTTTTTTTAAATAAAATAATAGATTATTTCAAACAAGCCTTGTGTTTTTTAATAAATAAATGAGAGTATAAAAGAAGATATGTAATCAGATTTATCAGTTGACGGATAAATACCTTTGTTTATAATATCAGATAACTTCAAAGCAATTTCATCCTCACAGTGACCCAAATACGGACAAAAACTTGTCCCAACTCGTAAGTAATCCCATTAGTATCCCATAAACAAGATTGATCTGCTTATCGTGGGATGGTCACTATCCGGTTATCAGACGGTTACCCGGTTATAATGTTTAAAACTTTAACCGGTTCCGATGGTAATCGGTTGAAATAGGTTTAATTCAGATTTAGTTTAAATAATTGTGAAATATATAAATAAATAAATGTTCTGCCTTAATTTACAGTGTCATCTAATCCCAAAGTAAGTAGCATAGCACTTGTGTTATGGATACTAGACAGCTGATAAATTACATACATACTTTTTTTGTAAATAAATACATATCATTCATAAACACCCAGACGCGAGACGAGAATCGAACCCATGACCTCCGCAAGCGTACCGAAGTGCGTTACTCACTAGGCCACGGAGGTCGTCTAATATATAACATGATTGCCATGCATCGATGGTTAAAGACATCGCGAGCAAACTGCACACTAAATTCGTCGGTACGTATGACCGCCAATCCGCACTGGGCAAGTGTGGCGGGTATAATATCAGTTTCTTCTTTGGTGAAGACCGAGGTCAATAATCGGATGTTAAGAGCTGTTATTATTTATTATTGATACGGATAAACCTTCAAATTATTAGCACCAATTATAGATTCTTTTATTAGCATGTAATATTGGTCATATTTGCTACCCGGGTGAAGCCGAGACGCGTTGCTAGTATAACGTATAATCAATTGTGTCGTTTGTCCCAAGCCTTAAGCTAATGGATTGTGTATATCTAGTTGTAAATAATTACAATTGTGGATTCAGGGGCTCATTAGTATAATTAATCAATCAATTAGATTCAAATAGTTGTGGCAAACCATATTACACTTGTAATACGTATTTATATGAATCATTTGTGATAATTTGATAAAATATAACAGCGAATGACGGACAACTGGACTCGAGGATACCCTTATGGAAAATGAGCAGTATACTCTCTACGCTTATCCAAGGCAGATAGGTGAGTTCACGAACTTCACGTTTTCCCAATGATTTTTCTGCATCGTCGTTACGTGGTAATTATTTTACAATATGCAATTGGTATTTCTAGCATAACTACCTTTTATCGTAATTGGTATTATTCATTAAACGACTTCTTTTTTTAATAAAACAAATTCTTTCACTCATTTTTTTTATTGCTGTAAGACAGCAGACAGGCTGACGGCCCGCTTAGAATTTAGCAGTTACCGTCGCCTATGGGTGTTTGCAACGCCAATGGCATCACGATTTATGCTTTTCGTTCCTGATAAACCTTTTAGATAGGGATGTCTAGAAACCACCTCCTCAAAACTACAGACACGATGTTGTCTATGGTTTCACGATGTAAGAGCTCTTACTTACCCATCCGTTGTATCTTTATTAAATCTAATACAACAATCAAAACCTCTATCTCACTAAAACCTCTTTTTTAAAGCGCTTATTTATACGTAAGTTTACGAAAACGACTCTTAAAAAGTAACTTAAAATGTCAAAAATTATCAATATATACCTAGTCAGGTCATAAGTATTGTCACACAGTAAAAACTTTTCTTTTAGAATGCTGGCCACAAAAAAGTTTATTGAATTAGAATTTCGAATTGTTCATGAAAATAAAAATGTATAACTTTTAGAATTTTACTCATTTTTAAATATGGAGTGGACAAATTTTTAACATACTGAAAAATTTGAATATTACCAAAAGATTCGTTTATCGTACCATCAAACGATACAATGAAGACTCTAGTGTAGATGACAGGTCAAGAAGTGGTCGCCCTCGGTCTGTTAGGACTCCAGCAGTGATAAAAGCTGTGAAGGCACGAATTCAAAGAAATCCCAAACGTAAGCAGAAACTATTGGCCCTTCAGATGGGGTTAAGCAGAACCACGGTGAAAAGGGTGTTAAATGAAGACTTAGGGCTTCGGGCATATCGAAGAAAAACAGGACATCGTTTGAATGCTCGTCTAATGGACCTGAGACTGAAGAGATGCCGCGCTTTGTTGAAGCGGTACGCGGAAAAAAATATCGGGAAATTCTTTTTTCGGATGAAAAAATGTTTACCGTAGAAGAGAGCTACAACAAACAAAATGATAAGGTGTACGCACACAGTAGTGAAGAAGCGAGCAACCGTATTCCGCGTGTCCAACGAGGTCATTTTCCATCCTCGCTCATGGTATGGTTGGGAGTTTCTTATTGGGGCTTAACAGAGGTACATTTTTGTGAGAAAGGTGTAAAAACGAATGCTGTTGTGTATCAAAATACAGTCCTGACGAACCTTGTGGAAGCTGTTTCTCATACCATGTTCAATAACAGGCACTGGGTATTCCAACAAGATTCGGCGCCAGCTCATAGAGCGAAGAGCACACAAGACTGGCTGGCGGCGCGTGAAATCGACTTCATCCGGCACGAAGACTGGCCCTCCTCCAGTCCAGATTTGAATCCGTTAGATTACAAGATATGGCAACACTTGGAGGAAAAGGCGTGCTCAAAGCCTCATCCCAATTTGGAGTCACTCAAGACATCCTTGATTAAGGTAGCCGCCGATATTGACATGGACCTCGTTCGTGCTGCGATAGACAACTGGCCGCGCAGATTGAAGGCTTGTATTCAAAATCACGGAGGTCATTTTGAATAAACTTTAATGTCATAAGAATCTATGTTTTGTTAAGTTCATTTTGGTATATGAATGGTTACATAATTAATAAACTTGTTACAATTATTTTACATTAAACATGTGACAGAATTTATGACCTGACTAGGTATATATATATATATATATATATATATATATATATATATATATATATATATATATATATATATATATATATATATATATATATATATATATATAAGCTTGGAAACATTATCTCAACAAAATACATAATTAGGGTAAAGCTATACAAAGATAGCCAAAACCCATATTTAATGACTCTTAATGCCTTTTCTTACACCAGGACCTTTAAGAAGACAAAAATCTTAACCGATAAAACGAACTTTTCCCATTAGGGGGTGAAAACCAAAATTATAAATTAATATCACGAAACGCCATCCCATTACGTTGTGCCAATATATAGGCTCCATAAATTTATAGGGGTCCGATAGGGTACCGTTTAAAGTGATTAGGCGGTCCGGGGTTTGGCTATGAATTATTTAATAATTGCCCGATAATATGGTCAGTTACAGCGGATCTTGACAAATTTTAAATATTCATGAAATAAGAACTTTTTTTAGAAAGAAAAAGGTTTGATTTCATATAAAAATCTCTTTAAATATTATATATAGTACTTTACTGCATACAAATGAAACAATTGAATTAACGCTTGCAGCTAATTGAGCCCTATTCACCTATTGGTACGTTATATTTCTTCACAAGTGTGGTTCAACACTTCATGTTGTGAATAGAGAATTTATGTAATGAATGTTTACTAAATATGTACAATTCTGAAATCTATTAGGTAATTAATCCCTGAGGCTATGTTTAAAATCAATCAAAACGCTGATATTTGAATAAATCAACAATTGTCAAATTAAATATGTGCCTAAAACCCGTAAAGCATAGATTTAATAGTTACATATCACCTTTGATTGATAGGTTCGAGCAGTGTCTCTAAACCACTCCAATTCAACAAGATAAAATCTAATACGAGGGTTACAATATCTAGTCTAGATAGTCCGAGATTCTACGTATCCAGACCATGATATATCAAATCTGCGATATGTTGCTATTGTGTATCGATACTAAGTACAAGAAGTACAATTACTTTGAAGTCTGCTAGGTGGTCGATGACCTTTGAAACGTTGTAGTCAGAAACGGACACAAGTAAAAAACAGCACTGATTCGATTATAGCAAATCAGTGTATGTTATTAGAAATTTCTAACTCAAGAATCAAAGTATAACACTATAGGTCGTTAAGTGATCAAAATGAAAAATTATTGCAAACTTGAATGTGGATCTGTAATATAAAATATCAGCTAATACTTTTACTTGTGGTACTTTCTTAGGTGATATTTTTCCTGTGTTTCAATGACTAATAAAATATGCAATATTGCGTTAATATTCTACGTGACAAAATTTATGTTTAATAAATTTTATAATAGCCACTGACTGACACCTGTACGCAATTCTGAAAGAAAAACCATGAGAACCACTTCTCTTTTTCTGTCTCTTCTCTTTTTCTTCTTTCACTCATATTTTCAATTACTCCCTAAATACTGGCTCTTTTCCTAGTATTTGGAAGGAAGCTCAAATAACTCCTATCCCAAAAAAGGTAAATCGTAAGTCTTTTTCTGATTACCGTCCCATTTCTATACTCCCATTTTTATCTAAAGCATTTGAGCATCTTATCCATGATCAACTTAGTATGTTTCTTAACACGAACTTTTTATTAAATCCTTATCAATCCGGATTCTGCCCAGGGCACAGCACTATCACTGCCCTGGTCAAAGTCACAGATGATATTAGATTTGCAGCAGAAAATGGTCAGGTAACACTTATCACGTTGCTTGACTTTAGTAATGCTTTCAACACTGTGAACTTTGACATTTTGATTGGTATTTTGGCTTCTCTTAACATATCTCCAATGGAAATTGGCTGGTTTTGTAATTACCTGCTCGGTCGCCGACAACGTGTCCGGGTTGAAGATGTCTATTCATCTTGGAGCAATACGTTGGCTGGCGTGCCACAGGGTGGCGTGTTATCTCCGTTACTTTTCGCAGTTTTTATAAACTCTATCTCAACTCATCTTCTTTGTTCCTACCCCCTTTATGCTGATGATTTTCAAATATACACTAGTGCCCCAATTACACAATTCAATAACGCAATTAGTTAGAATTGATTATTATTATTATGGACAGCTGCAGGATGATTCCAATGCTTGACGTCTCTCAATTACCTAAAATTGTATTTGACAATATTCCCATAGCCTTAAGTGACACAGTGAAAAATTCAGGAGTATATTTTGACAAATCACTATCCGGGGGCCCTCAAGTTAAGGAAATTAGTCGAAAAATATTTGCTAGTGTAGCTTCTCTTAGAAGACTAATAAATTTTCTACCGTATGCCACTAAAGTAGCGCTTGTTCAATCCTTGCTTCTTCCCATCCTTGACTATGGTGACGTCAGTTATCTCGATATTAATGAAAGCCAACTAGATAAGTTAGAGCGACTCCAAAACTTCTGTATTCGTTTCGTATGTGGTTTACGCAAATATGATCATGTTTCCGAATCTCGTCGTAAGCTCGAATGGCTCCCTATTCGCCTTCAACGGAATTCTCGAATCCTCTCTCTTGTATATAATACTCTTTTCAATCCCAAATCTCCTCATTATCTAAAAGAGCGTTTTGAGTTTCTACAGGAAAGGAGCTCAAGGTTCTTGAGATCATCAGTGAACCTGCGATTCGCCATTCCAATGCATACCACTCAAATTTATGGCAGATACTTTACAGTTATGGCTGTGAAACTTTGGAATGCATTACCATTTTATGTAGTTTATTATCCCTTTATTCATTCAATTGTATTTTTTTTTTATATGATACTGATGCGCACAATGGCCGACCTATTCCAGATAATATTGATTATTATTAAGACGGTTGTCTGGAAGAAATCACTATTAGTGATAAGACCGCCAATTGTACATTTGTTTAGTTTAAGTCTATGTTCATTTTATTTTATTATTTTCTGTGTGCAATAAAGAATATTCTATTCTCTTTTTTATTGCTATAATGTAATGTTACGTTACATTTATTTTAAATTTAATTTGCCGCGCTCGTTTGCCGCGATATAATCGAGTGTTTTACTGAATGAAGGAGCTGCGCGTGACATGGGCTGGCCATATTTCGTTCGTGGCACCCGCATTTGCAGCACTGGGGATCATCGCGAAGACTCGTTGGATATATTTTTTTCTATTAACGACATTTTTAAACGGGTTGACTGCTCCCGACATTCATAACATAATTTTCCTTAATAATTTATAAATTTGCTTTTCGGAACCCACATTTTGGGTTCTTTGTTTGGGATACTTCAAGTGGTGGGTACCTTCGTGTGTTCAATCCTCTACAGGACATCTTCGCATCGAACGACTTGTGCAGCGACGTCTACAAGCTCATCGGTACAATTCCTGCTATTGTCTGGCCTTCTATAGCGACCACCACGCCACGCCAAGAAGGGAAACCAATTTGAGCTTTGAACCCTAACTTGTCAAGGAGCGCGTCTTACATATAAAACAAACACGACACTGCATGTGTCAGTACAAAGATCCATCCTAATCCAATCCAACACCACAGGAACGCTATAAGGGACCCTGTTTTTCTTATCGGCCTTGATCACACTACGCTTGTTTACTCATTATCATCATTAACTTAATCTTAAATCCAGGTAGCAAATTAAACTTCTACGTCTTCTTATAATAATAATAATAATCATTTATTTCGGCCAAAGTCCATAGTTTGTTAATGGATTAGTAACAATTTTTCACTTACAATCATGTTAGTATTGTTAGTAACACTTTATAATAAGATTACAATTTTCCAATTACTACAGGGTAGGGACCCTTATCCATGCAAGGGCGGAAAAAGAATACTGACCTCTGCAGCCGGGGTCGGCTTGTCGTAAAAGGGGACAAAACAACCCACCCTAGCTACGTGCTAGGACCAAGCCCGTCTGGATGGCGACCACCTTTAGATCTTCAGTATGCCGCCATAATAACTTTGTGTTGTATTTCGGCATTAGTGACCCAAGTTCCTTATGGGACAGTAACGCGTTCGTGATGTCACTGGCGTTGCAAACACTCATAAGCGACGGTAACTGCTAAATTCTAAGCGGGCCGTCAGCCTGTCTGCTGTGCTACAGCAATAAAAAACTTTTTACTATAAGGCGTAGTTATATAGGCGAAGGCGTCAGCAATATCACGGACACAAAGGCTTGTAAACGCAAGAGCTCCTAACGCGAACCTTCCACGTCACTCCACATATTTACTGTATTTATTCAGCACTAGCCATACCTCATATCCTTAAAAAAGGACAGACGGTTTGGCGGTTTCAGAGAACTGTACTTTCGACTTGATAGTTCTCAAAAGACACCAGTTACTTCACCTCATAATGTCCAATGCCATAAAGTATAATATCTAAAAACAACGAAAGTCAGAGACAAAATAATGGTGACTTAATATAAACCCTAACGTGTAATACATTTGTTCACATGTTGTGGATCATCCATCAACGGAAAAGACTGTCACTTAATGATTGAACGAAATAATCTACTAAAAGCATTGATCCGTTGTAATCACCTCCCTTTGGTGGTATGAATCTTTATGCAATGTGTAAAATAAAACTAACGTGAACGTTAATCACCATGGATATAAATATTTCGCCTTCACTTATCAATTATATTTCTTACACTGTCCTTTTTTTTACTACATCGTCTTTTATAATATTCTGTCGCTAGTTTTTATATCCTGTCGACAGGTGTCTCTCCTCCTGCCATTACTTTCCAATAACCAAAATTAAATATCTACCAAAATATTTACAACAGAAACGGAAACAATTCCGCTAATTAATATCTGTAGCAAAATTATGATATTATAATATTAAATTTAAAATATGAACATAAAATTATTTAGGCATTAATTATTATACTATTTCTACAATTAATTAGTTTAAGTATTTAATATTAATTTTGGTTATTACGTTTTTAAACATTTACAAACTTCCGGTTAGTTTATGTTAAGGAAACCTACCTACATTTAGGTTATTTAAAAATGACATCATAAATTTAAGAAATGCCAATACCAGAATATTTAAGTTAAACTTGAATCTGACAAATTTTTTATATTTTTGTACGATTCGGTTCTAATGAATATTTTTTAGTATCACAATACATAGATATTAAGTAACTCTTTATTATTCTTCTTCCTGCCCTTATCCCAAACTATGTGGGGTCACCACTACATGTTCTCTGCTTCCATTCTTTTCTATTAGTCGTCATCTGAATATTCACACTTTTTTTACCATATCATCTTTTACACTATCTATCCATATTTTATTTGGTCTACCTTTCCTCTTGTATCCATCCATTCTCATATGGCCATACCAGACTACTCTCAATTACTGGCGCTACTTTCAAACTTCCCCCAATATACTCATTTCTTTAGGTAGAACTCTTAGGCATATAGGCATAACTCTTTATTATTTAACTTAAAAACTGCTTAATAACTAAGGAAAATTCTAAACTAAACAATGTTAATCAATGGGTGGCTTTATCGCTCATAGCGATCTCTTACAAGCAACCTATTATAGTAATAGCCGAGAATAGTATCTGGCGATGTATAGCGTGTTCAGAATTATTGTATAAATCGTTAATATTTCGTACTAAAACATATTTAAATTCAACGCTTGCCGAATGAACATCGAACGATATTTACGCGTAGCCAATGAAGACGCTAAATCCTTACATAAATAAATATTAGCAAAACATCATTCCGGGGTTTCAGTTTTGGCAAATGTTTTACAGAGAATCATAAAAAAATAATTTTTGATTCCATTTATGACATGATTATGAATAAATTTATTAAATATCCCGTAATAATATGGTACTGCAAGATTGTTATTTTGTTACCAAATACAATGTTTAGTGTAATGATAATATTAATAAATAAATGTGATGTAATAATATTATTATATTTGACGACATCTATGACGTAACGAATAACGCACTTCGGTACGCTTGCGGAGGTCACAGGTTCGATTCCTATCTCACGTCTGGGTATAATATGATAAAACTGAAGTCCCTGAGATGAAAAGCTTAGTCGACGCCTTTTACTTTAACTCGTCTAATGAACAAATATTGATTAATGATTTAGAATTAACATTTACTAAATTTTCTTCATTTAACAAACTCACTCGCGTTACGATGGTGCGTACGATTTAAAAATAATTTAAAATTGAAAACTGGTGAACGCATTTTCGGACCCTTAACCACCAGTGAACTGGCACAGGCTCGTGAGATAATTATCCGTTCAATTCAAATTAATCATATTAATTCAGAAAAAACTGTGTGTGTGCGCTCTGGCGCACGACTTGAGTTTACTCCTTAAGTACGATTGTCTAAACATACGCAAAAAGAGTTTATTTAACTGAAAAAAGATTAATACCATATGAAAGGGTAAATTAACAAATTAATGAAAATAATATACATATTTATAAACTATTATTGTGTTTATTATATAAAAATAAGAAAATCGTTTCTTAAGGAGTAAACTCCAAATATTATATATAAGACGACACAAGGTCGTTCGAGCGTGCGTCGCGCGTCATCTTGATTCAAAAATGCCAAGGTCAAGTGGTCGGCAGCGTTCGGTCGTGCGTCGCGCGTTGGCAGGGGACGGAACGTAGACACGTCCGTACGTAGCGCTTGCCGGAGCTCGAATGTATCCTAAAAAATTAGAAAGTTGCGCACCTATGTGCGCACCAAAAACGTAGCGAGGTCATTCATCAGTAGATTTTACTCCTCACATTTTTCTCATACCGGGCGCCTTATATATGAAAATCGATTCTTAAGGAGTAAACTCCAATAAAAACTTTAATTAAAACAGGCAACGTATCTTCACTGCGTAAGTTGCGTCCTTTTATCGATTCTAATAATTGCCTCAGGGTGGAATGCAGACTTTTATATTCTGATCTTCCATATAATACGAAACACCCAGATTTACTTCCGAAGAAATGTCATACCATTAACATGATAATCGAATATTATCATAAACTAGCTGTGCCCGTGACTCCGTCCGCGTAGATTAGTGAATGGGCAGAATTTTTTGGATATATCTTATGGTTTATTTTGGATTACAAACCCTATAAACCCTAAAATATAAATGAATAGTCAGTATTATCGAATGCAACTGTTACGCCATGCGCCTCCGGAATACGTACGTTCGAACCTACAAAGTCCAGCCTAAGCTAAACCCTATTTCATATGATTGATGACATAAATCTGAGGTTAACATAAATTGGAATATAAAATTTTTGAAACTTGTCATTTTTAACAAAAACTATTTTTTATTCTGAAATAAAAATAGCCTAAGTTACTCCTTGATACATCAGCTATCTGCCAGTGAAAGTCCCGTCAAAATCCGTGCAGCCATTTCAAAGATTAGCCGGAACAAACAGACAGACAGACAGACAGACAAAAATTGTAAAAAATGTTGTTTTGGTATATGTACCGTGTATACGTCCGAATGCACTTAGTAAAAGGCGGTTATTTTAATATTACAAACAGACCCTCCAATTTTATTTATTTGTATAGATGTATAGATTATATTTACATGTAGGGCCACGTACGTTACATGGCATTTTATGTAAACAATTTTGGATAATCAATGCTCGAAACGTTATTCGATCAGTTTTATCAGTATCCTAAATGTTTTAGGTTCAACTCCAGAGGTTCTCAACCATTGATGGATCCCTTGCCTGCCGCACGCGTCAAAACTGAAAAGGTTTTCAGACACGTTGGCTGTGATATAGGCGGTCCTTTTCTTGTTAAGGTAAGTTTAAGGCGTAATACGGAGGTGCACAAGGTCTATTTATGTCTCTTTGTTTGTTTTAAAGCAAAGGCTGTGCACTTGGAGCTTCTTTGTTTTTTAGTCACATTTGGCAGGCTCGTAGCTTGTCGTGGTCTTTGTAAGTTGATATATTCCGACTGCAGACCTAATTTCATGCCATTCGGTAAACATTTGAAAAAGGTAACAACTCTTTTTAAACTTGAGTTTAATTTAAAGGAGCCTTTGTAACGGCCCTTAGGAAGATTAGAGGAGATTCATCTAGGTATTGATGATATCATTCGTGTTGTAACTGAGCCTACTAAATCTGGTCTCTTTAAAAGACATAAATCAATAAATTTTGTCCTTTGCCCTAAAGTAATTAATTTCATTATACATTTATTTATATTTATTTTATTAGTTGTGTAAAGTATTAGGATTATTTCTTATGTGTAATTTATCACACTCTTATCTATTTAATTATCTCAACCTCACAGTCCCATTCTCATCTATTTTCATGTAAATCATCATAATGATTTCAGTGGGGGGCATGTTCGATCCTTGCATAAAGGGTATTTGAAATCCTGTACTTTTTGTTACCTACCCTCACTCTCGGTAAGGTAAATGGTAAAAGCGAGGGTGGGTTCAAATAAGCAGTGACGCGCAAGAATCTAAACGGGCGGGATGGTCGACGTTTGACCTCCCTGACCACGTAGTAACGCGCAAGCTTCTAAACGGGCGGGATGGTCAACGTTCGACCTCTCTAACCGCGTAGTAACTTGCAAGGTTCTAAACGTGCAGGACGGTCGACGTTCGACCTCCTTGATAGTTACTCCAAACTTTAATTGAAACTTCAGAAAAGTAGGAACTACACACACAACACACATAATACAAAAGCCCGAACAAAGAGGAACGAGGATTATAGGAAACACTGTATACTTGTATTCTATCTTATTCTCTCACAGGCCAAAACCTAATTATGAATATGTTAGTCTCTTTTTGGTGTTGCGTTTTTATTTCATCAAATTTTCAAATCAAGATTACTAAAGAAGATTCACTTCAAAAACATAATATAAGCAAATCTATTAAAACCTAATTTTGGTATGCCTTACGGTAAAGGCGTCCTCCAACTTTTTCCATTGCATTCTGTCTGCCACTTTGGATAAGAGTATCCAAATAATGACGAATTTTATATATACAGCTAGACTCACATGAAATCCATTACCGTTGCAAGCATTTAGAAAAGTCGTTGCGCGACGAAACCCGTCGTATATAATATACGCTTAACTGTAGCATTAAAAAAAGCGAATATCATTTCATTATGTACTCAAGCTCATTCTTTTTTACAAAAAGCGTTGAATTAAACTATTTCTCTTAGACTATACAGACTTAATTAGGTCCTAAAAATCACCGTCTCCATTGTTCTTTCTCTCGTTAAGTGCAGACGTTTAATTTTAAAGAAACCATAATTAAGAGTCGTCGGGTGCAAGAGGCGCGTAATTTACGATACGATTTGGCAACAATGGGATTATTACGTTCGATAGAGCCAGTTTACGAGCGTCATGAGTAACGGGAATGCGCGGTTGATATGCGTGATTCAAATGGATTTTGTGGTGAACATGTTGTAATAACACAAATATTGATTATAGTTTGTTAAGTTATCAAGACCTTTATTCATAATTAAAATTGTTTTTATGGTTTTAAGTCAGTTTTGATTAAACAATCCTTCAATTTTTACTTATGCTCATTCCCTACCTGTCGCTATTTGCTGAAATACCATTTATAATTTTTATTTATTTAATCTCTGTCGAATAGCTCATTAGCTTGACTTTATTCCAATCATTTAGGTCCAGCACAATATGTCTTTTAATTATATTTTGTTCTATCCTGGGTCATTTCATGTCACTGAAAAACCCTCGTATCAGATATATGTAGGTGAGTAGTGTAAATTATACTTTTGTATTTTTTTAAAGATCTAGGTGTTCTTTGAACACCCAGGCCATATACCGCATTATTTATCATTGTGTAATTTTTTAATATTTTCTTTAAACCGTATAGTATATCATACTAATATGTGTAATTTTTTATTTGTTACTTAAAATAAAGTATAATAATATGAAATAAGGTTAATAATAACAAATTTAAATTTATTTTAGACCTGCCATAGCAGGTGGTTAACACAATATTATACAATACTATATAAATTATTATTTACATACCCATAATACAATACATTGTTCTAGATTTTCTATACATATGTTAAATAATTAATACAAGTCTCACAAAATGTAATATAATGATATAAAATTTATTACAGAACTATAAAAACATTTTATGAATAATATTTTTAAAGTATAATAATTTTTATATTAGTGTAAATTTGAGTAAAAATTATATTTTAGACTGAGATTTCTTCACGCGTTATCTTGATTTGTATGGCTACAAGGTAACATGTTGTTGTCTCTATCTTTCTTAATTCGGATTCTCAGAACATCTTTCCCAGGCTAGCGCCTACATAGCATGCGGCCAGGACTAGTCCATACGAACTGCCAGCCTTTACCTCGAGCCACATCACGAGCCAAACGTAATAACACTCGATTAGCCCTGGTTAGGCGTTCGTTTACATAGATGCGATTGGATTTTTCATGAAAGCCTAGATAACGACTAGCTCGAGCTTTTGATAATATTTAATTGCGAGTACTGCGTTGCACTAGGCGTACCACTGTAGGTCTTGGTCTCGGCTCCATTAGTCCTTTGTTGGAGTTCAGCCCATTGGAAAGACCACGTGTTCGTTCTGCATACATAATGTCATGGATGTTCACATTGATGCCCAAATGTTCAGCAACAGATATCAATTCAGAAGTATTTTCATTAGGTTTTTCGGTCATATTTCTGATATCAAGGTCATTTCAGGAATTGTTACTCTTTTGCATTGAATTCCTCACGTAATTTGTCCGTCACATTTTCAACAACATCCTGTGCTTGGTTTTGTATTGAAACAGCCAATTCCAACTTTTCCATGCGACCTTCGAGTTATTCGATACGAGTATAAAAGGTTTGGACTTCCACTTTTAAACTGGTCAGTTCGTTACGAAAATTCAAATTTTTAAGCCGCAAAGCTCAAATTTCATCCATTACATCCCTAATGGTCAAGTTATTTGTTGTGTTGTTCTGTGAACACGTATTTCTTGGAGAATCGTCACTAACATCGACGACACGAAACACACGAAAATCGTAACAGTCACGTAAGCAGGGCACTACCAGGTCAAGGGCACTTTACCTGTAGTTGGAAGCGCAACACATAGGTTGTGCTGTGGCAATCTGAATGTACAACACCTGACATCCTCTGTTGAAGACATAATTTTAAAAAATTTTGCATGCTCCACATCATTACGTAGGCATGTTGATATTTTTAGATTTGACTAACAGTTTAGATACGATGAATTAAGTACAAAATCAAAAGTATTGAAACCTTTCAAAATTATAATATAACACTTGTTATAATAATATGCACTGCTATTCTACAATTCACACTATAATCGTAGTCTTATATAAATTTCCAAATAATTAAAAATTCAGAATGCGTATAGTGGGTCTCAATATTAAAATACTAAATGAATTATATATTTTGATAATTTACCAAGCATTAAAAGACTTTTGGTTTTCTCAAACGGTTAAAAAACAAAAGGTCCAGTAAGATACATTGCAATAAAAATTAGCCAAATCTATTTAATTTCCTCTCCTTACATAAGAAAATAAGGGTTAAAAACGGACTGACTCAAACAGTTAGGTAAAAGTTTTGTTTTCTCACAATCTCGATAACTAATACGGAATTGGATAATTAAAGCTTAAGATGAAACGCTCAGAAGAAGTACAAAAGTTTTCAGCCTAAAAAGAGGTGGATATACATTTTACATAATAAATTTATTGATCTTTATTAATAATTAACAACCCTCTTTCACATTTCCGGTGAAATGTTTCCACCGAAATACGACTTGTAAACGTGTTTTTATGTTTATTGGTAACCGCTGTGAGTGTGGACTAATTGAGTGCTACTCGAAATACTCGAAGGGGACCCTCTGGAGACCTCGTTACGCAGTGCCGAATGTTACGCCCTGACAGATTGACTTGTGTCGAATATACATATTTGTTAAGCTCATCTTACACATTCGAATCTTTGTATCGACTATCAGAACTTTTAGCAAGGTCACAATTTAGCTGATATTATTTAGATGATTATCAATTTGGAGTAATAGTAAGATGTAACAGTAGATAATCCAGTAGCCATTATCAAATCCATGATAATGTCTTCTTCAACCTACAAGCGATTTTCAGGAAAGCGAAAGCTTACCGTGTCAAAGGTATTTATCCGTGCAGGGGCGGAGAAGGAATACTGACGACCTCTGCAGCTGGGGTTGGCTTGTCATAAAAGGCAACAAAACAACCCACCCTAGCTAAGTGATAGGGCCCCAAGCCCGTCTGGATGGCGACCACCTTTGGTCTTAAGTATGCCGCCATAATAAAGGGTTATTATGTTGTGTTTCGGCATTAGTGACGCATGTACCTGTATCCTTATGCGACAGCAGCGTGTTCGCGACGCCACTGGCGTTGTAAACACCCACAGGCGACATTAACTGCTAAATTCTAAGCGGGCCGTTAGCTTGTCTGCTGTCCTAGAGAAAAAAACGGCTGAAGTAACAATAATATTATATAAAAATAGTGTTTGCATTTATAATATTAGTATAATAGGGTTATTATAAAATCGGATAGTATAAAATTTTCTGAAATGTTTTTGTAAGTCAGTCAGCTTGAGATGTACTTTCAAATATTTTCGAGTAACAGAAGGGTGACAATTTTTGTTTGTTTGGGAAATATTGTTGGAGGTATATCATTATAATAAATTTGCTTACTCGCCATCGCTTCCTCTGGGACTTTAATTTGGTTTGAATTTTGTATGAATAAGTAATTTGAATGATTAATAAGATTTATTACGAGGCAATAAGATACATTATAAAGGTTTCACATTAATTAAAAGAGATTGGTTTTGACTGTCTCATAATTTTAATTGGTTACTTTAAGTATGTAGTAATCCATAACTACATAATGGAAGGGACTAAAAGGGAATAGAGTGGGCCGAAAAAAGGTGAACCGATGATTTAATTGAAACAGTAGGGAACAATTGGCAGATTATTGCCAAAAACAGAAATTTTTGCACTCTTACCGGACCTCTCAGTAATTGTAAATATGACCAAATACTGTTTAATTGCTGAGATGCGTAAGCGTCAAAACTTTAGGCATAGTCAATTTCACCAGCGATTTGGTTAAGGCAGCAAATAATATTTATGACGATCTCCGTAGCATAACGGCTAACTCACATCTTTTCACTCGTATTATGTATATTGCAAATTATTTCTCAAAATACCTGTTTATACCTCTTCTTTCGATATTAATTCATTCACTGTTCATGCTATTATAAACTTCGGAATTCACGATCTATTGTTATAAGACAAACTAAATCGCTACCAAATTTTTAAATGTTTGTTAAAAATCATTATTTATCCTTAGTGTGACAATATTCGTTAAGTTAAGTAAGTTTATTTATTTATGCATATTGTTATCGTCGTATATCGCCCGCCCGGATTGCCTGGAAGAGATCGCTCTGCAACGATAAGGCCGCCCATTGTAAGCCTCAATATATATTGATTGTGTAAATAATTGTGTTTTGAAATATATTTGGGTTTAAGTGACACATTATATATCTAATAATGAATAATAATAAATATTTACATGTACGCATTAAAGTTTTTTTCTTTTTTCATTCCATTGTTATTTAGAACAATTAAATTTAAGATAAGAAAGAAGAAGACAATTATTATAATCTAATCTTTAAAAATTTTTCTAAAAATTACAACGATCCCAAAAAATCTATATCTAAAAACATTGCATGTACCCTTTAACCCTTCCGTAAAATTAAACAATAAATAACGTTTACGACGCTACGAACACAGCCTTTACAAGAAACGCTCTAATAAAACATTTTTACCTTTTAATTTTTTGTATTACAAGCTGCCGTTTTATTCAGCCAGTGCGCTTTTTCAAACAGACTGGTTTCATTCAACGTTCCAGACGAAAATAACGTTGAATAGAATTTGGAAGTATTATTTGTGAACGACGAGTCGACTGCGATCCGATTTTGTTTAGTCAGACAGGCGTAAATAGACAGTAAATACGTTACGTAATAATTTTATATCGCTGGTTTTAGAGTATTTGACATTTATTTTTATTGCTGAGGAATAGGAGACAGGATGACGGCTTCCTTAATAGTAAGCAGTTACCGTCAGCTATGAATGTTTGTGACGTTGGGGCGCCACGAACAAGCTGCTGTCCCAAAGTGGCATAGGGATCTAGGTCACTAATGCCGGAACACAACACAATGTTATTATGGTGGTATACTTATAGACCAACGGTGCTAGATGGACTTAGGGTAGTTTTGTCGCCATTTACGACAGGCCAACCCCGGCTGCATGGGTTAGTATTCTTACTCCGCCCCTGCACGGATAGAGTGACTGTAAAATATTAACAATTTATAATTGATTATATATGTATGTATGTTTTGGTCAAATCGTTAATGGAGGGGATCAGGAACTAGACGTCAGCAACTGTAATGCTGTTTGCAGCCTCCTTAAATACAGTATTACACGTATAGAAGGAAGTTAGTAAAATGTGCTGCGCTTTACTGGTGGGACAAAGTTGAGGCGCAGATTTAGAAGGTAAAACTGGAGTCATTCTGTATAATTTTCTAGATAAAGCTGATGGTGATATGGCCAAACTTGATACTTATCAGCAACTTCTGTGTGTTATACTAGATCCTTGTTAGAGTTAGTTTGCAACCAGACACGTTTTACTCACCCGTTACCTATATTCAATAAAATATGATGGAGCTAAGTGAGACAAAATTTCAAGTCAAGTTGCTCATGGTCGGTCCTCATATCGGCATGAATGACGATATTAATAGATAATTACATTGGTGAAACAAATATTAATTAGTGACCCAAGTTCCTGTACCCTTATGGGACAGCAGCGTGTTCACGATGCCACTGGAGTTGCAAATACCAATGGCGACGGTAAGTGCTAAATTCTAAGCAGGCCGTCAGCCTGTCTGCTGTCCTACAGCAATAAAAAAAACTAAAGGTTTGCTATTTTTCTGCCTCTTTGTGCATGAAAAGAAAGTTTTACTTATGTAGAAAAAAATATTTTCTTCCTTTGAGACAAGTTTTTCGACAATGTCTCTTAAATTCAAAATCAAAGCAAAATCGTAAACTGTAAAGTGCCCTAAAATTTATATTTTCATATTTCCTATAGAATTCGTCGGATACAGTTTTTCGTTGCCAGCACTTGCATTTTATCGGGCAACGGGTTGCGGTTGCCCTTTTTGCGGGGCACTGACCTAATTCCGACACCAGGTCCGTTCGACGGCAAATTACGCTTTTTGATTATACACAGTAATTAATGAACTCTGTCTTGCTAATTATAAATTATTAGTTTACTACCTTAGTAATACCATTTTTCTTAAGAAAAAATATTTTATACTTACCAGGAAATGTATTGGAAATTTATTAAACCAGGAGAATGGAAATTTTTAGTTTTTAATTATAATATTTTCTTCGAAGTCCTTTGCTTGTTAATGCTTTAATATCTTAAACGAATTTTTTGGGATGCATTGGCAACAACCTCATTTTTTCAGTTTGTGGAATTTTTTTACCATCCTAAATGGCTTTCAAGCTTATAAAAAGTTAAAATTTTATGAATCTAGATCAGAAGAAAACTGAACATGACGTGAGAGTGATATAGATTTCTTATCATATTTTTAAAGGGTGTAGGAATGTGCTCGTTTTTCTGATGAAACAAAATTTATTTGTAGGGAAAAATAGACATGTTTCTTTTTTGTCAATTTTTAAACTTCGTAGGAGATTTCAGTAGTAAGCGGAGTTTAGTTTTACCTTTTTTTAAATAGTCCATATTTATACTCCAGGAATGCCAGAAAATTAATGAAAAAAAAATGATGTCACATTGCAAAATTATCTTTGAGATTCAACCATTATATTCAACTACTAACATGTTTCATCTATTACACTCTCATTGATAGAATCAAAATTTCTAAGATGTCTCCATCATTTTCATTTGGAAATTTCTTATTGATTACTCTTTTAGTATCTTTTATACTCGATTTTTTTATGATCACCGTCCGTCGCACACTACTTGATAAATCGAATTGTATATTTTTACTAATTATGATGCTTTTTCGAAAAACATATGAAGTTGCGGTCTAATTTAGTCTTGGATATTTTAAATGATTTAGGTGAATATTAATACGTACGTCCGAAGCTATTGAAACCTTAATAAGCTGCTAAGCATTATTGTCAGTGAGTTGACCTCTTGTGTCCTTATTTGATCGATCTTTCATAACACGCTACAAGAAAATATCTGTGGCTTAACTTGGTTTTCTCAGAAGCGACTGTTGTTTGATTTTTGTACTCGGGGCAAACAGTACCTTATCAGCGTCGGAACTCCGCGTGAAATTAACGCGGGTATGTAAGGTTGTACGCGCTGTTCCTGCGAACACACATCTAATAAGCCAAGAATAGCGAGAACGATCGCGGCAGCATGCTCAGTAAATACCTCGTCATTCCTTCTGGGGACTCGCAGGTGCTTATTTTGGTTATTGCTCTAATTCCTGAATAAAAAATTAAAATGTACTATTCCATTGCTATATATGAATTAATAAATGAATTACTAATAGCCCTATTTAATATCTTCTTCCTGCCCTTATCCTAGACTATGTGGTGTTATTCATCATCATCATCTAAGCGTAGTATCCCGGTTGCAACCTAAACTTTCGTTTCGGTGCCCGGGGTCCGCTTTCCAACTTTTTCTACTCCACTTCGCACGGTCTTCAGCATCCCTGGTATTGAGCCCATTGGCACGCATATCACCCCTTACGACGTCAAGCCAGCACTTTTTGGGTCTACCCCTCCTGCCGGGGCCCGGCGGAGGCGGCATGGCTAGACATTTGTTTCCCACGTTGTCATCCGGTTGCCGTAAAACGTGGCCGTACCAACGGAGCCGACATGAAGACTGCCGCGAATACGGGAGTTCCTAACGCGGTCCTTCCGCGTCACTCCACACATCCACCGCAGCATATTCATCTCCGTGACACGCAGTTCTTGCCTGTGTCGCTCTAGCACCGGCCACGCTTCACATCCGTATAAAAGGACAGGCCTAATGATGGTCTTATAGACCTGTCCCTTCAACTTTACCGGCATCTTGGGGTCACAAATGACACCAGTTACCTCTATTAATTATACAACTATATCCCTCTATTAATTATCATCTCAAAATTTATACATTTTTGCCATATCATCTTTTACACAATCTATCTTTTTTTTTTTTTTTTTTTTTTTTTTGGTCTCGGGGAAAAACCTCTCTTGACGGGTTCCCCCGGCCCGGGGGGACCGAGGGATATGTGGGACTCCGGGATTTTTCCGACTACCCACTAAAAAACCCCGCTGTTCTCCTATCGCCTACGCCCGGGCCCACGGATATATGGCCTGCCGATCTCGTGGCCCGGGCCGGCGCCGGCCCGCCCTTTGTCTTGAGGCGGGCCCCTTCTAAAGTGTTGGCGCCAGGGGGTCAGGGTTTCGTCCCCCCGGCGCTCTCCTAACAACTCTAGGAGTTGAGGGGGCCGCGGAACAGCACACAGCCCTCACCCTCGCGGCAATAGTGCGGGCGGCGGGTCCTCCCCCGAGGGGCCGCCCGCGGCCGCTTTTTACGGCGGCCGGAGGTCGTTACTGGCCCTCCGGCGCCGCCGGCGTGGCCTGCGTTGGCGGGAGGGGAGTGTGGTGGTCGACTCCCGCTCCCGCTCCGCCGCCTCCTTTGCGGACATGACTGCCTCGCAGAAGGAGGCGACGGCCGTCCATCCAAGATCGCCCCCGACCATGGACAGAACCAGGGCCGGGAGCGACAGGTCCACGCCGATTTGGGCGACGAGGGCGCGGCGCTCCTCGCGCCACGCAGGGCACACGGCGACAGTTTACACAATCTATCTTTTTTTTTTTTGGTCTCGGGGAAAAACCTCTCTTGACGGGTTCCCCCGGCCCGGGGGGACCGAGGGATATGTGGGACTCCGGGAAAGATGATTGGCCATCCGACTACCCACTAAAAAACCCCGCTGTTCTCCTATCGCCTACGCCCGGGCCCACGGATATATGGCCTGCCGATCTCGTGGCCCGGGCCGGCGCCGGCCCGCCCTTTGTCTTGAGGCGGGCCCCTTCTAAAGTGTTGGCGCCAGGGGGTCAGGGTTTCGTCCCCCCGGCGCTCTCCTAACAACTCTAGGAGTTGAGGGGGGCCGCGGAACAGCACGCAGCCCTCACCCTCGCGGCAATAGTGCGGGCGGCGGGTCCTCCCCCGAGGGGCCGCCCGCAGCCGCTTTTTACGGCGGCCGGAGGTCGTTACTGACCCTCCGGCGCCGCCGGCGTGGCCTGCGTTGGCGGGAGAGGAGTGTGGTGGTCGACTCCCGCTCCCGCTCCGCCGCCTCCTTTGCGGACATGACTGCCTCGCAGAAGGAGGCGACGGCCGTCCATCCAGGATCGCCCCCGACCATGGACAGAACCAGGGCCGGGAGCGACAGGTCCACGCCTGTTACAATCTATCAAATATCTATCTATCTTTTCAGTGTGTATCCTTTTGTATCCACTTCTCCTATTTAATATATGATTGGGAATTTTGAAAATTCTTTTAAATTTAATATCCTGACTTACCTACCAATTCAGAATCAGTATAATTTTCAATAGCCTTCGGAAATAAGCGATTAAATCCAAAATGCAATTCACTAGCCGATAGTGAGGCAAGAATGGACTTCGAATCCGGTCAACCGTTAATAATCGGAAAATCGATTAATAGCAAATAGGTCCGGAACGGATATCCGGGATATTTATTACCATTGTTTACTTTTTGTCGAGCGTGAAATTAATATTTCTTTGTTATTATTGTACTATTAAAAGTAATAATACTCAATCTACTGTGAGGACTACGTATTGGGGGTTCAATGACTTCAGGTATAATATTTATATATACAGTAATGTACAGTCGGGTACAAATATTTGTCAATATATATTTGAATAAATATATATTACAATTAAACGACCATATTACTAGATACGGGATTGTTCTTACAAGTGTTTCTAAACTTTGAATCTACGTAGCGTGAGGTCTATTTTACATCATTGAAGTTTAAATTTCTGTGCTACTTTTTACATCGATTGAAATAAACAGCAAATGAAAACTGTTTTATTCAACCATATTAAAAACTAATTAAATAACAACCTCCGTGGCTGAAAAAGTTTCGCACTCTAGAATGTTCGTAAGAGTCACGGGCTACATTCTCGTTATAATATCTCCATCAGGGGTGATGGTATTAACAATATATATATATATATATATATATATATATATATATATATATATATATATATATATATATATATATATATATATATATATATATATATATATATATATATATATATGTATATATATATATATATATAAAGTTAATTTAATATATTTTAAGTTACTTTTTAAGAGTAGTTTTCGTAAACTTTCGTATAAATAAGCGCTTTAGATTATCATGATAAAAAGAGGATTTAGTGATAGTATATAGAGGTTAGTTAGTTATAGAAGTTTTGATTGTTGTATTAGATTTAATGATTTAATATGAGTTTTATAACTCAAAACACATGCTCACTGCTGCTTACTTTGGAATAGATGGCGTTGTATAAACGGTTCTTATATATTAATTACTTTTAAACTGTATACACCTAAGTTGCCGGGATGCCACAATTATAGCTCGTAACTTGGTCTTGACCCGAGCATATATTTTTAAAAGACCTAAAATCTATAACTTTACAAGGCAAGTTTTAGATTCAAGTGTAATGTAAATAATTCTGGTATTGACATTTCTAAAATTTATAATGTTTGGCTAGGCGCCTCATCCTATCCTTTTTTCCCTGCCTACCCGCAAGTTAGTTTAGATGCTGCGGTGCTTGACGGTGGTTTTCGATAAAACTACTCGAACACCGCCGCGCCGCCCTATCTCTGCTTGGCGAGCGCCCGCGCCTACGACACGTACCGTCGAGTCTTAATTAAACCCGCACGAGTTTTTATATGTGTGTGTTATTATATTGTGAATCGCTGACTAAAAAGTCTTAGACCGTTGCAGAAGCAGCCGTGGAGAGTAGTAGATCGGACATCCTCAGGTGAGTCGCCGCTCTTTCTGACTTGCTGGGTATTTCCCTTTCCTTTCCTTTTCACGTATAATTATCGAACCCGCACTACCTTCGTTGCCCGCACCGCGGCTACCATCTTTCGAGGCCTAAGCCGCACCATTCTATTACCCCCCGCATAATTTACGCTCCTTCAACCCCACCAATGTCATTTTTAAAATAAACTTTTAATAACATAAACTTTTAAATAACATAAACTAACCTGAACTTTGTAAATGCTTAAAAATGCAATAATCAACATTTGTACAAAATACTAACAGAAATAATATAATTAATCTAAATTAATTAATATAATTAATTATTATAATTAATTACCAAATAATTTGATTTTTATATTTTTAATTTAATATTATAATAATTTGGCTATAAATACTAACCAGCGGAATTGTTTCCGTTTCTGTTATAAATATTTTGGTAGATATTTAATTTTGGTTATTGGCAAGTAATGACAGGAGGGGAGACACCTGTCGACGGGATAGGAAAACTAGCAACAATATGATATAAAAGACGCTGAAATACCAAGAAATGGACAGTGCAAGAAAAATAATTGATAAGTGAAAGTGATTTTCGATATTAGATATTTCGATATTTGGGGTAGTTAACGTCCATGTTGGTTTTATTTGATAACTTTTAAATTTACGTTACTTTTTTTTATACCGAGGAAATCTGTTTCCGCCGGCCTCCGGGGAAGGCCGGTTGGGTATGTGGGATTACCTCCTGAGGGGGCTGTCTACTCCTCTCGGGCAGACTGGGGGCAAAGACCGCCGGTCCTGCCCACTAAAAACCCAGGTCATCACTCTTGGCCTTAGAGGGGGGCTTCGCAAGATTGCCTTTTTGGCATTCCCACTGCTGGCGGTCAGAAAATTTTTGGAGTTTTGCAAGTCATGATTCGAACCCGCACCGATCTGACCCCAGAGACTCAACCTATGAGTTACATCCGCTCATTTATAAGTTACTTGGTCTAACATAATTTAACTTGAACAAAGCAATAATAACAAACCGACTCAAAACATCGGCTACAAGTGTATTATATAAAGTAAAGAAAACATTTTTTTGTATAAGTCAAACAATCCGCTGGTTTTTTTTGATAGCCACCCTCGGCTTGCGGTTTCGAAAGTTATTTGATGTTTCAACGGAAACCTCCGGAATTCATTAATTAAATACCTGTTAGCTCACAGGTAATGTTACGTTACATTTTTGAACATATTTAAGAGGCTTTTTTCCTGTTTATGATTTATTCAAACTTGATACCATTCAAGAATTTTTCTTTGTGTTTTTTTCAAAGGAAACAATTTTATATTGTTTATTTTAATAGCTTAATATTTTGAACAAAATGTTAGTACAGTCGTGAACAAATTGTGAAAAGTAAATCTTAACACAACAGACGTGAAGAGAGTGTGGTGAGAAAACACTGGAATTTAAAGTTTGAAGCTGTTGGTGACAAAGCAACTCAACCTAGATGGTAAGGCTCCAAACCCGATTGAATGGCAATTGTCTATGGTCTCGAAATATCGCTTATAGGCCTCCATAATAATCTTGTGTTGTGTATCAGCATAAGTGAAGGTTCTAGATCTCTTACGCAGACGGCAGCGTGTTAACGGTGCCCCTGCAGTCAGTCATCCGTTTTTATTCCTGTTTCAAAATAGCAACTACTAGATCCAGAGTAAGGCCACCCGACCGTAGGGGCCAGTATTCTTATTCTGTGCCTGCACAGAAAAAAGGTAGCCCTGTGTGAATTGACCCAGCTTAAAAAAAGGAACATATACATTACAATATATTTATTAAAAGAAACTATTTGTATAATAAAAAAATTGTTTACAAATTACCATCGTGCCAAATCAATTGCGTGACCACGGAGCCAGTGTCTTCTTTTTAAAATATGTGTGCTTAAATTTGATTTTTTTATTACGATGGGCTACTATAAGGACAGCAGACAGGCTGACGGCCCGCTTAGAAGTTAGCAGTTACCGTCGTCTATGGATGTTTACAACGCCAGTGGCATCGCGAACGCGCTGCTGTCCCATAAGGGTATGGGAACTTGGGTCACTAATGCCGGAACACAACACAAGGTTATTATGGCGGCATACTTAAGACCAAAGGTGGTTGCCATCCAGACGGACTTGAGGCCCTACCACGTAGCTAGGTTGGGTTGTTTTGTCGGCTTTTGCGACAGGATGACTCCAGCCGCAGTGGTTAGTATTCTTTCTCCGCCCCTGCACGGATAAAGAAGAAGAATGAAACAGATTTTGAATGTATAGTGTCTGATTCCGAAAAGCTGATCGATATCTTCCCTTTCTATTTAAGAACTAGCAGAAAGAGTATTTGCCGTTTTATGCTACTCTCTAGGCGATATAATGTATAGCTCTAGGTTATAATGTAAGAATAACAGCCCATAGCGTGCCACTGCCGGGTTCAGCCCTACCCCTAGAGAGAACGGACAGTGTACCTGCCATGCTTGTTCATGCATATTGGCGGGTTATACACACCCGTGACCTCGGTACCGTCGGTATATGGCTATTACTCTAAAATATGCACATTAGGCGAGGAAACTGTCTAAATGGACTCTAAATTGATCTCCAATTGTAATGCTATTGAGCTAACAGGTACCTAGGTAGTCTAATAGGTTAGCCCAACTCTACCTAATACACTATTGTCCGGCAGAGCTCACTCGGAATCGCTCGTTATAGCATTCGTTAACCGAGTGCCAACAAGGAAGGCTTTGCACCCGCCATATAACCGATAACGACAAACCCCATTCCATTCGCGTTAAGAAAATAGTGAGGCATCGTTGACCACCGCGGTCTAGCCCCGCCCCCGGCGAATCAGGTCACAACAAATTAGAAAGCTATGTTCACAGTGACCAGTTGTGTCTTTTGTGCGTTACCTAAATAAAATAGTAATAAAACCTTTTAAAATTAATACCTCACCTATTCGTAAGAATAGAACGATAGTAGAAGAGAAGAAGAAAGTAGTAGAAGAAAGTAGAACGATAATTAGTAGCAAAGAAAGACGAGTAACTTACAATATTTTTAAGTACTTGAAAATAGGTGATTTAAGTTTGACTATAGAAAGCATAGTATTAAAAACAACAAGTGCATGCGGTGTCTTTAAAAACACAGTTTTTAAAAAAAGAGCTCGGCTGTGTATGATTGATAAATTAGACGAATTACACAAATGTGCAATAAGAAGAAAAGTTCATTCATTATATTTAAATAACGAATACCCAACATTAGATAAAATTATGGCACTTTGTGAAGTTAGTGAAGATATTCCTGATTTCAAATGTATTACACTACATAAAATTTTACATGAGATTAATTCGATTTTAATAAACGGGACAGACAAATGAAAGAATATAGTCAAGCCAATAAAATTATATACTTCATTGGCAAAACGTGGGTAAACGCTGGACATTTTAAATTAAAAGCATGGTTAGATACCACTGTAAAAAGTAAGAAACATGCTTTTCTAGAAGGTTTATCAACCGGTTCAAAAATTCCTACAGAAAAAGGTAAAAGACTGATCATTTTGGATATTGGAAGCGACAGAGTATTTGTGGAAGATTGTCTTTTACTTTTTGAATCTAATTCATCTAAAGATTATCACGAGGAAATGGACGGCAAAAAGTTCGATGAATGGAATGGTTCAATCGTATCATACCTAAACTTGAACCAGGAAGTATTGTTGTCATGGATAACGTTTCGTATCATTCCGTCAAACTTGATAAAATGCCGTCAACCGCTTGGAATAAAAAGCAAATACTCGTACTAGACTGGCTTCTAAGCAAAGGGATATCCTTGGACATGAGCTATTTAAAATAGGAATTACAACTGGCCAACATTGCCTCAAAATATAATAAATATTTAGTAGACAAAATTGCTAAAAGTAATGGTATTTTAATTCTCCGTCTGCCACCGTATCATTGTAAAATAAACCGTACAGAGTTGGTGCGGGCCCAAATAAAAAATTATGTTGGTGCCAATAACTCAACATTCAAGATGAGCGATTTAAAAAAATTATTTTATGACGCAATTACTTTATTAGATGCTAATCGATGGAATAAATGCTGTGACCACGTGATACAAGAAGAAAACCTTATGTAGAATTTTGATGACGTCATTGAGTATGCGGAACAAAATATGTACTTTCATAATAAATACAATTGAAGATTCTAGTGACACTGATTACAATTTATTTTTTATTTAATTATAGTAGATTTCTATCCATTAAACTTAATTTTTTGAAATATAAATGAATGATGATGTAATTTTATCGTGTACGATAAAATGATAAATAAATAAATTATTTGAATTTACCCCACCGTGAAAACACCTATATCCAATTGCAATAATAACTCACTTTTTCTTAACGTGAATAGACTATAGTTTTACTATAGTATAGTTGTATTTTGTGACGTACATTTTATCCGTATATGTGTTTCTCTTTTCTATTATCAATACTTGACAATACAGTGCATCTCATAGTAATTTATTTGTTTAATTTCTATATTTATCTTCTTTAGTTATAATGTTGGGTAAAGACTTATAAAGCGCCTACAACACTTTCTAATACACTTTTCATAAACTCTAGGAATATCAGATGAACATATTTCAGAGCTAAAGCTTGTTCATATTCACTTCTCATAAAACGATTTACTCTGAAAACATGATCCTTTCAAATCAACTATTCTCGGTTACCAAATTGATACTTCATTGATTCTGTTCTAGGTGTGGGTTCTTTAGTGATGTTCCGTTTTGAATATTAATCGAAATAATAACAAAATCGAGATTTGTGTTATTCATAAAATTTGTGTCATTTATAATACTTGCGTCATTTACTAAGCTGAAGTTATTGAAAGTTACTATTTAATTATAGTTATGACGTTGGAGCCCGTATATCTGGTCAATGTCAATTATTGTTGGACCCCACAACCTTGAAAGATTGGTTATCTCAGTCATAGTTATGTTTTGTAACAACTGGTTACTTACGTGGGTAGTAAATATATAGCCACCTGTGCTAGGTCTTAGCAGGAGGCACATACTAAAAAGGATTGGCTTGAAGGCGTAAAATGGACACACAACCAAGGATGTTGAACATTATGTGAAATGGAGAATAAAATGTCTTAAAGCGGTCTCCAAGCACTGCACATTACAAAATTTAAATTAAAAATTTCTAACGCAGCATCATTTTTGCAAAATCTTTGAAACACAGAAATGTATAACACTCTTCTACCAGAATACTGGTATAATATAATTATGATGACTCAACATCACTAAATTGTTCTAAATTGCACATCACTAACGTTACCTTTTTCATGTAAAATATTCGTAAGTATATAGTTTCACGAGGCACCCTTTATAAGTGACCAATGACCTGAAAAATCCGGTGAAAGCCTAGCCGATAGTTATTTTTTGACTGCCCGTGCAGATTACATTTGATTCAATGCTTGCCAAAAGCATTTTTATCGACGGCTCGTAAATGGAATAGCGAGGGTTAATATCATATTTTTTTTAATAGCGCACTAGTGATATTTTTAAATACTTTCGTGAGTGACGTGTCCGATATCTTCATAGAGTAATGTAAGGATTTATCTTAAGATAAATCCTTACATTACCTCGACGACCTCGGTGGCGTAACGGATAACGCACTTCGGTACGCTTGCGGAGGTCACGGGTTCGATTCCCGTCTCGCGTCTGGGTGTTTATGTATAATATGTATTTATTTACAAAAAAAAGTATATAAGTAGTATATCAGTTGCTTAGGGCCCATAATACAAGTGCTACTTAGTTTGGGACTAGATGACGCTGTGTGAATTGTCACAAAATATTATTATCATTACATTTAAATGTAATATATTGTTTGTTAATGAATGTATATTCAATTACAATATATTTGAAATGATTTTCAGCAGTCCTATTGTCCGTGATATTGCGGATAAACTTGCCTTCGTCAGTACATTCACATTTTGCAGCATCTTACTACTTAAGTGAGGAACCATATCGCCGCTAGCCGACTTATGAAGTAGAATGACTAATAGATTGCTAGACGTAATTCAGGGTGATGTGTGCTAACGGATTCACTACCAGCGATGCACGGGTTCCGAAGCAAAAATTAGAATTGTAACCAAAAAGTGGTGATGAAGTAGACATAGACGGTAGCAAAGTTATAATACATTATAATTTGAATTTATTTTAAATAATTTATTATTTCGTTATTTCAAGCTTTGTTTTCTGTCGCAACCTTGACACCTACAGTTCCTGAAGGAATTTTTAAATATAAATGATAGCTGTTGTCAACGTTTGTTGCAGTATAATCATTTTAATACGTACATTGAATCAACTTTAAGAGCTTGTTTCGCCTATATACGGAAATATTTGCGATCGCGAAGTGTAGAGAATACAAAACTAACATCTGGCAGCGCGGTAATAGTATGAAAACTAAGACACTTCAATAAATGTAATGCGGCAACAGGAGATAGGAAATTTTGACGCGAAACGAACAGTTGAGTACATTTGGTTGCCACTCTATAGCCTGACTGAATTTTGTATATGAATTAGGTGAAAACCTGTATCATAGAACATTTTTGCAAATATGTAAGTATAAAAATATGTAAGTATAAATATGGACTCAGGTATGCCATTGGCGGAGTAATAATTTGAACAACTTCCTGCATTATGCCATTTGATGAGGTCCAGCAATTTTTTTTATAATTGCTGAGGAACGGAAGACAGTTACCGACCACTATAGGCAAGCCTAGGATCACCGCAGACACACTGTTGTCCACATAGCGCTACTGGAAAGCTCTCTAGTGGCTTAGTGATATATTGTAATATATTAACATTTGTTAACCTCACAAGAAGTTGAAAGAAGAACTGTAAAATAAATGCTAATTGGACTTCATGAAGGGAAATAAAAAAGTGAACGTTAAAAATACATTCGATTTAAAGATTTAACGATACAAATAACAAAATTACTAATATAGAATAATGTTGAAATGGTTTACCAGACAAAATATTAAGAGCAAATTTCCAATACTAAGCCAAAACTCGTAGCCTCACATTGCCTACGCTGCTAATCGGTCGTTATTATGTCAGAGTTTTACCTGTATGGAGAGGACAAAACTACGTCTTTATATATATATATATATATATATATATATATATATATATATATATATATATATATATATATATATATATATATATATATATATATATATATATATATATATGTGTGTGTGTGTGTGTGTGTGTGTGTGTGTCCTTCTTGAAGGTCTAATTTATCTCTGTACTGAATTTCATAGTTACTTTCAACATTTATAATATTAGTATGGATAGTATTTTAGCGCTTTGAAAAAACTTGGGTTCTTATAATTAAAGCGAGAACAGATTACAAACTTACATTCGTGTTTAAAATGTATATGAATACCATCATATGAATTTAGTGATGACTTCAAAACAATGTTATGTATTACAAATAATACTGAACGTAGAGTGGTTTTTGCCAATTATTCCAGTTATACAGCTAACCATCTTAAAACAGCATTCCAATGTTAGATCATGTTATCGCTAAAAGAAACGGATACTTAGACGAAGTACCGTACGACCTCTCGTAAAGAGAAAAATGATCAAACACGTGTAAAGGATTCAAGGTTTATTCGGACATACGTATATGATATCTGAAGAGAACCTTCATTGACAATGTATTTTAGGAATCCTTAAACTATACCGTGACATTCAATGCCATCTCTCGGTAATAAGGTTAAAAATCTCAAACATTGAGTTTGTTATAATTTAAATCATATTCTCTTTGTATCTATTTAATTATATAAGATACTTGTTGACTCGGCAAACATTGTTTTGCCATATAAATGAATAAAATTACGTTTCGGTGTATTGTTTTAGAGATCTCGCGGTGAATGGTAATTCGCTTATTAATATATACATACATTTTGGGTAGGATTTTCATAAAATCCATCTTAGTGAGCGTCTACACCGCAAAATGAGTAAATATGCCAAATTTCACGTCAAGCGGGTGTATAGTTTTAGATACCTCGTGATAAGTGGGTTTTTGTTTATATATTTCTGCCATATAAATAAAAAAAAATACACTTTGGATAGGATTTTCATAAAATCCGTTCATAATGAGCGTCTACGTCGCAAAATAAGTAACTATGCTAAATTTCAAATCAATCGAGTGTATAGTTTTGGAATTCTCGTGATGAATGGTATTTGGCTTATAACATACATATATTTGTTAATTATTACTAACCAACACATCGTTTTTTATCCATTAATCAACTTTTTTCTAAAGCACTTGTGGAAAGTACTTGAATAAAAACGTAATACAAAATAATTAGTTAATAACAGAATAGTGTTCACTGCCGGTCCTACGGCCTTGCAAAAGTTTGTTTGGAACTATTAATATTTAGTATAGTCCCATCGGTGGAATATTCTGAGCATATTATGCAGAGCATGTTTACGGAATTAATTAAAAAAACAATATTTTTTGATTAAATGACTGTATTCTTTGTGTAATTGCTGACGGTCGTAGGATTTAGCGGGGTAAGAAATTTAATAGAAAATTTTAATAAAAATAATGTGACAATAAAAAAAATTGTAAATCAAAACTAAAATCTCTCATACACAAATAATCATAACTTTAATCAAAACACTTATTAAGCAATAAAGTGTAAGTCACTAAATCGCCAGTGCCAAATCTGTTTTTTAAAATAACCAGTAATTTTTACATAAAAAGAATATATCAAATATTTCACCATTAATTTTGGCCTAAGTAAACTGTTGTATAGATTTCAAACATGAAAAATTTCAAAAGAACTAGCCAAAATTAAAATTGTGTTTACAAATATTTATCTGCTTTTTACGTGTTTGGAATAATAAACTATTCTAATGGTGAAAAATTAAAGATAGTACAGTCAAGTGTCTATGTTCGAAAATTACAAAGAACAACATCTAATATTGTGGGATGGATTCACAAGAATTATTACAGCCTTAGAAGATGGTTAACGATATAACTCTAGCGGTATCTATACAAATATACATAAAATTGGATGGTCTGTTTGTAATATTAAAATAACCGCTTTTTACTAAGTGCATTCGCACGTATACACGGTACATATACCAAAACAACATTTTTTACAATTTTTGTCGGTCTGTCCGTCTGTCTGTTTATTCCGGCTAATCTCTGAAATGGCTGCACCGATTTTGACGGGACTTTCACTCGCACATAGCTGATGTATCAAAGAGTAACTTAGGCTATTTTTATTTTAGAAAAAAAAAATAGATTTTGTTAAAAATGATAAGTTTCGGAAATTATAAGTCCAATTTAAGTTGATCCCAGATTTATATCATCAATCATATGAAATAGGGTTTAGCTTAGGCTGGACCATGTAGGTTGAATTTCCAATTTAAGTTAACCTCAGATTTATTTATGTCATCAATCATATGAAATAGGGTTTAGCTTAGGCTGGACTTTGTATGTTCGAACGTACGTATTCCGGAGGCGCATGGCGTAACAGTTGCATTCGATAATACTAACTGTTTGCATATTTTATTTATATTTTAGGGTTTATAGGGTTTGTAATCCAAAATAAACCAAACGATATATCCAAAAAATTCTGCCCAAAGTCACTATTCCACACGGACGGAGTCGCGGGCACAGCTAGTTTATAATAAAATAAACATAACATTTAGCATTCATTTCTTCACGTCAACTATTATTAATTTCTCTCTTTCTTGTGTAAAACCTAAACCTGAGTTACTCAGCAGAGTATTATGTAAAAACTGATGTGATGACTGATGAAAAGGTGACTGATTCTCCAAATACCAAAAAAAACCAAACTGCTCTAACTTTGCTTGCAGTGAATTGATAAAAAGAACGGTTTGATTTCCTTTACAACTCCAGATATTTATCTAAAAAATAGTTATACGAGTATATTAATCATAAAATTATAACTCCAGATATTTATATGAAACAGTCCTATTTTAAATTATCACCCTGGTCACGGAACCATGAAGAACTGTAGCGGAGAGTTACAGGACGACAAATACGCCTCTGCATTGCCTTTTTCTGGACATGCAGAAGGCCTTCGACTGTATTTCTTGCGTGATGATGTGGTGGGCACTGCTGTCTAAAAGAGTTCCAGAACCTTATTGATATTATCCCAGACACATACCGCAACTCCGATTCCACAGTACGGACCGCTGTTGGCAACACGAACCCTTCCCCATCACCGTCGTTCACAAAGGATCCGTCCTTAGCTCGTTTCTGTTCAGCGTGTTCATATTAGACGTCATGTCAAAGCAGCCCCCGCGGCTACTCATGTTTACTGATAATATCGCTCTGGTGGATTCGGGCAGGGTTTGCTTGAGAACGGCAGTTTGAAGATCAGTGTGACGAAGACCGAGTACTTGGCCTGTAACTCTACGGATCCCACACCCGTGCGTATAGACGATGACACGGTCGAGCGCACATAAAATATCCGAGATCTGTATTTCACGCGTCTGGTGACATCGATTGCGACGTCAAGGCACGCATTGCTGCCACGTGGGCCAAATTATGTGAGGTGACTGATGTCATTTGTGACCCCAAGATACCAGTAAAGTTGACGACACATGTCTATAAGACCATAATTAGGCCTGTCCTTTTATACGGCTATAAAGTGTGCCCAGTGTTAGAGCGAAACAAGCAAGAACTGCGTGTCACGAAAATGAATATGCTGCAGTGGATGTCTGTAGTAACGCGAAAGGACTGCGTTAGGAACTCCCGCATTCGCGGTAGTCTTCATGTTCGTGGCATTGCAGATAAATTGCAGGAGTATCGGCTTCTATCGCAAATGGCGTGCCCCGGGTTATGAACAGAAATGTTGGCTTGATTTCGTCAACGGTGATATGCGTGTTAATGAGCTTACTACCAGGGATGCTGAAGACCGTGCCAAGTGGAGTAGAAAAAGTCAGAAGGTAGACCCCGGGCACTGCAGCAGAAGTTTAGATTGCAACCGGGATTTAACGCTGGGATGATGATGATGATGAGTCCTATTTTAAATACTAGTCAAGGAACAGCAAAAATTATGTGAATTTACAGTAATGTAATTTTAATACTAAAAATAAAATCTTGCGAGTTCTGATCAAGAGAAACGAGTCGTGAAGTAGAGAATATCTCCCAATAAACGCTACTACTACGCTATATTGGATAAACCCAACCTGATTAATTAAAAACCTAAGTCAACTTGGTGGGATGGGTAGCAAAAGCTTAGAACCTGGATATGTTGAGCAAACTTAGAATACCTACGTCCAGCAGTGAACCAGAATAATAATAATAAATAACAATTTAAAAAGGCGTCAAATATAAAATTCCAAATCCATCCCTCATTTGTAAAACCAAAAGTCTAAAAGTAACCAAATCATTTACGATGAATAGACGGACGTGAAACATGACAATCCATAGCGGATAGAATACAAAATGAAAGGTAGCAAGATCCCTATTAAAATCACACACATGTACGCCATGTACGAGAGGATCGCAAACAATGAAAAATTTCACATTTTCACATATGCTTGGAGAAAAAATGTATGGAAAAGTGAGCTAGGTATAAAACCTACACGGCAAACTCCGTAATTCCGAGTCGTGCCGAGCGATATAAAATATGAAAGAGTGATCGCGTGGGTTCTATATGTATAGACACCCACGTGGCTTTTCTTTTTTCATTATGTTATCTGGTGAATATGTAAACATAAATTAGGTTTTTATTTAAAACTCTAAAACCAGCAAAAAATCTACAAATTACATAAAAAAATGAGAGGTACTTTATTTAGAATTTAATAAAAGTTAACAGTATTAAAATAACATGTTTAAAATATAATTATCATAAAGTTTATATTACACGGAATGAATAAATTTTGTCATATATTATACACGTAGTGTATACGTGTACAGTAACAAAGAAAATATTGACTCTACTTTTTACAATATTTTATTTTTGGCGCAAATGTCCATCCCAATAGCAGGGGTTAACCGTTGCTTATGGACGTTTACGACACCAGGGGTATTGCTAACGAACTGCCAATCCGCAGGAAATATTATAACGCCTTTTTTAAGAACCTATATCGTATTGCGAAACTACGTGTTAAGTACAATAAAATATTTAGTTGAAATTTTTTTATACTAAAAATTATAAACAATAAAAACAACACAATAGCGTAACAAGAACTTACAGACTGATATATTTATTTCAACGAAAGTTTTAATAAGCGATAAGAAATAAATATTATTAAATAAATAAATGTAACAAATTTTTAAAAAGAAATAAATCCAAATAAATAAATATCTTATTAATATTACAAATAAAATAATTAAAAAATAGATAAATATACATTCCTTATTTAAAATTCTGATAAAATTATATGTAATAAAATAATTTTATCACAATCCTACAGGTGAAATGTCAATAATGATAACATTTACGTTTTTGTATACGACGATCATGTCTGAGCGAAATTCACTCCAACCCTTGGCGCCGGCTCGGCCGCTTCCGTCACTCCTCGGCTACGATCGGCGCGCCGTAGCGGCAGTGCTTTCCATGCTACGGCGAGTTCGTGTGCTTTTGTGTAATAAATTAAATACATGTTTTAAAATCGGTTGAGTTGTGTATATTTTGTGTTCGGTGTATGTGTGTACTGAAAGAATGTGTTGTGTTTTTGTGTTATCTGCTTAATGCTCAACAACAATGGTAAGTTTTTATATACTATATTTAAATTATAAAACGAATCTCCGCCAATTCTCAGTGCGATATTGTTATTTTTGGTAACCCCGGTAATTTTATTATTATTAAAATTAATGGGATTAAGATTATTTTTTACACATTAACTGTGAATCTTGTATTACTAATGAAATTTTTTGTTATAATCAAAATTTAATATTAATTATAACAGTATTTTGAAATCTCTATCGTATTTTATATCTTATTTATATTTTATATTATCCGTGGTTAAATTTTACATGAAATTATTTAAGTATGACTTATTCTTTATTCACCGTGGGTAATTCTAAATACCCTCATATTCAATTATTTACTCCTTTATTTTTATTGTAAGTGAAGTGTTCATTCGAGCATATAATTCATGAGTTATAGAATACAATTTTTACCTTTAACACCTTTTTTTATTAAATTGTTTATTGTGATATATGAACCTAACTATAGGATAAATTATACATTAAACCTGGATGGTATATGTGTGATGATATTGTGCTAGTCTCTGTAAAATAAATATTTCAATTATTAAACCACAAAATTCCAGAATACTTAACAAAGGTAAAATTATCCTCTATACTATGATTTCTAAATAAATCAGTATTTGTATGTACATTGAAATCAACAGCCTAATATATGGCGTCTAATGCTATTTCAGACTACACGACAAACTGAAACTCATTGTTATTTATTGAAAAAAGTTTCTAGATGGAACATTTCTTAAAAGTCTGATATTTTACAACTGTTATTTATTTTTATCCGTGCAGAGGCAGAGAAAGAATCGGCCTGTCGTAAAAGGCTACAAAACAACCCACCCTAGCTAGGTCATAAAGCTCGTCTGGATGGCGACCACCTTTGGTCTTAAGTGTGCCGCCATAATAACTTTGTGTTGTTTTCCGGCATTAGTGACCCAAGTTCGTATAACCTTACGGGACAGCAGCGTGTTCGTGATGGCCATGCAAACACCTGTAGGTGACGGTAACTGCTAAATTCTAAGCGGGCCGTCCGCCTGTCTGCTGTCCTGCAGCAATAAAAAAAGATTAACACATAAAGATTTTTATTGTTTCTTTTGTAATAACAGCATCCAGGATAGGGACATATTTTCGGCCTTTTTTAGAGTACATAGGGTATGTGAAGTAGGTCAATATAGAAGAAAGTTCCTTTTAAACACAACGGTGGGATCAATATGACCGTGGCGTAATGGCTTTCGCACCTCGAAACTTCTATGAGGAATACGGATTTGATTCCCTTTCCAAGTCTGGATGTTTTTGTAAAATAAATAAATAGTATATCACCATTGATATACTAGTTATTGTATTGTGGGTACTAGACAATTTGATTACCCACAGTACAAACACTCTTTGAATACATTAGAACTAGATGGCGTTTTGTCAATTGTCACAGTATATGTAATTAATCCCAGTATACGTATTTCCAGTATATTTTCAGTATATGTACATTCTAAAATGAGTTGCCGTGATTACAGGCAGGGGTAATAGAGAATAAAATCGATTGTAATATTTCAGCCTATTTACTAATAATAACAAGTCAATCCAACGATGTTTATGTTGCGTACTCTTCACATTTGGATTGAGCTTCTAGCTGAAAGTTCTCATCACAATATGATATCCGGTTTTATCAAAAAGGCGCTTTACAATTTATTGCGCGTTGGGTATGCCTCCAATGCTACAGAGATCTGTAGACGATGCAATTGTCTATCAGGTTATGCTAAATAGTGATATTTGTTTGTTATCTGAACTCCATCCATTAAAAAATAAACAAAAATCTCATGTTATGAGTACAAATACAACCCAAAATAAATTTTGCGATAACTTTTAATGTTGCGGTAAGCAAATAAAACGAACGTGGATTCATTACTTTGATTGATGACTGGTGTCCTGACATTTTTTCATTTATCTTTTCCGAGTAAGCCATAGAAATATGGTTTCGTTTAGTATAAATTAATGTCAACAACTAAAAATGAAATATGTAACGATATTAAGAAGGTCGGAATGAAGTAACTAGAAAATCAAATATGGCAGACGCTACATGTTGAGGTCTGCGTTCGGAATAGAATTTCACTAAGTATATCATGATAATCATCATTCGTAGTATATAATAACTGTTGATGACGAAACTTCTTGATTATGTTCTTAGTTTTTAAATATATTTTCTAAAATTTGAATTGACATATTATTTGTATCGTTGTTCATTGTTCCGAATTTAAAATAAAAAGCACATGTGTTACAAAATAAAACTTATAACTAGGGCAACACACTAAAAACTAGACAATAATTACAAGTAATAACACAAAAATGAAATAGTAATACAAAAGGCGATCTTATCGCTTAAAGCGATCTCTTCCAGATAACCGAACTGGAAGGAACTGTAATGAAGAATATGTGAATCACAATAAAATGAAATTTTGTCTATCTATATATTTTGATTCTGTAAGCTTTGCGTTGCCTATGATAACAACCCGTATATATACATATATACCCGTATGACGTTTTACTGCTCGAATCCTGCATCCATCTAGAAGTAACGGGTAGTATATCCGCTACGCTTATCCAAGGTAGATTGATGGGTATACATGTTTCCTTTTGATATTTTCTTTCTTCATCTGTACATACCAATTATTTTTTTATTGCTGTAAGATAGCAGATAGGCTGACGGCCCACTTAGAATTTAGCAGTTATCATCGCCAATGGGTGTTTGCAACGCCGGTGGAATTGCGACGACGCTGCTGTTCCAGAAGGGTACAGGAACTTGGGTCACTAATGCCGGAATACAACACAAGGTTATTATGGAGACATACTTAAGACGAAAGGTGGTCGCCCTCCAGACGGGCTTGGGCCCTATCACGTAGCTAGGATGTGTTGTTTTGTCGCTTTTTACGACGGACAGAAATCGGCCGCAGAATTCAGTATTTTTTCTCTGTCCCTGCATTGATAAAAATTATGTAATAATATACACATTATTCCAGGAGAAATGCTTAAGTGTTCCATGCCATCGCGGGATTCATCGAGACTTCCATTTTAGTTTGCGTATGTGATATCAGTTGGCTACATACCTTTTTTTTTTTTTTTTTTTTTATTGCTTGAGTTCAGCAGACAGGCAAACGGCCCACCCTGGCAGGTGGTCACCGTCGTCTATGGACGTTTGCAGCACCAGAGGCACCACCAACGCGCTGCCGGTCTCGAAGAAATTTTATAACGCCTTTTTTGAAGAACCCCATATCATACCGCGCTGAGAAAACCTCAGCCGGAAGCTCATTCCAGATCCTGAGAGTACGCAACATGAACGTTCTGGAGAACCGTTTCGTACAGGAAGGAAGAGGCTCCAAGAAATGGGGATGAACACCCAGCCGATGGCGGGCAGTGCGGTGGTAGAAAGACGACGAGGGCATCATCCTAAATAGTTCTTCAGAACACTCCCCGTTGTACAGACGGTAGAATACGCAAAGAGATGCAAAGTCTCTCCGAAGTCCAAGCGTGTCTAAACCGTCTGTGAGCATGGGATCGCCGACAACACGAACTGCGCGCCGTTGGATCGAGTCTAGGGGATTGAGCTGACAGGCCGGTGCTCCAGCCCATAAATATGAGCAGTACTCCATATGCGGTCTGACCTGTGCTTTATATAGCACAAGCCGTTGCCTTGGACTGAAGTACTGCTTGGACCGGTTTAGCACACCTAGCTTTTTGGAGGCAAGCTTAGCTTTACCCTCCAATTGTCCCCTAAACTGCACATCATTCGTGATGTCGACACCAAGGATCCCAATACTACTTGCGATGGAAAGAGAGGTTCCTTGAAACTGTGGCGCAGGTGCGAACGGGGTTTTCTTGGCAGAGAATACGCAGACCTGCGTCTTCGAGGGGTTGAACTGGACAAGGTTTTGTCGTCCCCATTCAGAGACCCTCTCTAGAGAGTTCTCTACTTCAGACACAAGTCTGACCCGACTTTCTTCCAAAAACGCAGGAGAGAGACTTACACGACCAGTGTACCGTGCATCGCCGGTGCCATCATCCGCATAGCAATGAATGCCATCTATAGATAACATGTCATTGATATGCAGAATAAATAGCGTCGGCGACAGCACACAACCCTGGGGCACACCAGCATTGATAGGTTTCACACTGGAGCAGCAACCGTCAACAACGACCTTAATACTGCGCCCAACGAGAAAGCTGGATAGCCAGGTGCAAAGACTCCCAGGTATCCCGTAAGATGGAAGCTTCGCAAGAAGAGCCCTATGCCAGACCCGATCGAAGGCCTTAGCGATGTCTAGGCTAACAGCCAGGGCTTCTCCCTTGCTCTCAACGGCTTCAGCCCAACGGTGGGTTAGGTAAACCAGGAGGTCCCCAGCGGACCGACCATGTCGAAAACCATATTGGCGATCATTGAGCAGCTGGGAATCCTCCAGGTAACCCAGGAGTTGTGCGTTGATGATCCGCTCCATCACCTTTGAGAGCAAAGAAGTTATCGCTATAGGCCTGTAGTTGGACGGGTCCGTTCGGTCACCCTTTTTGGGAATAGGGTGAACATGGGCCACTTTCCACAAAGCCGGGACACAACCATTGCGGTAGGATAATGTAAAAAGTCGGGAAAGGACTGGAGACAGCTCAGCTGAGCACATTCGCAGCACAATAGCGGGGATACCGTCTGGTCCGGTGGACTTCTTGACGTCGAGGGATCGGAGGACACGTCTCACGGCTTTTTGGGAAAACCGTACCTCCGACATTGTGGAGTCTCCACATCTTCTAATAGAAGGTGGAGACTGTCCCCCGTCATCAAGAGTCGAATTGGCTGCAAAGATTTCACCCAGGAGATCGGCTTTATCCTTAGCAGCATGAGCCAGACGGTCGTCAGCTGCACGTAGTGGAGGAATGGACGCCCGACAAAAGTTTCCTTCGACGGCTTTAGCAAGCGACCAGAAAGCCCTAGTCCCAGAGGGATAGCTGGCGAGACGCTCGCCAATCCTGCCGATGTGCTCAAATTTTGCTCTCGCAATCCGTTTTTTGAGGGTCCTGGAGGCAACATTGTATTTTTTCCTCAAGTCGGAAGTGTTAGGATCCTGACAAGCCCTTGCTGTAGTCCAGGCTCGATAGGCCTTTTGCTTCAGCTTAACAGCCTCAGCACTAGGCCTATCGAACCATGGCTTTCCCGAACCACCAATGGGCACCACAGAGTTAGGAATGAAACATTCCATTCCCTGCAGCACCACATCGGCAATCGAGTTCGCACAAGCGTCAGGATCGTCCGAAGAAAAACACAGCGGCCCCCATGGGTAGGACGCATAGAATTCACGCAATCCATCCCAATCTGCTGACCGATAGCGCCACACTCTCCGCTTCACGGTGGGGCGAGCCCATTCGGGAATTGGAGGGCGCATCACGGAAGATATCAAGCAATGATCAGAGGTTCCTAATGGAGTCCCGATCGAGACCTGATAATCTTCCGGATGTGTGGTCAACAGAAGGTCCAACAAAGACGGCGCATGGTCCACTCTATCCGGTATGCGGGTAAACCCTTGAACCACCTGAGTGAAACCATGGGCAAGAGCAAAATTAAAGGCAGCAATCCCCGGCAGATCAGTTTTTGGAGAACCCAGCCACTCAATATGATGAGCATTGAAGTCTCCAAGAACGATCACCTCCGCGGCGGGATACTGCGTAAAAACTTTGTCGGTAGCGTCTTGAACACGCCCGAAAAAATGAGCTGTTTCAGTCCTTTCGCATTCTCTGCCATGGGACCGATACAGGCAGGAGTACACCCGGGCGGAACCACCGAAATCCACTCGCACCCATATGATGGAAAGGTCCCTGTCTTCGAGACCGTGAAGACGGCGGCAGCATATATCGTCCCGGACGTACAAGCATACCCCAGCTCTGCGAGATATCTGCGTCTCCGTCAAAAACAGTAAAGCAGGCTTTGCCGTTTCAAGATGGTGGTGAACGGCATTAAGGTTTGAGTGTATACCTCTGATGTTGCAAAAATCCACTCTGAGTGTGGATTTGAGGTCCGCTGGGTTACGCTTACTATTTTTCATTTTCCGATCCATTTTATAGACATAAAGGGCGTTTTTTGGAAGTTCTAGAGTATCCACGAAAAAATGGAAAAAAATTGAGTGTTTCTTCCCACCCAAACCCACAGGTTGTGTGATGAGTTAGTGCGGGGCACGGAAGGGCCCCCGATCCCTCCCGGAGAACATCGCCGGGTCCACGTCCGGTCTCCGCTCCGGCACGACGATACCCCCCAAAGATTTTGCACCAGTTGGCGGGACAGCCTCCCAAACTGGATAATCTGGGTTCGGGTCCCCTACTGACTGGCGGGCGGCCAGCGGACAGCCGTTTCATCGGGTCTCCCTGACCCCCGCCCCAATCCGTCACGCCTGTAGGGATGTGGTGGGATTTTGCACATCTCGAGTTCCAAATTTCGTGGGCACTCCAGAACTTCGGGTAAGGGAGGCTAGAACCTGGGTCACCCATGCCGGAACACAACACAAGGTTATTATGACGGCATACTTAAGACCAAGGGTGGTTGCCATCTAGACGGGCTTGAGGCCCTACCACGTAGCTAGGGTGGGTTGTTTTGTCGCCTTTTACGACAGGCCGACCCCGGCCACAGGGGTTAGTATTCTTTCTCCGCCCCTGCACGGAGTATACCTTGCGATATGTCTCTCTTCTAGAGTAATTAATTACAAATGTCATTTTTATCTAGTACCAAAAAAAGTATAGATCCAAATTACCTAATAATAAATACTATTTTAAAATAAATATCAATGTTTAACACATATTATACTCCATAATAAATCTACAAACTTAACGCAGTCCCGGAATATATCCAGGGAAATGGCAGGCGAAACATTCCGGGATATTACGTCGGCACAATTGCAGCACGACTTGGCTCCTTTAACTGGAAAACGGGCTTAAGCAACTACTTTAAATATGCATTTACTGAAAAATGTTCAATGCTGTTACGTAAAAAATTAACTTTGAAATACATATGAAATACATTTGAATAGAACATTTATTAATTTGGAATTATAATGAAGTTACTTATCAAAGTAAATCGTATATAGAAGTAAGGTATAAAATAATATAATCGTTTTTAAGTGTTTTTTAGCTATGTGAAAGCCAAGTAGCTTGGAGACCACTGAGCATTACGGGTTTGAATATCACGATAGCATCACTTCAATAGTTTTTCTGGCCAAACGTTAAGCACTGTTTTTAAAGTCTTTCTACTTAATACCATTTAAACAGTTATCGACTTTGGATTGTGCATGAGATTTCTGATAGTATGGTACATAAACGTCAACGGGATATAGGTATCGCAGCAAATTAAACCTCGTGGTTGGTGAATCGCCGCAACGATATAATGCAATTACTGCTACGTCATCATTTTTAAGCGTCCGTTCCATTTTTGAAAATGAATTTTAACTTCAATCAGTTTGAAAACATTAATATGAATTAAAAAATAATTAATATTATATAATATACATAAACGTGAAGCTCAAAGAGAATGCACAGAAATGGTTTTGCTGGCTGGTAATATATCGCTAATTAATTACTTTTAAACCTAAAATACTAAAAAAATGAAGTCCGAGTATCGAAGGTGAAAATGAATTTACATACGCTAAAATATTTTTTTCTGTAAAATAAATTCGCATGTTGTTACATTATTTTCTTTGTGCAGCTCCCTATATTGTACAAGCATGACAGAAATAAATTCATTCTCTAATTCTGGAGGTTAATAGTCAACAATAAATACATCGATTAAATAAATAAATGAATACAGCCTTTATTTTTCAACTCATACATTGCTTGTTGTATCTTCTAACGTAAGCAGTGTTAGTATATATAACTTGGTAACTATTCGTTAGTTTGGTTAGTTGTGAGAGTGTGGATCCCTGATCGGGTGAAGGCTTCTTCCTTCTTCTCCCATGCTTCTCTATCCTTTGCTAGTGTTAACTGGCTTACACTTGCTGTTATATCACCAACCCACCTCTTTAATGGTCTACCAGCGTCTCTTTTCCGACTGGTCCTCTCCATTTGATGGTTTTTATCATCCACCTGTCGTCTACGAATCTTGAAATGTGACCGGCTTATAGCCACTTTAGTCTTAAAGCCTTAGATAGCACTCCATTCGTTTTGTCTGTCCCCGTATGATGTCGCTTTTTATTTCTTGCACTTTATGTTTAACATAGGATATATCGATTATAAATAAACAAATATACTGAGACAATTCACACAGCATAGTCTAGTCCAAAGTAAGCAACAGAGCGCATTAGTTATGGGTACTAGATAACTGATTTACTCTTTTATAATTAAATACATAAACACAAATGCGGGATGGGAATCGAATAAGAAACCATCGCACGTGCTTGATATAGATTCAACTGAAAATGCCTTTCATTCCATTACTTTTCCAGGGGGTTGTAAAAGGCAACAAATTATGTCGATCAATCTCTTTGAAAGTTCATAAATAGAAAAACAAGAGCACACAGCAGTGCGCCCTTCAAAAATAAATTTTTACTACATCTATTTCATTCTTCGAATAGTCTCACTTTTCTCAAGAGATGTAAGAGTCATAAAGAAATAGAAACGCTTCAAGATTAAATTATGCCGCCGACAATGCTGGTGGGCATCATCGGGCTCCAAATTTAAACCTTTGTATGCAACAGGGTGAAATATATTGTTTTCTTCTTCTTATTAGAAAAAAAAACAACTTGCAAAAGAAATTAATTTAATTATAAATAACATTGGTGTTTCCAAATGCTACGAAATACATCTCAGAATATTTGGAGGTCCTTTTTTTGCATGCAAATGTAGAGAACCCACTAAAACAAGTAGTTACTCAAAGCTACCATATCCCAGAATTATATGTCTCTACCATAATATTTAGTAACACGCTCTTTTATGTATTCCGATTTTAAGGTTGTCTAAAAGAGATTGCTCTTAGCGATGTGGCCGCTTATTGTGCATTTTTATTATAAAATTACGGGTACAGTAAGTTAATTTGTAAATATATTTTGATGTTAAATAAAGAATAATCTAAAGGCTGTATACATTATGTACATAAATGGTAAGTAAAATATGTCTATAAATATATTTTAAACAAAAGAGGCGTAAATATTGTGTATGTAATTTATGTATATATTAATCTAATATATGTGTGTGTGTGTGTAATTACATTTAATGTGCCTCCTAATGTTTTCATATCAAAGCATAATCCACGCCTGGGTAGTCTGGAAGAGATCGCTCTTTAGCGATAAGACCGCCCTTTGTGCTATCTAGTTTTATATATTTTTTATACCTGTTTTTCTTTTTTAGTACAATAAAGAGTTTTCTATCTATCTATCTATTGTCATGAAAATATAATAAAGCTTTCATGTTTTCCTTATTGCTGAGTAACATCAGACAGGCTGATGGCCCACCCAACAGCAAGCAGTACCGCCGCCTATGGAATCCTATGCCGGACGGGCTACAGCCCTACCACATAAAGTTGTTTCGTTGCTTTTTACGATAGGCTTCCGAGGTTAGTATTCTTACTCCACCCCTGCACAGAGAAAAATGTTTTACCATAATTCACTTTTATCTTAATGATATTATTATTATTACTCGTATAAAATAGATTTTACATTATAGTCAGGTATCCTCATAAATCCAAGCGAGATAAAAGTCGCCTGCAATATCGAGGCATTTGCAAATACGAGGCGTGACTCCATTCGTGTGCACTGAACTTAGCTGAATTGAATTGAGTGACTTCAAACGTGCATTTTCAACGAGTAAATACGACGACATAGTTTGTGTTGTATTTTTGTGTCATGTTTGATACTGATACTTGAACTAAATATAAAATATTTCGAATTTCGCAAATATTTCAATCAAAGCTCTGCTGCAATGAAAATGAGGACGTTTTTGGCAAACTATGAATTCAAGCAATAAAAATATACTATGTTAATAGAAATATGATATCCGAATTTATATGCATTTCATTAAAACTTCAAAAGCCTTATGGCAGCGTGTTCATGGTACCCCAACGTCGCAAACATCTACAGGCGACGGTAACTGCTTACTATTAAGTGCACCGTCAGCCTGTCTGCTGATCATCAGCAATAAAAAAATGGAGCTTCTTCTCAGAAATAGTTAAAAACATTTAGCATTTAAAAAAATAAGTTAATTGTTATGTAGATCTCAAAATGAGAAGTTAAAAAGTTTTTAGTCTATAATGCAAAAAAAACTTAACTAAGACATTAAAAAATATGTTTTTATTGAATGAATCAAAAAATTCAAACAACAAATTCCTTTTACAATAAGAATACTTTAACATTAAGTGTAACTAATAACCAACCTTAAGAGTGCTATTGTTACTCACCTATTCAGTAGCTCAACCTATAGCATTTGCAAAAGGGCAGCAATGCTATAAATCAATCACTCTGTACAATAATATAAATAAAAAAATTAATATTCAACCAATGTCTTCACATGAGTAAAATTTAAGTTAAGGAATTGGTTACTAATTCTTGACTGTTTAGATACTGAAGAACTAATATCCTAAATCTAAACTATCTAAATATATCTAAACTATCTAAATATAAACATAAACTGATGTGCGCACGCACACACACGCATGCACACACACACGCGTAGTAGATGTATAAAATATGTATTATGTAGTTAGTAAAGTAGATAAACTTCTAAATATATATGAGTGGGGGCACTGATTTCCGAAACACAGGCTTATTATACCTAGCTCGGAAGTCAGGGACTTCATCTTTTTTCTGTAAAAAAAAAAATTGTTGAACAAAGGTTTATTTATTTATTATTATTATAACAAAAGTATAAAATACCGAAAAAATAATTAACCAATCAAAAACTATTAAAATGTGTTGCAGTACTTTTAACATCAACACCATTATAACTTTTCATTGTTCCTTTTTTAGGGATACATTTCCACACCGCGAATTAAGCACCGGGTTCTTTACTACACTTAATATCTCGTCAAGAGCCCGAGCCCTACCAGAAAACACCTCTGGCCTCTGCCAGTACTAGTATCATCACAGCCAGATCCCATACTTTATTGTACCAAAATCATATATCTGACAAATTAATTATGTTACGAATGTTACATTTAAGTCAAACTTAAAATTTTCATAACATTAATTTTGCGTACATAAAACCAAAGTTATGTTTGCACGTGATATGGCTTAACATGTTTTCTTACTTGTAATTTTAATATTTTAACAAAAGCTTTTGCATGTACTTTTGTGTAATGCAATAAAAACTAAGTAAAACTTAAATATTTACATATTAGAAAATGTTTTATTATTTTATACTTTTGTAAGAAATAAAATAAAGTGTTATTAAAGTGTACCATAAAAAGAGCAACGCTAGATTTTCCTTTCAAACTTAGAGTTCTGACAGTAATCGTCATTATATTAAGGAAAAATACATAATTCACAGCATTCCGAGAGGTATGTAATACATAGTGACATCTTAGAACGTACAATATAGCCGGTTACGAATTATTATTATTTAAAATTTATCTTTTAGGTACACAACACTTCTAGAAAATAAATAAACTGACTTTAACTTTACTATTCTTATGGCTTTTTTCCCTTGGGAAACAGATGTCATAGATCGTGTACTTAAAATATTTGTATGTATTTTCGGGTTCTCTCCTCATCCTCTCAGCATCTCAAGTCAAATACATCTCATAAGTTACATTTTTCTCCATAAGGGTTACTATTGTTTGTAAAATTTCAGTTACAAATCAAAGCGTTCAAAATGTATAAAAGCAGTGATAAATATTTGCAATGCAACTTTATTTTCGTAACCCGAGGCAAAGCAGGCATAGCTCGTGTTTGCGTAGCCACTACGGAGCGACGCGTAGCACGAGCCCGAGCATTAAACGTTTTGTTTGAGTTTTGATTTCGCAGGGAATAAAGTATTTTTAGGACTTTAGGATTCGTGATAAAATTAAACAGTGTTTTATTTTAAATGATATGCTAATATTCTACTACAACTTTCCACGTTAAATCGTTCTAAGCTGGGTAGTTGAGCTTACAATAGTAAATTTTTGGTTGAATTCTGTCACTGGATAATAATTATCTGTGCATTTTGATGTGGAAGCTAATAGCATATCGTTGTTTTAATAAATTAAGTAAAAACGAGGTATTGTAGAGCTTGTAGGTTTTATGTTATTATTGTAGTAGAAAAAGAGGTAATTCAGTTATCATCTGTTCAGCTTCTTAGATAAAGGTAAAATTAGGCTAAATGTTCATTGTTTAATGACTTATTATTTGTTATCAGCATCGCCAAAAATAAACTAACCTAATTAAAACATGGTTTTCCTGATATATGGGTCCAAAATAAGCCTATTGATGAATAAACAGAGCATTGAATGGATATTTATTTATTGTAATAACCATTGAAATGCTAATAATGGTTGTGCGACCTAAACTAACATTTACTGTTCTAATGAAAGAGCCAAAACCCATTTAATTGACTTGCTTTATATAAATGGTGTGATATTAAGACAAAACATTTAATTCATAGTACATTGTTGTTTGTGGATTTCTCAATCAAATCCCAACTTAGAGCTAGTGTGTTCGATTCCACAATTACGTAAAAATTTTCTTCGAAAATAACAAAAAAATTTTTTAAAGAAAACCTGCACTGAAATAACCGCCATTTGTTAGTCACTAGTCTTCATTGGACAAACAAGACGGGTCACCAGTCTTCATTGGACAAACGAGGCGGGTATGTTGTCAGTCATCTCTAGAAAAAGCCCAAGCCGAGTGGGGTTATATGAGCAGTTATTTTTGTATTAAAACATAAGAATCAGTTTCTATAATACACCAGCAGTGAAATACTTCAAAAATCTATTCACTTTTAAACTGCATAGCTCTTTTTTATGCAGAGCGTCAACGGAGATGATTTAAAACGTCTTACTTGTGCTTGTGCCTTCTCCTAGAGAGATCAGACAGCTTACCCACCACACTAGTCCAATTTGGATCGGCTGTTTACATACTAGTGATCTTTATATGCCAGTTCCATCGCTATAGTTATGTTTTATCCATTATTACATGGCATTCGTTATATGAATGTAATGTAATTAGGCAAGAAAAACTGCTCAAGTCGGTTATACCATCAAAGGCATTAAACCTCCAACCCCTATGTTGGTCTCTGAGTGTGATATTTACAGATATTAGACTAACAGGCTCCCACTTGGGGGTCTTTTTTTTAGGAAAAATGCCGCGCGGGGTCACGACAGGTTGGGACTCGCAGCTGACGGATTTGTGCCGACTACCCACTAAAAACTTCCCCTAGGCTCCTTCTCTGGTCGTATACATTCAGGGTGCCGGGAATATGTGTGAGCCGGCGATTGCCACCCCGAACAGCGCTGTCCCATGGTAAACGCGAGTCTCAACATTCTGAGGAAAGAATTCCTTGGCAGCCGCGGGCAGTTCACACCTCTCAATTCTTCTATTGGTCTACAGATATCACATGGCTACTTACCCATGTGGACTCTATAATTTTACAGAAATTTGAACTGTGTGATAATTTACTAATGCTAATTTCGCAGAAATTTGAACTTTATAAGCGCATGTTTAGTGCAACTTAACCTTACTATCTCAATTATGAAACCGAATGAGTTATTCAGTGAACGAGTAAGCGAACGAAAACGCAAATTAGAAGAGCTAGTTTTTTTATATCACACACAAATGTATTAATTAGTCTAATCATAGCACTATTTCATATCAAGTTCCTATATTTGTGGTGTACATAATAAGTATATGTAAAATTAAATTTATATTAAATTAATTAATGTAACAAATTATATTAAAATTGTAAATTATGTTTGTTATATAAAATTATAATTTATATGTAACTATTTAAAACTAAAAACCTTAAAAAATGTAATAAAATAACTAAAATTTATATTATATATAATATTTTAGTTATTTTATTACATTTTTTAAGGTTTTTAGTTTTAAATAGTTATATATACGTTTTAGACATAGGTATTATTTTTGTTTAAATAGAATATTGGGTAGTGGAGTTATTTATAATCAAATTAGATTTACTTAATTTTATTGTTGTATGTAATGTTGTAATATATTTATATGTTATATAAATTTTGTTACATAACATTATCATATTTCTTATTGGAAAGAAGTAGTCTCTGCCTACCCCTACGGGAAAGAGGCGTGATTATATGTATGTATGTATATTTCTATAAAGTTTTAAAATTTTCTTATTGTTTGTATAAAAGTAATCATATATTATAAATAAATAAAATCGCTCGCCACTTATGTTCCGAACCACCGCCACTCACTTGTCAGCATCGAGGCGATGCGCGTGCGACGTAGAGTCGGGGATTTTTATCTAACAGTACGGCTTCGCGATCCGAATAATAACAGCATTTTTGTCCACATAATTTAGCAAATATTCAATTGCCAAGTCTATATGTATACTTTAAGGCTTCTTATTGCAAGTTTGTATTTATTTGTATATATGATATATCACATATAAGTGAAATTTTTTAGATTTTAGATTTTATAATACAAATGATATTCAAACCTAAATTAAAGGGATTTAATAAACAATCACAACTCGAATTGTATTTTTTTATGCTGTAGGACAGCAGACAGGCTGACGGCCCGCTTAGAATTTAGCAGTTACCGTCTCCTATGGGTGTTTGCAGCGCCAGTGGCATCGCGAACATGCTGCTGTCCCATAAGGGTACAGGAACTTGGGTCACTAATGCCGGAACACAACACAAGGTTATTTTGGCGGCATACTTAAGACCAAAGATGGTCGCCATCCAGACGGGCTTGAGGCCCTACTACGTAGCTAGGGTGGATTATTTTGTTGCCTTCTATGACAGGCTGACCCTAACCGCAGAGGTAAGTATTCTTTCCCCGCCCCTGCACGGATAAAAATATATAAAAAAGTATATAAAGATCTTGAGATAATTTTTATTTGAAAGTACTCGTATTAAAAACTTCTCACCCCACAATTAACCAATCAAAAAAATCGCATAAGCGTAAATTAAAACCACCTCCCCTAGCCCATAAATTAACTAAAGTTAAATGGCACAAAAGTTATTAAAAACTTTAATGCGGCGACTCTTTTGTTTAAAGGTAAAATTTTATATTTAACAGCGAACGCGGTGAATCGGTTAGGTTTTGTCTTTGTATTTATTGTGGTTTTAAGTGGCCGCGAGTTCTGTTTGATATTGTACAGTATTGCTTAAAATACTTTCATGCTTTTTAATAATTTTAAACTTAACTTTTTATCCGTGCAGGGGCGGAGTATGAATACTAACATCTGCGGCCGGGGTCGACCTGTCGTAAAAGGTGACAAAACACACCCACCCTAGCTACGTGGTAGGGCATCAAGCCCGTCTGGATGGCGACCACCTTTGGCCTTAAGTATGCCGCCATAATAACTTTGTGTTGTGTTCCGGCATTAGTGACCCAAGTTCCTGTACCCTTATGGGACAGCAGCGTGTTCGAGATGCCATTGGCGTTGCAAACACCCATAGGCGACGGTAACTGCTAAATTCTAAGCGGGCCGTCAGCCTGTCTGCTGTCCTACAGCAATAAAAAAAAACTAATACTTATGTTTTTTTTACTCCGTGTCAAAACGGTTTTCTCACGTCCTGGTATTTGTGTATATTTACAAAGAATGTATAAGTAGTATATTAACAGTCTAATGCCTAGAAAACAAGCGCATTGCCCTTACTTTGACATTAGATGAAGCTGTGTCAAACCTCACAGTATATTTATTTATTATTTATACTCCACTTTTTGTACCTTCTTTTCTGCAGAGGCTAAGAATATTACATAATTTTGCAGTATATGCCAGTTCCACTTACAGTAGGATACCGGGAAATTGTCAAATGCGATGAAGCGTCTATTACGTTTTGCAGATAGCCTAGTAATTTTTGATCAAAATCCCCTTAAACTACAAAACATGCTGGTCGAACAAGGAATTTGGACTCAATATAAATACATCCAAAAGTAAACTCATGACAAACGTAGAGAAACCATCCGAAATGAAACTAGGTGGATATATCCTAGAATATGTATCAGAATATACGTACCTAGGCCAAATCATCTCATTTCCAGACCAAACCAGCAAGGAAATTAATGAAAGAATAGCCTCGGGATGGAAAATATATTGGAGCCTTAAGTAAGTAATGAAAGACAGACATAATTCGCACGCTTAATCATAAACTGACAGATTACGATTTAGGTCTAAAATGAGATAATATAAGGGGCAGCATTGTATCGACGCCCTCTATCGGCTAAACTAAGATTTATTTCGATATCTCTTTCTCACACTGAGTTACCGCTATTTAGTTATAAGCCAATGTATGGGATAAGTCGTAAATGACAAAACGTTTTTTGCGATTTCCCAAAAAACAAGTTTTTTGAGTTATTCAGTTTATGATTAAGCGTGCGTACGAGCTTTGCCACAAAAAGACGCATCTTTAATATCAATATCCTGCTGTGCATAACATATGGTTGCGAGACATAGGCAATAAGTAAAATCCACCGAGACCAACTTAGAAGTTGTCAACGTGGAATGGAGCGAAACATGCTAGGTGTAAAGTTGTCAGACAAAATAAATAGTGAAACATTCGAACATAAACTAAAATTAGAGGCATTTTGCTACAAATAGATGCCCAGTGGAGATGGACTGACCATATGATTCGAACCAAACCTCCAAAATGGAGCCAAATAGTGACACAATGGTACCCTAGGGATGGAAAAAGATGCAGGGGCTGGCAAAATAAGCGTTGGGAGGATAAGCTGAAGCTGGCAGCTGATCCCTTTTGGAGACGAGCAGTTCTGAATAGAGCACACTGGCATGAGCTGGAGGAAGCCTTTGCCAATAGGCACGCCAAAATTAGAGATTTAAATTAAATAATAGAAGGAGGAAAACTAATAATTCGGAATAAAGCTCATTATATTATATATAAAAATTGCACTTCGAATATATACAATACCAACTTATGTATTTAAAGTCCGAATATGAAATAATGTAAAAATAAACAGTAGACTAGCATTGTTCAAAATTCAAATTATTAAAAACCTTATAATTATCAAACTTATTCAGTATAACGCAAAAGTATGATATATTAAATAAAATAGAGAAGTATCGAAAGTGACACCCCAAGTTATTCACCTCTGACTTTGACCAGTCAACTGTTCAGCGATAAATGGCACAAAGTTGGAAAAACTTAGTGCGAAAGTTTTTCTACTAACCCATTGTTTCATTTGATATTGTTTTGGCAGATGTACTAAACTGATGTTAAGTAAAGATATTATATTTATGTTTGTTACTTTGTCATGTAGAAACTATTAAAGTTCGTCTGGACGTTCCATTCAATTTCCTGAAGCCTTTTGGCTACCCGATTTCAAAATACAGTAAGAGAAAAACTTTTTTTAATCCAATACTTTATTATTTTTGTTCAAGTCCAGTCGTTACGAACATGATCCAATACACATTTTTATAAATTTTATTTTTTGAAATTCGGCAGCCGCTCTTCTTCCGTTGTGTATGTACTCTATGAATTTGGAATGAGCTTCCGGCTCAGGTTTTCCAATTGCAGTGTGATATTGCGTTTACAAAATCAGAACTATTAAATTTTTTCGAGACCAGCAGTGTGTTGTGGATGCCGTTAATACTGTAATCCCACATCGGCGATGGTGACCATTTGCAATATCACGTGTGTCGTTTGCCTGTTTCTTGAGCTCCAGCTATAAAAATTGAGTATCAACATATATTTAGATTTAGTGCACTTTTTGCATCGATGTTACCAACGTCATTTTATTAACCAAAATAGCAATTTACGGTTTATTTATATTATTGTGAGAGTTTGGTTGGAATGGCTACCAACTAATTTATCTCTGAAACCAAAAACCGGGCGGCTTTTCCTTGCTATTTTAACTAGCATCTATTAATCAGCTTTTATGACCTTCTAGGTAATAGGCGATGAGACCCTAACCATAATACTGGCCTGAACCTAGAAGATAAATTAGTCTAACTACATAATACATTAAAAATAGGCCACAATGTCCCATAATTGGGCTTAGGCCTGGCCAAGATCGGAAAGTCTTAAAAAAAATTATCCAAGGCGGAATGGCAGGTTACATTTAAATTTTCTCACGCTATTTTCTGTACCACAGTTGGTATATAGCAAATATGAACGTTAGGTGAGGAAAACTTCCTAACAAGTGCATGCTATCATGGGATTGAAACCTAGAATCTCTAAGTTGCTTTTAGGCTACAACGTGCATTATATAAATGAACAGGAAATTATAAATTCTAAAAAAAAAATGATATTAACAAGAAAATTTTCACGACACGGCTGATTCAGTGGCGCAAGTGGTACAGTCCTGTCCGTGGATTTAGTCCTCAAGGAGGACAAAATATATGTACGATGCAAAACTGTGCTCTGATTATTTTTCTATAGAACAGCAAACAGGCTGCCGGCCCAATTAATAAGCAGCTACCGTCGCCTATATATGTCTGCGACACCAGTGGCACCGCCAATACGCTCCTCTTTTTAAAATACCCCATATCGTAGTGCAAGAAAAATGCAAAATAAATTATTTTTATTAGTTAAAGGTGTAATTATGAAAAAGACTTGCAATATAAGTATTGACTTCAAGCACTTTTTTCTTTCAAAATTTAATCGAATAATCTTTTATTTTCAGTGTATTTGAGCCAGATTCAAGTGAGTCGCCTCTGACGTTTTGTACTTCTATAGTACAAAAATTGATTCCAAATTCATGAACCTTCTACATCTGACAGCATATCGATTTGTAAACCAACGGCTAATTAACAATATTCAATTCTCAAGTCTATATGAACTTAAGTAATTGGGTTTGAACGCGTAATTATGTTAGTTTAGTTCAATCAATAGACGGTTTACATAGATTTATACATTGAATATGTATGACTATACTTAAGCTGATTTAATATACAAGACGAGTTTAGAGCGATTTCATGTCGCGTGAAAACAAGCCCTTTTATTTGGAACTTTTAAATTATTTGGTCATTTTTCAACAGTATGAACCCGCTTTGAACCTAATTGATTCATTTTAGAATTGGTTTAGGTTTGTTAAATATACTGTAATAATTTACACAGGGCATTCTAACCCCAAAAGTAAATAACAGAACCCTTGGTGTTGTGGTGATAACTGATATCCATATATACTTTTAAATAAATACACATTATCAATAAACATTTAAACATGAGACGGGAATGGAAACCATGAGCTCCAAGGCCCCCAAAATGCGAAATCCGTTGCGCCACGGAGGTTATCTAAAAAATCGGTATTTGTAGGAATATATAAGAAAATATTCTGTTAAGTATACTCTATTAAATCTAATTTTGGGCAAGCGCACATACATCCCAAAGAACTAAATTCCTTGTATTATTTTAAATGTAACAAATAATTTAAGGTTCGATGGGAAGAATTTTTTTTATTGCTGTAGGACAGCAGACAGGCTGACGGCCCGCTTAGAATTTAGCAGTTACCGTCGCCTATAGGTATTTGTAATGCCAGTGGCATCGCGAACACGCTGCTGTCCCATAAGGGTACAGGAACTTGGGTCACTAATTCCGGAACATAACACAAGGTTATTATGGCGGCATACTTAAGACCAAAGGTGGTCACCATCCAGACGGGCTTGAGGCCCTACCACGTAGCTAGGGTGGGTTGTTTTGTCGCCTGTTACGACAGGCCGACTCTGGCCACACAGGTTAGTATTATTTTTCCGCCCCTGCACGGATGAAAATAGAAAGGATGCCATATAACTAGACTAATGAAAGAAATAAGAGGAGAAACCAAAGAAAAGATGGATGGATTGCATAAAAGATCATATTACAAAAAAGAGTGTAAATGTTGAGATGACGGCTAACAGAGTAGAGTGGAAAGTAGACAACATCTTTTACCGACCCCTTACAATGTCGTATAAGGAAAGAAGAAGAGTTCCAATTAGTAGATGTATGCATCATCTCTTTCCTGAAAGTAATTATTTACAACTAGCTGTGCCCGCGACTCCGTCCGCGTAGAATAGTGACTTTGGGCAGAATTTTTTGGATATATCTTATGGTTTATTTTGTATTACAAACCTTATAAACCCTAAAATATAAATGAAATATGCAGTCAGTATTATCTAATGCAACTGTTACGCCATGCGCCTCCGGAATACGTATGTTCGAACCTACAAAGTCCAGCCTAAGCTAAACCCTGTTTCATATGATTGATAATATAAATCTGAGGTCAACTTAAATTGGAATTAAAATTTCCAAAACTTATCATTTTTAACAAAAACTATTTTTTTTTCTAAAATAAAAATAACCTAAGTTACTCATTGATACATCAGCTATCTGCCAGTGAAAGTCCCGTCAAAAGCGGTGCAGCCATTTCAGAGATTAGCCGGAACAAACAGACAGACAGACACAAATTGTAAAAAAAATTATTTTGGTATATTTACCGTGTATACGTCCGAATGCACTAAGTAGAAAGCGGTTATTTTAATATTACATACAAACAGACCCTCCAATTTTATTTATTTGTATAGATAGTTCAAAGGTCGATACTCTGAACTAGCGATCGATCGGCCGTGGAGTCTCGTTAAAAATGACTATTACTGAAAATCCAATTTTAATCACGGCCCTTGCCTACTCTCCTTTGTGTACATAATTCAGGTGTTCAAAGCGCCTTTGTGAGAAGCCGTGGATAGTTAAAATACCAAACCTTTCTTCACGTAGACGGCTTACCGTATTTACACCGGATTTATCAAGTCATTATATATTTAAGGCGTTCTTAGATTTGCTTAAGTAGTACAAAGTTATAATAAGTTAAAGAATAAGTAAGTTTGAACCGGAAATTAAAGACGTCGAATATACTTCTGTTCAATTTTGCACGTCAATGTTATGTTTTTTTATTACTGTAAAATAGCAGATAGGCTGATGGCCCATTTACTATTGCCTATGGATTGTTTGCGACGGCAGGGGCACCGCCAATACGCTATCGTTCACGTAGGACAACTGAAACCTGTGTCACCTATGCCGGAACACAAGCTTCGACCCACCTCTATATATATATATATATATATATATATATATATATATACATATATATATATATATATATATATATATATATATATATATATATATATATATATATATATATATCATCATCATCATCATCATCATCATTTCAGCCGGAAGACGCCCACTGCTGGACAAAGGCCTCCCCCAAAGATCTCCACGATGATCGGTCCTGCGCTGCCCTCATCCAACCTATCCCGGCGATCTTGACCAGATCATCGGTCCATCTTGTGGGGGGCCTACCAACACTGCGTCTTCCGGTACGCGGTCGCCATTCGAGGACTTTTCTGCCCCAACGGCCATCAGTCCTTCGAGCTATGTGCCCAGCCCACTGCCACTTCAGTTTTGCAATCATCCGGGCTATGTCGGTTACTTTGGTTCTCCTGCGAATCTCCTCATTTCTGATTCGATCTCGCAGGGAAACTCCGAGCATAGCCCTCTCCATTGCTCTCTGAGCGACCATGAGCTTTCTCATAAGGCCCATAGTTAGCGACCACGTCTGCGTTCCGTATGTCATCACTGGCAACACACATTGGTTAAAAACCTTCGTCTTGAGACACTGCGGTATTTGGGACGAAAAGATTTTACGGAGCTTCCCGAACGCTGCCCATCCGAGTTGGATTCGACGAGTGACCTCTTTCGCGAAATTGGACCTGCCTAACTGGATCGTTTGACCCAAGTAGACGTATTCGTCAACAATTTCGAAAGTACACTTCCCAACTGTTACGGGGGTAGGTGCGACATGGACATTAGACATGATTTTCGTCTTGTTCATGTTCATTTTGAGACCTACTCCTTGGGAAGCTGTATTGAGGCCATCAAGCATATGGCTTAAGTCTTCCATGGTTTCAGCCATGATTACGATATCATCTGCGAATCTAAGGTGAGTGATGTACTCACCGTTAATGTTGATGCCCAGTCCGTTCCAGTCCAGAAGCTTGAAGACATCTTCCAACGCAGCAGTGAACAGCATCGGCGATATGACATCGCCTTGTCTGACTCCCCGCTGCAGTCGGATAGGCTTCGAGTTCTGATCCTGGAGACGGACTGACATGGTGGCGTTTTCATACAAACACTTCAACGCTTTGATGTATCGATAATCAATGTGGCACCTCTGGAGAGACTGAAGCACCGCCCAGGTCTCGATCGAATCAAAGGCTTTCTCATAGTCCACGAACGCCAAGCATAGTGGCTGGTTATACTCCTCCGTCTTCTGTATAACCTGCCGCAGCGTATGTATGTGGTCTATGGTGCTAAAACCTTTTCGGAATCCGGCTTGTTCGGGAGGCTGGAAGTCGTCAAATCTGCGCGCGAGACGATTCGTGATGACCCTTGAAAACAGCTTGTAAACATGGCTCAGAAGTGATATCGGTCTAAAGTTCTTCAAAAGGGTTTTGTCGCCCTTTTTGAAGAACAGCACCACTATACTTCCGTGCCAGGCCTGCGGCGTTTTGCCATCGAGGATGACGGAATTAAATAGCTTCTGGAGGATTTTAAGCACAGGAGTACCACCAGCTCTCAGAAGCTCGGCTGTAATTCCATCATCACCCGGCGCCTTGTTGTTTTTAAGCTGTTTAAGGGCCACACTAATCTCGTACAGACTGACGTCTGGGATATCTACGGTGTAGTGTCGGGTTAATTTGGCTCTTGGGTCTTTAGCCTTGTTGTTAACAGGTGCCCGTGTGGTCGTGTATAGCTGTCCGTAGAACTTCTCGACTTCCCTCAAAAGTTCGGGTTTAGACGAAACGACCCTGCCGTCGTCGGTCTTCAGCTTCGTCAGTTGGCTCTGCCCAATAGACAAGTCTCGTGCGAATACTTTAGAGCCCTTGTTACGCTCTATAGCCGCCTTTACACAGTCTGTGTTATGGCGGCGGATATCGCGAGTCAAGGACTTGGAGATCTGTCTATTTAGCTGCCTATACTGGGAAGCATCGTCCGGGGACTGAAGGGTCATTTGACGTCTCACATCCATCAATTTGAGAGTAGAATCTGAGATTTTTCCGGTTCTTTTTGAACGGCTGGCCTTGAAGAATTTAGACCCGGCCGTTTGAACAGCTTCCACGAACCTGTTATTATACTCGTCCACGTCAACGCAGTCACCGAGGCATTCGAAGCGGTTTTGCAATTCGAGTTGAAAGTTTACCGGGTTTTGGATCTGTATGGGTGCAGGTCGGAGCGTAGACTTCACCAGTCTATATATATATATATATATATATATATATATATATATATATATATACCCAGCGCCACTAGACAACTGATATACTACAGATATACTTTTTTTTGTAAATAAATATATATTATACATAAACACCGTACCGAAGTGTGTTAGCCGCTACGCCCCGGAGGCCTTCAAATATATCTACATATATAATATGTTATAAAGTATAATAATATATCTCTTAACCCAAAATCTAATTACTGCCTACAACTATAACACCCAGATATACCCGTATTATAGTGTTATCAAAAGAGATATTCGAATTCGGTTCAAGTGGTGTTCAGTTTCAAGTGCTATCATCCCGCGGTGTTTGCATCAGTAATTATCTGACGCTTTATTATTCTTGCGCCAAAATAACAAGTACAAAATATATGAAATTAATTAATGGAAGACATTTTTTACATCAGAGTCTATTTGGATGTTTTAGCTGGATACACAAGTTTGTAGGACCCGAGGGTGTTGTTTGAAGCCCTAACACTAAAGGTTTTGTTAATAAAAGTTATATTAAGGTTATATGTTGTTTAATTAATAACATATAATAATATGTATATGTTTATTTAATGAGCTCTCGGCGATTACGCCCTCTCTGAATTCTTTTAAAAGTTTCTGTTTTTAAGTGGTAAAACATGTAAACGGAACATATTTATTACAGCTTTATCCTATGTCCCACACAAATAAATGTGTATTGTATAATTTGAAAATATAATAACTTCACAAAAGTTTGCATGTCAATTTGTGCGTTAAAGACTTGAGGTTTCAGCCGCTGTTTGTTTTTGGTTTGGTTTTGTTTGTGTTGTATTTGTAAATCATGTTGTAGGTAGATTTTTTTATAATTTTACTGGGTAGCGTTGTTTTTTTCTTCTTCGTCGTCGTAACCTCATGACTGAGGGACGTGACCGCGGTGCGTAGTCCTCGCCACCACCTCCCTCCAGACAGTCCTGTCTTGCGCCATCCGGATGGCGGTTTTAAGGGTGGCTCCCGTAGCGTCTCGAATCGTCTGCGTCCAAACTGTGGTGCAATGTTTTATTTACTTGATTTAATATACGATCAAAAAGCGGATAGTAAAGCATTATATAATTAAGCCAAATTATAGTAGCGCTTTTGTCTCAGAAGTATTATGTTTTTTGCATTACTTAAGTTGCCCCAAAAGTTATATCATAACATATTTAATTTAAAGTAGCCTAAATCATTTGAAATTTGAAAGTAAGTGGCAGCTAAGTGCACAATAACAAGTTAGTAGCTCGAAGCCAAACGTCCACGGGTTCGGTTCTAAAAACGGCATTTTTTATTGCTATAGGATAGCAGACAGGCTGAATCTATATTCACACTTGTTGAGCCGAAAAACGTTGTTTTATCATACGAATTTAAAACAAAAGTAACCTATGTCCTTCTCCAAGGTCAAATCTATGACTATACCTAAATTCATAAAACTTGGTTCAGCTATTTAGGCGTGAAAACGTAGCAGACAAACAGAGTTACTTTGACATTTATAATATTAGTATCGATACGTTCAAATCTGTGCTTAAAACATAACTGGTTTTCAAACCGACTAACTCTTTACCATCGTCTCCTTAACTTATATAAGAAATAAAGCTAAGATTCAAATCTTATTATTAATGTTACGATAAATTCAAAAACATTGTAACAACAATAAAATCTTCCCTTTGAATGAAACAATATCTAGTTAAAGGAAATTAAATCGGATGTAAACTCTAATACGATTATAAGTGATTTCAGCCACAACGGCTTTAGCCATTTTCAATTATGACCATTTTAATAATTTACCCTTAATCGTAGCCATTCATTTTAAGTAAAATTGGTTAAATTAATTTCAGTAATGTTCTCTTTAGGCTTTAGGGGTAATTTTAAAATTATGATTTGTAAAAATACGTGAGTAGTTAGGAAATTTTTGCTTTATTGAAAAGCCAGACCCAAATCACTTTACAAAAAATGTCACAATCAGTTTATGAATTTGCTGAAACTTGTATGCTGATTCTATTTTTAAATCCAGAATGTATATTATTATTATTACTAGTTATTACAGTATTATTGGTACTCCACTGATATGAAGGTACTCTTCAAAATAATGATTAATAGTATGAATTATAGTTAATAATAAATTAGTGCTTGTGGCAGGTTCAGTCAGCTATCTTTGATCCGGGCGGAGCTGCGCGATGAGGTACTCATGGTGGAGTGGAAGGAGCACCTCGCGCACCCTAGCGCGGGCCTCGCCACCATCGAAGCGGTGAGGCCCGTCCTGGCCGAATGGGTGGAAAGGCGCCACGGCGCCCTGACCTTCCGCCTGACGCAGGTCCTCTCGGGGCACGGTTGCTTCGGGAGGTACCTGTGTCGCATAGGGCGGGAGATGACGTCAGGGTGCCACCACTGTGGCGCGGGCGACGAGGAGGACACGGTGAACCACACTGTCGCCGTGTGCCCTGCGTGGCGCGAGGAGCGCCGCGCCCTCGTCGCCCAAATCGGCGTGGACCTGTCGCTCCCGGCCCTGGTTCTGTCCATGGTCGGAGGCGATCCTGGATGGACGGCCGTCGCCTCCTTCTGCGAGGCAGTCATGTCCGCAAAGGAGGCGGCGGAGCGGGAGCGGGAGTCGACCACCACACTCCCCTCCCGCCAACGCAGGCCACGCCGGCGGCGCCGGAGGGCCAGTAACGACCTCCGGCCGCCGTAAAAAGCGGCCGCGGGCGGCCCCTCGGGGGAGGACCCGCCGCCCGCACTATTGCCGCGAGGGTGAGGGCTGCGTGCTGTTCCGCGGCCCCCCTCAACTCCTAGAGTTGTTAGGAGAGCGCCGGGGGGACGAAACCCTGACCCCCTGGCGCCAACACTTTAGAAGGGGCCCGCCTCAAGACAAAGGGCGGGCCGGCGCCGGCCCGGGCCACGAGATCGGCAGGCCATATATCCGTGGGCCCGGGCGTAGGCGATAGGAGAACAGCGGGGTTTTTTAGTGGGTAGTCGGATGGCCGAACATCTTTCCCGGAGTCCCACATATCCCTCGGTCCCCCCGGGCCGGGGGAACCCGTCAAGAGAGGTTTTTCCCCGAGACCAAAAAAAAAAAAAAAAAAAAGCTATCTTTGATCGGGTTTATTTTATTTCTAGTTATGTAAAAGCAACATTTTTGGATGAAAACGCTATAAGGCAGGTCACTATCATTTATCTTTAAGTTGGTAAAATCTGAATGTAGTGTTTTTTCAGGCGTTTTTTAACATGTACGTTAACATTTTCTTTCTTTTATAGTTTTCTTCTTACTATTGACGTACGTTACCACACGAGGCTCTTCGATGTAACGTGACTCATTTAATGACGGTAACCAAGGTCCATATAAAAACGCAAATTCGGTTTTTCTATCGGCGCTTATGCCTCCTTAAACCGTCAATGAACTGCCACCGTAACTGGCTATCTTCAATGTAGCACTCTACGAAACGCTCTCCTTCTCTTCGATACACCTTCTTTCTTCCGTCATTATCATGCAGCATGATTTAATTCTCGTCAGAAAAGATAACTTTGCTCCATTGAAGGTATGACCAATTTAAGTGCTCGAGTGCAAAGTTGTGGTGCGCTCTTCAGTGGACTACCCTCAAGTTTAGGCTATTAGCTGGTTTATGAGGTTTCATGCCACGCTGATATACTCCATTGACAGCAGAGAGGCTTAGATGCAATCGTGCAGCCACAAAACGCTGACTATATGCCCTGCATCCAGCAACGCGACGACTTGGGCGGTTGAGTGGCGGTTCTGTGGGCGAGGTATTCATGTTTTTTTAGGAAAATATCTATTTGATAGGATGTCATAGAGCTTAGTTAACAATCACGCTCACAGCTCAGTAATAAAAAAAAAACGATAATTTAAATTTTCAAAAAAATGTGATTAAGTGCATATATTCTGACGAAATACACATTGAAAAAAATCTCTACATTCATTTATTGTATGAAAATTCGAAAATTTTAATGAAAGTTTTAAATTCTGATACACCATTGTATAGACTGAACTGTCAGCTATTTATTAGCGTATATTTTTAGTGATATCAATCCTATTTTTCATTTAAATGCCGCCTGAATAATATTTGCAGTAGTGTTTAGATTTTTTTGAAGAAAAGTATATAACAGTAATAATCTACTGCTATGCCATGCGTCTAAACAGAGGTTGTCTCTTCTTCTTCCTTTACTTATCCCAAACTATGTGAGGTCAGCATAACACTTTCTGTCTTTCTCTCCTTCTGTTCCCATGTATTAGTTGTCATCTAAACATTCACACTTTTTTTTGGCATATCTACTTTTCTACAATCTATTTCTAGTCTACCCTTTCTTTTGTATCCATCCACTATCATTTCTTCTTCTCTTCGTATTATGTGACCATACCAGTCTAATCTACTACTTTTCAGCTTCTCAATCACTGGTGCTACTTTCAAAATATCTCGCAGGCGTAATCTCTCCCTCTATGTAACTACCAACATTTTACTTTAAACTGAACTTAAAACTCTTTTATGGCAGAATCAAATCTGAATTAAATGTTATTGTATGTTTAAATTGTAAACCAAAAACTTTGTCAAGATAACAAACAAGCTTAAGAACATTGAATTCACAAAACAACATAACTCCACCAAATCCTTAAATCCAATTTTATTGAAAGTTTTACTTTAAAAAGGCGTGGCGGGAGTCCTTATTGAAGGGAAAGGACAATCAAGGGCCGTTGTGTACCGAGCCTTTTAAATGGACCGACCCAATTTCGCTGAGTTTAAACTGTATTAGTTGTTTGAACTTGAAATTGATTGAGCATTTATCTCGAAAGAAATCAGGACTTGGTGATTGTTTTTAATCAGGTTTAAAACATTCGCTTTTGAGCATATTTTAATGAAGCTGAGATGAATGGATATTGTTATCTTTTGCAGCACCGTACTGCCAAGCATTCGATTAAGACTCAGCATCACTTTAGCAATTATATTATATTAAATTTTCTCCGTGCAATGGCTGAGTAGAAATACTAACACCAGCGGTCGAGGGCGGCTTGTCGTGAAAGGTGACAAAACAATCTTAGCTAGGTGGTAGGGTTCTATGCTCTCTTCATGGCAACCGTCCATGGTTTCTAAACATAAATACGTGAACAGCAGTATGCTAGCGGTGCCCCTGGCGTCTCAAACATCCGTAGGTGTAGATATATGCTTACTATATTATTAAGTGGATCGACAGCTGTTCAACAACAATTGAAAAAATATATACACCTATGAACCAAACTAAAAAAATCCTTCATTATTGACTACTACTATATTTGCATACAACAGACACTCAAGACAAAATATATATTAAGTTACAATTTAAAATGACAAAGCAAAGATAGAGATACCAACGTTTGTGTGTGTTTGTGTATGTGTTTGTGTGTGTGTAAAACAAAAATAAATAAAAAAGTCTTTTATTTCGTGCAGATTATATTCACATTATATGTTAGTGTTGTTATTAATTAAAAATATTTTAGGCCTCCTCTAAAGTCCTTTTTATATTGAGCTACTTGAATCCAGTTGGGGCCGGCTACTGTTTTGAGTTCATCTTCCCAACTAGCTACATGTCTACCTATCCTTATTTTGCCTCGTGGACCTGCCCATGTGGTCACCCTCTTCGTCCATCTCCGGTCTCGTAGGCGTGCCACGTGTCCGACTCACTTTCATTTCAGTGATTGAGCGTGTATCAATCCATATCTTGCCTAAGTAATTTAAAAATTTTTGGGTGTGTTATTTTCTGTGTCTTTTTAATATTCATCATACTCTGCTCAATTCCTCGTTGGAATAATATTATTTAATCATGTATTTTTTGTTGAACTTCCAAGTTACGCAAGCATATTTGTTAGGTATGGAATAAGGCACGAATTTAGTGCCCTTTTTAATATTAATTGGCATGTTGCTTTTGAAAATATCCTTCAGCGCCCAAGACTTATTTCACGTTAACTGTGTTCTGAGTTCTATTTCTTGATCGGCAGGGGCGGGAAAAGAATACTAACCTCTGCGGCCGGGGTCGGCCTGTCGTAAAAGGCGACAAAATAGCCCACCCTAGCTACGTGGTAGACCACCTTTGGTTTTAAGTATGCCACCATAATAACTTTGTGTTGTGTTCCGGCATTAGTGACCCAAGTTTATGTACGCTAATGGGACTGCAGCGTGTTCGCGATGCCACTGGCGTTGCAAACACCCATAGGCGACGGTAACTGCTAAATTCTAAGTGGGCCGTCAGCCTGTCTGCTGTCCTACAGCAATAAAAAAAAAGTTAGTAACAAACTATATGATCAAATATTTTTGGTACACTTAAAATGCATATTTTTTGTTATTAATGTTTTTTGTTTCAACTGGATATCAATTTTCAGCAAAAATTTAACATCAATCCATCATTCGAATTTTTAGACAAATCTGATTAATTCAGACACCAACCAGCTTTCTTCGTAGAAATAGTCCACCAAACTAAACTAATTTATAATAAAGCTTAGTTTTTGTACTTACAAACGAACAGAAAAAATATTTACGATTTTGTAAGCCCGATCAGATTAACATCACAAATTTTAAACAAAAAAAGTCTAAAAACTGTAAGTAAATTGTTAATAGCAAAGTAACGTAAACAATTACGTTATGGTCGACTGTAGTTCGTTTAGGCCATAGTTTCTCAAAGTGGGACCCTTTTTAAATTCAGAATTTTTGGTTATTTTATCATTATAATGTTTTCTCTTCTAGTTCTATTTATGATAATTTATGAGTGTATAACGATCTGCTGCTGGAGAGAGTTTTATTCTTTCTAAGGATACACAAAGAATAGATAGTTAAAGCGAATCGGTGAGTAAATCACTTAATAATTATAAGTTGTAAAATACTCGAAGACTAACTTAAAGGTCACGGGCTCAAATCTCATCAAGGCACTCACCGCTTGGGCAATTTTCTTGATTAATGTATGTAATATCACATAATTGCCGAGTACTGGCGATCAAAAAAATCAATAGCGTCAGGAAAACTGCAGGTTTGTTTTCCTCTTTATATGTAACCCGTTAATCCGTCTTGGATACGCGTGACGGGTATATTATCTGCCAAGTGTGAGGTAAGTTGCAAGGTGAGCCAAGCCTAATAGAGGGATGATATAAGTTGTATACTTTTGTGTAAAAGTAATAAATAGTACTCCCTGGTTTTCACCAATGTGGTGATAGTATTCATTTTATTAACATTCATCATACTAATATTTGTTCGAACCTTGCATAAAGCGTAATTGAAATCTCGACTCCTGATTTTTGTTATCTACCCTCACTCTCGGTGAGATGAATGGTTGATGCGAGAGTGGGACGATAAAGTGATACTCGCGTGAGCTTCTAAACGCGCGGGATGGTCGCCCTAACCTCCCTGAAGACCATCCTCTGCGCCGTGCGCAATTAGCTTCAGTTACTCCAACACTATCATTGGCCATGCCATAGCATTGTGTGTTCAGTGTCTAGTTCTGTAACATTTAGCTGGTGCCGTGCAACACTTCCTCCACGAGCGGACCTGAACCGAACCGAGAAGGGGTAGTATCAAGGTCCCTCTGCAAAACAGTACATATCTCTAACCACCGCATCTTCTCCTTCCCCTCTCTCATACAGTCCACTGCTCTCGAGCTATCCCTCTCATCCTTGTACGGTGCAATCTCGGTCCGTGACCGGCATCGTACAATTATAAATGTGAAAGTGCGGTTGTATAATATCATGCTTTCCTAAACCGCAGAATAATTTTCATGAATTTCGGTATACGAGTAGACATAGATTGGACCTTGGAGAAGGACGTAGGCTACTTTTTCTAATTGATATGACGCAACAACGTTTTTCGGTTTAACTAGTATTTTACAATTTTCACATCACTTATAGATATAAATAGATATATTGTTTCAGCAACATATTTTAAATAATTAATACCTCTCTTTTCAATGATAGATTTAGAGAAGATATCATTCTTATTTACATATGTTACAATATACTCCTTTATAGTCTCCCTAATTAAAATGGTTTTATACTTAGAGAAAAACTGTACAACAATTTGTATCCCTGACATCTTACTTTAGAAGGTCCAGCTGAACTGTGAGGGTCACGCTTAGTTTGGAAAACTATGGAATATACAAATTTAAAGTTCCCCCGAGACCAGACTCTCAGTAGAGAAACTTGTTGTCCTAATTCAGTCCATTACTGCAATGCGGCTATTTTTAAAATCTACCCATTATTTTAAACAACGCGTAATATAAGGGATATAATATTGTTTGAGTAAGCAACATTACCTTATGCGGGTCAGTGGTCTATGTGCAGTGACACGTTGCGGTCGCTGGCACAAATAAAAACTATAAAATCTGTATTGAGTATCATTTATTAGTAGGCCACACCACAAAAGACAGTTTTTTAGAAATTTGGGCGCTAGAAAAAAAACGTTATATTGTGTAAACTATTTGACGATCTTACAAATAATTTTCCTACGTGGGGATCAAGTCCACATTACCGTACAAAATCATTAACGGCGCCACAGGACCAGCAGTGTTATCAAATTTATCATTAATAATAATTTATTACTTGGTCCTCATCTTCTCTCTGCCCTTATTCTACATTATATGGAGTCTGCAATATGTAATCTTCTTCCATTTTCTTCTATTAGCCATCATCTATCCCTCCTGTACTCAAACCCCCAACCACTCTCATTATTTTAATATGGCATTATATTGCCATGCCACGCTAGTCTGTTACTTTTTAATTTCATTATCATTAGCGTTAGTTTTTTTCTTATACGCGCTCTACATTCATGCGAGATCCTCGCCGAGAATCTGGGCAAGAATCTCAGTGACAATCTCGGCGAGAGCTTCTTTGGGTACACACTCGCAAGCTTCTCAATACAGTTCTCACGCTCGATGACGATGGACGCGAATTAACTGTTGCGACAAGCTTATTGGTATGCGTATTTGCATATTATAATTACGATTATATCAAAGATAAAAAACAAATTAAAAAGAAGTGGAGAAAAAGAAGATGTAGTCCATCAAGGCACTAATACGTTTCCACGCATCGTGGTTTTTTAGTTTATTTTTATAATCTTTTGAAATTTGTATTCCATAAAATCGGTTCTGCTTGAAAATATTCTAGGAATGTCAATTCTAATTCGTTCGTCCAAATCCGGCTCATATTGATGCTCAGTAAATACCACGCACAACTCTTCTAATCGGCGAGTCGCTCGCTACTGAGAAACATGCGAGTGTGGAGTCAACACAAGTTCTCGTCTATTCTCCCGTTCTTAGCTCTTTTGTCTCGCACCAAAAAACCGACAAAAATCAGAGAACAAGGTGAGAACCTGCGAAAATTATGTGAATCGATTCCACATTCACGTTTCTCGTGTTTTTCTCGCTTTCTCGCGAGATTCTCGCGTGAATGTGGAGCGCGCTAAGCTGAAGCCTGTGACAGACAGCCTGTGGCCCACTAGTAAACATTTACCGTTACGTATTGATGTCTGTGATGCAGGAGGCACCGCTAACACGCTGCTCTCCCCATAGCGGTACAGGAACATGGTCACTAATACAGGAACACAACAGGAAATTATTATGACATACTTATACAAGGGTGCTTGCCATCCAGGCAGGCTTGGGGTCTCACCACCTAGCTAGGGTTGTTTATTGGCTCTTATGACGGATCGACGACAGGCGCGGTGGTCAGTATTATTAATTCGCTCCTGCACAGACTATTTCACATTTCCTCTAATACTTAGTCCATGAAAATAATCTATCTACTTGACAACTAGGATCGTCAATAAGGCTTGAATGTTGTAATACAAAACTTTTACAGACCATGTGAGCGGTATAATCATGAATCAATCAGTAATTGAACCGGGTGCCGTAGCTGTCAGTGAATCGAGGGCCCCTCATTATTTAAAATCCGTGAAGTTCCTTGTTTCAACATTTACAAGTTGTTTACGAAATGAGTTAGGATATTGAGTTAAATGAGGGTCGGGACTGGACTCCAGAGAGTTGTATTTACCCAATGTCCTGTCTTGTTTCTTTGATAGATTTTTAAATTTACCTTGTTAGCATTTGAATTGGCAAATAGGTTTATACTTTTAAATTATATATAGGTATATTTAAGCGTAGTAAAGTTTTAGAAAACAATAATTATTACATTATTTTATGTAGTGAATATGATGAGACGCTGAAAAATAATTAATGATTTATTATTATAATATCTGTAATAATATCGGAAGCTTTGATGTTTAAAACTCATCGTAATTGATACTTCATAAATGTAGAGAGCGGGTATCATGAATGACGTTTCAGCGCCACGTACGATATTGCGTTAATAATTGTAGTGTGATACATACGTGCAAAATCCATTATTTCTTGTACACGATAAATTGCTTTATAACCAAACAGTTGCATTGTACTTCAAACATACTGGGTACCTGATAGCTCAGTGGTATCTCACTCGGGAACTAATCTAGAGGTACCGAATTCGAATCCGACGGTGGTGTGTACCGTTTAGGCAGTTTGTTTCGTATAATGTTCAAAATTATAGCATAATTGCGATATACTAACGGTAAAAAAACAACGTGAGGAAGGCGACATGTCGACATCACCGGTATGTGTAACCCCCCATTTCCACTTTGGAAAAGCGTAGCGAGTATACTGTCCGTTCCCAGAAGATGGAGAAACCCAGAAGCGGGATGCTATGGACTAATATTATTTATATTTCTTTAGCTACAATATCCATGGCAATCAGAATTGGAGCAGCATCATAGATATGTTTCTAAGCTACATATGGTGAACTTACGTAAAAACTTTTTTACGAGTCACACTCTGTTACGAGAGCGTCGAGGGGTATGTCCGACACTTTAAAATTCAAATCTCGCTGTTTTCCTATGCTTCGCTTGCCTAATACCGTGGGTCAGGCTGACGTCAGCCTGCTCTTTGTATCAAGGTGCGTCCCTTCCATGGTGTGCGCTAGAGGATGAGGTTTACGACCCCTCCACACTATCTTTGTCAACCCATGGATTGAAAGGACCTGTACAGAAGAGCACACGTACCATCTTGTCGCGACATAGATATGGACAGCATAATTTAACCCCAAAGCCGATTGCTGTGGTCGTGGGTTTAAAATGTCTTCCGGTGCCATTGTAGTGCTCTGCGTTGACGGGAACAGAGCTCGGTCGCCCAGTGTATCTAGATCGTTACCAAAACGACCCCCCACCTTAGAACCACACACACACACACTTCGTAAGTGACCATGTCGATGTTTCGAGAAGACGACATTGGATAAGGGTATTAGCCACGATGTGCACTAGCCTTGTCAGTTATCTCCAGCCTTGCCAACTCCTTTGCGGAAATAGGGAAGGTCAGTTGAATAGTTTAGAAGTTATTTTAATTGACTGAAAACTTTGATAAACCGACTTATGATTATATATTTTATGAATTAATTATTGATAATTGATTTCATACAAGTAAACCGTCACGCAAGATCTTGTCAATCAGTTCGATATCCAAGTACTCAAGAATATTTAACCACGACCACTATATATAGCCAGGGTAGTCGCGGCACAGCTATTAAAAACACCGGTCGTCACCTTTCTGGAGGCATTATCGACTTTTGGTCATGTTTGTGCGACAATCTCGGTTTGTGCGTTCACCTATAGGAAAATTACTCAAGTCTTATTAGTGTTACGCAACCTCCTTTCAATTTCATGTTTACTCGTATTACATGTTAAAAACTTGTTCACGGCAAGTGACATTATATTTTCAACGCTGCCTGCGATATTTCTCGCACTTTATTTTATATTGCGTGTTGTACATCAGTTAACATATTAACGATGCTAACTTAACGCGCAACGTATAAATAACACGACGCGTAATGTAGCAACTAATTATGTTAGCGTTAAAGTCTTGCAAACAATTTATAAGTGGATAAAAGGCACAAAATATCTGTACCTGGCTAAAATAAAATATGACGGATGTTTTCTGATAGAAAAATAGATTATTCTTTATTGTCTACTAAAATATATTCATTCACACAGTAACTTACTATTTAACTTACAATTGAAAATGTAAAATAGTGGGCGTTGTGGCTTAAAAGCGATCTTTTCTGGACAATATTTAGTTTAGAATACATTTACGATCTTATTTCTATAGGTAGTAAGCGATAAGTATAATTGAACATAATAAATATATATAACATGATAATTAATTTATACAAGCGTGGGGGGACCTTCACCGGAACTCATTATAGGTAGCGATGGCGTATCTATATCAGATCGGAGGCCTAGGTAGTAATAATAACTGTCCAAATTAATACTAATATTACTATTAATACACCTTCATATGTATAAAATATTATAATATAACTGAAATAAAATTAAACAAAATTAGGTTTAGGGAAGAACTTAGAAGCCAATAAAAATAATTACCTTAAAGCTATCAGACCGACTTCTTCGCATTGACAGCTGTAATCTATTCGTTTGTACAATACGCTTACGTATGTACAAATTTGTAACTAATAATCTAATAATAATATTCAAATATCTATATATAAATACCTAGTCAGGTCATAAATTCTGTCACATGTTTAATGTAAAATAATTGTAACAAGTTTATTAATTATGTAACCATTCATATACCAAAATGAACTTAACAAAACATAGATTCTTATGACATTAAAGTTTATTCAAAATGACCTCCGTGATTTTGAATACAAGCCTTCAATCTGCGCGGCCAGTTGTCTATCGCAGCACGAACGAGGTCCATGTCAATATCGGCAGCTGCCTTAATCAAGGATGTCTTGAGTGACTCCAAATTGGGATGAGGCTTTGAGCACGCCTTTTCCTCCAAGTGTTGCCATATCTTGTAATCTAACGGATTCAAATCTGGACTGGAGGAGGGCCAGTCTTCGTGCCGGATGAAGTCGATTTCACGCGCCGCCAGCCAGTCTTGTGTGCTCTTCGCTCTATGAGCTGGCGCCGAATCTTGTTGGAATACCCAGTGCCTGTTATTGAACATGGTATGAGAAACAGGTTCCACAAGGTTCGTCAGGACTGTATTTTGATACACAACAGCATTCGTTTTTACACCTTTCTCACAAAAATGTACCTCTGTTAAGCCCCAATAAGAAACTCCCAACCATACCATGAGCGAGGATGGAAAATGACCTCGTTGGACACGCGGAATACGGTTGCTCGCTTCTTCACTACTGTGTGCGTACACCTTATCATTTTGTTTGTTGTAGCTCTCTTCTACGGTAAACATTTTTTCATCCGAAAAAAGAATTTCCCGATATTTTTTTCCCGCGTACCGCTTCAACAAAGCGCGGCATCTCTTCAGTCTCAGGTCCATTAGACGAGCATTCAAACGATGTCCTGTTTTTCTTCGATATGCCCGAATCCCTAAGTCTTCATTTAACACCCTTTTCACCGTGGTTCTGCTTAACCCCATCTGAAGGGCCAACAGTTTCTGCTTACGTTTGGGATTTCTTTGAATTCGTGCCTTCACAGCTTTTATCACTGCTGGAGTCCTAACAGACCGAGGGCGACCACTTCTTGACCTGTCATCTACACTAGAGTCTTCACTGTATCGTTTGATGGTACGATAAACGAATCTTTTGGTTATATTCAAATTTTTCAGTATGTTAAAAATTTGAATTGGCGCGTAACTGTAACGATGCAACGCAATAACTGCAACACGGTCTTCTTTAAGCGTCCACTCGATATTTAAAAATGAGTAAAATTCTAAAAGTTATACATTTTTATTTTCATGAACAATTCGAAATTCGAATTCAATAAACTTTTTGTGGCCAGCATTCTAAAAGAAAAGTTTTTACTGTGTGACAATACTTATGACCTGACTAGGTATCTATAAATAATCTAATATTCAAATATCGAACAACTGAAAGGAGTTATGTCTTCATTAAAATAATTCTAGATCATTCTTTTTACATCACTCTTTATCTGTGCAGGGGCGGAGAAAGAATACTAACCTCTGCGGCCGGGGCCGGCCTGTCGTAAAAGGTGACAAAACAACCCACCCTAGCTACGTGGTAGGGCCTTAAGCCCGTCTGGATGGCGATCACCTTTGGTCTTAAGTATGCCGCCATAATAACCTTGTGTTGTGTTCCGGCATTAGTGACCCAAGTTCCTGGACCCTTATGGGACAGCAGCGTGTTCGCGATGCCACTGGCGCTGCAAACACCTATAGGCGAGGGTAACTGCTAAATTCTAAGCGGGCCGTCAGCTTGTCTGCTGTCCTACAGTAATAAAAAAAACCTTTTTCTTTCTTTTCTCAGTGAGAATGAGCTGTCAATTAATTTACAAATAAACCGTAATGATAACTTATCATTGTTTCATTCCAAATGAAAAATGTCGCTAGACGCGTGGTTGTAAGCTTTTTATATTTAGGCCGTCTAATTATATCCTACATAAAAATCCTTTATAAAAATTGATAAAATTAGAAACAAATAATTAGGATGTGTGAGTAGTGCCAGTTATTGAAAAACTTAAAAGTAACAGACTAGCGTAGTTTGATCATATAATGCGAAGTGGGACAGAAATAAAGGTAGACCAGAAGAAGTTTCATGAAATGCGTAAAAGATGATATGGCGAAAAATAGTGTGAATGTTGAGATGATGGTTAACAGAGGAGAGTAGAAGATGAAAACATGTTGTGCTGACCATATATAGAGTGGTGACCATAAATAAGGGCAGGAAAAAGAAGAAGCCTAAATAAATATATCATATAAGAAATATCTCAGTAAAAAGATGTATTGTATTGTTGACGACCTCCGCGGGGCAATGGTTTTCGCACATCAAAAGGCCAGCAGAGGTCACGGGTCTTTACGTATAATATGTATTTATTTACAAAAGGAAATTACATAGGCCCGCGTGGATAAACGGCGTGAGGTGACTGATGTCATTTGTGACCCCAAATGCCAGTTAAGATGAAGGGACAGGTCTCTAAAACCATCATTAGGCCTGTCCTTTTATTCAGCTGTAAGACGTGTGTGCTAGAGTGGTACAAACAGGAACTGCATGTTACAGAGATAAATATGCTCCGATGGATGTGTAGACTGACGCAGAAGGACCGCGTTAGGAACACGTACATTTGCGGTAGCCTTTATTTCTGTGACATTGCGGATAAATTGCAGGAGTGTCACTTTCGCTGGTATGGCCACCTTTTGAAGCAACCGGTTACTTACGTGGGGAACAAATGTCTAGCCATGCTGCCTTCACCGGGTCACGGCAGGAGGGGTAGACCCAAAAAGTGCTGGCTTGACGTCATAAAAGGTGATATGCATGCCAATGGACTGAATTTTTTTTGGTCTCGGGGAAAAACCTCTCTTGACGGGTTCCCCCGACCCGGGGGGACCGAGGGATATGTGGGACTCCGGGAAAGATGTTCGACCATCCGACTACCCACTAAAAAACCCCGCTGTTCTCCTATCGCCTACGCCCGGGCCCACGGATATAAATAGCCTACCGATCTCGTGACCCAGGCCGGCGCCGGCCCGCCCTTTGTCTTAAGGCGGGCCCCTACTAAATTGTTTCTTCTTCTAATTTCGTCCCCCGACGCTCTCCTGAATCAACAATTGAGGGGGGCCGCAGAACAGCACGCGGCCCTCTCCCATTCACTCAAGTGTTTTTATACTTAAATCCTTTATGCACATAGTGCGGTTTTCTCAGCTTTCAAAGAAAAAATATTCTTAATAGTTTAACTGTACTCTAGACGATAGCAAATTATGAAGTAAAATTTCTATTCTTTTTGTATTTTGTGATAAATTTTGGTGGGAATCCGGCTTACGTGACTAGACGCAGTTCAATATAATATTGACTCGCTACTTAAATAATGAAATGATAATTAGAAGTGTTTTTGTTAATAGAAATTAATTTGTCGCAATAGTTTTGACCTTGATGTTTATTTTGGGAAATTAAATAAATATACTAAGACAATCCACACATCACCATCTAGTCCCAAAGTAGCCTAGCACTTGTGTTATGGGTACTAGACAACTGATATACTACATACATACTTTTATTTTGTTATGAAAATACTATCAATGTAAATTTATACATCAACACCCAGACGCGAGACGAGAAACGAAACGTGACCTACATAGGCATTCTGGTATGTGTAGGTCATTACGCTACGGAGCTCGTCAGTGAGTCATTGAGTGTAAGTCATCGTAATATTTTTTTAAATCTTTGATTCATATACTTTAAAATATAATGTTGTTATGATAGCACGATGAAAACGTTAATAGAGTTTGAGTATCATTAATCATCATTTGCTAATTTCACTCTGGAGCCCGTGGTCTACTGTTAATAAGCATTAGTAAGTAAAAAAGCAGTTACCGTCTCCTGTGGAGGTTTGCAATACCAGAGACACTGCTAACACGCTGCCATCCACGTAAGGGATCTGGAACCTGAGTTACTTATATAACACAAGGCTATTATGGTGGCATGTTTAGAAACTGGAGGTAGTTGCAATCTAGATGGGCTTGGAACCCTTCCACCTAAATTGGGTTGTTTTGTCTCCTTTTACGATAGGCTTTTTGAAGTGAAAATTCTTTGGGCACATTTTATTGTTTACTATATGGAAGCAATAGTCATCTCAATTGTTTTGCATGATGTTATGTCTACTGAAATGTATATATACTTGTTGTTAAAAAATCTCAATGTATAATTTAAAAAATTATGTTTATTGTATTGTGAACTTGTAACAGAACATGTTAAAGCAAATAAATATATCTAATTTTTTCTATTTTCTATCAAGATAATCCTTATAAGAAAATAGACTTCAGTTTGGTTAAGTATTCCTTATTATCAAAAGTAAACACTTGATGCAGTAAAGTGGTAACTAACGTACTATAAAGTCAGTCACCGACGCTCGCATCCGGTTGGCTTGAATGTTATCTCTCAATGATAACTTCATCTTCTGCTTTCTACAGTTAGTAAATTTATATCACATTTATCATAAATATTCACTAAATACTAAACGGGAAAGCTAACCTACTTTGCCTATCGCAAAAACCCTCTATGAATTTCATCGTACTCGCTATCAGATTCGAGCTACCCCATACACCGTAGAAAGTAGATAAATCACGTACCCCTCCCGACTTAAGCGCCTGGCCACGAGATACCGACACACGCCAACAACGCGATTAGCGTTTACCGTAACTAACAAAGTAAGCTATTCAAAATCAACTAAAAAATAGTTAAAAACATATTCACTTAAAATGTCTTGAGTATATAATTTAAAGCTTGATAGTTATTTTTCCTTGTCCCTAATATTATATACATAAAAAATGAATACTTTATCGACCATTGCTTTTTAGGTGTTTCAAATATTAATTACTCTTTTTTGATTTTACAAAAACAGTATATAGGTAGTATATTACTTTTTTTTATTCCTTTATGACAGCGGACAGGCTGATGGCCTACTTATAATATATATATAATATAAATAAAACTGATATATATATATATATATATATATATATATATATATATATATATATATATATATATATATATATATATATATATATATATATATATATATATATATATATATATATATATATATATATATATATATATATATATATATATATATATATATATATACCCAGTTTGACCCATGATCCAGTTCTCTAACACAGATGTTTGTATTTGCCCCTGGCATTAAAACTTTTACAGGCGACATTAATTGCCTGCTATTAAATTGATCGTCGGCCTTTTTTCTGTTTCACAATAATTAAAAAAAGCAATAGCTGTAGTACAGCTACTATTGTATTAAATCAATTGTGCCCAAGTAATTCATACTATTAACCGTAAAGTAAAAATATTGATTGATTAATTTTCTTATTTCGTGCGAGCACGAATTAGTACTTGGCCAGACTGAACACGCGGGCGCGGTGCAGTCGCGGGGCGGTTGCGGCGCGGCATACCTAAACATATGAAACCTTATTTGAGTGTCCGTAGTGGGCACGCGGGCGGGTTCATATGTTTAAGTAGCCGCGCCGCACCCGCCCCGCGCCCGCGTGTGTAGTCTGGCCAAGCACTAAGTGAAACGGATTATCGACACGTGAGCAAACCATATACAGTTTTGGTTATAAGAAGTGTGAATTTTCCAAATCGCACTCACAAACCTACTATTTCTGCATTTTGACGATGGTCATTGCAAAACCAAGATCCGTCCTAAACTGCAAGCGATTCAATAAAAAAGAACACTTTGTAAACAACGAACACTAATTCAAAGTCTAAGAAGATGAAAATTTCTCGATCTAGAAACCATCGCAGGCGTCTTTGGGGCGTCCTACATATATTATTTCATCTTAAAATTATCAGAGGATTATAATTTTATCCGTGCAGGGGCGGAGAAAGAATACTAACCTCTGCGGCCGGGGTCAGCCTGTCGTAAAAGGCGACAAAACAACCCTCCCTAACTACGTAGTAGGGCCTTAAAGCCCGTCTGGATGGAGACCAACTTTGGTCTCAAGTATGCCGCCATAATAACCTTGTGTTGTGTTCTGGCATTAGTGACCCAAGTTCCTGTACTCTTATGGGACAGCAGCAATTTCGCGATGCTACTGGCATTGCAAATACCCATAGGCGACGGTAACTGCTAAATTTTAAGCGGGCCATCAGCCTGTCTGCTGTCCTACAGCAATAAAAAAAAGGAATGCTTAGAGCGCAAAAAACATTCAGTCTGTAATATATAAAAATCATCTTAAATTCAACGTGTGTGAGAAATATGAGAAAAAAAAACACAGAAGTTTAAATTATTTAACAGTTCATGAGCAACAGGAAAAATCTGACTACGGGTTTTTATTATAAGACCTTATATATAAATTTATATATAGGTCCCATCGTTTTATACATATTGGAAGATACGGGTGAATTTTTAGATATCCTGGCTTAGAATTACGTTTGAACTAGAAAAATATTGTTCAATATATGCATATACAAAATCTTATATACCAATAACATTCACCTAATATTAAAAACGGGTACCAACTCGCATATAGACAGTTCGTTGCCCGACTGTTAGGGCATAAAGGAGCCTTGGCAATATTTGGGTTTACATAACCTTATGTGATCGTTATGTTAGGTATAGCGTCTGAAAGGTTGTATCTTATTTTAGCAATTTCTTGGAAATATTATCTAGATCAAAAGAGAATAATATTTTATTGAGCATCGTTTGTTTTATTCCTTTGTGATATTTATTATCGCCTGAGTGGGTGAGTCTTGGAATGAGATATGTATGTACTTACCTCCTTTTATATTTTTAGATATGAAACTTAGACATATACGTGTAATACCCTCGAGGGGTAGCTGAGAGAAAACGCACAGTAGTACAATAGTACATAATATTATTTGCACGTTGTCGCAGTAGAAAAAGAAATATACACATCAAAAGAATCTAAGCAACATGCATGATATTACAAATTTCGATTTCGATTTGTCGATTCGATTCGATTCTCGATTTCGATTTATTTCGATTATGTTTTGTTTTTTCATAAAATTAAATGAAAAGGAATTTGTTTGAATTTAAGTGTCAGAGCACAGTACAGAGCTCTAAACTTAAACTAAAAATGAATAACAAAAAGGTAACACATTTGCCTTAGCTCTGATAAGGTAGTATGTAGTTTATGGGATTTAGTCTATGGTATGCATTTACAGCATACCCGCGCTTCCTCACGTTTCTATGTACGACACGAGAGCTACGAGCTAGTGTGGGCCATATAGAAAGAAGTACGCATCGGATAGTATTATATGTGGAATTAATCAAATCAGTGATGCATTCATAAAAACCAGTATAGCGCCTAACTTAGCAATGCAAAGTGCCGTTTAGAGCATCCTGTGTAAAAACAAATACTTTAAAAAGTCTTACTGATTTGAATCGTTACATTCCATCGGCTATAGATATTTGTGACGCTAGTAACACCGCAAACACCTGTTCTGTTGGGGTGTACTAATGCAGGAACTCAACACAAGGTTATTATGGCGGCATACTTAAGACCAAGGGTAGTTGCCATCCAGATGGGCTTGGGACCCTACCACCTAGCAAAACAACCTAAAAACAACCAAAACAACCATATAAACAGACTATGTACTAGTTATACTAATTAGGCAAGTGAGTTGCAAGCTGCAAGCCCTACCACGAGATTGTTTTCTCACCTTTTACGACAGGCGGACCCCGGTTACAGGGGTTAGTATTATTCGTCCACCACTGCACGGAGAAAATTGATATCGTCTAAATATTTAATCAAAGCAATCGCCAAATCTGGGTGTTTATTTTATGAAAACATACTAAGGAAACCAGAATACCAAGCACCAGTATGCCACGCCAACACGCCAATCCTCTTTAAATAAGCGTGGCGGATATACTATCCGTTGTTAGTAGGCGGAGGATCGAGTCCAGCAGTGGGGCATTACGGGCTGTCATTATTAATATTTTGGAGGTGCAGGGGTTCCTGGCCTCCAATAGGTTTATTGTTGAGGCAGAGTTCTTCTTCGGAGGTCTTCTTAGGAGTAGTTTTCCAAATAAAAGTCACTTCCAGGATTCCATAATTTATTAATAAAATGCACTGTATATATTTACAAATATAGTGTGTGAATAGCTGCTATGTTACAACGATATATGATAAAAGATGCTAAGTTAAAACGATATAAATGTGTGAGTGAAACGGAAGATATCTGCGTATCGTGTCGCACAACGTAAATATAAAACGTTGCGGTTTTCTACGCTCGCCAAAAACCCGACAACACTGTCGCGTTTGACGATGACGAAAAGGCGGAGTGTCTCGCCGAGAGTCTCAGGGAGCAATGCTCCCCCAACACCGCGCACGTCAACCCGGCCCACCTGCGTGAGGTGGACGCCGAGGTCGAACGGAGATCCTCTCTTCCCGCGGAAGACCCACTCGAGCCTGTCACGGTAAAAGAGGTACAGGACCTAATAAAAGGCCTCAGGCCCCGGAAAGCTCCCGGAGCCGACGGCATCTCCAACAAGCTGCTCAAGCTACTCCCTATACATCTGTTGATGATTCTGGTGAGCATCTTCAATGCTGCCATGGATAACTGCTCCTTTCCCTCCGCCTGGAAGGAAGCCGACGTCATCGGCATCCGAAAACCAGGAAAGCCCGCTGCGAAACCCTGCAGCTACCGTCCGATCAGCTTGCTCAGCGCGCTGGGCAAGCTGTACGAACGCCTCCTCTTGAGCAGACTCAGAGACTTCGCTTATGAAAATAAGCTGATCCCCGACGAGCAGTTCGGCTTTCGAGCCCTACACTCGTGCCCCCAGCAAGTGCTCCGCATCACGGAGCACGTGCTCGCGAACTTCAATCGCGCCTCCAAACCCTGGAAGACGGGTGCTGTCTTCTTCGATGTGGCGAAAGCCTTCGACAAGGTCTGGCACAACGGCTTGATTTACAAGCTGTACAAACTAGGAGTGCCGGATAGACTCGTGCTCATCTTACGAGACTTTCTCCTTGATCGGAGCTTCCGCTTCAAAGTGGAGGGCACGCGCTCATCTCTCCACCCCATCAGAGCCGGAGTCCCCCAGGGCTCGGCTCTGTCCCCCCTACTTTTCACGCTGTACACCAGCGACATGCCCCGTACCCCACAGGTACATCTCGCCTTATACGCAGATGATACCGCCCTCTTCACTTCCGATATCAGTCAATATCGGATCTGCAGTCGTCTCAACACGGCGGTTGAGACGCTGGGCAACTGGTTCCGCACTTGGCGGATCGAGTTGAATCCGGACAAGAGCGCAGCGATCATGTTCGCTCGCGGCCCCCGCACTCAAAATGAGAGTCGGCCGACTCACACGAGGCGGCAGTCTTTCTTCCCCATACAGCTATTTGACCGCGTCATCCCTTGGGTTGACGAGGTCAAATACCTAGGAGTCACTTTAGATAGAGGCCTGTACTTCAGCAAACACATCAGGACGGTAAGGAACAGAGCACACTTTGTGCTCGGTCGCCTCTACCCAATGATATGCGGGAAGAGTAAGATGTCCCTTAGGAATAAGGTGATACTTTACAAAACCTGCATCCGACCGATCATGACGTACTCGAGCGTAGTCTTCGCCCATGCCGGCAAATGCTACATCAACTCGATGCAGCGGCTGCAGAATAAGTTCTTGCGCATGGCAGTCCAAGCGCCACTTTACATGCGCAACGCGGACCTTCACCGCGACCTGGAGCTCCTTCCCGTGAAGGAGTACATGGTATCCCTTTCGCGATCCTTCTTCGGTCTCGCTCCCCACCATCCCAATCCACTGGTGGTGGAGACAGTCAATTACACGCCCAACCGCCGAGCACCACACGCACGTCGCCGCCCGCGTAACGTGCTCACGGATAGACGCGACCCCATTTCTAGGACGCTGAAGCGAATGCTCTCGCGGACGCAATCCCCTTCAGTCCGGCATGGACCAGCCCGACGAAACAGGTTTAGGGATGCCTTCCGCCCCCCATAGCCTGTAGACGTACACAACCCACACAGTACATAAATACACGTAGAATAGATGTGTTGCGGGGGAGTTTCTTTCGCCGTTTCTTCTCCCCCAGCTATAAGCACTCCGAAACGGTAGTAGATTAGAATAGGATCGGCTTCACCGGTGGAGCCGATAGTCCCCAATCAATAGTATTCTTGCCATTCGTGGCTGCTATCAATTATCCCCATGCAGCGTTCGAGCCGGGAGCACGCCTCACAGGAGACGCGCCCCGAGCACGCTGCCACGGCTGATCGACCCCGCTCCCACGGGGTCGGAATGCCTTTTCCGCCCGGTGTCGCTGTCGTTGGTCGTCTGAGACGATGACAGCCTTAGCTTTAAGAAAAAAAAAAAATAAAAAATTCTACGCTCGCCGCATTTGTCTCGCTTGCTTGTGAGAGTGAAGAGCAGATCGTGGTGCTGCTACAATATAATTCATATTGCTCAGCTACTACTACTTACTCTAGTAACTGTCCCCTGCGGCCAGGCTTAGCCGACAGGCTAAGCCTTTTATGACAATAAAAGGGGACGAAAATCCCAGCTAGGTGGTGGCTCCAAGCTTGCCTTGATGGCCATCACCTCTGGTCATAAATATGCCACCATAATAAGCTTAAGTTGTTCCAGCATAAGTGATCAGGTTGTAGTATCCCTACGGCGACAGTAACTGTTAACTATTGTAGTGGGCCTATGCCTATTGTAGTCAGCCTGCCTGCTGTCCCACAGCAAATAAAAATAACTTATATTTCGCATCAACGACACGGTTTTATTTAATTTCCAGACATATTTCTATCAAAACTCTCAAAATTATTTTCTGTGTGCACATATCCATCACATTTGCTTCATATAACTTAATAAAGATAATATATAGCAATTTAAACTTATACGATCCCCGCAATACAATTTCAGTCCACGATTATTACCCTGAAACTTGTGACAAACTCGTATGAACTTTAAAGCAAATTTACAGAGTTTAAACCCTTTCACAAGGTCACTGACCCCAGACTAAAGGCTTTATTAAACATTCTAAGCACTTTAGAATTTAAAGTTTTTGTATTTAAGACCCATTTACGTTGCACGTTGTAAATTCACTGTATATATAGTGTAGATAGAACGGGTCCGTTTGAATTTTAGATTACTCCATTCAACATTTGTGATGGTGACCTGATCCTTAATATACCGCCAATATTTTATTGTGTAACGGCGTAAGTGACCCAAGATCGTCTTAACTCTAATTTCGAAGATCTCGATATCTTTCACAAATCTTATAATTGGTTTAAAAGTAAAGTGTTGAACTCAATAGCGACTGTAAAATAATTGATATGCCGGTTCATGTTTCCGCTTACATTTTAATGTATTTCATTGTTTTTTATTTTTTTATTTTATTTTTTACTTTAATTCTTTTTACACTCACATTGTTTTATTTTATTAATCTTGATAATACCAAATTGATTCATGTTTGACTATGTTAGTACTTGACATTATAATTGTGACTATGTATAATATTGACATTAATTAATTAAATCATTACTCCATTGACGACATTTGAATTGTAAATGTTGTGCACTCCTATAATGGGTCCACACATTAGAACATTTATATTAAATTATTTGTAATGTGACTTAATAATGTGTGTACTGTTGGTGTGCCATAAATAAATAAATAAAAGATCCAGTTCCACTATGAGGAAGACAGCGTGTTAGCTGAGCTGAAAGGAAATAACAAACCTTTCGAAAATAAATCCTAACTAATATTAAGTTCAATAAAAACTGTATAATCTAAATATTTATGTGTATAATGTGGTGTGTAATAAGGTATAAAATATAATTTAATATTATGCAGAAATTATTTTGTTAGACCGAATTACCACAAAATGTTGTTTTTCAAAGATTTCACTAATAATATCCTTTCTCAGTAATCGTTTTCTTTGTAAACCTCCAAGTTTGGCAGTACCTTCCATTAGTAACATCAAGATCTAACTTAAATATATTTAAGAAAGAAATCTCATCAAATTCCAGCAACTGGGTACAACAACAGTCCATAGGATATCAAAGGAATCTTTTTTAGGGTTCTTTAGGTATATACTCCTACATATTATAAGTATGTTGGTAATATTTGTTAAATATTAATCCATTTCTTACTTTTCACAATTTGCAAATTTAAATTTAGGAATCAACAAATATTGTTCAATATCAGTCATCAGAACCAACTATTTATATAATTTGCAAACAAGTATGTATTTGTTCATGAATTAACTGCGATATAAATTTGCATTTCCCATAGAATTCATTATCAGTAAACTGTATAAAAACCACTTTTGCTTCTTCGTACATTATAATATTGAGTGAGCATGTTAAAACATTTACGTGTAAATTAATTTCTGTTACACGTTCTTACTATATATAACCTAAATTTTTAGTCCTAGCCAACAAAAATAATATAACCTCATCTCATTGCTACATAGAATATTACTCAGAATATTTCTCATTTTCCTTTCGTGATCGGGCAGTCAAACCGCGTAAAAATCAATGACATGGCTACGTTTATTTAATTTGGTTTTTAAAGATAAAAAAAGTGTAGCGAACAGGCAGATAGGTGAAAAAGGTACACTTAGCTTTGTGACTACATGTGTACTTTTAGATTCAATATAAAAACTATGCAACTGGGCTTTTTGTGAACGTAACCTAACAGCGTTCGAATATATTATCCGGAACGCAGCGCACAGAAGCCCTTTCACTATTTAACGGATCATCAACACTTAAAAACCTATCGCCTATTATTTGTTGTCCACTTTAGTCAACAACAGGGTTGAAACATTTAGTTACAATGTCATCCATTAACAACGATGAATTACTTAAAAGATGCGGAACCCGTACTATTTGAAACATACTCCACTTTATTTTTTTCTAAAACTCGGCAACAATTGAAACAAAAAGAAAAATTATGGTGGCCCAGAGCTCCGAGAATTATGAAAAATGGTCGGAATCCTTATTATTTTATTATACATGGTGACGTCCCTTCACTAACTCGATTTTGAAGGAGGGTCCCCTTTTATTGGGTCGAAAGGAATTACTGTCGAGATTTTCGTTTTTGATTTATTTTTAAAAAGCTTTTAATACAAATGTATTATACAAACACCTATTGAAAACAGAAACGTGGATGTGTCGATGACATATTATTGCATATTGTGTCGAGAATCTGACTTGCGAATCTTGAATGGCGTATTTAGTAGTACTAGTGGTCGCCCAGGAGTCAAAATGCGACCATAATTTATTTAACTTTTAAGTATTAACTTTATTAGGGTTCTTTTGTCAAAGTTTATACTCTATAATCCAAGGTTCCATCATAGCTACTCAGTTAATTTGCCATTTATCTACATCAGTTTGTCATCATCATTGTAAAACTTCAAAATGCAAAACCTGCGTTATAAATCCGTTTCGTAACCATATACGTGTATTCTTTTGTAAACATTATTCTCACAAACAGGCAAGAGGAAATCAATGCAGATTACTTATACACTATTTTCTTTATGTTTGAGAAAAATGTATTTCACAAATTATCAATAATAACTATACAACTAAAAACAATTCAGAGGTTAATTAAATATTAAGTATTAACTAATGTATATTATGAATATAAATTTTATATTATTATAAAACTAATCTTAATGATCTTTACTATAACTCTTATTAAAAAAAACATAAGCGTAAGTAAGGTATGTATGTGTGTGTTGTGTATCATTCAAACACTAGTGTGTATAATGTTTATTTTAATTAATTTAATGTATTTCTAATGCTAAGTGCCAAATTTCATACTCCTCCGTCCGGGCAATTTCGTAAAAAAGAGTACGAAGGTTTCGCTTCACGTATTAATATATAGATTAATGTTTCGTTTACTTTTACCAAAATTAATAACTATAGAAGTCTTTTAGGTAGAAATTTAACGTAAATCCAGTGATCTATTATTATATATATCCGTTGGTACGGTCACGTTTTACGGCAACCGGATACTTATGTGGGAAACAAATGTCTGGCTATGCCGCCTCCGCCGGGCTCCGGCAGGAGGGGTAGACCCAAAAAGTGCTGGCTTGACGTTGTAAGGGGTGATGCGTGCCAATGGGCTCACTACCAGGAATGCTGAAGACCGTGCGAAGTGGAGTAGAAAACGTCGGAAAGCGGACCCCGGGCATTAAAACGAAAGTTTAGGTTGCAACCGGGACGAAACGCTTAAACGATAATGATTATTGTACTTTCTCCAGATTAATATCATCACTTACATATTTAAATATCCAGACAAATAGTCATTAAGTAAATAAATATACTATGAATTGACATAATATATTGTCACAGCGCCATCTAGTCCCAAACTAAGTTGCATAGCAATACTACTTATATACATTTCTTTTGTAAATAAATACTTAGTATACACATAAACACCCAGACGCTGGACGGGAATCGAACCCGTGACACTCGCAAGCGTACCGACGTGTGTTAGCCATTACTCCAGGAGGTCGTCAAAACGACCTAAAATAGACAGCAGAATTTTCTTCTATAAATTGATCACTAATGCAAAATCGAATAGTTGATAAATCTAAGAAAACTAAGAAACCTTTGAACCTCAAATCCATATAATGGAAAAAGGATATTCTTCGCAATATGAACGACAAACTCAAAGATCCTTTTACGAGAAAAAGTACTTTTGCCTTGATTAGAGGGACATTGTATTTTATCAAAGGTCAACGTGAGTTTATTAAATTTTTATATAATATTAAATAGATCAAAGTAAATCACGGTGTTTATTAAACTTCTCTGCCTTTTTTGCATTAAATTTTATTGAACATTTTTTAGCTTTTGTATATGACTTTGAGAACCATTATGTTGCATTATTCAGAGAGACATTTCGTATGTTGGAAAACCTGAATTCGATTCACGATCTATAAGATCTATTAAAGAAAAGTGTAAGATTTATAACAGAAAAGTGTACGAGTAGTATATCGGTTAACCCATAACAAAAGCTTACTTTGTTGTTTCCTTGGTGAGTAAATGGCGCTTCATGAATGGCCACAGTATATTTATGTAATTATTTTTTATAATATATATATTTTTCATATCTTCTGTTAATTATTTCGCTTTTCCTTCACTTAGTTTAGAGGCAGCAAAAGAGAAATTCGGGAAGCTCCGTAAAATCTTTTCGTCCCAAATTCCGCAGTGTCTCAAGACGAAGGTTTTTAACCAATGTGTGTTGCCAGTGATGACATACGGAACGCAGACGTGGTCGCTAACTATGGGCCTTATGAGAAATCTCATGGTCGCTCAGAGGGCAATGGAGAGGGCTATGCTCGGAGTTTCCCTGCGAGATCGAATAAGAAATGAGGAGATTCGCAGGAGAACCAAAGTAAACTGACATAGCCCGGGTGATTGCAAAACTGAAGTGGCAGTGGGCTGGGCACATAGCTCGAAGGATTGATGGCCGTTGGGGCAGAAAAGTCCTCGAATGGCGACCGCGTACCGGAAGACGCAATGTTGGTAGGCCCCCCACAAGATGGACCGATAATCTGGTCAAGATCGCCGGAATAGGTATGAGGGCAGCGCAGGACCGATCATCGTGGAGATCTTTGGGGGAGGCCTTTGTCCAGCAGTGGGCGTCTTCCGGCTGAAATGATGATGAATGATGAAAAGAGAACTTTAAAATATTAAAGCCTCAGTTAAAAATATTTTTAGTGAGGTTATAACATTTATTTAGTCATCTGAACGTGTGTAGACTTAAGATAGCATTGTACAAACCTTAGTAGATTTTTGTGCTGTTATTTTATTAAGTTATTATAATAACTTTGAAGTTGATAAGTAAAGAAAAAACCGCCTTACACTTCATTTCAGAATTAGTAGGCAATTTATTACTACTTACTAAACTGTTACTGGTTCTGAATTTGGTTTTAAATTTGTATTTTTTGTTTTATTTACATTGGGTATTGTTTTTAATTAATTTTCGATTTTTAAATTAATAAGTTCAAATACGAATTTCCGCCTGCTTCTTTGTGATCATTTTTTTCAGTTTATTTGAAATAAGTTCATAGTTATTATGCATTGTTAGACAGCTAAGAAAACAGTTATATTTTTAAAATAATCTGTAAGCCAAGTTTCATAACGTCTTTTTGTTTTTAAGGCATTTTTGTGTAAAAAAATATTGAAATAATATTATTTTTGTCTCGCATTTTTAAATTTCGACCGATAATTGTGGTTTTAATAATGACAAACAATCAGTGTTTAATTGTTTTTATAAATCAGAAGAAAAAATGAGATTTAAATTGATACTTTTTTAAAAATAAATTTTTGATTGAAAAAGCTAAAAAACATGATAACCACCATGATGATAAATAACATGATTATACACGACCATCATCATCATAATCATCATCCTAGCGTTAGTCCCGGTTGCCACCCAAACTTTCGTTTCGGTGCCCGGGGTCCGCTTTCCGACTTTTTCTACTCCACTTCGCGCGATCTTCAGCATCCCTGGTAGTGAGCCCATTGGCACGCATATCACCTTTTACGACGTCAAGCCAGCACTTTTTGGGTCTACATGATTATACACGACCATAACATGATAAATAACATTATTATCAAAAATAGTCACCTCTATCACCTCCTAACAGGAATACGTCGAATTACCAATAACCCTGTATGTATGTATAATATATATAATGACATACATACAACTAAACTTAACTAAACTAAACTTACTGAACATGCCGCCATAATAATCTTGCGTTGTGTTCCGGTATAAGTAACCTAGGTTTGGCTTACTATTAAAGATCATAGTCAGTAACTCTAACGAGAAAGAAACCAAAGTATAAGTTCATTTATACTAAACTAGTTGACCCAGCAAACTTTGATCTCAAATATGAAATTTAAAAAAAAAATAGCCTATGTCCTTCTCCAAGCTCCAATCTATAACTATACCGAAATTCATCAAAAGTGGCTCAGCGGTTTAGGCGTGAAAGCGTAACAAATAAACAAACAAACTCACTTTCGCATTTATATGTTGGTTAGGATTAGTATAAGTGAACTCAAAATTATTTTTACAAGTGAAAACTGAAATAGCCTAACTTTTTTAGAAGAAAATATTAAAACAATTCATAAAAGCAAAGCACTCGCTGTAGAGTAAACACTCCAATTAAGAGAGATTATTTTGAATCATTGTTTTATTGAACTCAAGATAAAAGCGTTTCGCGTTTAAAAAGAACAAATGACAAATGAACTCAATAATTACTTAAAGGATTTTTAGAGAATTGTTTGCTTAACTTTATGTACTTTTTGTGAATTTAAGTCTGAAAATTTATTTTTGGTGATATTGTTGTATTTACTTGACTTAAACTTAACGGTTATATTATCGATCTTTTTTTTATTAAAAATAGTAAGTAACTTACTTGATTGGTGAAAATCTGTATTTAGGGATTATTTAAAAATATATAATTGATAAATAGCTCAACGTGGCGAAGACCGAGTACTTGGCCTGTAACTCCACAGATCCCACACCCGTACGCATAGTCGGCGACACGGTAGAGCACACGGATCTGTATTTCAAGCGTCTGGTGACATTGATTGCAACGTCAAGGCACGCATTGATGCCGCATGGGCCAAATGGCGTGAGGTAACTGGTGTCATTTGTGACCCCAAGATGCCGGTAAAGTTGAAGGGACAGGTCTATAAGACCAGTATTAGGCTTGTCCTTTTATACGGCTGTGAAGCGTGGCCGGTGTTAGAGCGACACAATTAAGAACTGTGTGTCACGGAGATGTATATGCTGCGGTGGATGTGTGGAGTAACATGGAAGGACCGCATTAGGAATTCCCGCATTCGCGGTAGTCTTCATATCCGTGATATTGCGGATAAATTGAAGGAGTGTCGGCTCCGATGGTACGGCCACGTTTTACGGCAACCGGGTGCTTACGTGGGAAACAAATGTTTGGCCATGCTGCCTCCGCCGGGCCCCGGCAGGAGGGGTAGACCCAAAAAGTGCTGGCTTGACGTCGTAAAGGGTGATATGCGTGCCAATGGGGTCACTACCAGGTTACGACCGGGATACAACGCTGGGATAATGATGATGATATAATTGATAAATAACATATACACAAAGGTTGTTAGGTGGTCCACAGCACGCAGTATGATAGCAAGTGCCGTCTCCGAAAAAGTAGAGACACTTCTTGCATCTCCTCATGTAAAAGAAAATGACGACCTCCGTAGCGCAGTGGCTAACGGAATGCCTGCGGAGTCATGGGTTCAATTCCCATCTCTTCAGGGTTTTTATGTATAATATGTATTTATTTACATAAAAAAAGTATACAAGTAATATACCAGTTATCCAGTACCCATAACAGAAATGCTATTATACTATTTATTCTGGAACTAGGTGGCGCTGTGTGATTTGTCGTTTTTTCATAAATTACAAGAAATTGTACTTTATTAAAAAGAAAGCTTGAAAGATATTTATTATAAAATATTTGAAAATTGCTAATAAACTAAGTTAGTGGGTATTCTAAAACTGAACTCAATATTCGTTACCCGAACAAATCGCCTACAATCTGCTCGGGATTTTGTGGAAAACGAATGGCCCTCGACAGGTGTATTTCATCTACGAGGTATCGAAAATGAAATATTGTGAAAAAATCGATGGTATCGGAGGGAAAATTCTTGTTTTGTTTTCACAAAGCCTATGTTATCTGGTAGTTCAGTGGTATTACTCTCGGAGCACAATATAGATATAACGGGTTCGAATCGCACGGTGGCATGCACTGCTTAAGGAGTTTTTATCACCTAATGTGCATATCATAGCATAATTATAGCAGCAGTGGGAAGCTATGAGCTGATATTATTTATATAATAACACACCCTGTATAATCCAGTGGTATTTCCCCTATCTAAATACAAGCACTTAATCGTATGATTCAATTGACATCGTAAATTTGCTGTTGCAAACCGATTCTTGATTGTTGTGGATATAGCGAAGCCATTAAATTTAATGTTTGGCTAGAACACCCGATCATGTTTCGAAGGTTATCTCAACACAAACAATTGGGCGAGATACAACAAATTTATCAAGATTTTGCATTATGTTACTTGAAATATCTAATACCTATAAGTTATATTTTTTTCTTAGCTTCAAGTATTTATTTTTTCTCCGTATAGTGGCGGAGTCTGCGGCAGAAGTCGACCTATCGTATAAGGCAACAAAACAACACTAGCTAGGTAATAGGCTAATAGGGCTACAAGCTCGTCTGGCTGGTATTCACCTCTAGTTTCTATGTATGCCGTTATAATAATCTTGTGTTATGTTCCGGCATTAGTGGCTCAGGTTCCAATAATACGCGGGCAGCAGCGTGTTCGCGGTTACTGATCAAATATTTTTATTGCTTATGTGATTTACGAAACCTTGAAAGACTATTGTAGATTTGATAAACAACGCCTTATCATAAAAATAGTAATAATAGGTGTTTACCTATGAAATTGCCGTTCTACAGTACTGGCCATTTCAAATCAAAATAATTTTTGTTTCACTAAGAATTCTAATTTCAAATTAATTTTATTTTAAAAACATGGAATTCTTTTTCCAAAAGTAGTCATTTGTTTATTGATTAGTGTTACATTTTAATCGCATTTCAATCTTTTTCGTCATCATGGATACGTTAAAAATTCGAGTAATTATGGAATATGAGTACCGTCGTGGCAGCAACGCGGCACAAGCGGCACGCAACATCAACGACGTTTACGGAGCTAACACTACAAACCAACGCACCACCTGTTATTGGTTTGCTCGCTTCCGTTCTGGGAATTTCGATCTGAAAAATGAACCCCGCGGTCGTCCGAAGACTTTCGTCCACAATGACAAATTAAAGGCGATTGTGGAAGCTGATAATACACAATCTACGGCTGAATTAGCAGCAGCTTTCGACGTTAGCGTCAAAACAATATTGGTCCATTTGCGTCAAATTGGCAAGGTAAAAAAGCTTGACAATTGGGTGCTCCACGAACTCAATGATTGTCAGCGCGAAGTACGCGTCGAGACGTGCCTTGCACTGCTCAACAGACACACAAATGAAGGAATTTTGAACCGCGTTGTTACCTGCGATGAAAAATGGATTCTGTTTGATAACCGCAAGCGCTCAGCAAGTTGGTTGGATCCTGGTTCAGCACCTAAACAATGACCTAAACGAAAACTTACCCCTAGAAAAGTGATGGTCACTGTTTGGTGGTCTAGCGCCGGTGTGATTCATCACAGCTTCTTACCAAACGGGATGAGCATTACTGCAGATGTGTACTGTGAAGAACTGAACACAATGATAGAGAAGCTGGCACATCTCCAACCAGCTTTGGTCAATCGCTCGTCTCCGCTGCTCGTGCACGACAACGCGCGACCTCATACTGCGCAGCAGACGGTCTCCAAGTTGCAAGAACTGGGGTTGGAAGTTCTCCGTCATCCACCCTACTCACCAGACCTTGCGCCTACAGACTACTACTTTTTCCAGAATTTAGAAAACTTCTTGGCGGGAAAAAAATTCAATACCCGAGAGGCAGTACAAAATGCCTTTTAGAATTTGTTGCCTCCCGTCCAGCTGATTTCTTTAAGAATGGCATCAATAAACTGCCACTGCGTTGGCAAGGATGCATTGATTGCATGGGTGATTACTTCGATTAATACAAATAAAAAATACATGAAAAAAATTCGTTTAAATTTTTTCATACAAAACGGCAATTTCATAGGTAAAGACCTAATATAATCCTTGTCAATATTTAACATGTGTCTATTTCAGAAAGGACTTACAGGCTGCCGCGAATGTGATATTTCTTAATGTGGTCCTTCCGCGTCACTCCACACTTCCACCGCAGCATTAATCTCTGTGAGACGCAATTTCTGCGTGTGTCACTCCTGCACCTGCCATGTTTCACCGTGCCGTATAAATGGACAGGCCTAATAATGGTCTTATAGACCTGTCCCTTCAACTTAACATGCATCTCAGGATCACAAATGACACCGTTCACCTCACGTCATTTGGTAGACTGGGTAGCATGCGTGCCTTGACGTTGTAATCAATGTCACTAGACGCGTGAATTACAGTTCCCAGATATTTCACCTGATCCGTGCTCTCGATCGGCTCGCCGTCAATACGGATGGGTGTGGGATATTGCAGGCCAAGTACTCGGTCTGCGCCATATTGAGCTTTAGATCACCGTTCTCAAACGAATCCTTTCACGCAGCATACAAGATCAGCCGCGGGGGCTGCTCATGTGCGTTTCTGATGCTTTTTTTATTTTTTTATTGCTGTATGACAGCAGACAGGCTGACGGACTGCTTAGAATTTAGCAGTTATGCCAGTGGCATCACGAACACGCTGCTGTCCCATAAGAGTACAGGAACTTGGGTCACTAATGCCGAAACACAACTCAAGGTTATTATGGCGGCATACTTAAGACCAAAGGTGGTCTCCATCCAGACGGGCTTGAGGCCGTACCACGTAGCTAGGGTGGGTTATTTTGTCGCCTTTTACGACAAGCCGACCCCGGCCGCAGAGGTTAGTATTCTTTCTCCGCCCCTGCACAGATAAGGATGCTGTTTGACTCATAGAGATAGAAATATAATCCTTATCAGTATTTAGCAGGTGACTATTTCAGAAAGAGTAAACTCTGACAGCTATCATCAATTTTCTATCCTGATAAATTAAAATAATGAATAAATATAAATTGTTGTTGTTGTTGTTGTCCTATGGTACCCCAGTGGTACAGAGGGCCTTCGTGAGACGTCGCCATCCGCTCCTATCCTGCGCCTGTTGCTCCGCGTCCCTCCAACTCAACCCGACCGCCCGCAGCTTGGCGTCCACGGTGCGCTGCCACGTGTGCGCTGGCCGGCCCCTTCGCCTGCTCCCATGCGGCCTCCACGCGAACGCGACCCTGGCTGTATTGTCCTCTGGTCTTCGGAGGGTGTGCCCTATCCACTTCCATTTCCGTAGCGCGATTTCCTGCTTTATCGGAATTTGGTGGCATCGCTTCCATAGATCCTCGTTGCTGATAGTGTTCGGCCAAAATATGCGCAGGATGGACCTCAGGCATTTGTTGGTGTTCGTCAAATATAAATTACGTTAGTTTTATTTTCACATTGAGCGTTGAACTTGCGCTGTTTTTGAACAGTTTTTCCTTCTTAAACAGTACAAAGTGCTTGCACGGTTTTAGTTTCTAGGCCAAAAGAGTATTATCGGGAAAGGTTTTGGTGATTTTCCTGTTAAACCTCAGACAAATGTCATTCGAAAAGGTTACTAAATAAGTACGTAATGTGTACGTTACATAAATATCTATACGTTTCTGTGTTACGTAACAGAGGTGAAGAAGTAAAATGGACTTTCGGTTTGATTATTATTTTTCTCTTCTTACGCTTATTTTTTTCTTTATTTTTTTTTCACTTATAAACAGAACTCTTATATATTTCTTGATTTTTAGAATACTGACTAACCCAATAACTTAAAGTAACCTTTTCGAATGTTCGAATTCTTACCACGAAACTACCGCGCGCACCGGAACAAAAATATTAATATTTATTTGTACACACGGCAAGACAAGTTACGATTTATCGAGCTATGTTTTGCACGAGTGCATCCACTTATGCAAAATATCAAAGTATGAATTTTATAATTAAAAATTGAATTTGCAATATAAAATGACATAATAAGTTATAAATAACAAACTAATAAATATTAAATTTATAACTATGCGGTTTCAACTGGGTGACAGGATGTTAAAGCGTTATATCCTTGTTACGTCCACGTCCGTGATGATATTCTGGTGAGCATCATCAGAATATCATCACGGGACAGATCTTTTATACTCCTTTTGCATCGGATTTTCTCAGTCATATATCTTCTCTTGCTAGAAAATTAATAGAAAATAAATGAGTGAATTTTGTGTATAACTATTTTTCTTTTTGCTGACCTTTTACGACTCCTTATATCGTTTATCTCCTTATTTTCCCATAGTCATGGAGAGTCGGGTACGTGAAACTTTTCAGATCTACCTATTAAAATTATGGCCTTTCTATCGCCTACAGGGGGGACGTAAACGTGACTAACGGAAAGTAACTGGGAACTAAATTGCTATGCTTTTTTGTTGACTAAGGTTTCATCTAAGTTCTTGAATAACTTTATTCTATTTAAAATATATTTACTACATTAAAAATATTTTGCTAAGTGGTAGGGCTCTAAGACTGTCTGGATGGAAACCACTCCTGGCCTTTAAATATGCTACCTTAATAGCCATGTGTAGTATTCGGCATACCTGAACCAGGTTCCAGAACCCCTAAGCGAACGACATTCAGAGGTAACGGTAACTACTCACTATTAAGTGGGCAATCTGCTTCTATCCTTTCCCACAGTAATAAAAAAACTGTGTGTGTCAGCTCCGACGCACGACTGGAGTTTACTACTTAAGTACGATTGTCTAAACATACGCAAAAAGAGTTTATTTAACTGAAAAAAGATTAATACCATATGAAAGGGTAAATTAACAAATTAATGAAAATAATATACATATATAAAAAAGTTTTAAAACAGTTTTAAGTTCAACCTAATTACAACTATGGCACCTAGTAATAAAGTCACAAATCTCCAAAACATTATCTAATACTTACGATCATTCGTCATATAAAACGAGCAAAGCAATAAATTACTCTTGTCACTTACAAATGAAAAGACATATGTTAAACAACATTTAATGTGAAATCAACCTTAAGTTGTAACAAATATAGTAATTTTTGCCTTGAGAGATACATCGTTTTGTTTTGTTTAGTGTGTTCCGGTGCACGCGCACCAAAAACGTAACGAGGTCATTCATTAGTAGATTTTACCCTCACATTTTTCTCATACCGGGCGCCTTATATATGAAAATCGATTCTTAAGGAGTAAACTCCTAAAAATATTCATCGATAAAAATATCAGTAAAGCATACGAATGAAATGATTTGAATTCTTGTTCAGTATTTCACCGACATTTTAGGCCATTTTGTATTTTTTATTCCACCGAATCGTTGAGCAATTTACTTTTAATTTTCATATTCAAGGGAGGATGTTCAGTGATAATGTATTTCCGAGTTAATTTATTTTTTATTAGTGAATTTTAATATTATATTACAAAGAGCGTGATTGTGTGTTTTCCTTTTATTTATCATTGAAGCGTAAAAGTATTAGGCTTGCGCAAAGCCTTTTAGGGCTAAAATTAATATTAATTACTTGGCATATTATGCTGAACAAATTCAAACATTGTAAAGCTGAAAAGTTGTTTTAATCAGTTACTAAGAAACTACAGAGCAGCGTAAAGGGGTGCAGCCGCCAGATCTCCCTCCGAATCAAGGACTAGTGCCACTGGTAACGCCTGCAGAGGTCCAGAATTGTCTTCGCCGCATGAAGAATCGGAAAGCTGTTGGATCCGATGGAGTCCCCATCGAAGCCTGGAAGGCGATGGGCTCTCGTGGTGTGGGCGTCTTAACCGACCTCTTCAACCAGATACTCCTCACCAGTACGATCCCGAGCCAATGGAGACTGAGTATCATTACTCTAGTCTTCAAGGGCAAGGGGTCGGTCCAGGAGTGCGGTAGTTACCGAGGGGTTAAGGTCATGTCCCACACCATGAAGCTCTTCGAGAGGGTTATCGACTCTCGGATTCGACAGGAGTGCACTATCTCGGAATGTCAATATGGGTTTCGCCCTGGTCAAGGGACAATGGACCCTGTTTTTACCCTAAGGACTGTCGCGGAGAAATACAGGGCGAAGAATACGCCTCTGAATTCACAGATATTACATTAGCTTAATAAAAATAATAGCAAAAAAAAACCACTAAGGTTTGTACATTGCCATCGAAACTTAAGTCTACGCACGTTCAAATGACTGAGTAAATTTAGATTACAATTTCTCTAAAAAGTATTTTTAAGTGAGGTTTTAGTATTTCTTTGGGTTATATTATCTCTTATATTTCTCGACAAAACGTTTAATAATCTTGGAACTAAGTAGGAATACATAGATGCAAATAAATACATAGATGAATTTTTGTGTATGGTACGATTTACTCTCTTTACTTTACGAGACTAGATAGCCCTGTGTAATGGTTACATTATATTTATTTATTGTAATTAAGCCTAATTACTCGAAAATCGTTGAAGCTTTTACAGTATATACTAATAACTTAGTCCATACTGCCCAAAGTTTTCAGCTCGGGGGTTTGGTCCAAAAGCCATTAATAATATTCACGATGACTTAAATGAATTTTACAAAAATATGACGTCTAAACGAAAGCTCAAGCGTACGTACTGTCGCGAATTTTTGACATTGATTAACGACTGTTAAAACTTTCACATATAGAGTGCTTTTCAGGTATGACCAGTGTCATTTTTTTACATTTAGTAGAACCATATAAAATATATATCAAATTTCAAAAGTTAATAGAATTTAGTTTTATCCTCACAAAGTTTTTAGAAGCCTTTGCAGTTTTATTTTTACTTGAAGTACGATCATAAAAACACCAGAACAACGATATAGGTTACGTTTACAACGTAACACAGAGGGATTGCTGATGCTCTGCGTAAAAATTTTACAACGTCATTTTTGATAATCCATTTCGTACTGCGATGGGAAATCCTCGGGCCAAGGCTTATTCTAAATCTGGAAAGTACGCAAGACGAATGTTCTCTAGATCATTGCTGCTATCAGGTGAGTTGTTGGCTTGTTTACAGAACTTCAGTTATAAAGATAGATATATATTTATAAAAAAAGATATTTTTTTATAGCTAAAGTTTAGCAGACAGGCAAACGGCCTACCCTGACAGGTGGTCACCGTCGCCTAAGGCCCCAACACCAAAGGCATTACCAACGCGCTGCCAGCCTCGAATAAATTTTATAACACCTTTTTTGAAGAACCCTATATCGTACCGCGCTGAGAAAACCTCAGCCGGAAGCTCATTCCAAATCTTGATAGTACGCAACATGAACGTTATTGAGAACCGTTTCATACAAGAAGGAATAGGCTCCAAGAAATGGTAATGAACACTCAACCGATGGCGGGCAGTGCGGTGGTAGAAAGACGACGAGGGTAGAATAAGCAAACTATATCTGTTGTCAAATACCTCTTGATTGGCCAGACTGCACACGCGGGCGCGGGGCGGTCGCGGCGTGGCATACTTAAACATATGAAACCTTATTTGAGTGTCCGTAGTGGGCACGCGGGCGGTTTCATATGTCTTTAAGTAGCCGCGCCGCGACCGCCCCGCGCCCGCGTGTGCAGTCTGGCCAAGCACAACAAAAGCGCACTGTTGCTTACTTTGGTACTGGATATCGCTGTGCGAATCTTCACAATATATTTATCCTCTCTTGACGGGTTCCCCCGGCCCGGGGGGACCGAGGGATATGTGGGACTCCGGGAAAGATGTTCAGTCATCCGACTATCCACTAAAAAACCCCGTTGTTCTCCTATCGCCTACACCCGGGCCTATGGATATGTGGCCTGCCGATCTCGTGGCCCGGGCCGGCGCCGGCCCGCCCTTTGTCTCAAGGCGGGCCTCTTCTAAAGTGTTGGTGGCAGGGGGTCAGGGTTTCGTCCCCCCGGCGCTCCCCTGTATTGTAGGAGTTGAGGGGGGCCCGGAACAGCACGCGGCCCTCTCCCTCGCGGCAATAGTACGGGCGGCGGATCCTCCCCCGAGGGGCCGCCCGCGGCCACTTTCTACGGCGGCCGGAGGTCATTGCTTGCCCTCCTGCGCCAACGACGTGGCCTGCGTTGGCGGGAGGGGAGTGTGGTGATGGATTCCCACTCCCGCTCCGCCGCCTCCTTTGCGGACATGACTGCCTCGTAAAAGGAGGCGACGGCCGTCCATCCAGGATCACCCCCAACCATGGACAGAACCAGGGCCGGGAGCGACAGGTCCGCGCCGATTTGGGCGACGAGGGCGTGGCGCTCCTCGCGCCACGCAGGACACACGGCGACAGTGTGGTCCACCGTGTCCTCCTCGTCACCTGCGCCACAATGGTGGCACCCCGACGTCATCTCCCGTCCTATGTCAGGTCAGGGCGCCGTGGCGCGATTCCACCCATTCGGCCAGGACGGGCCTCACCGCTTCGATGGTGGCGAGGCCCGCGCTGGGGTGCGCGAGGCGCTCCTTCCACTCCACCATGAGCATCTCGTCGCGCAGCTCCGCCTGCTTTACCTCCACTTTGTGAGGCGCGGGGCGAGAGCCACGCTCGGCCGCATCCCGGCGCCACTGGTACAATAGCGCCAGGACTCGGACCTCGAGGTCCCATGGTGGGGATCCGGCCAGTAGGGAGGTCGCTTCGAAGGACACAATATATTTATCATTCTAACTTACTGTTTAATAAAAATAATAAGTTATAATAACAAATATAAATGTAATATGTCGATTCACACATATATATTTATCTTTCCAGCGAAAAATCAAAACGGTAGGTAGCTGCCTTTAATAGTATCGAAATTTATCGATATTTATTTTATCTATATTCTTTTCCTTTGATCAAAAAAGGAAATATTCTGAAAGGTCATCGACGCGAAAGTACACACAGAAGTATTGCTATGTATACTTTGTATTACTTTTATTTTGTACTCTTAGCTTTAATGAGAATTTTCTGGACGCTATCAGAATAAATATTGATAGAAGACAACGCGTGAACGGACCGAAATGAATTCATAAATGAAAAATGTTCTATTTTTAAATATTTCAATCAGTGTTTGATTTCGTGTCAATAAATAATGTCAGCATTAAAAATTCAATACGTTATTAATGATTTATACCCTCACCGAGACAGTTATATGGCGTCATATAAACAATAATAAAAATACATTTTATTACATCTTCTCACACACATTTCCTTATCAATGTCAACCCTGGTATAAATATACCCGTCTTACGAAATCAGAGGATATTTTATTACACCATACAATACTGCTTTTACGGGACAAATTTTATATGACTTTAAGTCACTTAGGCATACAATTTTAATCCTTGTCTCCTTGGTATAGAGTCTTGATTTACAAATATGTGCGTTTATATTGCTAATTTTATGCATTAGAATTCTAAATAATATGTAGGTGTAAGAATTTTAAAGAGATGATCATTTTGTTTTTGAATGAAATATTACTAAAATTATAAAAGATCTACGGCTTCAGGAATCTAGCTATTCGTGTAATCAGCCATACTTTCTAAATTATATCATTTTCCCTGATAATAAGGGGATCTGTTCTTCTATGTTAGACTTCCATGCCTACTCTACAGTAGGCGTAGACCTACGCGACCTAAAGTGATGTTTAATGACTTGGGACACTTTTCTTCTGGAACTAAAGCGCGGAGAAAGGTATTGAGGTATATTTAGTGGGTAGCCATGCCATTTTTCACTTCTAATGTGCCTTTAGATTTATGCATATGGAAACTATAACCACTTACCATAGGGGGTCGCTTTCGTCTATTTATCATACTCTAAAAATGTGAAAGCAAACACCAATAAAATAATCATACACAAACAATTATTTTAAAATTACTCATAAAACAGTCCCAAGGCGGAGGTTCGATTAAAAACTTATAAAAGAATTATGATTGATGTTGTTTCAATGTTTAATAATGGTCGATTAATTTCCACGTTGGCAGCGATACGTTAATCGTTTTCACTAACGATATAGATGTGTCACACGCGAAATTGAGGGCGAAACGTTATAATTTTGTAAATTGATAGCAGTAAAGTATGTACTGAACTGTAGAAGTAATTTCTTAGTATAAAATAAGAATAGAGTTTGATTAAGAAGTGTTTAGGCCGTTAATATTATTAAAACTTTGATATACTTCTAATACGTAGTCATGCGAGAACGCTTTATACGAGAACGCTTTACGCATATTCAGTATATATTCATATTCAATATATTCAGTTCCGGGAATGAAATTTGGAAAACGAATATTCATAACCAGGTAGGTTTGGTTTTGGAAGTGAACAACATAAAAAGGAACACAGGCGATGCCTGCGCAGCGTTTTTTTTTTAAAAGAGTCGCCAATTGGTAGCTTGTACGATAAAGTGGGTGGTAATGCATTTGCTTGAATATGATTAAAACGATATTTAAAATATTCGCGAAAAATTGGTTGCGATAATCATACGAAACACGTTTATTAAGAGCTCACGTGACAGGAAGTAATAGTAGTAGACGAATATTAAAGCTAATTTCAAGTTATATACAAAATACATCAAATTGAGTTTAAAGTTATAATTATGGCATGGCATCCAAAGATTGCATTTTGAAGCGAAAGTTTAGCTATGTAATTACTATCGAAGTATTGATATCAGTTTCTTTTTCTTGCACCGAGACAATCACCGTAATAAGAATATGAATATGGTTAAGTTACTATTGCAGGACCTTTCCACCTTAAAAAAGCTTTTGATGCTATATTAACTTAGTTACAAAGAATCAGACACCAATATTTTTTATTAACTGTATTAACGGTCAGTGCTTTAATCTTAAAGCACTTGAGCGTCTTTCTCTTTGACTATCTGTTATGAACTTTATCATTCACCAATAAAGTTCTAAATGGAATGATGCTTCAAAGTCCTGTAGCGGACAGAGGTGTGTACTTGAGAAGGTTTATTTATATCTCTATTTCCGGCTAACCGCACAAAGGAAATTGATGTTGTACTCAAGATACGAGGAGTTCAATCGAGGAGCAAGGAATAATTCAAGTCATTTGAGTTATATCCGCTTAAAATATGAGGAAGTTATGTTTATAAAGAAAATCTTTTTTTTATTTTATTTTATAGCTGGAATTCAGCAGACAGGCAAGCGGTCCACCCTAAAGCAGGTCACCACTGCCTGTGGACGTTTGCAACAGAGGCATTACAACGCTGTGCCGGCCTCTAATATATATATATATATATATATATATATATATATATATATATATATATATATATATATATATATATATATATATATATATATATATATATATATATATTTATTTGTTAGAAATTATTACCAGTTATTGGCAGTGCAGGTTGCCTGGAGTGGAGACCTCGTCTTGCATGATGAGACGATTCTATTTAGAGATAGAATTGTATCATTCTCTCTGTGCAGGGGCGGACAAAACATCCTTACCTAGGTGGTAGGGATCCAAGCCCGTCTGGAAAATACCACTGGTTTCTAAATATCCCAGGTTCCAATTCCCATACACAGACGGCAGCGTGACATCTGTAGACCGTTGACTAATAGTAAACAGTTAAATGGACCTTTAGTCTGTATTCTCTTCCATGACATAACAAAATGTTTTCAAAATATTATTTATTGTTATTTTTATTAGCCTATGAGTTTTACTAATAAATAAGTAAATAGCTCCAAGTATTACAACTGCTGATTTTTCCCCATCAATTGTTGTATACTTGTGTAGTAGTTAATAATAACTTTAGTACTTAATAAATAGAGAGTTGTCTATCTAAACGACCGCAGTTTCAATTCAATCATCCTGAGAGTTCTTAACAGGAAATACCTTTACCAACATGTTGTCTGTGTGATATCCAAAAATATTTTCTTAAACAAGAAATCCGATAACCGAGCACATGTTCATCGTAACCAAACATTGTCATATAGAACGTATCAATCAAAATGCCATACACGTAAGCTAATACCGCAAAACATATTATGTGGACAGAAACTGAACATCATAAACTAATAATTACAATGCTAATAAACATAAAATTCTATTCGTGTAGTAGCAGAGGAAATATTGACCCCTGCAGGTGGGGTCGACATTCCGCGACAAAACAACCCTAGCTAGGTGATAGGATTCCAAACCCAACTAGTTACCGTCCCTGGTTTTAAAACATGAGAATGACCTTGTATAGAATTCCAGAAGAGTATTCTAGAAAACGAAGTTCCAGTTCACCTTCAAGGTCGGCAGTGCGTTGGCAATGCCTCAATTTCACTGTGGTAAATAATGGTGAGTCCAACTCATCTTTGATTTGTGGAGGCTTTCAAATAATATTTAATAGCAACGTACATATTCATTTTATTCCTATTTTCACAAAAACATACAATTTGACTCATTCAAACGACTTTCAAATAACAACTGCGCGTCCAAAATGGCCGAAACTTTGTTAATTAACTATCGAAAGATGCACAACTATGTTTACTAGCTTTTATTGACGATTACTGCTACCGTCGGATAGGCGACAGTGACCATCTACTATCGGGTAGGCCATTTACCTATTTATCAATTTCAACTATAAAAATGTGACATGAAAACCACAGTGCACATTTTCAGCTTTATTATGCCTTTGTTGTAAATATAATGTATTTAAAATATTTGATTTAAAAGCGTTAGCAGGATAATTAACATAACAGAGAAATTATCGAAAATATCCACATATTTTGACTACATCCATCATGCACTGGCTACTGCACGTCAGAATGCTTGAGGTCACGGCTTTAATTACTGTATAAAATGTATTTCATCATCATTATTTCAGCCTATAGCTGTTCACTGCTAAACATAGACCTCTCCAATCGACTAAAAAATCAGTGTTTCCTAAAAATCAATACACATTCAAGAAAGCTGAAACAAAATGGCGTGTACGCAGTTCTTGCATTATCTTAGCTTTGAAAAAATATGTAGAAAAAAATAGATAGATAAATAACTCCTTATTGTTTAACTTAAAAACTACCTAATATCTAAGGAAAATTAAAAACTAAACAATGTTAAACAATAGGTGGTCTTATCGTTCATACTGATCTCTTCCAGGTAACCTAAATATTATAGTAAAGGGGCCGGGAATAGTTATTTGGCGATGTGTGTGCAATGTGCAGGATTATTGTAAAATATTCAATAAATAAAAATTAATTAAAATATTTAGATTAAACAATAATAATTGATATAATTACGAGTTAAGTCTAAAAAAAATTATACTTTCTGTATAAGTTGAAATTTAGAAATAAAACGCAATCGCCGTACGTAAATTTCCTTCTGCACTCTCCAGCCTTTTGTGCTGCTACGCACAATACCTTATTACAAAGCTCATCGATCAAACACGCCGGGATTTACGAGGAATCACGCCTTGAACACGTCACTTGTTGTTCTCATTTCATTTGTAGGACAACGCCGAAAATGTACAATCGGCTTATTGGCACAGCTAAGACTGATTCCATTTCTAGTTGGTGCGATTGGGTGTATTCTCAGAAACAATTCTACATGAAGACAAACTTATGCATCAATTCAAGTTAATTTATGTTTATTATTTGATTAGGTTCTTTGGGAATATAGTGATTTAATCACATATTGTTTACATGTAACAAATACGTCGTCGTCGCCGCGTTCAGTGTCGTCCCGCGTATATATAATATGTATTTAATTTTATTTATAAAATACTGATGTCTGAACTGATAAGTTGTCCTCATATTTATTTATTAATAAATAGGTAGTGGTATTCCTAGGTATTGTGTCCGTGCAGGGGTGGAGTAAAATTATTGTCCCTTCTAGCCAGAAACGGCCTGCCATATAATCTAGCAAGCTGGATGGTACCCCTAGTTTTAAAACATTCGTTCCTGCACTAATATACCAGCTTCCAGTTCCTCTACGTGGCTAGCAGCACGTTGGCAATGTCTATGGTTTTACAAACGTCAATGGGTGATGGTGACTACCTGTGGCTAGGCCATTTGCCTGTCTGCCGATTTCAGCCATAGAAAACGTATTACTAATAACTAAACTTAAATTTCCCTTTATAAACATTGACTTATAGCGCTCTTAACTACCTTCACGCATTGTTTAACACCGACTGAACATTAATATTTAAATAATAATTCATTTGAACACTTCTAACACTTGAAGAAGTGGAAATATATGATACATCATCGCTAGACAGCGCGACCCAAAAACGTCCTACAAGACCGTACAAAACCTACTTAGTTATCTGAAAACACATAACTCACTCACCTATGTGACAAATGGACGAAGTCATCTTTTATTTATATGTATCTAGTTTTTATTCAACTTCTAAGAAAAGTCTGTCTAGAAAAGTGTCACAAGATTTTTTGATATAGGGGTGACATGTTACCACTTACTGTATAAACACGTACGTAATAAGTTTCGTTTTTGTTTATGATAATCAAATAATCTATGATAATAATCACAAATACAGTTGGGTAGTTTATTGTTATGCCGCCATAATAATCTTGTGTTGTGCTCTAGCTTAAGTGAACCAGTTCCTGTACGTGGATTGCAGCATGTTAGAGGTGACCCTGGCATCGCAAACATCCATAGGCCACGGTAACTCCATAAGTGACTCGTCAGCAAATCTGCTGTTCCAGAACAATAAAAAAATGGAATTGGTTGTGTCCTCCGACCAAAAGAAGAAAGATAAAAAGATAATACTATAAAGGAATGGGTGCCATTCTGGGATTGTAATGTATCTGAGATATCTGGCAACAAGGCAGTCAAGTGCTAACCGCCGATACGAATCGTCAACTGTGCGCGCCTCAAAGAATTGGCTCTTTGTTAGATATTGTGAATAAACTACCTACTAGTAACCAAGTTTGTGTTTTGCTTACGCTCACTATGTACACCAACAATGTTGTCGAAGATAGTGGCGCTAGCCCTGCTGGTGCCACGCATTTCAAAAACAATATTAACAGCGAGCATCCATCATATATCTAGAAATTGAACTTTCGACCTGTGCAGTATTTAATGACCCTACCACGCTATATTATTTACCCTTTCTACTAACAACCGAAAGTAAGATTTTATCACGTACGTATCTTTAGTAAGAATGACTGACGCTATAATGGTGTATATATTTTGGCTGTCAGTTTTGGAGGACATTTTTCAAGATTATTATGACGTATAAAGGTTTCGGGGCAAAAGCGTCTATCATTAAGGAAGTGCGGTTCGTGGCGAAAATATTTTTTCAAAGTACTATTGGGTGGAATGCTTAATGTATGCCGTATTTATGAATAGTTTTATATTTTTTTATAAATGACTATTTCGGAGCAAGGTATGATTGCATAACTTGGGACTTTACAATACATAACTATGTCATCATCATCTCAGCGTTGAATCCCAGTTGCAGCCCGTTTGGGCTGCAACTGGGAGTTTTCTCGCTTCGGTGCCCGGGTCCCCTTTCCAACTTTTTCTTCTCCAGTTCGTACGATCTTCGGCATCTCTGAGATTGGGTATAAAATATGATGACAAAAGGTGTGATTAATATAGTAGCTAATAGAGTTAAATGAAAAACATGTCTTGCTAACCCTAAATAATCTAGAATGCAAGCAGAACAAGAAGAAGCCTATACCCAGCAGACGTATTTTATTGACGATCGTGACTATTATTCAAGTCATATCTCTCTCTAAGGCATAAGCAAACGAATTCCTTGTCAAAAACAGAATTGTGTACTCCTCAACTCGCTTTATTCTCTAGAGGCCCTAATATTTTTAACAACGAATCTAGAATGACGAGTTTTAAAAAAAAAACCAAAAGAATTGATAAAGACATATGCTCGCTAAGGAGGTGATGATCTGATTTTACGACCGGAGTTTTGACTCAGGGACTCAGTTTGGAGTTTAGACTCTAAAAGGAGTAATATAACTGAAGGATACTTTTGTTGGTTAGTTACTTTTTATACCATCTGACTACTTACGTGGAAAACAAATTTCTTATCACGCCACCTACCAGGCCCCAGCAGGAGGAGTAGACCCAAGAGAATTAGAAGACCTTACAAAAAGAATTAGAAAAAGTCAGTGAAAAGAATTGTTCTCCGACCTGCTTCTCTGGAAAGTAGATTGCTATCAGTGTTTATAGCTAATATTGATTTAAGTACATTAGTAAAACAAGCTACATATTAGCCAAGTAAACTTTGCAATTTATTACGCTGAAATCTTATCAACTAAACTCTTACAATATTTTATTTAAATAAAAGCTGTGTTATTATTCAAAATCTTTGGATATCAAATTTAGTAAATACAAAGAGAAGACAAGTAACTCATGTTCTTTTTTTCTTTACTGATGTATGTATTAATATATTAAAATATACCTACATTTGAATAGAAAACTTTAAACGATTGACGTTAAAAATAAATTCAGTAACGAGACTATCTCCTTAGAAAATCTGCGCCCATTGAATTTTCCACGTCGATTGTCTGAAGTAGGGCTGCATAAAGCGAGTATTGGCATTTGTATAATTTAATTTTTGATTTAGCGATCCTATGGAATCTCTTTGATGGCGATGTGGTATTAATGTCGAATGAGATATGCCTCAAGTAACTAGTGCAACTCAAATATTGAACTCTCAACGAATTTTAATTCTACCTTTTAGAACGAAAATAGTTGTATAGAAGACCTTAGACCAACTAAGTCTCTAGATAACTTAATAAATCATCTCTGATGCTTATATTTTTTAAAGGATCAGTTTAGTTATGAGCTTATCTTATTTTTGGGGCCGAGAAATATCTCGGACACTTCGACCCAATGGTATCTTTTGTGTTCCCCATAGTTATGAGCTTTATTAAAACAGTGAATCCAAAATATTGCTAAAATTCTTCTTATTTTCGAGTACTTTTCTATAATTAGAAATAATTTCAAATATTTTATTTGTAAATCTCGGCATGACAAAAGTTGTGAGGTTTCAAAATTTTATTAAGTAAGCTTTCACAGTTTGAAAACGCGTGGTTATTTTATAAATTATCGATCATTTTTCAAGAGCTGTTTTAACCAACCAACAAAAGATGGCAAATATTCAAGAAATAGTAAAAAAGACATATTCATAAACTTTCTGTAGAGAGAATCTCTTGCTTGCTGTAGCAAGAAAATTTTGTATTAGATCCTACAAATATTGTCACTGTAATTCACTACGGATTAGTATTTCGTCCTAATTAGAGATTTTACTAGATATAGACCAGGAACCTAACTAGGTGTTCCAACCTATTAAGAAGAATAGGTATCATAAAAGTTGACAAATGAATTGATCATTCACTGGAAGTGAACGATTCGATTTTCTGTTAAAACTATTATATCCCATCACTAGTACGTCCGGTGCTCATCTAAGTCGCAGCACTTTTCAACAGTGAGCCGTATATTCAGCAACTTTTGTAGTACATTGACAATAATGAACAGTCTGCGGTCAAAGTTACATTAACTTCTATAGGGATAACTTTAGAGCAACGTGCAGATTGTTTGGTAGACTGCATTCTTAATGACGTACAGTCAGTAACAGAAATTTAACGTTTATTAAGAGATTTGAATCTCGAAAAATGTCAAGTAGTTTTGAAAATGTTTTAGTTTTAGTTGTAGAAACGTAACAATATTTTTGTAAATAAATTTCATACTTCATGATTACGTATTTGAAATTCCGCCTCCTGATTTTTGTTACCTACCCTCACTCTCGGTGAGGTAAATAGTTAAAGCGAGGGTGGGACGAAAATAATATAATCAGTATCGCGCAACCTCCTAAACGTGCGAGACGGTCGACGTTCGACCTTCCTTCAATTACTCCAAACTCTCTTGGCCGTGCTATAATTAATTGTGTTCAGTGTGCGTGAATTTAGCTGGCGCCGTGCAACAGTTCCTCCGCGAGCGGATTTGAACCGAATCAAGAAAGGGTGGAATCAAGGTTAGTGCCAATTTCTTTGCCCATTGCAATGTCGCGTCTCTCTAACCACCGCTCCTCTCCCCCTCCTCTCACACAGTCCACTGCTATCGAACTATTCTTATCATTCCTGTACAGTGCAATCTCGGTCCGTGACCGGTATCGCACATTTATGATTAATAATTAATTTTTTATACTTAATTGTATACTACTAGTGGGCGACCAGGGTTCGAATTCATTTAATTTTTAAGTATGAACTTTATTAGGGTTCTTTTGTCAAAGGATATACCTCTATAATCCAAGGTTCCATCATAGCTACTCAGTAACTGAGTATAGATTTCTAGAGTAACTGAGGGATAGATTTGCCATTTTTCTACATCAGTTTCAACAGCATCACTGTAAAACTTCAAAATCTTTTGCATTGCAAAACCTGCATTATAAATCCGTTTCGTAACCATATATTCGCATTTTGTAAACACTATTCTGACAAATAGGCAAAAGTAAATCAATTCAGATTACTTATACACCATTTTGTTTATGCTTGAGCAAGATTTATTTCACAAATTACAAATAACTATAGAAATAAAAATAATTCCAAACTTTTATTCCTTGTTAATGTCAATTTTGACGTACAATAAGACCAAAGAGAATATCATGACTTAAGCCTATAGACAATTAATGTTAATTTATTAAATATATATATATATATATATATATATATATATATATATATATATATATATATATATATATATATATATATATATATTATTAATGATTGTATAATATTATTATTAATTAATTATTTAAGTATTTACTAATTTAAATTATGAATTTAAATATTATATATTCTATTATTATAAAATTAACGTAATGATCTCTACCAGGCTATAAACTCTTGTAAAAAAAAAAACAAAAGAGTAAGGTATGTATGTGTGTCTGTGTATGTATATTGTGTATAATTTAAATAGTATTGTGGGTAATGCTGATTTTAATTAATTTAATGTATTCCTAATAAATTTTAGGCAAATCAAATAGCTTTCTGCACTTCTTCTCCATATAAAATTTAACATTTAATATATTTAATTGTATATTTATTAATATTTTATAAAGATTAAGATAACGTAAATAAATAAATTCTCTCGCCACTTATGCTCCGAACCGCAGCCGCTCACTTGCCAACATAGGCGATGCGCGTATGACGTAGGTAGTCGTAGCTTTAAACCGGCTACACGATCCAAACAGATAGCAGTATTTTATTACGTCCATACTGTATACCAAAATATCTTCGTCTATCTCATTTATGGTACTATTATACACTATTCTATCCGTGCAGGGGCAGAGAAAGAATACTAACCTCTGCGGCCGGGGTCAGTCTGTCGTAAAAGGCGACAAAACAACCCTAGCTACGTGGTAGGGCCCCAAGCCCGTCTGGATGGCGATCACCTTTGGTCTTAAGTATGTCGCCATAATAACCTTGTGTTGTGTTCCGGTATTAGTGACTCAAGTTCCTGTACCCTAATGGGACAGCAGCGTGTTCGCGATGCCACTAGCGTTGCTAACACCCAAAGGCGACGGTAATTGTTAAATTCTAAGCGGGCCGTCAGCCCGTCTGCTGTCCTATAGCAATAAAAAAACCTGATTGCGCATACAACGGACGAGGCTATAATAGTGAGTTCCAGGTTAGACTTTATAATTGAGTTATCTAAATTTATCTAGCATCACTGATTAGCTAAATATGTCTTTTTCTTGTGTAAAAATCAATATACACCGGGACAATCAAAAGAAATTTTACCAATCAGGTGCACAATTTTTTTCTGTGACAGTACTTAATTCGAAACCCGGGATTAAAAAGGGTAACTTTGATACAACATTGCATTGCATCTGAAAATGTAATGAAAATTTTAACGTTATGTTCTTTAATTATTTCATACATTTGTTGGATATGATAGTAATCGGTAAATCTGAAACCACTACCTGGTAATAAATAATACTTATCGGGTCAGAAAGTAATAATGTAAATGATGATATATAAATACATATAAATGATTACGAAATAATTATAAATAGCCTAATTGTAAAAATAACATTATAAATTAAAAGAATGCTCTAATTGATGGTCAGAGGATCATTGTAATATTATATAAAAAATATCACTCGTTTATTTAATCATATTTAATTGAAATGTATCTCATTAACTCTAATAGAGTGAAGGCTGTTGAATAAACAATGGGTAACAAAAGCAACATTCCAAATTGGTATGTAGATCACGTTGTAGGAAAATGTTTACTTAAACAGGATACAGTCGCCTACTAAAGTGCTACCTTAACACGCCTAGAAAGATAAACTAAAAACTTGCAGACACAACTGTACTTAAAATGCTGTACAACCGGCAACAAAAGTTATAGCGCTAGAAATGTAGATCACGTTCTGAACACAAAAGACCTTGCGAACAGAAATTAGATGAATGTACAAGTTTTAACTTTGTCCGTTGGTATTATAAAACTAAAATTAGCTCTAAATATTGTTTGTGTTATTGTTATGAAGTCAAATAAAACCTCAAAGACTCCAGTTTAATAAACCAACCAAAAAAACTTATAGAACGTAGGACGTAGATGTTCTGATAAACAGTACTTATGTATTTTTGAGTTAGTACCAAGACATATCTTTCAGTTAGTACCAAGCATTTTATTTTGATATTATATTTCAAATATTGTCAAAGGGCAGATGCCCTTACGTAAAGTGATTGCGATGCTGAGCGGAGATTGGAAATAATAGTCCTAGATACTTTAAACTTCTTAATTTGCAATTTTTTTACATTGGACTTATTTTACATAATTATATTGTTATTTACAAAAATCAAAGGTGACACCGACATAGTTTCCGTTGTTCAAGAGAGCTGGCATAATACGTAAGCCCAACGTGCCGGCTTGCTGACGATAGTTTTGCGCTTAATGTTCGATTTTTTATTTTATGTAGGCGTAGATCCAATGTTTGCAAGTTCTAGAAGCTATTACGACACAGAAGTCGTAATACATTTTTTGATGCGATACCTTTTTTGTGGGGTGAAAAATACCTAATGCACACTCCGCCTGGGGGCTGGCGAGTAGGGAATCCCATGCAATGCGCCCGTACGCCACCCACAGTTAACAATAGGGACACATGTTGTTAGTTTACCCACTAGAAATCACCCCAGTGTTCTTCTTCTGCCCGGTGCTAGGGAGGGAAGGATATGCTTTCGCGTGCGCCTTCTGTCAAGATGCGCATAATCCATTGAACGTCTTGTGATGTAAGAGAAAGTGGAAGGCACTAACTTTCTCGACCAAGAGTATCCCTCTTTACGACAGACCATTTAGATCAAGTCCGCTATAAGCATACTTTCAACAAATATAAATGGCGAAACATCATGAAGTGCAACAAAAATGGCCCAGCTACTAACGTATAACGACTATGACTTTTTTGATAAGAAAATAATGACTGAAAAGAAATAATAATAAATATAACTAGGGCAATCCATAGTCTTCAACGAGTTTAGCTTAATATGATCAAAAATAATTCATGCATATTTTAATAAGGTTTGCATAAATTAGATACACACACACTATTGTGTGTGTATCTAATTACACTTACACTCGATTGAAAGTATATTCTTAAATAATTGTGTATTTAGGATCACAAATTAGCGACGACGGTGATACGGAACAAGAGGTAGTCAGAAAAGCTCAGATGCCGAAATTGGCAGTGGCAAAACTAGGCGGTATATGGCAATAATTCGTACTCGTAATACTAATTCGGTTGATACGAACGCTAATCTTCTTCATATTTCTGTATGCCGCTGAAATTTGGACATTGAAAGCAGCTGTGCTTGCGAGAATTGACGCATTTGAGATGTGTGCTGGCGAAGGTTGCTTTGCATATCGTGGAAAGATCGCCGGACAAATGAGCCAATTTTAAGTAAACTCAATATAAAGATACGACTTTCTGATATTTGTAGACAAAGAATCCTTAAGTTTTTTGGACAAACTGTAAGACGAGATGCAGACAGTGTGAAAAATTTTCTCATTGCAGGTTATGTCAGTCAGGAAGAGTATGGCCACTGGTACCCTGGACACACACCATTCTGGAGGAAACAAAGACCACCCTGCAAAATACGCTAAGGTTGGCCCAGAATAGGACATACTGGAGAAAATTTCTCAAAAGATTGAACACCTTAACCACGCCCCTCAGCCATGAGGTTACGATAAAAAAGAAAAAAAGAGGTCATATTACGTTGATCCAATTACACATTACGATTACGATTTTAGGAATTAAAATACTAAGTATTATATATTTAGCTACAATGTTTAGTAAATAATGTAAATTAAATGCCACGTATAAATACGATATAATACGATAATTGGAGAAATAAGAAAAGAAATAATAAATCAATACACTAGAATAATTTATACAGTGCTATTTAAAGCTTGTGTTACGGCTATTTCATACTACTTATAAATTTATTTTTGTAATAAAATATTGTACATAGGCACTTGGACTCGGGACGGGAAAAGCGTTGCGCTACAGAGCTCGTCAAAATATTTATTATAAGCTTAAATCTCTTAATTTTTATTTTTAAAGTGTTTTATATATTTAATCTATGACATTATTATTATTATGTTTACAAGCTGTTTTCAAGGGTCATCACGAATCGTCTCGCGCGCAGATTTGACGACTTCCAGCCTCCCGAACAAGCCGGATTCCGAAAAGGTTTTAGCACCATAGACCACATACATACGCTGCGGCAGGTTATACAGAAGACGGAGGAGTATAACCAGCCACTATGCTTGGCGTTCGTGGACTATGAGAAAGCCTTTGATTCGATCGAGACCTGGGCGGTGCTTCAGTCTCTCCAGAGGTGCCACATTGATTATCGATACATCAAAGCGTTGAAGTGTTTGTATGAAAACGCCACCATGTCAGTCCGTCTCCAGGATCAGAACTCGAAGCCTATCCGACTACAGCGGGGAGTCAGACAAGGCGATGTCATATCGCCGATGCTGTTCACTGCTGCGTTGGAAGATGTCTTCAAGCTTCTGGACTGGAACAGACTGGGCATCAACATTAACGGTGAGTACATCACTCACCTTAGATTCGCAGATGATATCGTAATCATGGCTGAAACCATGGAAGACTTAAGCCATATGCTTGATGGCCTCAATACAGCTTCCCAAGGAGTAGGTCTCAAAATGAACATGGACAAGACGAAGATCATGTCTAATGTCCATGTCGCACCTACCCCCGTAACAGTTGGGAACTGTACTTTCGAAATTGTTGACGAATACGTCTACTTGGGTCAAACGATCCAGTTAGGCAGGTCCAATTTCGCGAAAGAGGTCACTCGTCGAATCCAACTCGGATGGGCAGCGTTCGGGAAGCTCCGTAAAATCTTTTCGTCCCAAATACCGCAATGTCTCAAGACGAAGGTTTTTAACCAATGTGTGTTGCCAGTGATGACATACGGAACGCAGACGTGGTCGCTAACTATGGGCCTTATGAGAAAGCTCATGGTCGCTCAGAGAGCAATGGAGAGGGCTATGCTCGGAGTTTCCCTGCGAGATCGAATCAGAAATGAGGAGATTCGCAGGAGAACCAAAGTAACCGACATAGCCCGGATGATTGCAAAACTGAAGTGGCAGTGGGCTGGGCACATAGCTCGAAGGACTGATGGCCGTTGGGGCAGAAAAGTCCTCGAATGGCGACCGCGTACCGGAAGACGCAGTGTTGGTAGGCCCCCCACAAGATGGACCGATGATCTGGTCAAGATCGCCGGGATAGGTTGGATGAGGGCAGCGCAGGACCGATCATCGTGGAGATCTTTGGGGGAGGCCTTTGTCCAGCAGTGGGCGTCTTCCGGCTGAAATGATGATGATGATGATTATTATTATAATTTTATTGAATTATACAATTATTTGTATTGTTTTTATGTGGAAACTTCATTCTTTATTATTTTTTATGTTTATCTTTATATTGTGATTTATTGTTTTTGTTTTTTTTATTTGCTGTAGGACAGCAGCATTGCTGACACCCCATTTAGAATTTAGCAGTTACCGTCGCCTATGGGTGTTTGCAACGTCAGTAGCATCGCGAACACCCTGCTGTCCCATAAAAGTACGTAAACTTGGGTCACTAATGCCGGAACACAACACAGTGTTATTATGGCAGCATGCTTGAGACCAAAAGTGATCACCATCCGGACGGGCTTGGCACCCTACCGTGTAGCTAGGGTGAGTTGTTTTGTCGTCTTTTACGACAGGCCGATACCGGCCGCAGAGGTATGTTATATCATAATATGGTAGCCAGTATTCTTTCTCCGCTTATGCAAGAATAAAAACGGATTGTAATTGTATGTTTTCCAAATAAATATAAATAAATTATTAAACGTAGGTATTAATTGAATAAATACTTTACTTCTGTACTCTTTATTCTTCTGGATCATTCAAGTCGATTACACTAACAATAGGGGCGTAAAACTCTGAGGATTTTAAAGGAAAAAGTTTCACGTATCACGATGATACGAGATGTCGTATCATGCTGATACGAGCTATTCAGAGCCGTTCATTCATTGCTGTCGGAGTGCATTATATGCTGTAAGTAAAATTAAAATTAAACTTTTATGTAAAATAGGTAGGCTAATGATAGACATGATCTAGAGATTTTCCTACAATATTTTAAGTAGGTTCACTTTTGGTGTTAAGGAACTATTTTAATTTTTATGTTTTTTATTTGTGTAATATTATTTGGCCAAAATTTTACTTAATATATACTTAATATTAGTCCATGTTTATTTTATAATGCGACCGATGATGACTCCTTAACGGAAAGTATAATGCACGTTGGTACGCTCGCGGAGGTCACGGGTTCGATTCCCGTCCAGCGTCTGGGTGTTTATGAATATATATTTATTTACAAAAGAAAAGTATATATGTAGTATATCAGTTGTTTAGTACCCATATCACAAGTACTATGCATCTTAGTTTGGGGCTAGATGACGTTGTGTGAAATGTCCCAACATATTTAATTGTTACTAGTTGACCCGGCAAACGTAGTTCTGCCATATAAATAAAAAAAAAACAATAATAAAATTAGCCTATGTCCTTCTCCATGGTTCACTCTATCCCTATACCGTAATTCATCATAATTGTTACAGCGACTTAGACGTGAAAACGTAACAGACAGAGTTATACCCACATTTATAATATTATGTATTTAATTTTCGTCATAGTCTTTGAACAGTGACGGATCTGACATAATTATATTAAACTTTACAGGACAGCCATTTTAAAAATACACAAGCGTCATTTTACTACAAGCATCTATCAAATCCCTCACTTTACCGACTCCTTAATTTGAAATCTAAAATACATGTATTTTTTTTAATGTAGCAATAATATTTAGACAATGTAGTAACCAAATATGGTAAAAAGTGGATTTTGGATTTTTTTCAAATCCAACATTATTATACAATCATTATCGTTAATCGTTTTGATATAAGGATCAATTTGTTATTTCCAAATGTGCATTAGAAATAAATTATCAATTTCTATTGTACATATTTATGGTTCACTACTTTGGCGATAATAGCTTACACATAAAAGGTAGATATATGCTGTCACGGGCTTTTTTGTAGGACTATTTAAGACAAATATTTCCATTGTACCTTATATATGTGTAACTCTAACGGTTTTTGCAGCGCACGCCAGATTAGCTCGCAGATGGCAGAATTTTTTTCTGTAGTTTCATCAAAATCCATTCAGTATTTTTGCGTGAAAGAGTAAAAAACATACATTCTTACAAACTTTCGCTCCGAGGGATATGTGGGACTCCGGGAAAGATGTTCGGCCATCCGACTACCCACTAAAAACCCCGCTGTTCTCCTATCGCCCACACCCGGGCCCACGGATATATGGCCTACCGATCTCGTGGCCCGGGCCGGCGCCGGCCCGCCCACGGCCGCTTTTCACGGCGGTCGGAGGTCGTTACTTGCCCTCCGGCGCCTCCGGCGTTGTCGGGAGAGGAGTGTGGTAGTCGACTCCCGCTCCCGCTCCGCCGCCTCCTTTGCGGACTTGACTGCCTCCAGCCCCTAAAACTGGAGGATTCTGGACGGGGCGAGACTTGCATCTCCGCCACGTGCCAGTTAGGCGTGGGTACGACTACCAGACGACACTCCAGAAAATCAGGGAGTCGCCCAACGTCGTAGCCAACCCAGCCAGACCGACGGACAGCGGAGATGCCGTTCCTGTCCCAAGAACACTCTCTGAGCAGGCGCAGTCGAAATGGGCATGGTTTCGACTACCAAATCAGGGCCCGGGACAGAACCCGGGACCCCAACCAGTGCTCGCAACCATCTCACCGGGGACCGCGCCACGAACAGAGAGCGAAGTTGGGAAAGGATGTGGGCAAAAAAAAAAGGTAGACGGGAAGAAAGGTACCGCCTCTGACGGGAAGGGGAATGAGGTAGCGGATGCTCGGGCACCTCGGGTACGCACACCCGTGCACTCCTCGGACAGAGAAGCGCCCCTGAGGGGAAATAATTTTATCGTATTACATTATCTTTTAAGGTATTTTCGACCATAAAACTACTACTCCTTGAGTTCAACATTTTTAAATATATTTGTCCCTAGTTTTTTTATGACAGAAATAGCATAGAGAGAAATAACTACGAACGTATTTGAGTTTAATATTAGGTTTAGAATTGAATAATTCCTATAACAAAATCTCCTAAACATGGGTAGTCAAAGTAAGCCAGCAAGAGGTCTTATCCGATATAGGCAACAAGAACGTGATGTTTGTGTGCAACTCTGGGTAAACGGCGATCGTGCCACTGTATCTCCTTCGTCGCCCGTGCCACAATGGTGGCACCATACCTAATATGTCCTACCGCTTTATGTGACACTGATACTTTTCAAAACATTCGTGCCCCAAGAAGACCTGAGTTAGGAGGAGGGTCAGAGTGCTGTGGAGCCTATACATTCAAAATGCCAGAACGGGTGTCTCTGCTTCTATGGTGGCGAAAACCGCACTGAGGTGCGTAAATCACTTCAAATCCATGGCCCGAATATGAACTTGTTTAATGTATAGTTAGGTTGTATACTATTGTGAATCTAAATAAAATGCTTTCATTCTTTTAATTTTACATTACCTTCATATATATTTTTAAAGGAAACTGATACTTATTGTTCTACTTAATATACAATGCCAGAAATATTACATCAAAGGAGATGTTTGAGGAGCTTATGAATTTGCTTGTTTACGGAGGCATTTGGGTGGCTTAGAATGTAATGCTGTTTTGTTTTATATATAATTATAATATTTTAAATGAAATAATTGTTCTCTGTGTTTTAATATGTTGAGTTCTAGTTTTAAGATTAATATTACTAACTACAACATCATCATTAAAACCTGCGTTTTTCCTATTTATTTAATCATAGCACTGCTATGTTTTACGAAGTATAATTTAAAATATGATAATGACTTTTCGATTGTAACTTGTTTATTTTACTTCTATCTTTCATGTCCTTTTTGAATACACAAATTATTTTTTGATCTAACTAATTTTAAATTATTTAAATGTATGCTTCTTAAACTGTAATCGGTCATCGTATTTCACTCCTAGAGCGTTTTAAAGATTAAATAAATATACTGGGTCAATTCGTACAGCGCCATCTAGTCGCAATGTAAGCAGCAGAGCACTTGTGTCGTGCGTACTAGACAGATAATAAATTACTTAAATACTTTATTTTTGTAAGTAAATTCATTGCAGGCATTCCAACGTGTTAAATCCGTTACGTAACGGAGGTTGTCGATATATTCGGTTTTTGATTTCGTATTACGGGAGGCAGAGTGCTAGTTTTCTGTTCTTTTTTTTTTCTAGTATCATCATATATGTTACATCATTAAATCTATTTTCTCACGACTTTTATTTTACAAGAAAAAGAAGTATTAGTGACAAATATGGGCTTTTGCATTCATATCCATCCAACATATGTTTAGTTACTTTAGCGGGAAAAATGAAGTAAGATTTACCTGCCATTGGGGCCATGTGCGCTGGCTCTTATTGAATGCGAACACGACAGGACCTTAATCCCCTTGTGATTTGACGGAAGTGGCGACAGCGTCTGCATTTACTTGCGATTCAAAGTAGACTCCACCGTGAGGATAGGACAGATACTGTGGTAAATGGGACGCGAGAAGGTGAATTATTAAACGCGAAGTTTCAAATGCAACTGGGATTAAAAGTTTAGGGTGATGAGTACTTAATAGGTATCAGTGTTATTTTTAAAACGTTGTCTTATCAATCTAATCGATTAATGAAAAATATTAATAATATATTCTGTAATATCCTTTAACAACAACCATCGATTAGAATTCCATTATACTAAATATCATTATAAGGTCGGTCACGAAATGTCAATACAACACAGACTACGGTAGATCTATAAAGTATATTTTGGTGTAACACCTTTTACTGTTGAGGAACAGCAGACAGGCTGACGGTCCACTTTTCGGTAAGCAGTTACCTTCTCTTATGAATGTTTGCAATGCCAGAAATATCGGTGACACGCTGCCATCTGCGTATGGAAACAAAACGATTTTTAATCGATTCATCAATAACCACTATTAGGAATTGTAAAAACTATTAACAAAATTGGTATTTAGGAATATATGATAAAAATATATCACATACTGAGACCAACCTCGATCACTGCTTAATTCTCGTATGGGAATGTACCATTTAGTCAGTTTTTGCCAAATGTTGCCGAATATACTATGTATATTCGAGTATAAGGTTGTTCGGAAAGTAGTTTCGTTCTCCCCAACAGAGAGCTTAATTTCTTTTTACACCCAACTTCACACTAAGCCACACGATCTTTATTTATTTCAATAGTTGATATAGCAAGGCTTTGAAAAAAACTGATTCATTCCGCGTAGTAGTTTTTTGTGCCCTTTCAAATATGGAAGGTGAAAAGTAGAATTTTTTACTTAAATACTGTTCCGACGATTTAAGAAAACAACGCTAGGAAAGTCATACCAAGACATACAGCCAATCCGCTTTCAACAAACGTGGAGAGTATACTGTTGTACGTCCTCACTAGGGTTGCCCTAGTGGAACGTTATGAGTTGTTATTATTAAACGGAGTGTATGAGTTCAAGTTTTGTACTACGTGACTTCTCGAACTCTGTACGGAAAACTGAATGATGTCCTTCTATAGCTGCCTGAAGAAACTTTTTAGTGCTAATAATAATAATAATGCATCCGTTTTATAATTTTTATAGCACCTTAAGTTCTTTAGCAAGAATTCTTTAACATTTTCTACGTGATAGGGCCGCAAGCCCGTCTGGATGGCGACCACCTTTGGTCTTAAGTGTGCCGCCATAATAACCTTGCGTTGTGTTCCGGCATTAGTGACCCAAGTTCCTGTACCCTTATGGGACAGCAGCGTGTTCGCGATGCCACTGGCGTTGCAAACACCCATAGGTGACGGTAACTGCTAAATTCTAAGCGGACCGTCAGTCTGTCTGCTGTCCTACAGCAATAAAAAAAACATTTAATTTTATTTCGCAATCTACTTACATTTTCCTGATATTAGTCTTCATGGTATTTCCATTTGCGTGATTACTAAACACTCCGCCCCTTCAAAAGCTTTCAATAACAAAAGTATGTTTTGATATAAAAAATATGACCCATATTCATTTGATCAATTCAATTAGATTAAGGTAAAATTACACAAAAATTCTTATATAACTTTGATTATAAAAATGTTCTTATAATAAGCTCGAGCTAATTATAGCCAAGGCAGATATTGGGAAAAAGTCAATGAACTGATGGTATTTTGGACTGACTGGATTTGAAGTATATTTTCATATTTCATGTCAGGAATTTTATCGCTTCAATAGAAATTTTAATGTTGTGTTTTTTCTAATAATCTACCCCACATTAATATTATTTTGGAGGTACACGGTGAGTATATAAAAATTGTTAAAAATATAATTTTGCTTTATGCCCGTCAGTCAATTAGCAAAAGAACCTGGCAATTTAACATTCATAAAGAGAAACATAAAATAAAGAAGATCATTTAGGTTACAATGTGCAAATACGGGCTTAGAATGCTTTCACGGAATCGCTTTAGGCAAACTAGTTTCACTGTGAATACTGGCTTATGTTGATAAAGGTAAAACATGAAACGTTTGTGACACGTTTAGTAAAAGGATTGACTAAAGCTTTGAAACTTTATAGATTTTCAATTGTTTATTTTAAGTCTTGATTAAGACTTGTTAAAATAGCAGTGGGGTTGTTGTGATTCGAATTAATTTGAACTGTAGGTATTTCGTTCCAATTTTGAGATATACTAAATGTATTAGAATAATGCCAATTATCATCTTCATCTTCGCGTTGATCTCAGTTGTAATAAAACTCTCGCTTCGACGCCTGGGGTCAAATTTTTGACTTCTCCGCTTGGCACGATCTTGGGCATCCCTGGTGGTTAGTCCATTGTTATCAACTTAATTTATATAGGTATGTGTTATTATGTCCCAAATAAAACTATTCTTTTCTTTTTTATTCTTAGTACTCTACTATTTGCAACATGAAATATAAGCTTTAGGTATGGAAACCAATGGAAGAAGTGACCCATAGATAGGAAACCATTCCATACCCGCATGGGAAGGGAAAGGAAACTACGAGTCGTATTTTCTGAAATTAATTTCATTACTTTTCGGTGATCCACTATATAATTATGAAAATATGTATATGAATATAGTAAATATAATAGTTTCTACCGCTATTTACTAAAATTAATTAGTCGTATAACGACTAATTTCAGTAAACTGCCATTTTTAGTTTCCGAGATTTTGAAATTATCGTAAATTGATCCAGATTCTTTGCTCTCGAATATTATATCACTCAACCTTTTATATCTAGCTCCTGTCAGCCATTCACAGGTCATTAGTCACATTTCGTAAATTCCACAAAACGATATATTAACTTAATGTGCAATTAAAACATTAATTAATGTATTAATTGCGCATTTAAATTTACTGAAGCCTTTCGTAATTAGACTTTTAAAGAGCCTTTTATTTTCTTGTTTAATAATAAAACAAATACTTTTCTAAGGATTTATAAGGATTTGTACTGAACGTTAACAAAAATGATGAAGTTTAAAATTAAATCAAATTTATATATTTTTGTTCACATTTGAATAAATATACTGGATTTTTATGTAAATAACTTTATTTGAACAAAGTTTAATAAATAATAGTATAGTGTGACAAATCACATAGTGCCGTCTACTCCCAAACTAAGAAGCATATCATGAGAGTTATGGGTACTAAACAACAAATATACTACTTATATACTTTTCTTTTGAATAATAAATATATATTACTAGCAGCCCGTCCCAGCTTCGCTCGGGTATTTAACAAAAAATTAAAAATTAAACCCTTCTATTTTTTTTCGGTCTCGGGGAAAAACCTCTCTTGACGGATTCCCCCGGCCCGGGGGGACCGAGGGATATAAGGGACTCCGGAAAAGATGTTCGACCATCCGACTACCCACTAAAAAACCCCGCTGTTCTCCTATCGCCTACGCCCGGGCCCACGGATATATGGCCGGCCGATCTCGTGGCCCGGGCCGGTGCCGGCCCACGCTTTGTCTTCAAGCGGGCCACTTCTAAAGTGCTGGCGCCAGGGGGTCAGGGTTTCGTTCCCCCGGCGCTCTCTTGTAACAAATCTAGGAGTTGAGGGGGGCTGCGGAACAGCACGCGGCCTTCTCCCTCGCGGCAATAGTGCGGGCGGCGGATCCTCCCCCGAGGGGCCACCCACGGCCGCTTTCTACGGCGGCCGGAAATCGTTGCCCGCCCTCCGGTGCCAACGACGCGGCCTACGTTGGCGGGAGGGGAGTGCAGTGGCGGACTCCCGCTCCCGTTCCGTCGCCTCCCTTGCAGACACTACTGCCTCGCAAAAGGAGGCGACGGCCGTCCATCCAGGATCGCCCCCGACCATGGACAGAACCAGGGCCGGGAGCGACAGGTCCGCGGCCAATTCCGGACGGGACTCGCATCCCCGTCGCGTGCTAGTCAGGCGTGGGTACGACTACCAGACGACACTCCAGAAAAAGCAGAGTCGCCTGACGTCGTAGCCGGCCCTGCAAGACCAACCGACAGCGAGGATGCAATTCCCGCCCCGGGAACACTCTCTGTGCAGGCGCAGTCGAAATAGGCATGGTTTTGACTACCAAATCAGGTCCCAGGGTAGAATCCGGGACCCCAATCAGTATTCGCAACCATCCCATCGGGGACCACGCCACGAACAGAGAGCTAAGTTGGAAAGGATGTAAGAGGTAGACGGAAAGAAAGGTAGGACTCTGTTGCCTCGAACGGAGAGGGGAGTGAAGCGACGGATACTCGGGCACCTCGGGTACGCACACCCATGTACTCCTCGGACAGAGGAGCGCCCCTGAGGGCAAACCCTTCTATTTGCGTCAGGTTACTAAAAAAATAAAATTATAAAGAAAGTTTGAATATTATTATTTCTATGAGCTTTTATTTTAATGATTTTTTTGTTATTACTTTTTATTTAATTTTCGTTATTTTTTAATAAGTATTCTAATTTTTGTAAATACCCCAGTGACGCACGCCTAAATTACATAAGGTGCTGCCTAGCTAGCCGAACAGGGTGAGCGGCTACCACGCAACATTTTTCTAATACTTACATTTTTAAACTCGTGATATTTTTCGAATGGAATATCCGAATTGAATAATTCAAAAAGTTATATAAAGGTGATGAAGCAGTTATGAATATGAAGTAATTTATTTTGATAAGGATTAATACCAAGATTCAAATAAAGAGCCTTTTCTAGGGGCGGCATTTCAATTAAATTTTTAAAATAAAAGAACACTTATTGTGGCATAACTATAATAGTTAGACATATGCTGTCGCGACACTTTTTGTAAATAATGATGTGTTCTGTAAACTTGTAGTACATTATTTTATTCTATCATCAATAGTTTTCGCAGCGCACGCGATTTAAATAATATTTTAGGTAATTTTTTTACACTTTGGGTTACATTATTGGAGTTTTAGTAAGGATCCCTAATTTTTTTGAAAATATAATATAGCCTATGTCACCCGGGAATAGTGTAGCTTCCCAACAATGAAAGAATTTTTTAAATCGGGTCAGTAGTTTCGGAGCCTATTCAAAGCAAACAAACAAACAAACAAACAATCAAATCTTTCCTCTTTATAATAGTAGTATAGATACATAAAAATCAACGGAAATCAAAACCGTGACGCAAGCGTAGCGAATTATATTATCTATTACACCATGGTGGTCATCAAAGTAGTATAGTTTAATAATGGTTACATTCTGTCCCGATGCCATGACACTGCTCCCCCCACTCCAATACAATTAGTGGACGGCTTTTATATTTGTATGTGGCACACACCTCCGGAATGCCCCAGCATTTACTGGCTGGCATCAACTACACCGTCGTCGATAGCTCATTCAAAATCCATAGCGCTCCGATACTAAAAAATACACCTAGACGTGTTTGTGGGAAAGTTCATTTTGCTGGTGTTTCATCCACCAGTTCCAACCTATTTCAAAACGGTAGTGCGATAAAGATCGGCATCATCGGCAAGGTCCATGACACTCCGCTTTCAGGTTTAAATACTTTCTCTTATATTCTCTCCCCCCCTCCCTACAGCAGTGGAGCTGATGTTTTATCTCACAGAAGGTGCTTTTTCGAGCACTGGTATGGACTGCTTCCAAGAAATCCATTAGTCTTATGACTGCTTAGAAAATTATGGTGTTTCATATATTATTGTTGCGGAACAGCAGACAGGCTCACTTGATAGTGAGCAGTTACAGGTGCCTATGCTCTTTTCATCTATGTAGGGACTCTGGAATTTGGGTCACTTATGCCGGAACAGTATGCAAGGTTATTATGGCGCCATATCTGGAGATTGAGGTGGTTGCCATCTAAACAGGCTCCGAGCCCTACCACTTTTTTATTGGCCGTCAGCAGACAAGCTGACGGCCCGCTTATTAGTCAGCAGTTACCGTCGCCTATGGATGTTTGCGACGCCTTAAGCATCGCTAACATGCTGCCATCCAACACAAGGTTATTATGGCGGCATATTTAAAAACCAAGAGTTCAAGATACGAAAAAAAAAGTCTGGTTTGTTAGCAAACTTAACCAGCTCAAATTTGAAGTGGAAGTTAGTAAGTCCAGCTAGGGGTATAGGGACTATTATAACACTAATATAAATGAATTCCACTAAAGCACTACAGTAGCCTGTTATTCAGTGTGGATAACTTAGTTTTAATTTCCTTTCTCAAAGAGGGTTGGGTCCTAACTAATGATAGGATTTGCACAACTTTCCCGTTATTCCCTGTAATCGAATTTACCTCGAACCCCGCGGAGTTAAAGGTTTATCAGAGTACGCGGTATTTGGCACAATAATTTACCTATGTTTCATGGTTTGGGTGACTAATTACTATTAGTCAACCAAACCACCCAAATTCTACTGAATTTGAAACAAAGCTACAAGTGGTCATGTTAAATCGAATCTTATATATAAAATTATCGTGTCACAATGTTCGTTCCCGTACTCCTCCGAAACGGCTTGACCGATTCTCATGAAATTTTGTGAGCATATTGAGTAGGTCTGAGAATCGGCTAACATCTATTTTTCATACCCCTTAGTGATAAGGTCACTATTCCACGCGGACGGAGTCGCGGGCACAGCTAGTAGAATATAATTATGTTCTCGTTAGAATTAAATTTAAAGAAATAAAATAAAATCTCATAAATTTCTTAAATCTAAATAGCATCAAATGGAATTAAACCAGTTTACTAATAACAAAATAATTGGTTTTCCATTAAAGTTTGAAGGTCAAACGACAGTATCCGTAAAACCAAATTTACGATCCAAGCAATATCAAACCAAAGTAACTCATCAGACAAGGGCTCTTGCTAACTTTGGGACTAGATGACGCTGTGTGAGTTCTACCAATATATATTTATTTTTACTACCTGCTGCTTTACTTGAAAAACTTAATAATTTAGAAATTTATATCTTTTCAGTCATCATTCAATGAAATTATCATTTCCAGATTATAATTTATGTAAAATATAAAAAGTTGATCACGACCGCTCTGTAAAGAGTGAAACGACTAAGAAGAAGATAAAAAGAGTTTTAATACGCTATATAATGTAAAAAAGGCACATCATTATTCTGACAGCGATCGATATTCCACCCATCCCAATAAGCCAGCTGTAAGCCGAGACACATTGGCTTTCACACGATCTCGCCTAGCCACAAAAGACCAACATCACAGAAGTAATGCTTGTATGTGAATTGTATCTTTTATAACTTCAAAATTGCAGGTTTACTGGTAAAAACTAAATTTAACCATAAATATTTTATGTTTCTTGTGAAGTATTCGGAAAAAAATGGTAATTATTGTTACAATATCTAACAGTAAAATTCAGGCTATTCGTTAAAAACAACCATAATAAAGCTATTAAATAAAGATATTAAATGACTGCATAATAAAAAAAACAATAACTTTAATTCAAAAGCTTGTTATAAATATATAATTCTTTACAAAAAATAACGTCCAAGATTATTCCGTTGTATAAGTATATCGCATCGAGTCTATGCACTGTAGCTCGTAGAAATTATTGTAATATAGTCGCTGCTACGGATTTTGCTACGCAAACCTACGTAGCGCCTTCTACTACGCGTAAAATTCTTAACATTTAATATTTAGATTTTTAAATAAAATCTTATTAATTTACTACGACTCATATTAATAAAATCTGTTTTTTTAATGCTGTAGAACAGGAGATGTTTCTCAGGCCAAAGACATAACTCGCTGGCTTCTGCGAAGGGAAAGTGGAACTAGGGTCACTTATGCCGAAACACAACACAAGGTTAATGGTAATGTATTTAGAAACCAGGGCTGGTAGCCATCCAGACGGACTTAAAGCCCTACCTAGTTAGGATTGCTTTGTCCCCTTTTAACACAGGCCATCCCCTGTTGATATTCATACTCCGCCCTTGCATGGAGTGAAGTTTCTTATAGTTAATCTAATTTAGGGTCCATGGGATCATTAATCTTAGAGTGATTAGATCGTAGCAGTATTATTATACGAGTTAATATTATCGATTTTTATATTTACCTTCGCTTACGCAGATATTCAAAACTAGTGTTGTATGAGATAAACCAACATTAAATCACAAAATCGATATACGTAACCGACATCGATACAACCCTGCAATGGTTGGGTCTATTTCCGTATCGATATTTTCTAGTCATTAGAATAATTTTATACAACTTAGGTAATTTAAATATTGATGTATTGTTATTCTATGATGTTACTTTTATCAGAACTGTAGTTTCATTTCATAGAAACGACTGCCGACTGACTGCCCGACCTTTAGTGGATAAAAGAAAGGTGCCCTTCTTTTTTGTTAGCTAACTAGCAGTAGGCCATTTTAAACTTTTATAACTCCCTAAGAAATTGTGAGATAGCACTATTTTATTATTTATAATGGAATCCCTGCAAGCTTATAATTAAATTCTGCTTAACATTATCCTACAGTACTCTCTCTATATTAAAATAAAATATAAATGATAAAATATAAAAAAATAAAAAATAAACATTATTCTGCCATTTAATTCTAAATCTATAGTCAATTGAATTGTAAATCTAAGTCATTCTCAAATCCATTTGAACAAACATAAAAAAATCGCTATAATACACACGCATACGCACAGAATAATTATATAAAAATATAATTTTATTTATTTGTTTTGCTATTATACACAAAAATATACACAAAAAATATGTTTTTTACATCACCTGTACGTGCCATAACTCTTTCATTTTTGCCATCTCTTTCTCGCCAAATTTAGCATCGCTACATTAAATATTTTACCGTTGTAGTCGTAAAGTATTTAGTGTGTATTCAACAACTGGAGACATAAAATCATCCCTATACGTCCGCGTCTTACCATAAACGGTTACGAACAGAACATTATCTTATGTAATATTGTTAGAATTATTATTTTAATTCAGTCGTACACTAAAAGTACGTAAGAAAAAAGTTTTCGAGTTAATTGAGTCCCGTCTGTTACATTCTCTTTGAATGGCGTATTATTCTTATGTATACATTATAAGGAATCTAGAAAATTATCCCGAAATAGTGCTCTTTTCTTCTTCTTAGAAATCCGGAGTTCATTGTTCCAATGCTGCTATATTTTATTGACTACTCCAAGGCGTTTGATTGTGTAAAATAGAACTGCCTATGGAAAATCCTTCAAGAAATGGATGTTCCTCTGCACTTGGTTTCGTTGATCGCGAACTTATGCACTGGTGTAGAGGCGATGGTGTGAGTTAATGATGTGGTGTCAGGACTTTTTAAACCCCAGAAAGGTTTCGACAGGGAGGCATTATTTCACCTCTTCTATTCAATATCTACGGCGAATATATAATGAGAGCAGCTCTGGAGGGGTAGGAGGGAGGCATCTCAATCGGAGGTAGCAAGATCAGCAACCTTCGATATGTAGATGATACTACATTACTTGCTTCCTCAGAACAGGAACTGGCTGCGCTATTCGAAAGAATGGAGCGCGCGAACAAGAGGGTTGGTTTCTCCATCAACAAGGCCAAAACAAAAGTTATGGTGGTCGATTGGGGTGGACAGCTTACACGTACAGGGGAACTAGCGGGCCTAGAATTCGTCAGCGAGTTTGTTTATCTGGGTTCTTTGATCAGCGACTAGGGAGGCTGTAGCGGAGAGATCCGTAGAAGCACACAAATGGCCAAATCTGCAATGAGCAAGATGACTAGAATTTGACATAACAGAAGCATCTCTAATACCACAAAGATGAGAATTGTGCAATCTCTGGTCCTCTCGATCTTTTTGTATAGCTCTGAATCATGGTCTATTCGTGCGTCTGACCGGGAAAAGATCGAAGTTTTTGAGATGTGGTGTTGGAGGAGAATGCTACGCATACCGTGGACAGCAAAAAGAACCAACACATTCATTCTCGACGAGCTGAATGTCAGAACCAGATTGTCTACGACCTGCTACCAGAGAGTACTTGGCTATTCTGGCCATATCGCTCGAAGGGAGTCAGACAACCTCGAGAAACTGAAAGTGGTAGGCAAAATAGAGGGGAAAAGGCCCAGAGGACGGTCACTAACCCGATGGTCGGATCAAATTAAGGCAACCACGGGGCTCGCTTTGCCTACATCTCTGAAACAGGCGGAGGACTAAGTGGTGCGGAAGCAGTTCGTCAACATCTCCGTAAAGGCTTATCAAGACGGGCACGACCTTCAGGAATAAAGAACATGACGAAGAAGAAAGGAAATTCCGATCGTATTTCTTTCAATTTTGAACCTTGATACACTCTTAAGTGTTACTAGATAAAAAGACTTCATATCGTGTGTTGATACTTTCAACTAAACGAAATAAGTGTAGCGCAATTTAGTTTTTACACGAGTGTGAAGTACTGAACTAGGACAGGACTACCCTACGCCAGTCTCCTATGCCGTACTTGTGGTTTGATACCAACAAAATAAAAAATATTATGACGCAAAAAATTTATTTTGGAATTGGTGTCCAACATCTATATAGTTATGAATTCAATTATTTCCTAGTGAATATAACTTCTAAAATAATAATACTACGATTACTAGCAAAGTTAAAAACGTTATTGTAAGTGTAATATATTTACGAAATAAATCAACATCTGTCACGACCCTATAAATAACATTACGAAAGCTTTTAAATACAACTGTATAAAAGATCGATATTTCTAATTAACGTTGGCATCACTATGCGGTCTCATTACAGTGCCAACGTTATCGACATGCCGATATCGATAAAGCATTACGGTTTAACGGTCCCGATGCTGAAATGTCACACGTTTTGGTATTCTCGTGTGGCATTTATAATTTCGAGGTGCTGTGATATTCACAGGGCTGTCATTTTTTATTGATTTTGATACTTTGACTTGAAAGATATATTGTTCAGCGACAAAGGGATTGAATGATTTGACATATGTCTATAAATATCGCTTGAATTCGTTTGGAAATCAACTTCTTTAATCTTTTTGCAAAAGTGTTATATGATGACTATAAATAATAATATTTATTACATAAATTCAGTTTGTAGCTGAGCTTTTCTAGGGGTATAATCTCTCAACTGACATGTTATGTGAAATGTTCCTCATGTTATAAAAATTAATAGGCAACGGTGATAGCTGCAGCAATCAAAGGAAAGCTATCGTGTGTACAAAACGACTGCATATATATATATAAAGAACCTTCTAGTTATAAAATAGAGTAAAAAATTATAAATTCTATAAAAACAATAGTGAAACTATAAAGACTAAAAACAGTTATTAATTTAAAACTTAGATCTGTAGTCTTAATTTTCTACAAGCAGGTTTCTGAAACTCCGACGACCACAGGGTTGCTGCAACCATTAAATTAATTAATTAATAAATTAATTAAATAAATGTTTTGTATAACTAACACGTTCAATGCTTGACTAGAAACAATGCTTACCACAGGGGGCCGCGGCGGACACTTTGTGACCGTCTATACATTGGGTTCAGAGGACCGTGTCGGATACCATATGTATGCATGGCTTTGATCACTACAGAAACCTCTAGGCGGCCGGCAGACACCGTTTCGACTCTTTTAACTAACTAAACTTAGCAGCCTGGCCACTTGCCACAAAAATCGAAACGTCTTTAAATATATGGCCTTTTCAACAAGTTATTTTAAAAAATGTCTGGACATTAGACATCTTGGAAAACAATGAGTAAATCACTTTTTCTGTAAGAGACCCATTATTTTTTAATTATTTTCTGAAAATATTCGCAAAAAACCCCCAACAATTTATGGACGATTCTTAATATATTACCGTGGTTCTTGGGGGAAATTATATGGTCATTGACCAGCTTATATCCCAACACACATTTTTCCACCTAGGCGGAGCAAGGAATGCTACACCTCTACTGCTATTATCTTCCGGTCCTGAAAAGAACACTTTATTTAAAAATGACTATGGCACCTCCAGTATGTCTCGCTAAGTATCAGAATCTGCACCTGCTTTCTTTGCATTTCGCTTTCCACAATCTGCAGTTTGGCCAGTTGATACAACCCTTGTACATTCCACGTTCCGATTCTATTTGGATGTCTGGAGTTGATGGTGTAGGTGTCACCAGAAACTGAATTTCCATGCACAGCCTGATGAGTCAGTGAGGCATGGTCGGTAGCACATTTCACACCATCCCGTCCGGAAGGGTGGCATCAGCCGGGTGGGAAACCCTTCACCCGAAGGCATCAGCTGGATCCCAAGACAAACTCGTATTGATTGTGTCTGTGTGTGTGTTGTTCCATGATGTCTTAGGAAACAGTAGCAGTTGTTTCCCGTTGCCATCTGCCCCATGCATTTTTGGAGTTATTTGGACTCCAAGACCGCTGCTGCCTCGTCCGATAGGTTCCCCAATCGGGGGTATGTTTATACCGTCACTGTTTGGTCGTCAGAGCCTCGTTTGTTATCAAGCAGGGAGCACCACAATGGTTGTTATCCACCGCCGCCTATGGCGCGTGCAGGTGAGGTTTACAATTGGGTCGGATAAGCTATTAATTCCGCTAATAATTCCCCCTTTGTCCCCCATATTTACTTAAATTTGAATTTTGTGAAGAAGACAACTAAAACTTTCTTTCTATGCTGTGAGATAGAAGAAGCAATAACACGCTTTAGACGGAACAGTTTTTAGGTCAGTTCTAGAGGAACTCCGTCGTCAATTAATTTTACAAGTATGACTTTTCTGCCAGCCCTATGTTCTAATTAACATGTCAGGTACAAGACGTCTCTGGTGGTTGTAAATGTAATTATTCTATTTATTAATTAAGTTGTCAATTTTCTTTGTCTTTCAGACAGTTACAGAATCTAAATTACATTTCGTTTGTATTGTATATCGGTTGCGAGGAATATTAAATAGATGACGTATTTAAATCAAATATACTGAATTAAATGAATAATGCAATAAATTTTTGTCTAGATTTTAGCGTAGTAAAGAATGTTCTCCATGCAGGGAAGGTAAGAATACTGACCGTTGTGGACAGGGCGTCCTGTCGTAAAAGTATACAAAATCGTCTTAGCTAGATGGCAACACTCCCAGCATATAATTACATTTTGTTGTGTTCTGGCATAAGTGACAGGTTAGTAGACAGCTACGCAGACGGTAGCATTTTAGCGCTGTCGTCGCAAACATCCATACGCGACTGGTTACTATCAAGTGGGCCGTCAGCTTGTCTGCTGTTTCACAGCAATAAATATAGATATTGGAATAATTAATAGGGTCTTTGTAAATTTACATTGCTTGTGTTTCGAGATGGTCTCGTCAATTTACGTCACAGAGCGCTGGCTCAATAAAGGGTGGAGTAAGAATACTAACCTCTGTGGCCGGGGTCAGCCTATCGTAAAAAGCGACAACACAACCCTAGGTACATGGTAGGGCCCAAGCCCGCCTCAATGGTAACCACCTTTGGTTATACCAAGATAAATAAAAGAAGTAAACAAGACAAGAAAAATCGTAACTATTATACATACATTATAAATTATAAATTAAAATTAATAAATAATAAATTAAAATATAGAATGAAAACAATTGTAACCAAAGAGAGCAAATGGTAAATTAAATAGATGTAATTTAAAGGTTTTGTAAAGGGCAAACATGGCTAAAAAACATGTAGGAAATAATAATAGTAAGGATTGTAAAAGGAAAGGAAAAGTAAAATAAAATAAAATTGTGAACAACAAAATATTATTAATATAAAAAAGAAAACTAAATGTTAAGAAAAGGAAACGCAAACGTAAAACAAATAAGATTGAAATTTAGAATATTTAGTCTTAAGAATATTTAGAAAAAAATATTAAAGAAAGAAAAGAAATAATACCCGGAAAAAACGGCCGCGGGCAAATAAGAAATTGCGGAAAGAATCGGAAGAAAATAACAAAAAAGACCACATGAGTACCTAGCCGTGCTAGAAAAAACCGAGTAGCCGTGTTATTATAAAAAAAAAACCACCTTTGGTTTGAAGTATGTTGCCATAATAACCTCGTGTTGTGTTCCAGCATTTATGACCCTGGCTTCTATTCTTCTATACGCCTATAGGAATTGTGTTCGTGGTGCCTCCAGCAAACATCCATAGATGACGGTAATTGCTTGCTGTTAAGTGGGCCGTCAGCATATCTGCTATTTTTCAGTAATAAAAAAGGCGCCATTCTTACTTTGCAAATTCTTGTTAAGCTACACTGCACTTTTCGGTTATATAAGGTAATAAGTTATGGCCAATAATATAAGGAGTCTAATTATATAAGCCTAACTATATTCAAATAGACATGAAGGTAGTCACCTACAATTGGCTGAGCAATAATTTTGTACCTACATCTATACAAGGACCGAACAACTTATTTATGTATTATGGGACTCTTTGCAAATAGTATACGACAGTAACTTGTCACATAAAATATTTTATGATATCATCTGAAATATATAATTGGTCTCCTTAGATAATTACTTTTGGGTTGAAAGTATAATGTCTTTGATTAATTAAAAGTTCTTCCAAGTTCTTTGATTGTTGAGATAAAATAGCAATTAATTTGTTTTATGATAAGACTGCTAAGTTACAAGTGTTCTTATATTGAAGATGCTATTGAATTTCCTTCCTCTAAAACTTTTCGTCCTGTTAAGATCCATTTTAGAACTTGAAACACGCCGTTCATATTTTTAAACGACGAAAAAAACGGAGGCGGTTAAATACACACATATTATTTTTCCTTTTTGTTAGGTATGACCACGCATAACTTTTAACAGAGTAGTCCGATTTTAAAAATAATTTTTATTAGAAAGGGTATACCCCAAAGTTGGTTCCATATAAATTTGGGAAAAAATTCCAACCCTAAAGCTACGAAAACAGAGAATGATTGATTGTTCAATCACTGATTATACCTGTGACCACGCATAACTTTTGACAGAATTGATTTATTTAAGCATGTAGTAACTAATAGATTATAGCCAAAAAAATTAAACCGCCGAAAAAAAAATAATAAGCAAAAAATAATAAATCTTATTTTATTAACCTTAAAAACTAAGTTTTTAAACTAATGTAAGTATACCTAAATACTTTTGAGTCAGCGCCAAACAAGAAAATTAATTAATTACGTAAAGCGTGATGCGCGGCGGCAGCGCAGCGTGAAGTTCCTTCGCCGGAAAATGCCGAGCGTTTACGAAGTTAATGTCAGCGAGACAGCAACCCGAACGGGCACACACGTGAGAGCACTGGCGCCAATTCAAAATTACTTAGGTATACTTATATTAGTTTAAGAACTTAGTTATTAGTAATAAAAAAAAGGTTTATTACTTTTTGCTTTTCAGTTTTTTCAGTGGTTTAATTTTTTAATCTGTAATACTTTATTTTTGCAATTGTACAATAAAATCCATACTAATATAATTAAAGCAAGTAATTCTGTCTGTTTGTTATGTTTTCACGTCTAAACCGCTGAATTAATTTTGATGAATTTCGGTATAGAGACAGATTGGACATTGGAGAAGTACGTAGACTACTTTTGGTCGCGACAATGCAACCTGAAGGGGGTGAAACGAAATTAAGTTTTTATTTATATAGCAGAATAATGTTTGCCAAGTCAGCTAGTTCAGAATATAATATTTTTTTTGAAAATATTAATCTACAAAGAGATAGTAGCTCAGTGGTATTACACTCGGGGAGCAATCTAAAGTCCTGGGTTCGAATCCCACGTTGGCATGCACCGCTTAGGCAGTTTTTCTCGCCTAATGTGCATATTATAGCATAATTATCATGTACTGACTATCAAAGAAAACATTGTAAAGAAACCTGTATACCGATATTACCAATGTGTGTAACCCGCCAATCCAATTTGGGCAGACGTAGTGGGTATACTGCCTGATCTCTCAAGGGGAGGCTCAAGCTCAGCTGTGGGATGCTGTAAGCTATCTATTTTAGGCTATTAATCTAGAAATATTTTAACGCCAATACTTTGTGTTCACGTCTGTTACTTATCATTAAAACATATTTTTATTGTAAATTATATTTAACTTATTAAAGCATTTACTATTTTTCAGCAGCCAGTTATTAAATAAATGATGATCTGCAGCTCGAAGGTCGTGTAAGACATAAATGGTTGTACCATCTATAGAACCACTTTCTCTGTTTTAAATGTTCTTTCGCATAAATTTATTAGGAAAACTAACATAAATGTAACTACAAATATATACTCCGATCATTTTCTGCCTGGCAAAAATATTAACATGGCGACAACAACTGAAAAACAAAAACATAATTCATTACATTTTACTCCTTTTGGGAAAGAGGTGCAATACCCAGCCAAAAGATAACATTGGGATATTATATTCAGTTTTTTTGTGGTTTGTTTAAGATGAGTGCTTTTCTAACTTTTGTAAAAGCAACCGAATTAGACAAAGAAATTGTCTTAGTCAGCTGTTCATGTCAGATTTAAGGCACATATAGTATGCTACTTCTAAAATTTTCATTAAAAACTCCAGATGCAAATGACGTCCATGGGTTATAAGAACATAATCAATATTACTGAGTGAAACAAACTGTTGTGATTTTAAAATAATAAATAAGTCATAAGATAAGACATCAGAATATCATGAAAACCAAAAAAGAATTAGAGATATAAGTGATTTGCAAGTTGATAAGTGATAGAATTATTCCTCTCTGAAGATTTAAATAGTTTTTAAAGATAGCGCGGGATATTATATAATCTCTTTACTGGCGTTTAATAACAGCTTTTGCATGCTAGAACGCCTGCGTGGAAGACGGGTGTTTATGTATAATATGTGTTTTTATTTACTTTTTTATTACTGAGGGTACAGCAGACAGGCCGACGTCCCACTTAATAGTTACCGTTGCCTATAGATGCTTGCGATACGAGGGGCATCGCGAACACGCTGCTGTATCCTAAGGGTTCAGGAACCCAGATCACTTGTGCCGAAATACAAGGTTATTATGGTGGCATACTTATACACCAGGGGTGGTTGCTATCCAGACGGGATTGGGGCCCTACCACGTAGCTAGGGATGTTTAGTCGCCTTTTACGACAGGCCGAGCCCGACCGTACGGGTTAAAAGAAAAGAAAATAATATAAATAGTAGTTGTCTAGTATCCATAACGCGCTCTGCTGCTCACTTTAAAATAGACGGCGCTATAAATTATCACAGCATCTATTTATACACTTATCTGGATACAAGAATATCGAGTATCCCAGATAAGTACCGACATAAACTTCATCCACTAACAATTTAAAATATACCATCTATAATTTTTGGATGCAATTGGGTTAACCACTTTAATGATGATTACTTACCACACATAATCGCAGTCAAAGTAAAGAAAGGAATTACGCATCCCATATCAAGTAAAATCGGGAACATAATATTCCCGACCAGCGTCCCAATGCGGCCGGATACCATAATGAAGGATAAGGCCAATGTTCTGGAAAGAATGGAAAAAATATGAATGGGGTATGGAAAATTGATGGGAAATGTAATCCGGTGTTGAACAGATGTTGCATTTGTAACCTATTTCTGTTCCCCATACCAGTACAATATTGACGCCGATGTTTATTTTTTAAATGGCGACCGTGAAGAACAATAAACTATTTACATCCTACAAATATTTTAGGATTGGACCCAATTAATAGAGATTTTGGTTTGTCACTGAACCAGCCGTATCGTTAGGTTAAATCCTCTATCTTTCAATGAGCAATTCTTGTATATACATATATATATATATATATATATATATATATATATATATATATATATATATATATATATATATATATATATATATATATATATATATATATATATATATAATTGGAATCTCGGAATCGGCTCCAACAATTTTTATGAAATTTAGTATACGGGGGGTTTCGGGGGCGATAAATCGATCTAGCTAGGAATCATTTCTAGAAAATGTCAAAAGGTGGCGTTTGAGTAGTCCCAATTTAAACTGAAAAATGACTCTTCCTGACATCTATCGGCGAATAATAATACTATTTTTTTAGATTGCTTTAACGACACAACAGCACTAAAGCTATTCCAGCAGATGGCGTTGTTAAGTAACACGAAGTCAATGAGTGTTTGCTTTGAGGTTAGACTAAGAAAATTTATTTATTTATTGTTAAAACTGTGTACATTATAATGTTGGTAATCAATTGTTAATTTCCAAAAAACACAAAAAAAAAATACCGAGCAAAGCTCGGTCATCCGGATATTCCTATTAATACATTAATTTATTTACTATCATCTCCTGGTTATCTTCAAGCCACTTATTTATCGAGGTTTTGGGTTTGACATTGTTATCAACTTTCATAATAGATTATAATAAAAATATATATAAGAAATCAAACTCCGGCAAGGGGTGGGGTAAGAATACTGATTTCAGCGGCCGGGGTTAGCCTGTCATAAAAGGCGTCAAATCCTAGCTAGGTGACAGGGTTCCAAGCCCAGCTGGATAGCAACTACCCTTAATTCCTAAATATTCCATCACTACAACCTTGTGTTGTGTTCTAAGAACTACGGTCCAGCACCCGTACGCGAACGGCGGCGAGTTAGTGGTGCACCTAGCGTCGCAAACATCCATAGGCAACTGCTAACTTAATAGTTAATAGTGGGCCGTCAGCCTGTCTGCTGTCCCACATTAGTTCAAAAACCGCGAGTAATTATATAAAAATCTATTCGTTATATATTACACTAATAGGATTATAATGAAACTATTTTCATTTAAAATTAACGTAAATATGGTTTCTATAGCTCGGTACAAAATGAGATGTACCGATAAAACCTTATCTGCTCCTATTCAATGAACGCCCTTTAGAAACAAAGGGCCTCGATCCATTGTTCAAAAATATTGAATAATAGAACTTATATACAAAAGAACTAAAAATAGATTTTAAAGTTTACCTCTGATAAAAAAGGTTTCTAAAATTTTATGATTGATGATTTAATTAGATTTTAAAATGAAAAAGTTAAAACGTTTTCATTAAGACATTTTTATGCAGTAAGATTCTAAATGCTTTTTATTTAATAAGAATAAATGTAGAAATAAGATATCTGTATACCTAGACTTTCAAATGGTAACGAAAGTATTACTCCGTTTGTTACAAAGTAAATTATCATCTTTTGGCGTTTTTAGACCGTATCCTAATAAACATTAAGTGAAAACTTGTATTGTGGGATTTTTTTAATGGACAAACAAATCACACCCATCACAAATATTCATGCATAAATATTTTATCATCCATGGGGATTGAACCCAAAAACACGACCTTACCAGACTGAGTCATATGTTCATCTCTTAAAAAAATATAGTAGTTTAGTAGAATAATACGAGTACATTCTGCATGGTTATTTTTAATTCTTTGATAATATCAACGAATACGTTACGATTTTATTTTAGCAAACTACTACATCTCAGCTGTCTCCATGTGTAAAAGACATTAGATCCTACCATAGGCTGGTTGCGTTTAGTCCCATGGCTAATTTTATACCTTTTCTTAAACAAAGTACCACAAGAATATATTAATATGGACGTAGTTCAATTTGACTTTTACAAGGGCTGATTATTATCCCTTCCATTCCGAAAAAAAAATTAATAAGTAGCTTTCATTTTTCTCTGTGAATCAGATAAAAAAATGTCTTATGACACACCTCTCATGATAACTCAAACATAAGATGAGTTGTTTCTAGTTATATGTCTTTGGACAGAATTACACAATCAATACCTGATTAAATATACAACATAAAATCATACGTAAATACAAACCTCGAAGTGGTGGGGAAGTATTCAACAACCAATGCCAAATTTAGGCTCAACATTATTTGAGCTATGGCGACGTCGGACGAGAAAAGTGCCACGATAGCCGTCTTGGAGTTCGCCCATCTAAGCCCCAAAGTGACACCAGTACAAATTAACCCAGCTACGAAGAATAAGGGCTTCTTTCCAACTTTGTTTACCAAAACACCCGTAACGAAGAACGGCAGTAGACATACGCAGCCAACTATTATGCTGTTGATATAAGTTTCCGTGCCACTTCGATTCTGAAAAAAAAAAACACGGCAATGCACTGTTGTTCCGCGGCCCCCCTCAACTCTTAGAGTCGAAACAGGAGAGCGCCAGGGGGACACTGCTCCCTGGCGCCAAAACTATGGAAGAGGCTCGCCTTGACACAAAGGGCGGGCCGGCGCCGGCCCGGGTCACAAGATCGGCAGGCTACATATCCGTGGGTCCGAGCGTAGGGGATAGGAGAACAGCGGGGTTTTTTAGTGGATAGTCAGATGGCCCAACATCTTTCCCGGAGTTCACATATCTCTCAGTCCCCCCGGGCTGAGGGGACCCGTCAAGAGAGGGTTTTTCCACGAGACAAAAAAATCTTACAATAGAGCGGGTAAGTGCAATGGTACTTATAGGACCAATCGGACTCAGTACGAAAAACTTAAACAACTGACTGTTGGGCCCTATATTTCATCTTAGGTCTTGATAATGTTGACATTTACTGAGAACTTGCTTCAATGCCATCTGTCTTGAAATCCGCCATCTTCGGTATGATAAAAACCTTACGTTGAGACATTAGTAAAAAGCAATTTCACAAATGCCCTACCTTGTCACTTATGTTGAAGGATATCCTTACATATGTACACGAGGAGAAGCAGAATATGTCAAATAAATAATTGACGTAAATTATAAATGTAAATCTGACCCAGCAATCGTTGTTCTGCCATATAATTAAAAAGTGTCTTTTGTATAGAATTTCCGTAAATACCGTTCTTAGTGAGCGTCGACATCAACAAAATGAGTAACTATATTTTAAGTCAATTTGGTGTATTGATCTCGTGATGGGTTGTATTTCGCTTATTTATATTAAAATATATAATAAATTAAAGCGGAAAATCATTTCCATTTTTCTATTTATTTCACTCATCACGAAATTTTTAACTAATTTTCCGGGGTAGTGACCAAAACCTATACAGGATGTCCCAGAAGTCGACGTCATACCATTTTGGAATTTTTATCGAATGCGCCAAGTTTTATTGTTACTTGCCAACTAGCATAAGTACTTTTTTTTCAGTACAGTCAGTCAAAGTTTAGCAAAATATTAATTTTAAATATTTGGTTGGAAAAAAAGTGACATTTTCTTTCAAACTCTCCAGTTTGACTTTACATTTTAGGGCTTTTAGGCAAGAATATACAGAAACATTATTCAGCATCCCATAAAAAAGTTAAGATTTGTAGCAACAGGAGTGAAAAACTATCACAAGATGCAAATGTTCTCGATATTTTTTTAAATGTCCATAATTTTTTTAATACAAAACTTAATTTTTTTTTCTATTTTTCTGATAATTATTAGAACTTGGCCTATTGCCCGATACCGGCTTGACTTCTGGGATACCCGAATAAATAAAACTAGATGGCACTGACTTCTTTCAAATCTTAAGGGATACAGAAGATAGTATAGATTAATTAAATTGATCTGATTAAATTAATAGATATAACTGTATATCTTCCATTTTTGATCAAATAATTCTGCAAAAATTTATATTATATATTGTACAACGTGAGCGTTTATGCGCGTACATGTTTGTGTATGTAGATTCAAATAAAGCTACGCATAAAAACTGTCATAAAATAATATAAATGACGCAACAATATAACTCAAGTTATTCAATCAAAAAAGCTTGATATCAAACAGCTTATTAGTAGGATCTATCCATCTAAATTGTTCTGCCATTGTCACAGTTATGAAATCCTAATTAAGCATCATATTGTTTCCCGAAGTATCCATTGTTGTCAAATACCGAATATTTGAGTAACTCAAGACCACAAAAAATACAAATATAAAGATTACACTTCATACATAACAGAGGTGTTATAAAGTTTCTTTGAGGCCGGCAGCGCATTCGCTATGCATCTGGCGTTCCAAACGGCCATAGGAGACGGCGACCACCTGAACTTCAACTTTAAAAAAAAGCAATAAGCAATGATAATATAATAAACCACAAATATAATAAGTATAAATAATCCACACGCTACGCATTACATAAAAAAGTAGCCAAGTATTCCTATAAACCTACCATAGATAATTTTGGGGATAGCACGATTGTTTTCGACTTCAAAATGGCACGCTATACACCTTAAACTACTAATGTAAAAAAGTCAGTAATAGAGAAGCTTTGTTACGTAAAATAATTTGATAAAAAATAACATCCTCAGAAAATAATTCGTTGATATTTTATTAACAGCGACAGACAGTAAAATAGTAGCTCGTGCATTTTGGCTGTAATTTCTTGGAAAGCATACCGTGTTATGACATAGTATGTATTTTCAGGGTCTATCTTTCTTAGTATCGGAAGGTGTTCTCAAGGTTAGTTGAAGGTGATCTGGTCTGCCTCATGCTAGTTCCAAAATTACGAAGATTTTTTGAAGAAAAGAAGATATGAAAAAGTTTAAATATCTATGTTGGGTAATCCTGATTGACAGGGTTACCAGAACTCAATATGCGCTATTTTTCAATGGCGAAATGTTATATGCGCACCCATATATTTGTTAGTGATATGGAAGACTGCGTGAAGAGTACGAGTATTAGGAAAGTGAACCCTAATGGAAGCGAAATTTTGACATTAATCCTGGTTTAACAGAGACGATAATTAAGTTAACGCATCTTTTGTTTTTAAATTATCGTATATATATTTTGTATAAATCAAATTTCACAGCCCGTGTGCGGTCATTGAGCATAGGTATAATAACACTATATAAAATAATTTACTTCTGTACCTTTAGTGTTTTGTTTCAATACCGTTTATCCCTACGCCAAATAAATCTATTTCAGTGTTGTAATATACGAAAGGTCACGTAAACCTAATTGTTACGTCACCAACACGGTCTCAAAGAATCGGGTCACCGTGAAATGGATCAGACACCGGTGTCTATTTAAATCTATCGGTTTTAAATTTATCGATATTTAGAGTATTATTGTAATAACTATTAATTAAGTTACTCTCAGTATCCATCTTCTTATGTATATAACTGAATTAGGAGTACCACGCATCACGAGATTTCTAAAATTATACACCCGACTGTATATGTATACGCTCACTAACAACAGATTTTACGGAAAATCCTGTCCAAAACATGATTTTATTTTAATTTATATAGCAAAACAACGTTTGCCGGGTCTGCTAGTATATTATATAAGTAAATAGGCTGAAGGTTGATTGACCATATAGTCCTGGATATAGGAATAAGGCACCCTTACAATAATTCCTTTGCTTTTTATGTCTGGCCGGGAGTACATTTCAATAACAAAGTTTTTATTCCAAAACGTGAGGTAGTTTTGTGTTTTAGCATTCGCATAGTACGCTCTCGCAAATGCGTTTGTAATCACTGTGTTAACTTGTATAATTTGTGAAAATCATAAGAGTTAGGGCGCGTTCCCACTATGTCGTAACGATTAATTTATCGTTGGACGACTGTCGTATCTATCTGTTCCCATTGGATCGCGACGACATTTTATCGTTTCACAGCAGTCGCTTTTTCGTATACACATTATTAGCAAGTTACAAATCTACAGTCACCTCTACGTGTAAACGACGAGACGATATTTTTATCGTGGCTACGATAGATTTGCCGTCACGATTTAGTCGTAACGATTTTTTACCGTTTTACGACTGTCGTGTTAGCCGTTCCCACTGTCATGACAATCTGTCGTCACTGCAAAAAATGTCGTAGACGACAGTAAATGGCGTCGTTCTATATGTGAACACTTCCATTTAAACATATAAGCCACGAAATTTAAAACTACACGATTATCTGTCGTCACGACAAAGTGGGAACGAGCCCTTATGCATATTCTTGTAAATGTAAGGAAATGTGTTACCGTATAGAAATAAGTGTTCGAGTGTAAAAAAACACGCGATTCAACTGTAAGTCCCTTTTACTCCATCATCTTATTGTAATGCAGATAGTAGGTATATTCATTTGGATCCCCTTCTTGTAAGGATTTTACCTGAATTAATCTTTAAGTAAGTTGAGGTGACTTACTGGAACACAAACGTCGGAATGCGTTCGATTCATGCTCGCTATTCTTAAATCTGTCGTATATTTGTCCAGCATAATACATAAATCTTGGTCACTACTTGAATCGTAATGTTCCACAATTGTAGAGAGTTGTGGAAACCACAGTCTTATTACATTGTACCTGAAAAAAACATTTTTTTTTTGAACAGCAGATAAACTAACGGTCCACTAATAGTAAGCAGTTACGGGGCACCAGGGGCACCGCTGACTCACTGCTATCCGCATATAGGATTTTTTTTATTGCTGAAGGACAGCAAACAGGCTGACGGTCCGCTTAGAATTTAGCAGTTACCGTCGCCTATGAGTGTTTGGAACGCCAGTGGCATCGCAAACACGCTGTTGTCCTATAAGGGTACAGGAACTTGGGTCACTAATGCCGGAACACAACACAAGGTTATTATGGCGGCATACTTAAGACCAAAGGTGGTCGCCATCCAGACGAGCTTGAGGCCCTACCATGTAGCTAGGGTGGATTGTTTTGTTGCCTTTTACGACAGGCCGACCCCGGCCGCAGAGGTTAGTATTCTTTCTCCGCCCCTGCACGTATAGAATTAGAACCTGGGTCACATATACCAGAACACAACACAATATTATTATGGTAGCATATTAAATTACAAACCAAACAAGGTTTGCATCCTACCACCTAGCTAAAGTGGTTTTGTCGCCTTTTACGACTGGCCGTTCCCTGCAGGGGTATTTATACTTCCACGAAAAAAAGACATTTGAAGAATTACTATTGAACCGTTTGAAGATAGTCCGTGTAACTATTGGAATACAAAAAATATAATCAATATACAAAAACATAACAAAATTTTAAATGCCAAATTGAGAACATAATTTTGCCTCAGTAACATAATGTATTGAATGTAACTATTTACTTCATATTACGCTCGTTAATGTTCGTTTAATTAATACTGGTTACATCAATAATAATTATCTTGGAGCCTGAGACCCGCTATTATCTTCACAGTGAAATTAATAATATTATATTTTTACAGTGAAACGATATAAACTTTACGTGGATGTCCTTTTTTGTAACTTATAACAAAATAATCAGCATTAAATTAACGACCTACGTGGCGTAGCGGCTAACGCACTTCGGTACGCTTGCGGAGGTCATGGATTCGATACCGCCGCCCGTCTGGATATTTATTTCTTTACAAAAAAAAAAAAAATATATATATATATATATATATACCTAGTCAGGTCATAAATTCTGTCACATGTTTAATGTAAAATAATTGTAACGAGTTTATTAATTATGTAACCATTCATATACCAAAATGAACTTAACAAAACATAGATTCTTATGACATTAAAGTTTATTCAAAATGACCTCCGTGATTTTGAATACAAGCCTTCAATCTGCGCGGCCAGTTGTCTATCGCAGCACGAACGAGGTCCATGTCAATATCGGCGGCTGCCTTAATCAAGGATGTCTTGAGTGACTCCAAATTGGAATGAGGCTTTGAGCACGCCTTTTCCTCCAAGTGTTGCCATATCTTGTAATCTAACGGATTCAAATCTGGACTGGAGGAGGGCCAGTCTTCGTGCCGGATGAAGTCGATTTCATGCGCCGCCAGCCAGTCTTGTGTGCTCTTCGCTCTATGAGCTGGCGCCAAATCTTGTTGGAATACCCAGTGCCTGTTATTGAACATGGTATGAGAAACAGGTTCCACAAGGTTCGTCAGGACTGTATTTTGATACACAACAGCATTCGTTTTTACACCTTTCTCACAAAAATGTACCTCTGTTAAGCCCCAATAAGAAACTCCCGACCATACCATGAGCGAGGATGGAAAATGACCTCGTTGGACACGCGGAATACGGTTGCTCGCTTCTTCACTACTGTGTGCGTACACCTTATCATTTTGTTTGTTGTAGCTCTCTTCTACGGTAAACATTTTTTCATCCGAAAAAAGAATTTCCCGATATTTTTTTCCCGCGTACCGCTTCAACAATGCGCGGCATCTCTTCAGTCTCAGGTCCATTAGACGAGCATTCAAACGATGTCCTGTTTTTCTTCGATATGCCCGAAGCCCTAAGTCTTCATTTAACACCCTTTTCACCGTGGTTCTGCTTAACCCCATCTGAAAGGGCCAACAGTTTCTGCTTACGTTTGGGATTTCTTTGAATTCGTGCCTTCACAGCTTTTATCACTGCTGGAGTCCTAACAGACCGAGGGCGACCACTTCTTGACCTGTCATCTACACTAGAGTCTTCATTGTATCGTTTGATGGTACGATAAACGAATCTTTTGGTTATATTCAAATTTTTCAGTATGTTAAAAATTTGAATTGGCGCGTAACCGCAACGATGCAACGCAATAACTGTAACACGGTCTTCTTTAAGCGTCCACTCCATATTTAAAAATGAGTAAAATTCTAAAAGTTATACATTTTTATTTTCATGAACAATTCGAAATTCGAATTCAATAAACTTTTTTGTGGCCAGCATTCTAAAAGAAAAGTTTTTACTGTGTGACAATACTTATGACCTGACTAGGTATATATATATATATATATATATATATATATATATATATATATATATATATATATATATATATATATATATATATATATATATATATATATATATATATATATACCTAGTCACTTTTATTTTCATGAACCAATACCATTTTTATTTTCATGAACAATTCGAAATTCGAATTCAATAAACTTTTTTGTGGCCAGCATTCTAAAAGAAAAGTTTTTACTGTGTGACAATACTTATGACCTGACTAGGTATATATATATATATATATATATATATATATATATATATATATATATATATATATATATATATATATATATATATATATATATATATACCTAGTCAGGTCATAAGTATTGTCACACAGTAAAAACTTTTCTTTTAGAATGCTGGCCACAAAAAAGTTTATTGAATTCGAATTTCGAATTGTTCATGAAAATAAAAATGTATAACTTTTAGAATTTTACTCATTTTAAAATATGGAGTGGACGCTTAAAGAAGACCGTGTTGCAGTTATTGCGTTGCATCGTTGCGGTTACGCGCCAATTCAAATTTTTAACATACTGAAAAATTTGAATATTAACAAAAGATTCGTTTATCGTACCATCAAACGATACAATGAAGACTCTAGTGTAGATGACAGGTCAAGAAGTGGTCGTCCTCGGTCTGTTAGGACTCCAGCAGTGATAAAAGCTGTGAAGGCACGAATTCAAAGAAATCCCAAACGTAAGCAGAAACTGTTGGCCCTTCAGATGGGGTTAAGCAGAACCACGGTGAAAAGGGTGTTAAATGAAGACTTAGGGCTTCGGGCATATCGAAGAAAAACAGGACATCGTTTGAATGCTCGTCTAATGGACCTGAGACTGAAGAGATGCCGCGCTTTGTTGAAGCGGTACGCGGGAAAAAAATATCGGGAAATTCTTTTTTCGGATGAAAAAATGTTTACCGTAGAAGAGAGCTACAACAAACAAAATGATAAGGTGTACGCACACAGTAGTGAAGAAGCGAGCAACCGTATTCCGCGTGTCCAACGAGGTCATTTTCCATCCTCGCTCATGGTATGGTTGGGAGTTTCTTATTGGGGCTTAACAGAGGTACATTTTTGTGAGAAAGGTGTAAAAACGAATGCTGTTGTGTATCAAAATACAGTCCTGACGAACCTTGTGGAACCTGTTTCTCATACCATGTTCAATAACAGGCACTGGGTATTATAACAAGATTCGGCGCCAGCTCATAGAGCGAAGAGCACACAAGACTGGCTGGCGGCGCGTGAAATCGACTTCATCCGGCACGAAGACTGGCCCTCCTCCAGTCCAGATTTGAATCCGTTAGATTACAAGATATGGCAACACTTGGAGGAAAAGGCGTGCTCAAAGCCTCATCCCAATTTGGAGTCACTCAAGACATCCTTGATTAAGGCAGCCGCCGATATTGACATGGACCTCGTTCGTGCTGCGATAGACGACTGGCCGCGCAGATTGAAGGCCTGTATTCAAAATCACGGAGGTCATTTTGAATAAACTTTAATGTCATAAGAATCTATGTTTTGTTAAGTTCATTTTGGTATATGAATGGTTACATAATGAATAAACTTGTTACAATTATTTTACATTAAACATGTGACAGAATTTATGACCTGACTAGGTATATATGTATATATATATATATATATATATATATATATATATATATATATATATATATATATATATATATATATATATATATATATATACCTAGTCAGGTCATAAATTCTGTCACATGTTTAATGTAAAATAATTGTAACAAGTTTATTAATTATGTAACCATTCATATACCAAAATGAACTTAACAAAACATAGATTCTTATGACATTAAAGTTTATTCAAAATGACCTCCGTGATTTTGAATACAAGCCTTCAATCTGCGCGGCCAGTTGTCTATCGCAGCACGAACGAGGTCCATGTCAATATCGGCGGCTGCCTTAATCAAGGATGTCTTGAGTGACTCCAAATTGGGATGAGGCTTTGAGCACGCCTTTTCCTCCAAGTGTTGCCATATCTTGTAATCTAACGCATTCAAATCTGGACTGGAGGAGGGCCAGTCTTCGTGTCGGATGAAGTCGATTTCACGCGCCGCCAGCCAGTCTTGTGTGCTCTTCGCTCTATGAGCTGGCGCCGAATCTTGTTGGAATACCCAGTGCCTGTTATTGAACATGGTATGAGAAACAGGTTCCACAAGGTTCGTCAGGACTGTATTTTGATACACAACAGCATTCGTTTTTACACCTTTCTCACAAAAATGTACCTCTGTTAAGCCCCAATAAGAAACTCCCAACCATACCATGAGCGAGGATGGAAAATGACCTCGTTGGACACGCGGAATACGGTTGCTCGCTTCTTCACTATTGTGTGCGTACACCTTAACATTTTGTTTGTTGTAGCTCTCTTCTACGGTAAACATTTTTTCATCCGAAAAAAGAATTTCCCGATATTTTTTTCCCGCGTACCGCTTCAACAAAGCGCGGCATCTCTTCAGTCTCAGGTCCATTAGACGAGCATTCAAACGATGTCCTGTTTTTCTTCGATATGCCCGAAGCCCTAAGTCTTCATTTAATACCCTTTTCACCGTGGTTCTGCTTAACCCCATCTGAAGGGCCAACAGTTTCTGCTTACGTTTGGGATTTCTTTGAATTCGTGCCTTCACAGCTTTTATCACTGCTGGAGTCCTAACAGACCGAGGGCGACCACTTCTTGTCCTGTCATCTACACTAGAGTCTTCATTGTATCGTTTGATGGTACGATAAATGAATCTTTTGGTAATATTCAAATTTTTCAGTATGTTAAAAATTTGAATTGGCGCGTAACCGCAACGATGCAACGCAATAACTGCAACACGGTCTTCTTTAAGCGTCCACTCCATATTTAAAAATGAGTAAAATTCTAAAAGTTATACATTTTTATTTTCATGAACAATTCGAAATTCTAATTCAATAAACTTTTTTGTGGCCAGCATTCTAAAAGAAAAGTTTTTACTGTGTGACAATACTTATGACCTGACTAGGTATATATATGTATATGTGTATATGTATATGTAGTATATCAGTTACCTAGTACCCATAACATAAATGCTATGCTACTTACTTTGGGACTAGATGGCGTTGTGTGAATTGTGTACATTTATTTATTATTAAATAAATGAATAATATACATGAAATACTCTGCCATATAAAAAGGAACTTTATCTAAAGGAAGTCTACCTTGGCAGGTAGACTTGGGCTTAAATGATAGTGGGGCGTCCCACACTTATAATACATTAATTAGTCTTGAAACTTACAGTCCCATAATCAAGAAGTTAGTTAGGCAAAGTAGAATGAGGTATATGATTAAAGGCTTCCGGAACATTGGCTTAGTATTGTGTAGACCAACCACAATGTGATGTTTGAAGCTCGTGTCGATTTTATGTTCTGGCAACATTCTTGATTCCTTATCCTCTCGATCTTTCCATATGTTTAAAAACTAGAAAGTTAATTTTTATCTTATTATGCTGTATACAATCAATATATATATATATATATATATATATATATATATATATATATATATATATATATATATATATATATATATATATATATATATATATATATATATATATATATATATATATATATATATAAAAAGAAAATAGGGTTTCTTTGCCACATCATCACTTTAAAACTACTGAACATATCTGAATAGGAATGAGACTATTCGAATTCTATATATATATATATATATATATATATATATATATATATATATACCTAGTCAGGTCATAAGTATTGTCACACAGTAAAAACTTTTCTTTTAGAATGCTGGCCACAAAAAAGTTTATTGAATTAGAATTTCGAATTGTTCATGAAAATAAAAATGTATAACTTTTAGAATTTTACTCATTTTTAAATATGGAGTGGACGCTTAAAGAAGACCGTATTGCAGTTATTTCGTTGCATCGTTGCGGTTACGCGCCAATTCAAAATTTTAACATACTGAAAAATTTGAATATTACCAAAAGATTCGTTTATCGTACCATCAAACGATACAATGAAGACTCTAGTGTAGATGACAGGTCAAGAAGTGGTCGCCCTCGGTCTGTTAGGACTCCAGCAGTGATAAAAGCTGTGAAGGCACGAATTCAAAGAAATCCCAAACGTAAGCAGAAACTGTTGGCCCTTCAGATGGGGTTAAGCAGAACCACGGTGAAAAGGGTGTTAAATGAAGACTTAGGGCTTCGGGCATATCGAAGAAAAACAGGACATCGTTTGAATGCTCGTCTAATGGACCTGAGACTGAAGAGATGCCGCGCTTTGTTGAAGCGGTACGCGGGAAAAAAATATCGGGAAATTCTTTTTTCGGATGAAAAAATGTTTACCGTAGAAGAGAGCTACAACAAACAAAATGATAAGGTGTACGCACACAGTAGTGAAGAAGCGAGCAACCGTATTCCGCGTGTCCAACGAGGTCATTTTCCATCCTCGCTCATGGTATGGTTAGGAGTTTCTTATTGGGGCTTAACAGAGGTACATTTTTGTGAGAAAAGTGTAAAAACGAATGCTGTTGTGTATCAAAATACAGTCCTGACGAACCTTGTGGAACCTGTTTCTCATACCATGTTCAATAACAGGCACTGGGTATTCCAACAAGATTCGGCGCCAGCTCATAGAGCGAAGAGCACACAAGACTGGCTGGCGGCGCGTGAAATCAACTTCATCCGGCACGAAGACTGGCCCTCCTCCAGTCCAGATTTGAATCCGTTAGATTACAAAATATGGCAACACTTGGAGGAAAAGGCGTGCTCAAAGCCTCATCCCAATTTGGAGTCACTCAAGACATCCTTGATTAAGGCAGCCGCCGATATTGACATGGACCTCGTTCGTGCTGCGATAGACAACTGGCCGCGCAGATTGAAGGCTTGTATTCAAAATCACGGAGGTCATTTTGAATAAACTTTAATGTCATAAGAATCTATGTTTTGTTAAGTTCATTTTGGTATATGAATGGTTACATAATTAATAAACTTGTTACAATTATTTTACATTAAACATGTGACAGAATTTATGACCTGACTAGGTATATATATATATATATATATATATATATATATATATATATATATATATATATATATATATATATATATATATATATATATATATATATATATATATATATATATATATATATATATATATATATATATATATATATATGACCACGCATAACTTTTTACACAGTAGTCCGATTTTAAAAATTATTTTTTATTGGAAATTTGGGAACAAAAAGTTCAACCTAAGAGTACGAAAACTACTAACTTTTGACAGAATTGATTTATTTAAGCATAAAGTAATTAATAGATTACAGCCACAAAAAATTATAAAATAAAAACATTTTAACAAAAAAATTAAACCGTCGCAAAAACTGAAAATCAACAAATAATAAACCTTCTTTTTTAACCTTATTTATTTACTATTTTCTGTTATTTCGACAGCTGGACTGTCGAAGCTGGCGGGAATGGCTAGTATATAATCTTTTTTATAACGAATGAATAACGAATAATATATCAGTCCCCTCATAGCTGCTTATTATTTTCAATTTTCTTGTCCAAATTACACATAAATTTAAAAAGAACTTCTTTGTGCCTACCGAATTAAGTTCTTACAACACACACTGTAGCATCCATTTCTACTTTTTTATTGCTGACGAACAGCAGGAAGGCTGGCAGCCCACTTAATAGAAAGCAGTTACCGTCGCCTATGGATGTTTGCGACGCTAGGGACACTGCGAATACGCTGCTTTCCAATTGGGGTACAGGAATCTGAATCACTAATGCCGAAACACTATAAGGTTATTATGACGGCCGGCGTAATTATAGACCAAGGGTGATTGCCATTAAACGGGCTTCGTGCCCTACTGAGTAGCTAGAATTGTTTTGTCGCCCTTTACGACAGGCCCACACCGACCGCAGAGGTTATTGTTACTCCGACCCTGCACGGAGAAACTTAGTCTGAGACTGTTTACTAAATGCTTCCTTACACCAGTAACTCGAGTACATTCTTCCAACTATTATATATACAATATCCATACTGTTTTTTTATTAAAGCACGCCCGAACGCTTCAATTTCATTGGATACAACTTCTCACGAGCATAGATATTAGAATAAATCCTATTCGTAGTATGAGATATATCATCATCATTATCTTAGCGTTGAATCCCGGTTTCAGTCCAAACTCTCGCTCCGGCGCCCGGGGTCCGCTTTCCGACTTTTTCTTCTAAATTTTGCACGATCTTCGGCATCTCTGGTGGTCAGTCCATTGGCACGCATATCAACCCTTACGACGTCAAGCCAGCACTTTTTGGGTCTACCCCTCCTGCCGGGGCCCGACGGAGGAGGCATGGCTAGACATTTGTTACCTATGTAAGTAGCCGGTTGCCGTCAAACGTGGCCATACCAGCGAAAGCGATACTCCTGCAATTTATCCGTAATGTCACGGACATGAAACTGCCGTGAATGCGAGAATTCCTAACGCGGTCATTCCGCGTTACTCCACTCATCCACCGCAGCATATCCATCTCCGTGACTCGAAGTGCCTGCTTGTGTCGCTCCAGCAACGGCCACGCTTCACATCCGTATGAAAGGACAGGCCTAATGATGGTCTTATAGACCTGTCCCTTCAATTTAACCGGTATTTTGAGGTCACAAATGATACTAGTCACCTCACGCTATTTGACCTACGCGGCAGCAATGCGTGCCTTAACGCCGCAATCAATGTCACCAAACACATGAAATACAGATCCCAGGTATTTCACCTGTTCCGTGCGCTTGACCGTATCGCCGCCTATGCGTACGGGTGTGGGATCTGTGGAGTTGCAAACATTGTTAAAAACGTGGAAAAACTACGTGGATTGTAAAAAACGTGGAAAAAACACATTGCGCCATCAAAGCATGCACGTGTGTTATGGATACTACATAACTAATATACTACATAACTTTTCTTTAGTAAATTAATACATATTGTACATAAACCCAAATAAAAGATGGAACTCGAACTCATGACCTCCGCTAACGAAGTGGTCAGGTCTTCAAATTTCTTATAAATGACTGTTGATAACATACTCAATGTGTTTTTTTTTTTGCATAGAAAATACACGTAAATTGATAGCATTTACGAATAATATTCCAAAAATAAATTAACGTATACTTATTTAAATCAAATATTTTCATTTAATTAAATTTGAAACATCTAAAGTGTAACTTTATTCAAATAATGATCTGTATAAAATTCGAGAATGACGCTTTTCTTTTTCATTTTGTAAAGAAATACGAAAAGCCTTGTACTCAATTTATGTTTTATATAAATAAAGAATCGATTTTCTCTATAAATTAGAATTGAATGATGTCTCAGGTGAATATTCTGAATTGGGCACTTTAGTAATTACTGATTTAATATTTGATCAGAATTTCAAATTTTGTTCGTAGTTTGCTTTCCAGCTTTATTAAAAAACGACCTAGACACTAAAACAATTTATATGCTATAAAAAAGTGAAACTTTCAAGACGTTTGACACGTTTAAGGTCTTTTTACGCCTTATGCGTTGTAAATGATATGCAGCAGTAATGAAGGGCACTATTTTTTTTAGAGTTTTGGGGTTTAAGTTTCTTGGCTGAGAAAATTATAATAACAACACATAATTCACGGACGCTTTTCTAAGGCGGATTGACGGATTACACATACCGGTGATCTTGGTATGCAGGTTTCTTCGTAGTATTTTTCTTCACTGTGGATATTTAGCAATTATTTTATAATTAGGCGATTATTATATTTTACATTAGGCTTAAACAGTGTTAGGAAGTATCGAACTTTTAAGTTTGTCATCAAACGGGATACCACTTGGCTCATCCACTAAACAATGTTTCATAGAGTACAACACGAACTTAAAAAAACAGTTTAATAATTAATGAACTGCAGCTTGTAGACGAATATTAACTTAAAATTTTAGTGATGACCTCTAATAGTCGAGAGGTCAACATAGGTCAGGAATACACTGCACAACACCGCTTTTCATATACATATATTCAACTAAATTACATTACCTATATCTATTTTTTATAAAATTGTTTCATAATTTTTGACAGGGCATCCTTTCTTATAACGCATATGTAACTTTAATATTTGATATATTATTGTTGTAAAATGAAATTAATTTTGTTCGAAGGATCTTCTAATACTGTTATTACTCTTCCGTCTCAGTCTATTTGGTAAAGCGATGAACTTAGGATTAAGCATTTATTTTAAACAGTCAGTCTTTTTATTAGATTATAATATTTATATAGATAATTATTGTTAATTATTTGAACACGCCTTTTCAAAAATTACTTCTAGTTCTCTTTGTTCTTAATCTTAAGTCTGGAATTATTATCATACGTTTTAGTGGAAACAAATGCTCCCTGATTTTGGTGAAAGTTGGCCAAATGATTTAACGGAATTGCTTAATGTTGTGATAAAATTCAATAACATTTTACATTTTACTCTCAATTCTAAACGGCTAATTCCACAAAAAGCTCTGGACCTACATTAGAGCGTGTTATTTTTAGGTACTCCTACTAATAGGTAAAATTGACTTGGTCCTTGATGAGGTTCTTTGTCCAGACATCATTAATAATAAGAGTCAAATGAAATTGCCGTTGTATAGTAATATATTCTTTGTATTGACATAAAACCTTCATGGTGTGAGATCTTCGAGTGAAACTTTTTTCATATGATACCTATGAGCTTTTTCTCTTAGAAAATGTGTAAAATTTGAGTTTAGGGGTCTCAATTGTTTTTTTTTATTCAGCTTAAACCTAAAAGATGGATACTTCGAAAATCCAAAGCATTTTTGAAGAAGAATTCCGGCGCGGAACTAACGCGGTAGTAACGGCTCGCAATGTCAACGCTGTGTTTGGAGAGGAGACTGCTAATGAATGCACCGTGCATTTTTGGTTTAAACTCTTTCGTAATGGAAACTTCGACTTGAAGAACGAAGCACGTGGAAGACCGCCCCTCACACAGGTTAATTACGCTGAATTAAAGAAGATAGTGGAAGCCGATCCGAGTCAAACTACCCAGGAATTTGCAACATGGTTTAACGTTATGCTAACCATAATATTGACTCATTTGTATCAAATCAATAAAATAAAAAATATGAAAAATTGTCCCTCGTGACTTGACTGATCTGCAGAAAAAAATGCGTGTTGAAACTTGTGTTGCCTTTTTGAATCAATACAGAAATGAAGGAATATTGGATCGAATTGTGCGATCTTCACCATTATTGCTCCATGATAACGCAAGACTTCACACTGCACGAGAAACCTTTATAACTCTACAGGAGCTGTAGTTAGAAACCATATGCAATTCACCTAGATCTTGCTCCAACGAACTACCATTTTTTTCGTGATATGGAGATTTTCTACGCGATAAAAAAATTTCTTCCCAGGAGGCAGTACAAAATGTTGTCACACAGTTTGTCAAATCTAGATCCCTAGAGTTATATCGCAAAAGCATAAATGTATTTCGGTTTAGATGGCAGCAAGGTATCATAATGGGGGTAAATATTTTGATTAAATATATACGTCAAATCTTAGAAAAAATAGATATGTATAGTAAGTAATGCAATGAAATCATTTATAAGTTACATTATAAAATAAACCTTAAGTCATTATTAATAAGGTTGGTATTACTGGAGCAAAACTCCGTCTTACGAATTTTCGATTAGGACAAGGGACCTGACGCGAGTTTAACATTTTTTACCCATCACAAAATAAAATAATTTAAAGTGTACAACGCCGCTAAAGAAGTTTTCACTACAAAAACAAGTTTCAATTTTCAGTACAAATTGGCAATTTCATACTTTAATCCCTAATATTCTAATTGAACCAAACTTAAGTTAATTAAAGGAAAGCTATTAATTTTATTTTCAGTTTAATATTAAACTGAAAATGTAATAATCGCGTTGGTGTTACACTATATAGTGTAACACCAACGCGATTATTACTTTGCCAATGTATAAGATACCATACATCTAATATATAAATAAAAATCTTTAGCTTACAGAATAGGTATCTTCAGGTTTTCCAGTATTTAATTTATACATTTTCACCAATATACTTCTCACTTCGCTGTACTTCTTCTGCGTCAACAAATATTTTGGACTCTCCGGTATGAAGCATATATACAAAATAAATGACGTGAGTGACCAAAGTGACATGATTATTAGGTAAAAGTTCCATGTGTTTAATACTGTAATAAAAAATGTAAACTGCGAATTAGCATGCAAGACCGAAGATTGGACTTTATAGTACAGTTGAAGCTAATACTGATTTTGATCCTCAAGAACTTATTTTTATTTTGTGTCATATCACACAAGCTGTTTTTGTTTCAACTAAAACCGATTTTATGTTGAAGCCCGAAGTCTGTTGGAAACTTTCGATGGGTGTTTGCGGTATTCATTCGTCACACTTGCTTATCTTCTTCTAATTATCTTCTAAAATTGTTATGTGAAATTTGGCTAGCTTCAGTTTTTATGATACAGGGACCTCTACGATTTCCGTAACTTCTAACTCCATAAAAAATATTTTACGTTACCACATTTTTTTATTACTGCGGGACTGCAGACAGGCTCACGGCCCGCTTAGAATTTAGCAGTTACCGTTGCCTATGGATGTTTTCAATGCCACTTGGGTCACTAATGCCGGAACACAACACAAGGTTATTATGGCGGCATACTTAAGACCAAAGGTGTTCGCCATCCAGACAGGCTCGGGGCCCTACCACGTAGCTAAGGTGGGTTGTTATGTGGCCTTTTGCGACAGGCCGTCCCTGGCTGCAGAGGTTAGTATTCTTTCTCCGCCCCTGCTCGGATAAAACCTCCATATTCCGATGACTTATTTATTCGGTGATAGACATCGAATTTGTTCTATTATTTCCTGTCTCATTTCATTTCCCATGTGTTCTCGTTTATTTTCTCCCGTTTACTTATTATTATCTATCTCTTATCTCTCAACCCAGGCAGTATGTTAGGTAACTTCAGGTTTCGCTAACATCCTAATGCAATTGTAACCACCGGTGTTCTTCACATCTCGGCCAGCAGCACAAAGGCGGCCTTCAAAGGGTTAAAACAGTGAGGCTGATATTCCTCGTCAGGTCCCCTATATTTATATAATACCTTAACGCTGCAAGAGCAATGATTAAAGTACCAATATACTCACTAGCAGGGATGCTGAATAGTGTCTGATGTGGAAGAAAAAAAACCGGAGTTATAATCCGAAATGTTCTTCTCCGCTTCTCACTTTTCCATATAAATGGAGTAATATTAGTACTAACCAAATTTTCCATCGAATAATCGAAACGTCCATTCTTGGGGTAATATCGCCCAAGCCATGGCCGGCACTAGTGATTGGGCGACTGCTCCAAACGAAGACTGGCAGAGCATCACCCGGTCTCGTATACCATTGTGGCAAAACTCAGAAGTTAATGTTACAGATGCACTAAAAGATGTGGCGAACCTGAAAAATCCTTAAGTCTTGAGCAAACGTATTCTATGCAAATTCTTCTTTTAGCGTTTCATCTCGTTAATAGCTACAAGGAAATAGATATAGGTGACTGTCGTATGCCCTCCAAACCTTGGCCCTGAACCTCACAATCAACAGTTGCACTCATTACAGAAGTTTTTTAGCCTGTTAAGGTCTGTGTGGAAGATCTGATCGGTGGAACTACTTGAATACCTATATTTTACATTTATCCAGCATTTATCAGTTCAGTTACTACTACTAAATGTGAAGCTTGTGATTGAGATTATCAGATGCGTCAGAGATTTATATTTTCACAAAAATAATTATATACATAGAATAGGGCTTCCCAAATACTATTCTCAGGGATATAAAAAATCATTAATTACATTGTTCCTTTTACTAAACATTTTATCAGAGAAAAGATGGTAACTACTACTATAACAACAAATTCAATAGTAAAACGACGCAGTGTATAAAAAATATATTACCCGTGATAATACTCACCAACCTTGAAATCCAAAGTGACATCTCCATAGACAATCAAAAGAGTCATAAGAAAGAGAAAAGAAAGATATAAATGAAAACTCACAGGATCCCTTCGCAAAATTTGGTTGTCAACAACACCTCGTAAGTCTGGCTCAGTCCACCAATGAACATGAAGAGAAACATTCCTCCATAACCAACCAACACGAATATTCTTCTACCGAATGCATCGGTTAAGAATCCTGCTATTAGAGTAGAAAATAACATTCCTGAAATTAAAATATATAATAAATTAATAAACATCTCCTGAAGAACGTAGTATAGGTCAAACTAAAGCAAGTAGTCAAGAGTGTATTTGGTTAGAAATGGCCATTACGCCGAAGGAACCTTAACTCCAGCTCACTCGACACCGTCTCGTAAATCATCACGAACCTTATAATGATAAAATGCAGCCCTGGTAGAAACGGACTAGGAATCTGCATGGTACTTTCACCACTGGTGGTCGCAGGCACGAGGAATGGTATACTAGTGGCAACGGATTTTCAACTGCTTCTTTTTAAGCAACGGTGATCGTAATGTCGCGTGGATCCTCAGGCAGTTATTTGTGAAATTTTGAATTAGCTGTTTGACTGATGCACACGCGCATATGTAATACAGCCGAGTAAAGTCGGCTGAGATTGGACCTTCTAGACTGCTATCATGTTTACCTAATTTATATAATATTTGCGAAATTTTGTGTGAATTATTTTCAATAACTATGAAATTCAAGACCATTTTATACGATACCTAAATTACATAAATTACATTTCACATAAATTTTACTATAACAAATTACGCATAAAATTAGTGTAGGTATTTTTAACTTTCCCAACCTAATGAATGTAAAATAAATTCTTACTAAACGCTCGGTATGAATTTATCACATAAATTATTTCTACGTAAATTATTTATAATCCGACACCTTTAACAGGCTTTAGGAATTAATAATACGACAAAATTTATGGCTATTTTGTGTTATTTAGGAGTGTTGTTTGATATTCTAATACAAAAAATCATATTATTTAAAAAATTATTGTTTCTTAAAACTTTAATAACTTTATATTAAATGAAGATATTCCATTAATATTTTAGTTAAGGTCCAAGTGTCGATAAATAAACCTTAATAAATCTAATTGAAATCTATCCACTAGTTTTGCCGTGATATGCGTACAATTGCAGACCACTATCATTTTATTTATATATATTAGGATATAAACAATAAGAATAAGATGCTTCGGGGTATGTAAATGTTTAAAATTCACGAGTATACCTACGTGGATGTATCATAGAAAATATTAAACCTAAAATATTCTTATATTTGTTACTAAAGACAGAAGACAAAAGAAATATGAAATTTAACTTTCATATGCTACAGCTTATATCTAGCTACTTGTACTAAGGTGCTAAAACGCTAAAAAGTATTTTTCTTCAGAAACACGAGTAAATATTTTAAAATTTATAAATTCACTAACAAATGAGATAATTTTATTACCAAGTCAGTTTGGCATTTTTTTTTTTAATTAATATATAGATGTAAATACCTACCAAGATACGGAATAGCATTCAAGAGTCCCTTCTGCACCAACGTCATAGACAGATCGCACTCCGCACTTGGGAGTAAGAAAGCTGTTGAATTGCTGACCAGGACACCAGCGTTGAATCCGACAAAGGTAATAGCCAGAAGGCGAATGTGGAAGAGACCAAATCCGCAGGCTTTGTACGCCATATTAATTTCTTGCATCTCCAATGGAGTTTTGTGGTCCTGGTGCTTCACTGGAAATTTTATTATTGTTTTTTTATTTTTCTTGTTATCTTATAAAAAATAATTATGTGAAATAGAAGAAAACTTGTTAACAACAAAATTTCATGTCCTACTTTCAATGTGAAACGAGAAAAATAATAAATAAAAGCAATTACAGATTTTTCACCAAAAAGGGGTTAACGTCAGGCAGGCGGCCCGTTGTAAAAACTAAGCCACAACTATTATAACATGTAACATGTTGTGCCGATCCTATATAATGTGGGATAAGGACTGGTAACTGTTTCTTTCTTCTATAGATTTAGAAAGCATAATAAATGATAAGTTGTTTCTATTGCTGTGAAATAGCAGAAAGGCTGACGGTCCAATTAATAGTAGGCAGTTACCGTCGCCTATGGATGTTTGTAACGCCAACAAATACTGCTAACACGCTACTAGCTTAAGGGTATTGGACTTTGAGTGGCTTATGCTGGAATAGAGCACAAGGTTATTATAGCATCATATTTAGAGACCAAGGGTGTTTTATCAATTTTTTCGATAGGCCACAGGGCATTCTTCTTCCTCATTCTAACACGTTCCTGCACAGAGAAAATATACTAAAATTTTTATAGTTTGTTCAGTAATTAACACTAAAATCGAGAGGTTAAATTTATTCTAAGCACATATTTAAGAAGTCATTAAGCTCTTCTTCTTACAAGTGTTACATTCTGGTTGCAGCTATCTCTTTCAATTTTCAGAGCCCATAAACCCAGACGATAAACTTTCGTGGGTCTTCTTGCATCAACGCTTTTTAGAACCTCTCAGCAAAAAGGTACAAGAAATTATATGATTATTACAGGGAAAAATGACGTCTTATCCCTACCTCCAAAAGGAGTAGCCAAAAAACGCTTTTCCTTTTTGTCTCTTAACTGAAAAATGAACTATTTGTAGCCTTTTCGACTCCCTCAAAAGAAACGGTTTGGTCATGCTCCGGACACAGACGAGAATGGAGAAGGCAAGATAGGTATACGAATTCTTGATTTAAGAGCCTCCATACTAAACATTCACAGTTAGGTAATCTAGTTAATAATAAATATTTAAGTAGCTTCATTAGCCCACTTACCTATATAAGAACTTCCTTAAGTCACAGTACATTTTAATAACAAGTATATGACAACCGACGATTGAGGATGTTTGTGGCGTAACGGCTAACGCACTTCGGTACGCTTGCGGAAGTCATGGGTTCGATTCCCGTCTCGCGTCTGGGTGTTTATGTATAACATGTATTAATTTGAAAAAAAAAATAAGATATATGTAGTATATTAGTTATCCGTGCAGGGAAGGAGAAATAACCTCTGCGGCCAGGGTCGGCCTGTCGTAAATGGTGTCGTGAAAACAACCCACCTAAATTCCAAGTGGGCCGTCGGCTTGTCTGCTCTTCTGCTGTCTTATATCAATAAAAAAAAACAATCCATCCATATATTTTTAGTTTACCCCTTATTTTGTATTCATCCATATCTATTCTTGTCTTCCCATTATATGGCCATACCTGCCTATTATTTTTCAGTTTCTCAATCATTGACGGTACTGTGTATGTATATACGGTACTATGTATATGTCCATAAAGTCCCACTTTTATTAGGTAGTGGAGATTACATTCACCACGCTTGTGTAAGGCGGATTAGCGGGTAACCCACCGGTATATCAGTAAGCAGATTTCATCACGATGGTTTCATTACCACTGTGTAAATTATAATGAACACATTAGGCTAGGGTTGTGTAATATCCGGGCTATGACGGTAATACTGACGCATGTATTGAGGAACATACCCGAAACCCTAGTTGGTATCTTAATCAAATCATCACAAACGCTAAAACTTTTGAATATATTTTATCAAATGTATAAATTTTTCCAAGGGTACTTTTGGAACATATTTCTTCGTAAATGCGTTTCTGTTTGAACATTTGTACTGTGTTTAAGCTACACCCATTTACTTGAACATAAATACTAAATATTTACGTCGTCGATACCTCAACGCTTGAGGATCTACCGGAAATTACCGAGAAACCTTTTCTGAAAAAAATAATGAACTGAATTCTTTTAGAAAATTGTTTACAGAACGATAAGTATTCCTTTTTATAATATTATGAAATTTCGGCGATGGATCTTTTTAGTGGCTTCTTTGATGTTATATTTTATGAAAGAATTTATTTTATTTAATAAATGGGTTATATTCATACGTTATGAAATATACACAGACATGAGTCTTTTTACATTGAAAAATCCATGCTCTAGGTAAACCTATTGCAGAACTATTTTAGACTTGAAGGAAATGATTTGCATCCATATAGTCAAAGTATTTTGATATTTTAGATGTGTTCTTCTCTTTTAAGATGGAAATACTTGATGAACACCTCACCACTTGAGGGTTTGTGTAGGGCAGTGGGACTCTCTTGCAATTAGCTTGTGCGCATCCCCAGTTGACAAAGGGACGCACCTGGTACACCCAGTAAAACCACACCCCAGTGTTCTTCTAGTGCCTGGCGCCCGAGCGTCCCCATCTATTTCTTCCCACCAATAAAAGAACACCATTCATTTCTGGGACAGATGACATTTGTCCTTAATATTTATTTTTTCACACAGAAAAAGTAAACAAGTACGCAGAACTATAACACTGTGAACTCAGAGTTCTGCGTACCTTGAGCTTTAAGCATTGGATGTAACTGATGTCAAGAAGAAGAATATATATCATCTTTAGTTTAGAGTAAAATCTCAATTGCAATTTAACCTTTTTGGTTTACTCTTTTCAGTCACTATAAGATATATTTCTTTTTACTTTTACGGAAGCTATTCCACCAGCCATTATATTCTAACAATCATATGATGCTGGCCTGTTTTACAACAGATGTCCAACTATCAATTAATACTCCAAAATTATGATTTCGAATTTATATATCTTCTATATAAATAAAATAATAGAGGCCTACAGTTGTACGCTTATCATGGAAAAACTACTGGATTCTGAAACATTTGTCCCTTACATTAAAAAAATATTACAATATTTTCTTTTAATATAAACTTATTAAGAAACATGTGTTTTCTTGCCGCGGAGAAGTGGGACAAGCGCGCACATACGGAAACTTCTCATATTCTTTCGATTTACTTTTTTTTGTTATTCGGCCAGCGAAGTGGGTAGGAATAAGTAGTACGTAAAGGGAGTAAAATAAATTTAAAAACAAACTGTACTAGAAAAGCGAACAAAATATTTTATTTCTAAACCAGCCAAAACAACAATCACAAAATTACTTCCCATCTAGCATCGGTTTTCAAATAATCCGACACAATTTCAAATTCATTTACATTTTCAGTCATATTTTTAACATATTTGAGTCCATTTGTAGCATATACTTCTTTATAGATCTCTAGCCAATTGTTTGTATGAGTTTTGTTTATATCAGGAAAATCTCTTTTATAAAGTCGATACCACACGCTATCAATTGTTACAATCCTGCGAAACCTTTTACACGTTTCCGAAAGATTCAATAGGTCTCTTATAGATAGATTTAATATTATCTGATGCATTATGTCATCTGGCAGCCCTGAGAGGTTCCCACTTGGGTATTGGTGGAAATTCAATATTGTACTCTTTAGAGGAACGATGATTTCGTTTCTGTATGTAATGTTTAATTTTGACAAATTGGACAAAGATTTTGGTACTCCTAGTTCAGATAGTTCTATGAAATTGTTCAATGGAAAGCAATATGAGTAAGTTTCTTGATAAATTTGTGGTATAGTTGCTATAATCAATAACGCATCACCAATAGGGCAAGTTATAATTTTAGCTACTGGTTCTGGGAATCCATTTAAAATGAACAGCGCTTCATTAATATCCGATTTTGCCATATTTCTAGCAACAATATAGTCGACAATAGATATAGGTTCAAACATTTCATTAATGAGTAGAAAGTCACTATCTTCCATGATAGTAAGTAATATAGATATGAATAGATCTCGTTTTAGTCTTGCTGGTGTAATAAGTGCTTCAATAAGTTGTATCGCAATCTTTTCAAATTGTGGCATTCCTTTAAGCGTAATATCTGTATCCATTATTTATAATTTTATTTTGTGTATAAATGTGCTGTTTGTAACTTTGTAAATTTTATGGAATTTAAATTATCTTTGATATGACATTGACGGTGACATTTTAATTAGCAAATTGAAAATGTCACTTACTATGCCAAAAGGTTTTAATTTGTGATATAAGAACTTGAGATACTGTGAAATACAAACTAATACATAAATAATTTATATTCGATATTATAATTATTTTCTCTTTTAGTCTACCTACCCGTATAAGTGCTGTAATTGTAAAAATAAAAAAATCCTATAATATTATTCCTGTACCGTTTGTAATGAATTCACATCTTGTATGATCTTCCATTCATTACTCAGCCAGCGATACTTAAGACAATTATTTTTTCACTCCATTGTCCTCTTTCGGTCGCTCTATCTAGTCAATGGTTACTGCATCTCTAAAATATTGTGCTACGAGTGTTCCTTTTTTCTTGCTTGTTTTCTAAATAACGATACATTTCTTGAAACTATTTCGTAATAGGTTTATTATTTCTACTACCAAAAGATTATCCTGTTTGATTTTAAGGTTTCAGATAAACGGTTTTACATCAGTGTTGGGTATTTTAGTACACATAAAGCCCACATATTGTTATTTCGCCACTCTTCGACACAGAACATCCCTACATGAAAGTTTTGACGTACAATTTATGTATCTTACGTGCTGCTCTGCTCCGTGCAAGGGCGGAGATTGACTAACCTTTGGAGCCGGGGTCGACCTGTCGTTAAAGGCGACAAATCAACCTACTCCAGTGGTAGGGCTCCAAGCCCGTCTGGATGGCAACCACCTTTGGTCTTAAGTATGCCGCCATAATAATTATGTGTTGTGATCTGGCATTGATGACCCAAGTTCCTGTACCCTTATGGAATAGCAGCGTGTTCGCAGTGCCATTGGTGTTGCAAAAACCTATAGGCGACGGTAACTGCTAAATTCTAAGTGGGCCGTCAGCCTATCTACTGTCTTACTGCAATAAAAAAAATGCTACTCTAAATTGTCTATGTTTTTATATACTAAAAATACTAAAAAATATTTAAGTTGTTAGAAATCAATGACGACAATTAGTTTTAACAAAATATTCCATATTCAGTACGAAATACTTAATTTTATTAAAAACTTTATCTTTTCCTTATTTGCTTCTCTTATCTAAATCTACTAAAGTAGCTGGAGGACTATCTTGTATAATAATTAAATATTTATCGCTTAGGAGTGTTAAGATTTTTTGAAATTTATTTTGGTTGAGGCTGTTTTAGTTTTAGAAAAATTATTTTAAACAACATTATTAAGTTGATTTATTATTTAAAATTACTAGTCACCTAATCAAATAACAGATATCCAATATGCCTTTGGACACCGGAAGAAGGGATAGATTGCCTATTCTCACTTGGAAGGTATATTCCGGCTGGAATCACTTTTTTACAAAATTTACAAATTCAGTGTTCAACTGCTGACCGGTGTTTCAAAACTCGCAGCTATATTCTTACACTTTACGTAGCAGTTAGAGATATCCAATTTTATCCATTTCAAAATATAATTTGAAAGAAAAATCCCACGAGCAATTTAGGCAAACGACGGTCCCAAAACATTGGACGTTTAAAAACCACCACTGTCCCAACGTAAGTAATTTGCGGCGGTAATCATCTAACATACAACAGAAGGCAATTTCAACGGCAATGTTTACTGAGAACAAGCAGCCCATCTCAGGTTATTACTATGTTATGTAAAACCGTCCTGGGATTACACAGAAACTAAGAGCGGGTGAATACCTTTTCTAATTGGCTGGATTACCTTGAGTGCCTTTAGAATCGAGTACTAGAGCTAAAGGCTTTTGGTGGGAATTGAGACATTGTTCGTTTTATCTTTTTATATTCTGCCTTATTCCAGTCTCTCTGTTAGTATCGCAGAATTCACATTTATTTCGCCATGTTATCTTCCAAGCGATAAACTTCCTGCTGTATTTTTACGTCAGTTGACGATCTCAGCGAATACGTCCTGAGTCAAGGTGTGTAATGTGTATGAATTTACAAAAGAAGTATACACGTGTGATTTGTCATTGTATGTTTATTTTCATTTACATTATTATAATAATTATTTCTATCTTCACTAACATTTACTTAGCCACATTGTAGACTTCTTTTTGAAATATAATAGACACTATTGAGTATTATCACAAAACAAAAATGTTACGCTTCTATTTTCAACTATGACCTTATGTAAAACCTCTTTTTCACAACCAAAGAAGTATAAGTAGAAGATATGGTTCACCCCATTCTTCTTGTTGACACAGCTCAAATAAAGCTGATTGAAATTTTTAAAATCGTAATTTTAAAATCGTACTTAATAATAGTAAATAAATCTATTTCTATTCTAAATTACCGCGGAATTAGAAAGAAAAAAATGTTTATTTGGAGGAAAAACTAAGTAAATAATAACACATTAAATAAAAAAGAATTAAACGTACGCTTCTCGTTTTTTGTCAAACGCGATTTATTCACGTGTTCGAAATTTTGCAATCAAAAATGTCTTATTTTTCTTCCTAGATACGTAATATACTATTTTTACTAATATTGATTTTTTAAATCTTCAGTTGAAAGTATAATTTTGCACACTGTAGATTCCGAGTAATGAGTTTCCTGCATTCAAGACACGCAGCGCTGGTTTATCCACTTCCTTTGATTTGCTTATCATACTTTGAAAGCAAACCGAAGGATATGTCTAAAATTTGATCGCAGGATCTACCAGACCGTTAGCGTCGGTATCTTCAAAGCTAATTTATTGAAGGCCTCCAACATCTTTAGAAGCAGATGGAGTAATAAGCTTTCTACTGTCACATTCCACAATCTCCAAAATATAATACATAAATAACTATATAACTGTACTGAGTTATATAGTCTATCAGTTTTAATATTGCATTATGAATAAATATTGTAAAGAATAAATGTATAACAAGAAATATATAAGAATGTAAACATAATAATAAAATTATATTTATTAAGAAAACGAAAATTGTAAATTGAAAAGATATAAATAAAATGAAATAAATAAAAAACAAAAAATTAAAAAAGAGCCATAGGGAAAATAATAGACGGCAGGGCAAAAAATACATAGAAGCCGATAAAAGTTAAATTTCTTAAACTGCAGTGGCAAAAATTGCTGGCTACGCCATTAGAAGAAATTAAGTAAAATATCGTGATAATTTTTCTCATCTGTGAACTCGTTTTAGATCCATTACATGCATATAATTATGCATATATGTGAATTTTATTAGGTGATAAACGTCATTGTGGAATTATCACTTTTATGGCCTTATTTGAACACTAACATTATATTATTTTTCCTCACTTAAAATATAATCAGTTATCATGTAACTCGAAATATTTATCTTAAGTCTTTAAGTATAAAACCATTTTATATCCAGTACGTATATATACAGAAGTTGATTGACTGCAAAAATGTCATAGTATTACAACAAATAACTTTACTAACAAATCATAACATAAATTTTTAATATGATTGTAATGTATGGGACTTGATTCTGAAATAAATTATTATTATTATTATTATAACGTGTAACGATAACGTGTTGCTGACGTTGAAAATTATGTTATGGGAAATATAGGTAATTAAATATTGACGTACGATATTAAAAATGCGTGTTATTTAATCAGTTTCTTAAAAGAATATGGTAACATTTGTTTAAGTGATAAGTCAGGTACAAATTTAACGTATATTTGTGAATTATAAGAATCATCATCATATTACATAACTAGTATTCTACATATATACTTTTCATTTCATGTAAATACAAATTTAATATCCATACGCACAGCGTACCAAACTGCGATGACCATTGAGGTCGTCATATATGAAACAACTAGTGTATAGTTAATTTTGATTTTTTAACTAATCTAATCTCCATTATTCTGCTACTTCTATTAATTAATTTAAATCTTATATTATTTAATATTTTTCAAATATATTAGTTATCTTGTACCCATAACACAAGTGTTATGCTACTTACTTCGGGACTAGATGGCACTGTATGAATTGTACCAGTATATTGTATTTAATTTTATTTCTGAACATGACTTGCATTACAATCTAGATTAGTATGTTAAATTAGTTACTAACATTTCTTTTATTTATTAGTCTATATAATAAATAAATTCATAAAATTTAAAATCTTCCATAATTGAAAATATCATATATTACAAAGATTATTTTAGCTTCTTAATTCTCAACTTTACAATTAATTCGAGTCCAAGCTTAGACACTGAAATGAATTCTTATTTTGAATATTTCAAGTCACAGAAAAGGGGAAATCCCTTAATACGAATCTAGTTGATCAGTTAATAATTCCAATATTATGTTAGGACTTTCAGTAAAACTGATATCATAGCAAGAGCGCTTTTATAAATCTACTGCACTAATCTAAATTATTTAAAAATTAAAAGACGCTTACCAACATACATATTATATATTTAAATGCGAATGACGAAACCACGAGGTTATAATATATTAAAGTGCCGTCGACTCTTATTATATTGGAAAATTATTATGCGGAAATTTACCATACATGTTTTGCACAATGATGTTTTTAATAAATTTATTCATATTTGTTTCAGGTAAGGCCCACTAACCTGGCTCAACCAACGCTGGCAAGTCGATCTCACTCATCTTGTGCCGATTAATTTATTTTTTTTCTATTATAACACTGTATGTCAAACGAACATCAAAGTTTCTACTGATCATGTCAGCAGTTACGGAGATTGTAACATCATTTAATATTTTGCATAATACTAATTTATCTCGCAGATTTACAAGGTTTTTCCATCCAGAATAATGTGAGCCATCAATTTCGTACATTCGCTAATTGTTTACTACTTGATCTAAAGGAAGTGGGGGGATAGGAAGATCTTTGAATAATGGCTTATTTACGTTTGTAAATTATTACGATAAGGAGATAGTGGTTCTATTATTTTAATCTACTATAATTAAAGACACAAAATACAGTAGTTAAAAATAAACAATCTGAACGTTGTCCTTCGTAGAAGAGTGTGCTATATTTTATTGCGTCATAGCTTAAATAATTTACTTTTAGTTTTTAATTAATGATAAAATTTTAAAGATCATCCCTTTTGTGATTTGATTCTATAATGATTTAATTATTGTATCAAGGTCAGTTTTAAAAATATCAGTCGAGTAAATAAACAAAAATATATAATTTGGCTCTTACTCTCTGTTATCTATTATTTTTAATATATAAAATAGGTTATACTACTTTTAATATTCTTAATTCAATCTTAGCGATTATCCGTCACATTCAGAAAGTTATCTACTTTTCTTTGATTGAAACTATACCACACGAGTAACTAAACGTTTATTTACTCATATGAATACTCTTATTAAATATTAAATCTACAGTAATTTTATTATTTGACTTGTTGAATATTTAGGCCGACTTGCACAACCAATCACTAAACGTATTTAGCGCTAAACTTATTTAAATCGTCATTCTGCCTCTGTCAAATGTTGTCAATGTGACAGGGACAGAATGACGATTTAAATAAGTTTAGCGCTAAATACGTTTAGTGATTGGTTGTGCAAGTCGGCCTTAAACTGTTATTATTAATAAGGAAATTTGAAACTCAAGTAAATATTGGGCCCTCCAATTGGAGATCGTGTTACTAATTACTAACATTCTAAACTAAACTAATTTATTAAATAGTTTCCCAGTAAACTTTGTAATTTCAGATCACCTGATGTTTCAATTAATTTCGTAGTGTGAGAACTCAGCTACATTTGAGGGTAAAGTAAAACTTTTCAAGGTGAAAGCCTTTTATCACTAAATTATTTTTCCTGTTCACATGATATTCATATAACAAGTTTAAATTTATTCCATTACGTGCGAATAATTTTTTGGAATAGGTTTAGAGATTTTTTTGCTTCCATACTTACTTGTATAAAAAATAGGCGATAAAATAAACGCAGTTGTACTTTCCAAAAATGTTTTACTGGATTAATTATGCTAATGTTACAATAAGCTGTAGACCAACCGCGTTACAGTCAAGGGAGATTATGTAGATAATTGTTTATATTTTATCTAAAAATTGTAGTGTTTCAATGTCAGGACGTAAAAGTCAGGTCAAGTCAGGTCATCTTGCCCCTTTATCTTAATCAATAAGCTTATGAGGATTGAATGAAATATGAAAATGAACTAACTTTGCTAAAATACTAACTAATTGAATGAAAATGAACTAACTTTGAAATGTTTCTAATAATAAATACAAACTCTATATTTTTAAGCTTAAATTATTAATTAAAAGGCCAGGTCAAGAGTACCCTAAACCGAAGGGCAGGTATGAAGGATCGTAGCAAGTGGAAAGATGTGGTCTCTGCCCACCCCTATGGGAAAGAGGCGTAATTATATCTTATGTAAATAATTAAAGTGTCTATAAATGGGTACCATATGAATTATAATAACAGCCTATAACGTCCCGAACTTCTGGGCTTGGACCTCCATCTAGAGGGGGTGGAGAGTTCATTTCCAACCTGGATAATATACCGATGATCTCAATATGCAATTTTCCTCACGATCTTTTCCTTCATTGTCGTGTTAATTGTGATATAATATGCATATTAGAAGAAAAATACCGCCTAAGTATGGCATGCCATCGTCAGATCTGATATTGTGACCTTTAGAGTCCTCAAGTTTGATAGATACCTAGCCTAGGTGTTTAGCCATATAGCTAGATTAAACAATTAAAATACACATAAAAATATTCAGCTCCAGATCTCTACCCTTAATATATTTGTATATTATATTGTATATTGTCTTACGTAAGACAAAGCCGGTTTGTCCTATAATCGAATGATGTGCGTCATATGTGAATGTCAGCTGACATATGAGACGCTATAAAAATAAAATTGCTCTCTATTTCAGTAACAGGAAAACTCTGCAATTACCAAAATTAACTTTTCCAATGTTTACTTAAAGAAACAGGAAAAGATTCCTAATTTGATTATATTCTGAAAGTTTTTACATGCGCCATTTTTTAGAAACTCACTAAGTTTACACATATTTTTACACCATTCCTTACAATACTTTCATAAGTCTAAGGATTAGTAGTCTAATAGACTTAAATCTAATAAACTTAAAAAGACTTGTAAATCTTCTTTAAATAATGATTTTTTTTAGGAACGTCACAGAATGTTAAGTGCATCAGGAACATTTTATTTATACCGTACATCGATCGAGCAATAAGTAGCCTGTTTGTCAATTTTCCAACTAAGAAGGTATTTTTTTAATGCTGTAGGACAGCAGACAGGCTGACGGCCCGCTTAGAATTTAGCAGTTACTGTCGCCTATGGGTGTTCGCAACACCAGTGACATCACGAACACGTTGCTGTCGCATAAGGATACAGGAACTTGGGTCACTAATGCTGGAACACAACACAAGGTTATTATGACAGCATACTTTGGCATACTTAAGACCAAAGGTGGTCACCATTCAGACGGGCTTGAGGCCCTACCACGTAGCTAGGGTGGGTTGTTTTGTCGCCTTTCACGACAGGCCGACCCCGGCCGCAGAGGTTAGTATTCTTTCTCCGCCCCTGGACGGATAAAAATACCTCTGTACTGGTTTTCATAAGTGTTATCCAAAATGTATACAAAAATACAGATAGGCTATTAAAAAAAAAAAAAATAAGATTAATAGTAAGTCGCATATGATTTTTAGACGCTGCCGTTCACATAGGCGTACTGAAATCTGGGTTACTTACGATGGAAAAAGGTTGTTATGGTTGTATTGTTATGTTATATTTAGAAACCAGAGGTGATTACATCCAGACGGACGTAGAGCCTGAGGCATCGTGAATATCCATAGGTGACAGTGACTGCTTATTATCAAGTAATATTTCTCCTATTCCATAGCGTTAAAAAAGGTGATTATTATGTCGATGGATAAATGAAGAATAATCTCTTATATATTTTAATTTATTTAAAGATAAAACTTAATGAATATAACATAATTAATACGTGTATTATATATAACACTTCTTTAAACTAGAAAAGTAATTTAAGATCTTCTTATGACGGCACTTTTTTCTTTGGCAGGAACAGTGATAAAAATGTAACACCTATAAAATAAAAAATATAATATTAAAATACCTTTAAATAAACTGCACCTGAACTTGTATGTTTAAACTTGTTGGTTTGATATCCACTCAAAACAAAATGTTTATATAATCTGCTAATAATATGTTCTGGTATGTTTCTGTATGTTTGTCTTCTTCAATCTTATATTATAAATAAAAATAGCTTCCTCATTGATCGACCTTATTTTGTATTTGCCAATTTGTGTGAATTTAGCTGAGTAAAATCAAGAGTCTTGATTCAAGACTAAACTATTTTAAAATGGTTTAATTTGAGTGTTGTACCACACACAATTCGAAGCAAGCCGAGTACTTCAGAAGTTTCCACGTGGCTCTATCAATAAATACCTAATATTCTTTCGATAGTTTGATTCCACTCAAAATTATACATACATGACATAACAGCAGCCATTGTGAAGAAAGGTACAACGCATCCTTTTTCCAGTAAAATCGGAAATATTACGTTTCCGATCAATGTACCTATACGAGCACACGACATCGTGAGGGCTATGGCCAACGTTCTAAAATATAAAAGTCATGTTTGATTATAGTCTAAGAGCCAGTAGCCAGCAACCCAAATGTAATTTATAAAACATGTAATTTTGCCTTGCGACTCTCTCATACTTGTCACCCATGAAGTGGGGTCACGCCCGGCGAGGTCGACTCTCAAGTTAGATAGGCGCGCGAGGTATGAAAATCTCACTATCTTTAAAAGTATTATAAAGGCCATTTAAAAACATAAAAATTGAGAAAGGTATGCTGAGATGGTTTGGCCATGTTGAGAGAATGAATGAAGAGCGATTGACGAAAAAAGTGTATAAGGCGAGTGTGAGTGGAAGTGTTGGAAGGGGTAGACCTAGGCGGACGTTTCGAGACCAGATCAGGGACGTCTTCAAAAAAGGCCAGGTCAAGAGTACCCTAAAGCGAAGGGCATGTATGAAGGGAATAATGAAAGTGGACGAAGCGAAACAAGTATGTAAGGATCGTAGCAAGTGGAAAGAAGTGGTCTCTGCCTACCCCTACGGGAAAGAGGCGTGATTATATGTATGTATGTAAAAACATAAAAATATAACATAATTATTATTAAAAAAAACAATAGCAGACATATATCGCGTTTCCAAGTTGATAAGCACACTTTAAAAATTTACTAAATTAATAGTATTTGTGTGGTGAGATTTTCGTACGTGGCGCACCCTAACGCAAGTACATAAAGTGATGTTTAGACAAATAGCACGATGATCTGTGTATTGTTCTGTAGTGTGTATTTGTTCATCAATATGTTATAAAGAGATTTTCCATTAACGATTTTCATATGTCTGTCCTAGACTGTTTTTTACTTATACACTATACTACAACTAGGCGATCACACCCGCTGGGCGAATAATAGGCAAAAGTGAATAGAAAAAAAAATGAGAAAGGGTCGATAGAAAGCAAAAAATGAATATCCTATAACCATCTACGAAAAATGGTAGTGGTCCCGTCCGATACGTTCAGTAGTTTTGTTGTGATGATGTATCAAAGGAACCCCATTTTCCTTTAATCCTTCAATCTATACAAATAAATAAAATTGGAGGGTCTGTTTGTAATATTAAAATAACCGCTTTTTACTAAGTGCATTCGAACGTATACATGGTACATATACCAAAACAATTTTTTTTACAATTTTTGTCTGTCTGTCTGTTTGTTCCAGCTAATCTCTGAAACGGCTAGACCGATTTTTGACAGGACTTTCACTGACAAATAGCTGATGTAAGAAGTAGTAACTTAGGCTACTTTTATTTTAGAAAAAAAAATGGTTTTAGTTAAAAGTGATCAGTTTCGGATTTTTTAAATCCAATTTAAGTTGATCTCAGATTTATATCATCAACCATATCAAATAGGGTTCAGCTTAGACTGGACTTTTTAGGTTCGAACGCAGTTTGTATATTTCATTTATTTATATTTTAAGGTTTATAGGGTTTGTAATCCAAAATAAACCATAAGATATATCCAAAAAATGCTACCCAAAGTCACCAGTCCACGCGGACGGAGTCGCGGACTCTTCCTATAAATGAGTAGATACACAAAATAATAAGAATAAAACCTACCTTACACTAGTAGGAAACAGCTCAATAGTGGTGGCTTGAACTAAACTCTTCATTGTCTGGGTAACAGCGGTAGAGATGGAAAATAAAGCAACCATAGTTGTTTTCGAGTTCGCCCAACGAAGCCCAGCGGTGGCCCCGATGCATATCACACCAGACGTGACAAGTAAAACCTTTTTGCCCACTCTGTTCACTAATGCACCCGTCACGAAATAGGGGAGGATGCAAACACACCCTATTATGATGCTATTTAAATATGTTTCTGCACCACTCTTTACCTGTTAAATTATTTTAAAAAAAGACAATATTTTATTTAGGACTAATATAAAATACACTAACAATTACATATAATTTAACTTAAAACTACGTATAGTCCTAAGTTGGACCCAGGCTCAGCATATTGCTGGTCGATTAAGACCAACGGTGATCTTCCGCCTGGGACCATTCGGGTGGTAGCACAGACGCAACAAAAAGAATATTCAGAAATAATAAAACAAAACAGTATCAATAACAAAATGGAAGCAAGAGCAAACAATAATTAATAGTATAAAAGGTAAAAAATATATATAGTTATATTACGTATGTATAATGTATAATTATAATTTCTATTCCAAATAGCTTAGATAATATAAGTTTTTAATTTAAATAAATATAAATATTATATGGCACTTGTATCTAGGGCTAAAAGAGCCGGTGCATCCTGGTGCTCAAAAAAGATTTTTTTTAATTTGTTCCTAAACAATGGGACAGAGTTGGAATTCCTGATGGGCGGCATGATACTGTTCCAGCACTTGGACGCTGCGAAACGGAAACTCCCCCTGAAAGCTATATCGTGACATTTAACTCCAAAGTAAGCGAAAGAGCGTTTTTGTTATGAATACCAATCTTCTGGTCATCTTCTTCATTCTCTTATCCCAAACTATATGCCGACCCGGCACAACATGTTCTCTCCTTCCACTCTCCTCTATTATTCGTCACCTCAACATTCACACATTTTTTTCGCCATATTATCTTTTACGTAATCCATTCATCTTTTCTTTAGTCTACTCCTCCTTTGTATCAATCCACTCTCATTTCTTTGTCACATGACATATTTCTCTATGCATTGTATGACCATACCATACTAGTCTGTTACTACATACATACATACATATAAACACGCCTCTTTTCCGTAGGGGTAGGCAGAGACCACTTCTTTCCACTTGCTACGATCCTTACATACTTGTTTCGCTTCGTCCACTTTCATTATTCCCTTCATACATGCCCTTTTGTTTAGAGCACTCTTGACCTGACCTTTTTTCAAGACGTCCCTGATCTGGTCTCGAAACGTCCGCCTAGGTCTACCCATTCCAATACTTTCATTCACACTCGCCTTATACAGTTTTTTCGTCAATCGTTCTTCATTCATTCTCTCAACATGGCCAAACCATCTCAGCATACCTTTCTCAATTTTTGTCCCTACATCTTCTTTTAGACCACAAAGTTTTCTTATCTCACTATTTCTTATCCTGTCACTCAGTTTAACTCCTATCATACTTCTTAACGCTCTCATCTCAACTGCATTTATTCTGCTTTCATGTTACTTTTCAGTAATAATACCAGTCTACTAATAAACTACTTAAATACTTATATTATCTAAACATATCAATATTGATCATAGACATCCTAACCATAGACTCCTGGCGTCATGCGAACCAATGACACCGGCTATCGCGGGCATACGATAGCTGTAGCGCCACAGATATCAGAGGTCTGTACCGATATCTTTTCGTGACATTTCCACCAGCCAATGTGGATTTCTCTCCAAAAAAGCATTCACCGCTTAGATTGGCATAGCAGACACATACTGAAATTATTTGTAATATTGCGTGTATGTATTAAGGATGGAGGAAATAGCAAATACAATCTGCACGTTTCATCATTCACGAGTGCCGCTTAGACTCAATAGTAAAACTAATAATACTGAGTGACAGGATAAGAAATAGTGAGATAAGGAAACGGTGTGATCTGAAAGAAGATGTAGTGACATAAATTGAGAAAGGTATGCTGAGATGGTTTGACCATGTTGAGAGAATGAATGAAGAACGATTGACGAAAAAACTGTATAAGGCGAGTGTGAATGAAAGTGTTGGAATGGGTAGACCTAGGCGGACGTTTCGAGACCAGATCAGGGACGTCTTGAAAAAAGGCCAGGTCAAGAGTACCCTAAACCGAAGGGCATGTATGAAGGGAATAATGAAAGTGGACGAAGCGAAACAAGTATGTAAGGATCGTAGCAAGTGGAAAGAAGTGGTCTCTGCCTACCCCTACGGGAAAGAGGCGTGATTATATGTATGTATAATACCTGTAGTGTCATATAGATCGGAATGTTGGGCCACTAAGTTGAAAGATGAAAGTGTCTAACATGCTGCGGAGATGCGAATGCAAAATGGATGGGTGAAGTAACAATAATGTATAAAGATAGGAAAGAGTTTATCAGGGACATTTTAAAAGTGGCTCCAGTGATAGACATACTAAAAAGTACATGACTGTGACAAGGAATAGTTTTTTTATAGCTGGAGTTAAGCCAACAGGCAAACAGTAGAAACCTTATAGTAGATGTCCACCATCACTTATGGACATTTGCAAGATCAGGGGCATTGCCAACGCATTGCAGGCCTTTAAGAAATTTTAATACCTTACTTAAAAAGTTCCATATTGTGGAGTGGATGGATACAAAAAAAGGAAATCAATGAAGTGATGGGTGTATTGCGTAGGATAATGTGAAAGACGTTAAAGTTAAATAACTGATAACAAAGAAGAACGGAAGGAGCACACGTGATGTGCCGACCCCATACTGCGGGATACGAGTAGAAAGATTTTGGTACATACATACATATAATCACGCCTCTTTCCCGAAGGAGTAGGCAGATACCACTTCTTTCCACTTGCTACGATCCTTACATACTTGTTTCGCTTCGTCCACTTTCATTATTCCCTTCATACATGCCCTTCGGTTTAGGGTACTCTTGACCTGGCCTTTTTTCAAGACGTCCCTGATCTGGTCTCCGAGACGTCCGCCTAGGTCTACCTCTTCCAACACTTCCATTCACACTCGCCTTATACACTTTTTTCGTCAATCGTTCTTCATTCATTTCCTCAACAAGATTTAGGTATACCCATAAAATTCTGTTTAAAGTACGTAATAGTGGGGGACCCTTGCATGCGCCCACGCATCTTGCATCTTACCTGTATACATACTTCTCCAGAACGTGTAACATTGTTCTTCATTTTTAAGTTACTTATGTGATTGTCAAGCGAAACACATAAGTCTGTATCGCCATCGATCTGGTAACTTTCTACAATTGTTGATAGTTGTGGAAACCACAGCCTTATTACGTTGTATCTAAAATAAAATATACATAAATTACTACTTGTAATTCCCATGGAAAGTCTCGGTTTTAAATACGGTCCCAGGGCAAATCTTAAGTACCTTTTTGTGTCGTTGTATCTAGCTATTTCTTTTACATGACCTAGAAGGTAAAAATTATGCTGATATTGATAAGCAGTTTCCATTCGACTCCTGAACTTTAATTTAATTTTTCCAATAAATCGCTATTGTAAAAATTAAAAATAATAGTTTATTTTAGTATTATAACTAAAAACAATCTGACTTTGATGTTTACTTAAGCACGTAATTTAAAATTAAGCTCTTCTGCTGAGCGACCGTCTTGGTAGTTAAAGCTTACACTTCTTGTTCCGTTTTTAATTACATAGGACAAAACTAAATGCATATATTTTTGCTTGGTTCCATTAAGTAATCCATTCAAGTTAATGTAATTCATGCGAAAATTATGGCCTGGCTTTATTCTAGTTTAAAAACAGGGCCACTTAAATTTCGTTTGTATTAAATTTCTTCTTTTATGTGTTTAAAAACACGAACAAAAATTTTCTTGTGGCATTAAAAATATTTTTAATTAACTGAGAAAATACTGGAATGTTGGTAACAAAAAGTAATTTTTAATTATTATTTTAATAGAAAACATGAGCGTAAAATAACTTCGTTTTAGTACTTAGGATATAATAATGATTTTAAATGAACACATTGCTTTGTATTCATTACTAAGTTTTACAATGTATCAAAATAAATAAATATATTGTGATAAATCACAAAGCGTCGACTAGTCATATTCGAAGACCTCCAATCCAAACCCCTGGTATAGTATGCCGTTATAATAACCTTGCGTTACGTTCCGGTATTAGTGGCCAGGACCAGCGCCTGGCGTCGCTAAAATCCATAGGCGACGGAAACTGCTTACAGTTAAGTGGAATATCAGCCTGTCTGCTCTTGCTCAACAATAAAAAAGCGCAACCTCTTTTGCAAGTCGGAACACCTACGCGTATCATAGGTTCGATTACCGTATTGAGTCTGGGTATACAACCATACACACACATGTATAAGGACTAGAATTGTTACAATACATTCATATACAATAGGAAGCGGTTCTAGAGAGAGCAAAAAGTAAAAAGCCTGCTTTAGACTTTCAGGCACACTTAGAAGTTATGTAGTCTTGTTTTGTACTGTCTATATATTTATAATATTAAGTCATGTCTAAAAAAAACCTAATAAATAGTGTTTATGGTTCCCCAGTTTTCAATCCGTGCAGGGGCGAAGAAAGAATACTGACATCTGCGGCCGAGGTCGGCCTGTCGTAAAAGGCGACAAATCAACCCACCCTAGTAGCTACGTGGTAGGGCTTCAAGCCCGTCTGGATGGCGACCACCTTTGGTTTTAACTATGCCGCCATAATAACCTTGTGTTCCGGCATTAGTGACCCAAGTTCCTGTACCCTTGTGGGATAGCAGCGTGTTCGCGATGCCACTGGCGTTGCAAACACCCATAGACGACGGTAACTGCTATATTCGAAGCGGATCGTCAGCCTGTCTGCTGTCCCACAGCAATAAAAATAAAAAGGTTTTAAATTTGACCTTGTCTGAAACTACCATCCACAGAAAACAAAATATGCAAGATAGTAATTAGTTGCTAAACATAACATCCAGAAACTTAGAATACGAACAATAAAGTCTACTTACTGCCCAACAATTAACAAATTCATGCAACCTATAAGAATCAGGTATGCATGCAAAGGCCTCATAAATAAAGCCTTTATATTTGACAGGCCATTTGCTATTTGCTGCCTTAAAGGATGCGTGGCTACACCCTTGATTTGTTCAAGTTTTATCTCATCATCCCACATGTATAGACACTGAAAGTTGGTTTGATTATTTATTTTTTCATTTATTAGACAAACAAACGGTATTTATATGAGGATTAGTAAATTGTCTTATTTAATATGTTAGTACTAATATAAACCCAACAACATTTGTCACAGGTTACACATAAAAAAAAGCTAAACATGACTAAGAACTAGCAACAAAAAATAATTATTTAGATAGAAATAGAATACTATATATTACATTTACACATTAATTCAGAGTGAGATACTCAGTGCGCCGAGCGATTGATAGACACTGATATCATATGGCTCCTAAATCATTATCTAGGCATCACATTCATGGTGTAAGGTATCCCATTAACGTTCACAGTCTTTTTTGGAGCTGGAAATTATTTACGCACACTCCGCCTGTAACTCGCATAAGCGTGCGAACTTTAGCGGCCAATTCCACACCATTGGGTGATAGTCGCTCCCTGAGTTTAAGAGGCCTCCCTCGACACCCCTAACCTCCCTTTGCACAAGGAGTAGATTCAGATTCCGCCTGTAAACATGCAGCAGGGAACTGCATCCGGGTAACTCTGCCTTTAGTTTTGGAGACGCGGGAATTGTTCGCTACATCGAATGCAGCTCACTTCTATGAGCCTCAGTAACCTCGAAGTGACGATCTATATATCCTACGTCAACCTCATCAGAAAGATTATATACCCTGTTAAACAAAAGGTTTTACGCGCGGTTTCTTTTTTAAATTGGTATAAACGGTAGTCAACTTTTTAAAAACCAATTTGCAACTATTTAGGTTCTTCTTCCTGTCCTTAACCCAAATATGTGGGGTCGGCACAACATGTTCTCTTCTTTCTACTTTTTGCTATAACATATCATCTTTTACACAATCCATGCATATTTTCTTTGGTCTATCGTTCCCTTTGTCTCCACACAATCTGATATCTAGCATTTTATATTTATATATTTTTAAAGTGTGTATTGAAGCTAATTACGCGCAATAATTTCACAGTCTGGTTACAAAAAACTGAAGCTAAAGGCTCCAAAATGAATTTTATTTTGATTCTAATCAGTATTGGAAGTGATTGAAACGAAACCATCAAATAATAAAAAAAACATCAATAGAAAATGTACTTAAAAGACTCTATCAGTCTCTATCAGTCTATCATTGCCATGCTAGAAGAAATATTTATTCGATGCAAAAGGTAGTTACCAGCCCTTTCCTTAGCAGAACACCACCAATAGTACATAAGACCTATACAAACTATATTAAAATAGCCTTCTCTTACTGGATATCCTTCAGCTAGTTTTCGATTATTTTCCTTATACAGCTTTATTAGTATTTCTTTCGCTTCCTTGTATTTTTTCTGGGTGATTAAGTACTTCGGACTCTCGGGCAAAGTTGAGTACACGATAAACGCCACTAATGACCAAAGGGACATTATGAACAAGTATATGTTCCATGTATTGAAGACTGCAAAAAATATTGCAAGCATTTATTGCAAAGGATTATTTAGCGACAGATATGATTCAAAGGCAATTATTTTATGGGTATTAGGTATCTGATATACTACTTTATTCTTTATTATATTTCGTAAATAAATACTAAATAAATGCCCAAGTTAGGATGTGAACTCAAAACGCGATACCCGCATACTTTGTGACATGTGAATGCAACATGGTTTGCTCACGGAGGTTGTCAAATTCATACTAATATTATATATATGAAAGTATCTCTGTCTGTCTGTTTCGTGGTCACGCCTAAAACAATTTTGATGAATTTCAGTAAAGAGATGGATTGGACCTTGGAGAAGGACATAGGCTACCTTTTTTTCAATTTATATAGCAGAACAACCTTTACCGCGTCAGCGAGTTTACATATAAATCGAAACAAAATTAGTTGTAAAATCAATTTCATCCATGCGTACCGATTCGACCATCCAGTAAACTAACTCTCCAGTCATTAGTAAGTACTCCCCAAGCCATCGCTGGTACTAGAACTTGTGCTACAGCAGCGAACGATGCCTGACAGAGTACAACACGATCTCTTACTTCTGTGTGACAGAATTCTGAAGTAAGAGTCAGCGATGCACTGATTGACATGGCAAATCTGCAACAAAATGACTTCATTATAATATTATTAACCCATTAAGTCCCACTGGATTCAGGCATTTAAAGAAAACTAACAGTGTAATAAATATATAGGGATATTTTACACAGCACCATCTAGCCCCAAAATAAGTAACACAACTCTTTTTTCAGTACTGAAGATAGCAGTCATGCTGAAGGTCCACTTAATAGTAAGCAGTTACCGTCGCTTAAGGATGTTTGCGACGGTAGGAGAACCGCGAAGACGCTGCTGTCCCATAGGAGCTCTTGTGTTATGAATACTGCATAACTAGTATACTACATATATATTTTTCTTTTGTAAACAAATACATATTATACATACACACAGTCGTGAGACAGGAATCGAACTTTTTAGACAATAACACCAATATTTTACGGTCATTATTTTATTACTATATTAAGAATTATTTTTCACTTTTTAGTTCGATTGATAATTAATATTTAATGATAATTAAAGCGTGATTTTTTTGTTTATTCTCGCACTAGTCAGTAAGTAGACGAGCGACTAAAATTCTATAAAACTAAAATGTTTATAGTTGATGTTTACATCTAACAATGTCTGACCGCATTTTTTTCATCGAATAACAATCGGGTACCTCCCAAGCAAATCATCAAAATGAGTCGCGAAAAGCGAAGTGACTAGTAGGTTGAGTTACTTTTAAATAATCGGACGGAGTTTTAGGCAAGGGATGGCTAGTGATATCATGACAAAATACCCAATATATTCTAAATATGTATTTATTTATATATCAACTTGTAAAATTATATACACAATCACTATGTAACTACAAAAATTTATTGAAGGGACAGGTTTATAAGACCATCATTAGGCCAGTCCTTTTATACGGATGTGAAGCGTGGCCGGTGCTGGAGCAACAAAAGCAGGCTCTGCGAGTCGCGGAGATGAATATGCTGCGGTGGATGTGTGGAATAACGCGGAAGGAGCGCGTTAGAAACTCTTGCATTCGCGACAGCCTTCAGGTTCGTGACATTACGGATAAATTGCAGGAGTGTCACTTTCGCTATTAAAGCCACGTTTTACGGCAACCGGCTACTTACGTGGAGAACAAATGTCTGGCTATGCCGCCTCCGCCGGGCCCCAGTAGACGGGGTAGACCCAAAAAGCGCTGACTAGATATCGTAAGGGTTGATATGCGTGCCAATGGACTGACCACCAGAGAAGCCGAAGATCGTGCGAAATGGAGAAGAAAAAGTCGGAAAGCGGACCCCGGGCGCCGAAACGAGAGTTTGGACTGCAACCGGGATTCAACGCTAAGATGATGATGATTAATTAGATTTAGATTAGATTAATAGAGGAAAGCAGAATGCGAGAACATGTTGTGCTAGCTCCACACATTTTGGTAGTAGGGGATTTTTCTATATGGTAGGGACTCAAGCCCGTCTGGATGGCGACCATCTTTGGTCTTAAGTATACCGCCATTTTAACTTTATGTTGTGTTCCGGCATTAGTGACCTGTATCCTTATGGGACAGCAGCGTGTTCGCGATGCCAATAGTGTTGCAAACATCCATGGACGAAGATAACTGCTAAATTCGAAGCGAGCCGTCAGTCTGTCTGCTATCCTATAACGATAAAAAAGGACAGGAAGAAGAAGGACAAATGTAGAAAAAAAAATATTTTATGGAATAGATAAAAGCTGGCAACATTAATTTACAATCAAAAAATCAAGACATTAAGATAACAAAGTGATAAGAGATATAATAGCTTCTCAAAACTGATAAAACTAGGAAAAAAAACTGGCATTGTGGTAGCGGGGATATCAACCTTTTAAATGATCGTCACTTCAACAGTGACTTCAACAGTGACGATCAGTTGGTTTTAGTCACTTTTTTGTCTGAGTAAAACTACACCTCGTATATACCGAGTCATAACTCCGGAAAAGACACACGAGTATGTAGGCTTTTTCCACCCTGTTCATGTTTCTTGTGGTTGCGATATCATACTCACTAAACCCTTGGTCATCTTTAGCTGACGATGACCTCTAAGCTTTTTAAAGCCATTAAAAATGTATAACATAGATGTAACAAGATATTATTACCTCAAAAGATAACGCAAAAAAATAGAATATAATTTATAAACAGAATAAAATTTGCGATTTGTATTTTTAATGAGTACTCAAATGATACTTACAAAGCTCCTTCAAAGAATTTTGAGACGATTAAAACTTCATATGATTGGCTTGAGCCAGATATAATTGTAAAAATAAATATTCCTCCAAAACCAATTTTTAAGAAAATTTTCCGACCAAAAGTGTCTGTTAGGAAACCAGCTACAGCAGACACGAGTAGCATTCCTGAAAAATTTAATGGTATTAATATATGTCGCTAATCATTGGTGAACGAACAAGTTGATCAATGCAGATGAACGATGAATAAATGAATTAAAACTATTTACTATTCACCAAAAGTATACAGAAAAAATAACAGGGGAATAATATCAATTAGTGTAACAAATATGGGTATGTTCGATAGAGTAGGAGACGAAAGTTCTAGGAAATGTCTACAGCTTGAATAATAGTTGTAAACATGATGGTTCAGATAATTCAAATCTGTTCAAGCCACACACAATATTATAAAAGTGAAAGTAATTCTGTCTGTCTATCTGTTAAGTTTTCACGCTTAAAGTGCTCTAATCAATTTTAATGAATTTCGATATAGAAATAGATTGAAGAAATAATTGAAGGACATAGGCTACTTTTTAAATTTATATGGCACAACAACGTTTGCTGAGTTAGCTAGTACAGCATATAACATTTCGCTCCTGGATTTGGACCTCTTAGAGGGAATTTACAGTATACCCGACATGCTTATCCAAACCGTATTGGCATGTTACAAACACCGGCAATAAGTTAATCACAATATGGTTCTTTACCGTGCGTTAATTATTTTATATTATGCACATTGTCTAGGCGGGGCTTGCTATTGTGAGAACCGAACTTGTTCGTTTTAGATGCTAGTTTTTAATTTTTTTTGCTGATAAAGAGTGGACTGACTGACGGATCACTGAGTAAGCAGTTACTGTCGCCTATGGATGTTTGCAACACTAAGGACACCGCGAACCCGCTACTGTCCGTATACCGTGTACTGGAACCTGAATCACTAATGCCAACATAAGTTATTATGGCGGCATACTTAAATACCAAAGGGGTTGCCATCCAGACGGGCTAGGAGTCCTACTACGTAACAACTATAATACCATTGGCTACTATGTCCCAAATATTGTATATATACTTGAACAAAATCAAATGTAATAAGAAGTAAGATTGAAAAAGTTTGGAATAAAGAAATAATGTATGTAAATGAACAAATATACAAACAATTTTAATAGATGTAAGTATTAAACTTACCAACATAAGGCATAGCATTTAGAAGTCCTTTTTTGATCAAAGTCATATTTAAATCGCATTCAGCACTTGGTAGAAGATAAGCCGTGGTGCCAGTTACAAGGACATTGGCGATAGTTCCAACAAAAGCGATACATAACAACTTTATATGAAAATGGCCGAATTTAATAACCTTGTATGCATCGTTCACATCTTGCATTGGAGTTCTTTTTTCTAAAAAAAGTAAATTTATATAATTGTATATATTTAGAATCAGTGATGGTGCTACTTCTTTTTGATACAACAAATTTTACTATCACATGCAAGGTGAAAATTAGAATCGAATATTATTTTTCTCTGTTTAGAAGAAATGTGTTTTAGTCGTGTCCCGTGGTTTCAGCACTCGACATGCGAAGGAACACCAGGATTTAAGTGGATATACCAGGAACGTCAGACAATTCCACCTCCCAAAAAAAGATGAGAATTTTATATAATAATCCTGATTATTATTTAGGCGGCCCCTAGTCGATCAATTATATTGCGCAATATTGCGAATTGTACAATATAATTAATCGTCTAGGGCTAATATTGAAGATTGCGCAATGATTGAATGAAAGTTTGAGCGAGTTTATATTTTATTGCACCATATTTTTCCATTGCATCGTGTAGCGTCAGTATTGCCCCAAATCGGCGTGGACCTGTCGCTTCCGGCCCTGGTTCTGTCCATGGTCGGGGGCGATCCTGGATGGACGGCCGTCGCCTCCTTCTGCGAGGCAGTCATGTTCGCAAAGGAGGCGGCGGAGCGGGAATCGACCACCACACTCCCCTCCCGCCAACGCAGGCCACGTCGGCGGCGCCGGAGGGCAAGTAACGACCTCCGGCCGCCGTAGAAAGTGGCCGCGGGCGGCCCCTCGGGGGAGAACCCGCCGCCCGCACTATTTCCGCAAGGGTGAGGGCTGCGTGCTGTTCCGCGGCCCCCTCAACTCCTAGAGTTTTAATAGGAGAGCGCCGCGGGGACGAAACCCTGACCCCCTGGCGCCAACACTTAAGAAGAGGTCCGCCTTAAGACAAAGGGCGGGCCGGCGCCGACCCGAGCCACGAGATCGGCAGGCCATAATATATCCGTAGGCCCGGGCGTAGACGATAGGAGAACAGCGGGGTTTTTTAGTGGGTAGTCGGAAAAATCCCGGAGTCCCACATATCCCGGACCGGGGGAATCCATCAAGAGAGGTTTTCCCCGAGACCAAAAAAAAGGGTCAGTATTGCGCAATATTTTTTAGTCTGTGTTTCGTCGGCAAGGAGAACACGCGCGTGCACGCTTCCCAATAATGGCGGAAAAAGAGGATACGAAAGTTAAGCAAAGAGATTTTATCGTCGAATGTATCCAATTGTACAGAGAATCGTCGTGTTTGTGGCATATCAAGAGCAAAGAATATAATGACAATATAAAGAGATGTCTCCAAAGGCAAGTAAAGATGACGTGAAGAAGAAATTGCACGATGCACACGGGATCAAACTATTCTCCGACTGAACACGAAAACATTGCGCAATTTGCACAGTTCTTATTATTGTGAAATATAATTGAACGTTTGGATTCAAAACGCAATTCAATCTTAATGTACAATTAAATATATTGTACAATGTTATTGTAGGTCTAGGGGCCGCCTTATACAGTACAGCGACCTGGTCTTTAATATGCTGCCATAAAACCTTGTGTTGTGTTCCGACATGAGTTACCCAGGTTCTAGTTCCTATATGCCGAGGGCTGCACGTTGACATATCATAAATAGGCGACGGTAACTGTTTACTATCAAGCGGGCCGTCAGCCTGCTACTGTTGCACAACAATAAAAAATATTTGTATATATTATGTAAGAAGTATACTTTCCTTAGTTTTGAATTTGCCGCGCTTCTCATGCGAGGCGCGCGGTCTTTATTATTTTAATATAAGTAGGTAGGATTTAAGGGTTGAACAATAGCTAACGTGCGAAATATAAGACAACTGCTTATACACATAATTGAAAAATGAAAGTTTATAATTACATTGCAGTTCAAAAAAGTGATAATAGTAAACTTTAATAGTCGTTTCCTGTTTTTACAGGTAAGTTTGTCAATATGTAAAGTAGATAATTGTGAATAGTGTATTTGTAAGTAATAATTGTTGAATAATTAAAATTCTCCTGTTTTATAGAGCAATTGAGTGATTATCTATAAAATGTATATTATTTACATTATAAACGTGAACTTAACAAAATTATTATTATGTATAATCAAACGCAAAGCCGGGCAATAAGCCATGTATATTGCACAATATATCACAATATTATCATCTTAAAATTTCAGTACTATTTTTGTTAAACTAACTCTGACTTAAATACATTTATGCTTTATACACATATTGTCGTTATGGTACGGTAGTTTATGACACTTAATTGTGACAAGTTTATGCTTATTCATCGCATAGTTACAAAATGGAGTATCAATTGATTTCGGATACGGCTACTTCCTCTTTTTCATTTAGCACAAATATTGAAGGATTGTTGGTTTAATAACCTAGTAAGTGGTCTGTGAATTACAACCGCACGGAAGTTAAAGTTAGCTATGATGTACCAATTATTTATTGTTACGATGAATAAAATAGAAATTTTATATGTGGTGATCATTATAGGAAGTATAATTTTATTATTAGATATCGCATGTTATTATGTATTATTACGTCTCCAAAATACAGACTATGCCTAGTTTAGAGGCGTGACGCAAATCGTAAAACATTCGTAAATAAAAAAAACATTGGAAAAATTCTGTATTATGGATTTGTATCTAATATATCATTTTCCAATTTTTTATGTTAAAATTACACAACAGCACTTTTTAAATATTAAAATTATACTAGACAAGGTACTAAGCAATTTAATATGAACACATCAAAATCTAATTATGTTTTTTTAATATAATTTATAATATCATCACATTCGATGTAGTCAAAAATATATTTATTTTCTTAACACAAAATTTTCTTAATTTAAAATACTTTGATTCCATTTCTAATTCCGTGATTGTATAACAATAAATAAATAAAAATAGTAACGAAAACAGGTTAAAGAATGTAGAAAAATATAATTTATAAAATACTGAAACGTCGTCCTGAATTCGTTCGGTTAGAAAATATACTACAGCTTATGTTAATCGCTAATAGATAAGCTAAATTGATTTAGTTTTTGAACTGGAAAAACAAATCATTGCTATTCATAATATCAATACAAATCAATTTATCGAAAACTATTTATATTACTCACCATTCCCTGCACCAGAATCCATTATTTCACTAGTTCTCCTTTACGTGGAATCCAATTAATTAAACAATATGACATGTCAACGGTTTAAAATAATTTTAGCTGGAATAGATCATTTGTTATTAAATTCATTATCTTGGTGAAGCCTTGATGTGACCAGTTATGCTTGAACTTCATCTTTAAAGTAAACGTTTGAAATTCATTCAAAGGAAAGAGGCCAGTGTTATTAGACGTTGTATGACTAAGTAAACTAGAGATAAAATGTTTCAGTTCCTTGTGTAATCGGCTTGTGTATTCGGTTACTTGTTACGTAAAGGAAATACCGCGAATGTTGCTATTTATTTTGTTTTGAGTTAAGACTTATAAAACAGCTTTAATTCAACTTTAATACAGGTGCTATGACCAGTTTTAGGTTGATAACTCATTTATATAGGAATAAAATAAAATAAAAATTATAAATAAAAAATAGAAATAAGCAATATACCAATCCTTTCCAAAGCAAGCGTTAAGTTGTAACAATATTTATCTGGTTTTAATTATGTACTTTAGATGAGACAAACTGACTTAAAGTGAATGACATAGTGAGAATCTAACCCCTGATTGGGTTACGCCTTGTGTGTTGCCACTTGACTGCCGCTTACTTTACGAATAATTAAATGTAGAATAATATCGTATATATATATATATATATATATATATATATATATATAATTCTTTATTGACACATGTTTTACATAATTATAATTATAAGTTCATCATATACAGGTCCTCCTTCTCCATGAAGTCGGCCAGCATCTGGCCTCGGGTGTTCCGATTTCCGAACCCAAATTGCCCCACTCTCAACTCATCGCTGCTACGTTTCCCCAATTTTGCGTTGAAGTCTCCCATGACAACGTTAAAGTGGGTTTTAGAAGTGTGGATGGCTGTTGAGATGTCCTCATACATGGCTTCCACCTCCTCGTCAGGATGTGTCGAAGTCGGAGCGTAAACCTGAATGACCTTCAACGAATACCGTTTGGTAATTTTGAGTATTAGGTACGCTACCCTAGTCGAAACACTCCCCACCTCAGTAACGTTGTTCACAAGAGACTTGTGAATGAGAAACCCGACACCACCTTGGGACAGTTGGTCGCCCTCCCGGAAGTAGAGCAGATTTCCGGAATTTAGGATTATTGAGTCCTCTCCCTGTCTTCGGACTTCAGATAACCCCACAACATCCCATCGCAGTCTGCTCAAAACTTCCTCCAGTTCCTCCAACTTCTCGTTGGTCCGCAGTGTCTTGACATTGTATGTTGCCAGGGCCAAAGGTCGTCGTTCTTGGTAGCGAATCCGAACCCGGGGATTCTTCGCACCCCCTGCCCCGTCGCTTATGTGGCTGCTACCGTGACCACCACGAACGGGGCCGCCGGGGACTAGGGGCCGGGGTCTGTGTGTATCTGTCATTTTAGGGGGGGGTTTTGCCATAATCGCCACGCTTGGCAGGCGGGTTGGCGATCGCAGTATTCGCAGTTGGTGATGCTCTCACGGAAAGATGCTGCTGCCCATCCTCCGTTCTTTCTATCCCTTACTCGTCTCTTACGACACCCACGGGAGGAGATGGGGTGGTGCTATTCTGGTGCGACACCACACACTACAACAGTGACAATAAAAGGTAGTAATTAATGGGCAACTACAACATAGTTTACAAAGTATTCCAATTTCACACAACTATTTTTAAACTCTACACATATATATGAGCGACACCAATAAAAAATTCCAATAAACTAAAATAAACGATAATGATCCATTATAATACATGATAATGACAGTTTGATTTGTATTATCTTTATAAACACTATTATTAATGGAGTATGTTTTATAATAACTTATCTAAATTATAGTATAGTCTTGAAATGGGTTATATTTTCAGATTTCAAACGTTCAATCACACACATAATTATTAAAATAAGTAGTAAACGATGCGCTATTTTTTTATATATAGCATAAAGATAAGATCTGCTGATCTCCATATATGATGAACTCCTTCTTCATGAAGCCAGAACAACGCAAATGGACTTGGATTAGTCCCGATGGTGCCACCAAAAATGAGATTGACTTCATTATGTCGACCAAAAGACAGATAGATATTCAATTATGTCTCTGTGATCAATTCGGTGAAAACTGGGAGTGATCACCGCTTAGTAAGAGGCACATTGAATATCAATCCAAAATTGGAGAGGTCTCGACTGGTGAAGTCTACGCTCCGACCTGCACCCATACAGATCCAAAACCCGGTAAACTTTCAACTCGAATTGCAAAACCGCTTCGAATGCCTCGGTGACTGCGTTGACGTGGACGAGTATAATAACAGGTTCGTGGAAGCTGTTCAAACGGCCGGGTCTAAATTCTTCAAGGCCAGCCGTTCAAAAAGAACCGGAAAAATCTCAGATTCTACTCTCAAATTGATGGATGTGAGACGTCAAATGACCCTTCAGTCCCCGGACGATGCTTCCCAGTATAGGCAGCTAAATAGACAGATCTCCAAGTCCTTGACTCGCGATATCCGCCGCCATAACACAGACTGTGTAAAGGCGGCTATAGAGCGTAACAAGGGCTCTAAAGTATTCGCACGAGACTTGTCTATTGGGCAGAGCCAACTGACGAAGCTGAAGACCGACGACGGCAGGGTCGTTTCGTCTAAACCCGAACTTTTGAGGGAAGTCGAGAAGTTCTACGGACAGCTATACACGACCACACGGGCACCTGTTAACAACAAGGCTAAAGACCCAAGAGCCAAATTAACCCGACACTACACCGTAGATATCCCAGACGTCAGTCTGTACGAGATTAGTGTGGCCCTTAAACAGCTTAAAAACAACAAGGCGCCGGGTGATGATGGAATTACAGCCGAGCTTCTGAGAGCTGGTGGTACTCCTGTGCTTAAAATCCTCCAGAAGCTATTTAATTCCGTCATCCTCGATGGCAAAACGCCGCAGGCCTGGCACGGAAGTATAGTGGTGCTGTTCTTCAAAAAGGGCGACAAAACCCTTTTGAAGAACTTTAGACCGATATCACTTCTGAGCCATGTTTACAAGCTGTTTTCAAGGGTCATCACGAATCGTCTCGCGCGCAGATTTGACGACTTCCAGCCTCCCGAACAAGCCGGATTCCGAAAAGGTTTTAGCACCATAGACCACATACATACGCTGCGGCAGGTTATACAGAAGACGGAGGAGTATAACCAGCCACTATGCTTGGCGTTCGTGGACTATGAGAAAGCCTTTGATTCGATCGAGACCTGGGCGGTGCTTCAGTCTCTCCAGAGGTGCCACATTGATTATCGATACATCAAAGCGTTGAAGTGTTTGTATGAAAACGCCACCATGTCAGTCCGTCTCCAGGATCAGAACTCGAAGCCTATCCGACTGCAGCGGGGAGTCAGACAAGGCGATGTCATATCGCCGATGCTGTTCACTGCTGCGTTGGAAGATGTCTTCAAGCTTCTGGACTGGAACGGACTGGGCATCAACATTAACGGTGAGTACATCACTCACCTTAGATTCGCAGATGATATCGTAATCATGGCTGAAACCATGGAAGACTTAAGCCATATGCTTGATGGCCTCAATACAGCTTCCCAAGGAGTAGGTCTCAAAATGAACATGGACAAGACGAAGATCATGTCTAATGTCCATGTCGCACCTACCCCCGTAACAGTTGGGAACTGTACTTTCGAAATTGTTGACGAATACGTCTACTTGGGTCAAACGATCCAGTTAGGCAGGTCCAATTTCGCGAAAGAGGTCACTCGTCGAATCCAACTCGGATGGGCAGCGTTCGGGAAGCTCCGTAAAATCTTTTCGTCCCAAATACCGCAGTGTCTCAAGACGAAGGTTTTTAACCAATGTGTGTTGCCAGTGATGACATACGGAACGCAGACGTGGTCGCTAACTATGGGCCTTATGAGAAAGCTCATGGTCGCTCAGAGAGCAATGGAGAGGGCTATGCTTGGAGTTTCCCTGCGAGATCGAATCATAAATGAGGAGATTCGCAGGAGAACCAAAGTAACCGACATAGCCCGGATGATTGCAAAACTGAAGTGGCAGTGGGCTGGGCACATAGCTCGAAGGACTGATGGCCGTTGGGGCAGAAAAGTCCTCGAATGGCGACCGCGTACCGGAAGACGCAGTGTTGGTAGGCCCCCCACAAGATGGACCGATGATCTGGTCAAGATCGCCGGGATAGGTTGGATGAGGGCAGCGCAGGACCGATCATCGTGGAGATCTTTGGGGGAGGCCTTTGTCCAGCAGTGGGCGTCTTCCGGCTGAAATGATGATGATGATGATATGTGGTGATCATTATAGGAAGTATAATTTTATTATTAGATATCGCATGTTATTATGTATTATTACGTCTCCAAAATACAGACTATGCCTAGTTTAGAGGCGTGACGCAAATCGTAAAACATTCGTAAATAAAAAAAACATTGGAAAAATTCTGTATTATGGATTTGTATCTAATATATCATTTTCCAATTTTTTATGTTAAAATTACACAACAGCACTTTTTAAATATTAAAATTATACTAGACAAGGTACTAAGCAATTTAATATGAACACATCAAAATCTAATTATGTTTTTTTAATATAATTTATAATATCATCACATTCGATGTAGTCAAAAATATATTTATTTTCTTAACACAAAATTTTCTTAATTTAAAATACTTTGATTCCATTTCTAATTCCGTGATTGTATAACAATAAATAAATAAAAATAGTAACGAAAACAGGTTAAAGAATGTAGAAAAATATAATTTATAAAATACTGAAACGTCGTCCTGAATTCGTTCGGTTAGAAAATATACTACAGCTTATGTTAATCGCTAATAGATAAGCTAAATTGATTTAGTTTTTGAACTGGAAAAACAAATCATTGCTATTCATAATATCAATACAAATCAATTTATCGAAAACTATTTATATTACTCACCATTCCCTGCACCAGAATCCATTATTTCACTAGTTCTCCTTTACGTGGAATCCAATTAATTAAACAATATGACATGTCAACGGTTTAAAATAATTTTAGCTGGAATAGATCATTTGTTATTAAATTCATTATCTTGGTGAAGCCTTGATGTGACCAGTTATGCTTGAACTTCATCTTTAAAGTAAACGTTTGAAATTCATTCAAAGGAAAGAGGCCAGTGTTATTAGACGTTGTATGACTAAGTAAACTAGAGATAAAATGTTTCAGTTCCTTGTGTAATCGGCTTGTGTATTCGGTTACTTGTTACGTAAAGGAAATACCGCGAATGTTGCTATTTATTTTGTTTTGAGTTAAGACTTATAAAACAGCTTTAATTCAACTTTAATACAGGTGCTATGACCAGTTTTAGGTTGATAACTCATTTATATAGGAATAAAATAAAATAAAAATTATAAATAAAAAATAGAAATAAGCAATATACCAATCCTTTCCAAAGCAAGCGTTAAGTTGTAACAATATTTATCTGGTTTTAATTATGTACTTTAGATGAGACAAACTGACTTAAAGTGAATGACATAGTGAGAATCTAACCCCTGATTGGGTTACGCCTTGTGTGTTGCCACTTGACTGCCGCTTACTTTACGAATAATTAAATGTAGAATAATATCGTATATATATATATATATATATATATATATATATATATATATATATATATATATATATATATATATATATATATATATATATATATATATATATATATATATAAAAAATTCTTTATTGACACATGTTTTACATAATTAAAAACTTATTATAGCACTAACACCTAAACTAGGCATGGCCTGTCCCTTAGGTATTAGTTCCTTCCAGTGACTTCAACATTATTGTTATAATAATAGATTATAAATTTTTACAACTACCTTCTTATATAAAATTAAATGAGTAAGACACGATCGATATGGTTTGGTTACATAAAGTCCTCACTTTATGTAACTTAAGCAAATAAAAATTTTATGTACAATTAACATTTTATAATTTTGAAGTGAGTTAATTTTAAACAAAGATTTCCTTTAATAATTGATATGATATATACTATATAGTATATACGATAAATACCCCTAATATATATATATAATTTCTCCGTGCCGGGGTAGTATGAATACTTCAAAAATAAAACAACCCTGGGTGCTAAAGCTCCAAGCGCGACTAGATGGCAACCACCTCTACTCTTTAAATATGTCGCTTTAATATCCCCGTGTTGTATTCCAGCATAAGTGACCCTTACGCGGACGGCAGCGTGTTGTACCTCTGGCACGCAAAAGTAGGGCGTTAGCCTGTTCGCTATTCCTTAGCAACGTACCTATCATTAATCTGAATCAGACTGCGTGGTCGTGTACGTTCAGTATCATACGAGGGGTGTTCAATAAATAGTGATAATGCGATACATTTTCCTTGGAAAGAAAAAAATAAACACTGACAGGCATAGCCTAGACATTAGATATAATAATAAAAAAAGTCAATTCGCTTTTGTTTTTTAAAAATAGAAGTCATTTGTTTGCGTCGTGCCGGAACATGTTCTTAAAAATGGATAAAATTGAAGTTCATGCGGTAATAAAATATATCTGCTTGAAAAATTTTACTACGAAGCTGGTAAATCAAGACTTGAGAGCAACATTAGAGGTTCATGCTGCTCCATATTCTACGGTTGCGTGTTGGCGTGCTGAGTTCAAGCGAGCAAGAACTTCCATTAACGACGAGACCTGCACGGGACGCCCTACATCGGTAGTGACTAAACAAATGGTTAAAAAAGTTGAAAACATTGTCTTGGCGGATCGTCGTGTTACTGTTTGTTTTATAGCAGAAGTAATGAAGATTTCTATAAGAAGTGTCCATAATATTATACACAACTATTTGGGTATGAAAAAAATGTCAGCGCGCTGGGTGCCCAGAATGCTTAACGCGCAGAAACAAATGAGATTGAGAATTTCACAAAACTGTTTGGGTTTGCTACAATAAAATCTTGACCGATTTTTGTCTCGATCCATAACTATGGACAAAACATGGCTTCACCGTTATGACCCGGAAACGAAAAAACAGTCCATTACTTGGAAGAGACCGTCATCTCCAACTTCGAAGAAATTTGAGACGATTCTATCCACCGTTAACATCATTGGCTGTCTTTTCTGGGACAGCCAAGAGGTGGTAATGGTAGAATACCTTAATCATGGAGTCACTATTACGGGAACTTTGTACGCAGGACAATTAACAAAGTTGGGTGAGGAATACGCAAGCAACGGTGTGGCAAACTCGCTAAAGTTGTTTTGTTTCATCAAGACAACACCCCCGCGCACAAGTCCAGAGTTCCGATAGCTGCCATTCAAGAAGCTGGCTTCAAATTGATAGAACATCCTCCATATTCACCGAACCTAGCTCCTAGTGATTTTTACCTATTTCTGCGGTTATAGGAACAACTCAGGGGCCATAAATTTGAAGTAGATGACGCAGTAGTCGCCGCGATACACGATTTTTAAGGGATCAGGAGGAAGATTTTTTAAAAGGGAAATTTCAGCTTTATAAAAACGATATAAAAAGTGTATAAACCTGAAAGGTGAACTTAACAAAAATAACATTTAATAAAAGATAATTACATCATACTCATTGTCGCTTTTTATTGAACACCCCCAGTATTATATAACAGTACAAGTCAATTATATAAATACTACGTAGTTCGCAACATTCAGTCTTTGAATTGAATTCAATTGATTTGAATCAGTCCATCGTAAAAGTGATCAATTTAGCTTATGAAGGCAATTAAACTTAAGTTGTTCTACTAATGGGTACACTAAAGATCGTTAGTTAAAGAGACAAACAGGAAAGCAATCCCCAAACCTCGGATTAGTAGTTTATGCGAGCAAATTTTAACTCTAAATGTTTTTTTTTTATTGCCATGTAACAGCAGACAGACTAATAGACCACTTAATAGTAGGCAGTTACCGTCGTCTATGGATGTTTGTGACGCCATGGGCACCGCGAACACGCTGCTGTTCCATAGGGTACAGGAACCTGGGTCACTAATGCCGGAACACAATGTTATTATGGCGGCATAATTATAGACTAAGCGTAGTGTTTGTCGCCTTTTACGACAGGCTGACCCTGTCTGCAGAAAAAAATATAATATACAAAAGAACTATAAAAGAACACCTAGAATTTGATTTATGTTTTCATATATTTTAATACACGTATAAACATACATTTGTAATAATTGAATTAAGAACTAAGACATCTATTTATATGCAAGTTGACTTAAAGCCAGTTATTATTAAATATTTACAGCAGAACAAATTCGTGAAATAGTTACAAGATAACCCAATTCTCCAATGAATTAAGTTCCATTTATTCAGTAGTAATAAAGGTTTGGCCTCTTTTGCAGCGTTCATCCGCTATCTGATAAGTTATTTTTCGATAGAATCTTACTCTTCTCATGGCTTGAAAATATCAGTTTTTTTATGATGTACTTTTTTAGATCTGGAGTTTAGGAGACAGACAAACGGCGTCTATAGTCGTTTGCAATATCAGAAGAATTGCTAACGCCTTACCGGCTCCAAATAAGGGGAACTGGAGCCTGGATCACGTATGCCGACTACTTTAGTCTACTTTTTAGTCGTTCTCAGCAAGGAAAACGAAAATAATAAAAGAAATCTCGTGAATTAACCTAAATTCTTCTTTTATGCATTTAATGATGGTTACATCCAAAACTTTTACTTTAGAGAACAAAATTGCCGTATTAGATATTGTTATTGTCAAAGAGCACAATTTGTTTTTTTATAATAAATTTCATCTGATTTGTTGACCTCCAAAACTTCTAAATATGGGCAAATCCTTGGTAGTAAAGTAAAACAAAGTTGTTTATTAATTTAATTACGATCATGGATTACATCGGGTTCGAAGTCAGACTCTGAATGAAACAAAGATAAAAATGTTGTTCTAATAAGATAAAAAATGAGTATTCTTAAACCAAGAATGATTTTTAACTAAATATCACGTATAATTTTCTCCGTGCAGGGGCGAAGAATACTAACCTCTGCAGCCGGGGTCGACCTATCGTAAAAGACGGTAAAATAACCCTAGATCCGTGGTAGGGCTCCAAGCCCGTCGAGACCTCAACCACCCTTGGTGTATAATTATGCCACCATAATACCCTTGTGCTGTGTTCCGGCATTAGTGACCCAGGTTTCTGTACTCCTGTGGAACAGTAGCGTATTCGCGATAATATAATAATAATAATAATATTTTGTGACAATTCACACAGCGCCATCTAGTCCCAAACTAAGTAGCATAGCACTTGTGTTATGGGTACTAGACAACTGATATACTACTTATATACATTTTTTTGTAAATAAATACATATTATACATAAACACCCAGACGCGAGACGGGAATCGAACCCGTGACCTCCGCAAGCGTACCGAAGTGCGTTATCCGTTACGCCACCGAGGTTGATACCCCTAGTATAGCAAACATCCATGGGCGACGGTAACTGCTTACTTTGAAGTGAGCCGTCAGCCTGTCTATTGTTCCTCAACAAATAATAATAATAATAAATTCGCTTTCAGTGATACTCCACCCAAATCTCTTTAGTAACCACGAGTAGTATGGAATTAATCATTTGTTAATGGGCCCACATTTCTAAGCATCCAGATACACCTGAGTCTCGCGAATACTAGCTTAATGCGTATTGCGCACACTTAGTGGTTTTCTACATACATATATTTTAACGGCTTTTTATAGTTTTAATGTGAAAAGTATTTATGATTATTGTCCGCCGTTATTTCTTTTATTACTACTAATAATATTTTTAATACTTTTCAGTTTTTTATGACTTGAATTGCATTTTATTTTAAATAAGTTATTTATCCAATAGGCAGTAGACGTGTTTTGGTAAAAAAATTACAAGGTATATTTTTGTGCTAACTTGATCGGCAGAAGCTAGTATTACTAAATTATTGACGCAAAAGTCACGCAGTTTATTTTTTAATTCTTATCACACACTAACGGCCCACTTAACAGTAAGCAGTTACCGTCGTCTATGGATGTTTGCGACGCCAGAGGCACCACGAACACACTGCTGTTCACGTCTAGTTACAGAAACCTTGGTCACTAATGCCGGAACACAAGGCAAAGTTATTATAGTGGAATACTTATAAACCAGGAGTGGCTGCCATCCAGACGGGCTTGAGGTCCTAACACCTAGCTAGGGTAGTTTTGTCACCTTTTAGGACAGGTCGATCGCGACCGCATGAGTTTGTATTATTACTCCATCCCTACACGGTGAAATAGAAGAGAAGTAGCTCCGTGAAAATATTTAGCAGCGTGTTGCTCTCTTATTTTATATATTGTTGACATTTCGGCTACTTTCCAACAGAAGAAAACTACAAAATAAACACGCCTGCATATTAATACGAAATTATGTGAACGGAGAAATATAAAATTTTGCATCGTTTCTCTGAAAAAAGCTAGAAGAAGAAATAAGAGAGAGGAACATATGAAGATAGTACAGATTCAAATGCAATAGAATAAAGAGCAAATAGGCAAATCAATTGCTGTAGAAGAGTAGACGAGAAAACGGCTCACCCGAAGAAGATAGTCACTGACGACTGTGGACGTTTGCAATGCCAGAGGCATTATCTACACACAGGCGTCGACGTCAGGGGAGCAGAAGACGGGGCACTTATCCGCCCTAACAGCCCACCCCCGCAATCAGTAATTATAGAGGTGGATATAGATATTATTTGATTTTCGAGTCTTAATAATGTTCAAACTAAAAATTTTAATTTATGGTTGAAATTCTACCACTGGGCAACTAATAAACGATTCCTTCTTTATTTAAAAGAGGTAATAATGTCACCGCCTTTAGCTGTGAGTTAATCGACATTTCTAAATATACATAAGAAAATATATCTAAGTAGTTATTTTAGTTTTTATAGAACATAAAATAAGTAACACCTTCGCTAACTTAGCAAAAGAAATAGTTCATTTGTCAATATGAAATTTAACGACAAAAATGAAATGATCACATTCTTTGTTGGGTTCCTTAGTTAGAATATTTAGATCATAAAAATGTATATAACACTCACTAACATAATATTCCAAGAAACAAAGCAACTAAACATAAAATATGATAAATGTTAACAAAATAGACTTATCAAAGGTATGAACTAAAAGGAGCATTATGGTTGAGAGAGAACAGTTTTAATATAAAAGAATTTTAATATAAAAGATTATGTTTCATCGGCAATTTTCAAATTGAATTTACGAATTCTTCTTTTTAATATGTAGTTATCATCAGAGTTCTGTTCGGTCGATATAATTTAGTGTAAAAGTAATATTTAAGCTCATTTTAAGTGAATTGTGTCTTTTATGAGCAATAAGCTGTAAACCTAAACTATAAAATTAGTCTGTTATCTAAATATACTAAGTTAATATTTTAGAAAAATGCGATACTAATGTGCTTCAGTTATTGTCCACATAATCATTTTTTATATATTGTAATTCAAAAATCACTTCCACTATAAACACAACACAGGTTTATTTTATTTTATTTTGTTATTATCTTATTGCATTACTATCAAGAACCTACAAGCGAATGACTTTGCTACCTTTATTTTATTAAAATTTAAAGTTCTTAATAATAATAATAATAGTTTCACAATAAATTAACATATAAATAATTTTGTCAACAAATGTTCATTAGATTAGAAAACAATGTGCGCGAATAAGCGACAAGGAGCAAACTGATTTACTGATTTTACTGACATTGGTCGATTTGAGAGAACTGCCGCATACATGGTGATGTCACCCAGCATAATTTTATCACTTATCGATACAAATTACGATTTATCTCACGTTATTTTTATTTTACACGACAAAAATTCAGAAATAAGTTAAACATATTGTGCCATTATATTTTCAACTAAAGCTACGGGAGATACTGAGAATAAATTGAGACAATAAGTATATAGTTTCTAGACGTGAGTGCGCACGCGCTTGTTAAGTGTATTTATTTGCCTTTGCCAGTATTGTTTTAGTTTATATCAGGTAGCAATATTTTTATGTAACCATAACTTAGTCATAAATTACTAATAAATATCAGCATAAATTTAATAAAAAAGAGTTTGTCTTGTTCGTTCCTTGCATATAAGGTTAATTGAAATCTCGCCTCCTGATTTTTGTTATCTACCCTCACTCTCAATGAGGTAAATGGTAAAACAAGCGTGGGACGAGGTAGTATCGCGTGAGATGCTAAACGTGCGTGATGGTCGACGTTCGACCTCCCTGAAGATCACCCTCTGCGCCGTGCGAAATTGGCTTCAGTCACTTCTAACTCACAGTGGCCGTCTCATAAGATTGTGTGTTCAGTGTCTCGTCTGTGACATTTAGCTGGTGCCTTGCACAGTTCCTCCACGAGTAGACTTGACCCGAACCGGGAAGGGCTGGAATCAAGGTCAGTGCAAATTTCTTTGCCCACTGCAAGGCAGCGCATATCTCTAACAACCTCTCTTCTTCCCTCTTATACAGTCCACGGCTCTCGATCTATCCCTCTCATCCCTGTACGGTGCATCTCGGTCCGTGACTGGCATCGCACATGTCTTCTATATAAATACAGTAGTTTATAAACCATTCAAACAGACTTTTGTTTATTATGAACTGATCCTTAAAAGAGTAGCAACAAAGATCAGTGCCGTGTAGAGCTTCACTGGTAAGTACTGTCACTTAAAGTAATGTATTTTTTTTTTTATTGAACTAGAAATTGATTAAATATTTTCTTCTTTCTTATGCCCTTATCCCACATTATATGAGGTCGGCTCAACATGTTACATGTTGTAATAGTTGTGGCTTAGTTTTTACAACCGGCCGCCTGCCTGACGTTAACCCCTTTTTAGGGAACAAATCTGTCATCCTTTTTATTTAACTTATTTTTGTCGTTTCACATTGAAAGTAGGAGATGAAATTTCGTTGTCAATCATTTAATATATCCTCAAGCGGCACTTTTATTGGTTTCTTCTTGAATAAACAACATCCGAGTGTCAGTTTGAGGCTAAGCGTCTTCGAATGCTCTTAGTCCTGCATTCCATTGCGCTTAAATACAAACACATGCTGTCCATCTTCATTTATTTTGGTGGTGGCTCACAGCAATCTTCCTCTTGGTAAGTAGAGGCCTTGAAACTCGTGGCGTCTTCCACAAAAATACATAACCTTCGGCGAAGGACATTGTGGCAAGGAGAGATAGCACATAGGTGGATTTTCACAGTACATTGTTGGACAAGGGGCCACTAACATCGGACATACTGCAAATTGCTCGCAGTCTTCAGGATAAAAGCACGCCATTTTTATTTAGATTTTACTTATTTTTCTTTTGTAAATTTTATATAATAATAAAGATTAAATATTTTTTGTTCTAATGTGGGGTAACAAGCAGTGAAAAAAAGCGCAGCCATGACCAATAAAAATAAACCTTTTTTTATTGCTGTAGGACAGCAGACAGGCTGATGGCCCACTTAGAATTTAGTAGTTACCATCAACTATGGATGTTTGCAACACCAGTGACATCGCGAACACGCTGCTTTCCCATAAAGGTACGGGAACTTAGGTCACTAATGCCGGAACACAACACAAGGTTATTATGGCGGCATACTTAAGACCAAAGGTGGTCGCCATCCAGATGGGCTTGAGGCCCTACCTCGTAGCTAGGTTGGGTTGTTTAGTCGCCTTTTACGACAGGCCGACACCGGCCGCAGAGGTTAATATTCTTTCTCCACCCCTGCACGGATAAACCTATCCTAACAAACCAAAATATGATACGGAGCAACAATAAAATACAATTTCCCATATTTTACACAGAAAAATCTATAGAGCAAATAATAATAAAGCCTCTATAAATAAAAATAAACCACCGGGAACCTATTTTGAGTAATATTTATTTAACATTTACCAAAACTCAAATTCCAGAGCGAGAGAAACTAACAAACAAACAAATTATGTACATAAAGGCACACAATCTGAGATATTATTCGTTTTAGAAATAACTTATACGACAAACTTATTCACATTTCATTTCGTTTGGAAGGAAAACTTTGCCATCTCTAATTTGATTAATTATTTATAATAATTGTTTTGTGAAAACTTATGTATTAGATATATTTTTATACTAACTGTGCCCGCGACTCCGTCCGCGTGGAATAGTGGCTTTGGGCAGCATTTTTTAGATATATCTTATGGTTTAGTTTGGATTACAAACCCTATAAACCCTAAAATATAAATAAATTAAATATACAAATAGTCAGTGTTATCGAATGCAACTGTTATGCCATGAGCTTCCGTGTATAATATGAATACGTGCGTTCGAACCTACAAAGTCCAGCCTAAGCTAAACCCTATTTTATATGATTGATGATATAACATCAGCTATATGCCAGTGAAAGTCCCGTCAAAATCGGTCCAGCCGTTTCAGAGATTAGCTGGAACAAACAGACAGACAGACAAAAATAGTAAAATAAGTAGTCTTGGTATATGTACCTTATACATATAATCCAAATGCACTTAGTAAAAGGCGATTATTTTAATATTACAAACAGGCACTCCAATTTTCTTTATTTGTATAGATAGCTGCTTAGTATAGTTTATAGGAATAATCTGCATGCTTATTTGTATAATACTCTTTCAAGACACTTTTTGTTTCACATCACATTTACGACTAGGTTTTGCTAGGTAGGTGGCCAACCCCATCCATAATAATCTTATTTTGTGTTCCGGTATAAATGACGCAGGTCCAGTTCCCCTACGCGGACGACAGCATGTTAGCGGTGCCCCTGGCGCCAAATATTCATATACGACGGCAACCGCTTACTATTAACTGAGCTGTAAGCTTGTCTACTGCTCCACAGCAATAAAATAATAAAAGTAAGTCTAGGTCTAGTCTCCTCCTAAATAAGTGTTGGGATAGTGCTATTTTTATTTCCGATCTGATTATCCATCGTCTAAGTATACTAACTTGAGGCGTAAACTTAATCTACACATACAGGAATACACACACACACCCACACACACTCTAGCTATTATTATATTTTAAGTTATAAGTGTCATAGAAAAAAGGCTTTTTGGAATGTTTGTACTATAACTATTGTTCTGTTGGTTTTTTGAAACAATAGAATAAAAGAGGACTTGTTCTATAATCCCAATCATATTAAATATTTATTAAGTTAACAATTATAATAAAATAGTGTGTAATATATAGTTCTTTTAACGAACTATATTATTACAGGAGATTTCCAGCTGCCGAATATAAAAAGTTCTGCCTAACTTTTAGGATCAATAGAATATCTCGGTGCCGATTCAAAGTTACGCGGTCCACAGATTTGTTGGAAAAGATATGGCACTAGGGTTGCCGTAGAATTTTTTTAAATTATTTTCTGATTTCTAAACAGTTTCATGAATTTGATAATGTCCAATGCTCAGGGTGTCAATCATATATCTAGACTAAAATCGACTAGCATATTTTGTGAACTATAAGACTCTACATTTAACTAAGAAAAATAAATTTTCTAATTAATAAAGTAATAGATAGTTCCAAAAATATATTTTTTGTAACAAAAACTAAAATTTTTGTTCATAAACAAGAAAGAATTTTTGTAATTTAAAAATATAAATACATTTTATTTCTTATTATGGAGCAATTATGACACGATGAACAATTAGCACGAAACAACAAGCAATTATGACGATAAATGTGACAGGTGCAAATTTATAAATATTTAACGCAAGTTCGATCGATGCAAAATATTATCACTGTCCGAATCTACGTTGCATCAAAAACATTGACTTACTTTCTTACAGGTTGGTATCCCTTGTTGAATATTTGCATATAGAGAGAAATTGTCCCTTTTTAGCGCATTTTACTAAGGGGAAAGTTCTACTACCCATTAAGTTTGACTTTAAGGTCTTGGTGGGACTTCTTAGATCGCAATGGCAGGAGCAAAATAAAAACCGCAGAATTGGTTAGTTTAATATCTGTAAGTAATAAGTAAAGAAAACGTAAGCAGAATGTTTAAAACTTTGAATTCGGAACATCAGATCCACATTCATTAGAATCATCGCGTTTTAGACAATTAGAAGAATGAGGCTACTCTATTTTGTTTTGTCAAAGACTACAATGAATTAATCCCTCTATGAAAAGCTGCTTTGAAATATATAGCAATTAGAGTCTGGTCAATCAGCACTTCAAACGCCGCAAATGAAGTTGGACTAACTAATCTCCGGAGGGACTTCAATCATATACCGAGGCAATCACTGGACTAAAATCCCAGGAAAATATAAACGTGGTCAACTGAAACATATTTAGCGATGTTCAGTCACGACAAAGTGAAGACCATCGAAAAGACATGGAGTAAAAGCACGACCATTCGTGATAGGCATACATTGTGGACGCTTCACGTATGTGTCCCATGTTGCAGCATAGTAGAAAGAAGCATTTAAATCTTGTTGAAAGCATACAACAGCCCTAAATATAAAAGTATGAAAGCCAACTCTAGAACAGTTTATGAAAAGTAAAAACTTTGAAAGTCAGCCCGTTCGCAAGAACGTCAAGGATTATTGAACTTTGTTATTTGTTACTTACGAAATACTTCTTTTTAACTATTGTAACATTTCTTTTACTCTTTTATTTACTTTGTGTCTTTAGAAGAAAGTCCAAGAAAGATTTTATTGAATTTCATCTATATTTATAACTTGTTTTTACTAGTTTTATTGCTGCAACAGTTCAATTTCAAGAAGATATAAATATTACCCATATATATAAATTTGTATTTATAAAATACCTAGTCAGGTCATAAATTCTGTCACATGTTTAATGTAAAATAATTGTAACAAGTTTATTAATTATGTAACCATTCATATACCAAAATGAACTTAACCAAACATAGATTCTTATGACATTAAAGTTTATTCAAAATGACCTCCGTGATTTTGAATACAAGCCTTCAATCTGCGTGGCCAGTTGTCTATCGCAGCACGAACGAGGTCCATGTCAATATCGGCGGCTGCCTTAATCAAGGATGTCTTGAGTGACTCCAAATTGGGATGAGGCTTTGAGCATGCCTTTTCCTCCAAGTGTTGCCATATCTTGTAATCTAACGGATTCAAATCTGGACTGGAGGAGGGCCAGTCTTCGTGCCGGATGAAGTCGATTTCACGCGCCGCCAGCCAGTCTTGTGTGCTCTTCGCTCTATGAGCTGGCGCCGAATCTTGTTGGAATACCCAGTGCCTGTTATTGAACATGGTATGAGAAACAGGTTCCACAAGGTTCGTCAGGACTGTATTTTGATACACAACAGCATTCGTTTTTACACCTTTCTCACAAAAATGTACCTCTGTTAAGCCCCAATAAGAAACTCCCAACCATACCATGAGCGAGGATGGAAAATGACCTCGTTGAACACGCGGAATACGGTTGCTCGCTTCTTCACTACTGTGTGCGTACACCTTATCATTTTGTTTGTTGTAGCTCTTCTACGGTAAACATTTTTTCATCCGAAAAAAGAATTTCCCGATATTTTTTTCCCGCGTACCGCTTCAACAAAGCGCGGCATCTCTTCAGTCTCAGGTCCATTAGACGAGCATTCAAACGATGTCCTGTTTTTCTTCGATATGCCCGAAGCCCTAAGTCTTCATTTAACACCCTTTTCACCGTGGTTCTGCTTAACCCCATCTGAAGGGCCAACAGTTTCTGCTTACGTTTGGGATTTCTTTGAATTCGTGCCTTCACAGCTTTTATCACTGCTGGAGTCCTAACAGACCGAGGGCGACCACTTCTTGACCTGTCATCTACACTAGAGTCTTCATTGTATCGTTTGATGGTACGATAAACGAATCTTTTGGTTATATTCAAATTTTTCAGTATGTTAAAAATTTGAATTGGCGCGTAACCGCAACGATACAACGCAATAACTGCAACACGGTCTTCTTTAAGCGTCCACTCCATATTTAAAAATGAGTAAAATTCTAAAAGTTATACATTTTTATTTTCATGAACAATTCGAAATTCTAATTCAATAAACTTTTTTGTGGCCAGCATTCTAAAAGAAAAGTTTTTACTGTGTGACAATACTTATGACCTGACTAGGTATATACAAATGTATTTGTATATCGTATTGTCTTCAAATATCTAATTAATGATAACCATGATCATAGAGAACTGTAATGGCTGAATGTTATTAGATTTACATGGACAGTAAAAATAAAGATTTATGTAAAGATTTTATTGTCTATAATAAATACTAACCTAAACCAATCCCTACAGAGAATAGATCGATTGAAACTCTTTTGAGTATACAGATTGGACCTAAAACATCCGCGCAAAGCAAATAATAGACAAATAAATTTGATGATTAAAAAAAACCACAATTTAAGAGCGATATCAACGAAAATTACCCAACTGATCGAAAACGTGATCTTCCCCCGTGGCAGCGTGCTCGGGGATGCGCCTCCTGTGAGGTGCGTTCCAGGCTCGACCACTGTATGGGGACAAGAATATAGCAAGAATATTTTTATTGGGGACCATCGGCTTCACCGGTGAAGCCGATCCTATTCTAATCTGCTACCGTTTCGGAGTGTGTATAGCTGGGGGAGAAGAAACGGCGAAAGAAACTCCTCTGCAACACGCCTATCTACTTGTGCACTTGTATAGTGTGTGGGTGTGTGAGTCTATAGGTTATGGGGGGCGCAAGGCATCCCTGAACCTACAGCCTTGGAAACATTTGCTTCGGCGTCCTGGTAATAGGGTCGGGTTTGTCCGTGAGCCATTTGCGAAGCCAGTTGCCCAGCGTCTCAACCGCTGCGTTGAGACGACTGCAGATCCGATACTGCGTGAACAGTGCGGTATCATCCGCGTATTCAACGAGATGTACCTGATGGGATGGGAGGACGAGCGCGTGCCCTCCACTCTGAAGCGGAAGCTCCGATCAAGTGGAATTATGACCTAAAATTTGATGACGGTTGTTTTCATACTACCACTGAGTCCCGCAATTAATGATAGGAATAACGATATAATTAGTCATCGTTGAGTCCTTAGACCGCGAACTTATCAGCCGCCCCTAGTACGTTTTATTAATAAAAAGTTTCCACGTTATATCTGTGGACAGTTTTTGACTTTATTGGATTACGGCGTGTTCTCCGACGGGTTCTCTGGAGTAGGAAACGTCATGGCCAGGTCGGAAGGAAACGTCCGCGTCCGATGCGTGTTCCCAGTCGCATCCCGTTCCCCGTGCGTTACGGTTTGACATTGACGTTTAACCTTTTCGGATCGATTGTTAGCGTTTTAGGTACACAGAAATGAACTTTAGCCAAAGTGTATCAAGAGCTAAAAATGTATTTTTGTCATAGGGAAGTTTTTGCATCTTTTTTCGTCAGTACAATTTCGAACCTTTATTTCTGTCGTAAATAGACTGGATCGTAAATTATATTTATTTATTTTCATCAGAGTAACAACATTTTTGTGAAAATAAATAATCTCGTATAAAAAGGGATTGCCAAGGTAGTTTGAACACGCGTTATTAACTTAGAGTCAGTCCAGATTGATATCGGAGCCTCCCAGCGGGAGAAACAGGAAATTGAGATATAAACCAAGGAGATAAAAGGGCTCGTGCTAATGGCCTAATTTTTGGTATGGATTTTGGATACATAAACTGAGAGCTGCATAATTTCAACTAACACGAAATATGGACATAAAACCTGAACTTAAGATTAGCCCTAAAATTATTCTACCTCAGCATGACTGTCAAAAACCAGTGCTGGTCTTCCGTTAGAATCCAGTGTAAAGTCACGTCAACAAAATTATGGTATAATAGTAAAAAATATTAAATATATTATGAAGATTCATTCAGCGCCATCTAGTACCAAAGTATGTAGAGCGCTTATGTTACTTAAATACTGATATACTACACACAAATATGTAGTAAGTAAATATATATTATACATAAATGATATACTTAGTAATTTTTCTTATGTAAATATAAAGCCGCGCAGATTCATCGGAGCCCCGGCGGGAGGGCTAGACCCAAAAAGTGCTGGCTTGACGTCGTAAGGAGTGATATGCGTGCCAATGGGCTCACTACCAGGGAAACTGAAGATCGTTTGAAGTGGAGTAGAAAAAGTCGGAAAGCGGTCTCCGGGCACCGAAACCAAAGTTTGGGTTGCCACCGGGACATAACGCTGCGATGATGGTGATGATAGCCGCGTAGATTCATATTCACAGAATTTTAGACCTTTTAGGACATCCTACTTCACTTTGTGTATATGAACATTTTTATCGCAATTTACTTTGTTTTTAATATTTATTTATAATTAAAAGTAAGTTTTTATAATTTTTTCTGTATAATAGTAAAAGAGTAACACACAGCACCTAGCTCTCATGTAATATGATTTTCAATAACACCTCCAACTCGTAAACCTTGAAATATACAAAATCAATACTCAAACATCACTTTTTAAGGCTCATGACTCGCTGTCAATCTCAGTATTTTACTTACTAAAAACGATGTTTTTATGGCCTTAATGTGAAACTGTTTATTCTATAACTGCACAGCAAACAACGCTTTTATTGCAAACGAATAGCTACATCAAATATTTGATTTAGTCGTTGTTCGATCCTTGCAAGGGTATTTGAAATCCCACTGCCTGATTTTTGTTATCTACCCTCACTCTTGGTGAGGTAAATGGTGAAAGCGAGGGTGGGACGGATAAATAAGAGTAGTAACGCCAATAAACTGGCAGGACAGTCGACGTTCGACCTCCCTGACCAAGTAACTCTCAAGCTCCTAAACGGACGGGACGGTCGACGTTCGACCTCCAAACTCTAATTGGCCATGCCATTAAAATTTTCTTTAGATTCTATTGTACATTTAAAAACATTTCCATTGTATTTAATTCATTTTTGTATATCTTCATTGAAGTTCTATTCTCATATAGCTAGTTTCTATGTTATTTATTATAGGGGAAGGTGCAGCAAGCCGAAGATACAAGTTTTACTTAGTTTCGGCTTGAGGAACCTATATAGTTTTATGTAATAACTAGCTTAATTATATTTTACCATCATAAAAATGTAATTTTTGTGGCGATAAATATATTATTATTATTAAAATCTGTGTGTTCAGTGTTGTGAATTTAGCTGGTGCCGTGCAACAATTCCTCAGCGACCTGAACTGAACTGGGAAGGGGTGGAATCAAGGTCAGTACGAATTTCTTTGCCCGTTGCAAGGTATTGCGTCTCTCTAACCACCGCTCCTATCGCACCCTCTCTCATACAATCCACTGCTCTCGAGCTGTCCTTCTCATTACCGTACGGTGCAATCTCGGTCCGTGACCGGCATCGTACAGTCGTTTCTAACTGACTTAACGTACTTTTTAATTTGATCAAATAACGTATATGATAAAAATATTATTTGTTACAAAAATTTCTGAGTAACAAATAAAATTGTATCGTCATCAGCCAATTTTCTCACAAAAATTCACCGCTGGAGGTAGGTAGGTATTTTCTATGGTCTCAAGCCTTTCCTATCAAACTCAGACCGACAATATTACGCAGGTCATCGTTTCAACAGGATAGAAGGTAAAAAAAGACTTTTTTATTGCTAAAGAACAGCAAACAGGCTGAGGGCCTACTTAAAAGTAAGCAGTTATTGTCGCCTGTGGTATTTGCAATGCTAGTGGCACCGCGAACAAGCTATCGCATAGGGATACTAGAATCTGGGTCACTGGGATGCCGGAACACAACACAAGGTTTTTATTGTGGCATATTAAGAAATCAGGCGTGATTCCCCCATAGGTTGAGGGAAATATCCTAATACGTTTACCAAGTATATGTCTCCACTCCAAGAGTTTGCTCCATCATCCATCTGTCCTACGACAGACACGTCTAATCCATTTGATAGTGGGTGGTTATAGCTAAAATAATGTACTATACCCTATGTCGCGCTGCGTAACTTGTGAATCAGTCTCGCAGTCAGAGTCCTCGTTCCCGCTCCGACGAGTCATAATCATATAAAATGCTTGTGTAGCATAAAAATGGTGTGCGCTTTTACTAGTTATCATTTTGTACTAAGTTTTTTTTTTGCCTTTCTTATCCAAACCCTAACGGCAACCTTAAATAGATTCTCAAACACGTTGAGACGCTGTAAATATTATTAGAAAGAGTCACTGTCTTAATTTATCTAGAACACAAATATCATTCCTATCCTTCGCAAAGGTAAGTCATTAAAGCTGAATAAACCTATCGCCTTTAATAGATAATATTACAGCCTCCAGAGGGGAAGGAAGACGCCGTGATATCACGACCTACTTCCAAAATGGGATACTAATCTGCATATTTGGTACATAAAGCAAGCAAAGTGTTCTTAACGTAAGTCGGAATCGATATAATGTTTGGTAATTCAATCCAGATGTAATATGGTATATTTTTAACTATCTCGAATAATACAGTGTTATAAGTATAGGATCTATGTGTATATGGCTTTTTGCTATAAAACAGCAGATAGACTGAACACTCAATAAAAAGTAGTTAGTGCTGATGGCTGTTTTCATCGCCAGGGGCATCGCTAACATGCCATTCATTAACCATTTACGTATGGAACTGGAACTCGGGTCATTTATACCATAACGCAGTACAAGGTTATTACGGTGGCATATTTAAACACGGGGATAGTTGGTTTGGAGCCTTACCATCTAGATAGGGTTGTTTCGTCAAATTAAACGTGGAGGCTCGCGACCGCAGGGATCAACATCCTTTTGAGAAAAAATATCTACAGATTCCTAATTGATGCTTTTGTAAGAAATTAATTTTCATCAATTATTAAGCTGTGTAGTGAAAATAAAATCTGAAATTTGAAGATTCAGTAATGTTTTATTTAATAAGCTTGCATTGGTCATTATGTGGCTTTATAACTCTAGAGCTTTAATTGAACGCCAGTTTTTTTTTTTTTTTCTTTTTTAACTTTTCTGCGTCATGGCAATCTGTTTTAATAAACAATAAGCCTTGCGTTTGTCCGATTTAGATATCTGAGGTGATTTCAGTCTCAGTGAGCCTTCACTAAATGGTGGGGGCTTTCACTTTGTCTGTTTAAATCTACCGAACAACGTAGGCAGACTATGCCTTTTCAATCGTTTGTGCTGAAGCGATCCGTGTCCACTTAGTTCAATAGCTAACTTATTCTTATGTCCAGATAGTCTCTGCTGATATTTAATGCTATAATTTGTTATCTCTTCCTTGATAGTGTTTATTTTTAGGTCGTTGTATATCAGTTTGTTACTTATGTATTGTGGAATGTTGAAGATTGTTCGCAGTGTTTTGGTTTGGAATCTCTCGAGTATTTCTATGTTACTATTACTGGCTGTTCCCCACAATTGAATGCCGTATGTCCATATAGGTTTAAGGATGGCTTTATAAATTGTCATTTTGCTATTAGGGCGCAGTCGTGAATGTCGACCCAGTATCCAGTACATATTACGTAACTTGGTATCCAGTTGCTTTCGTTTTGTCCATATATGTTTTTGCCATGTTAGCCTTCTGTCCAAGTGCATTCCCAAGTATTTTGCACATTCTTCCTGAGGAATATCTTCGCCATTTAATGTCACTGGGGGGCAAGTTTCTCTTCGGAGAGTAAATGTGACGTGGACCGATTTACTTTGATTAGCTTTTATTCGCCAGATTTTTAACCAGTTCTCGATTTGAAAAAGATGCGATTGAAGCTGTGCAGATGCAGTTGCTGGGTTGATGTGCGTAGACAGAATTGCGGTATCATCTGCATATGTGGCGACAGTCGTTTTTTCCGTGGTTGGTAGGTCAGCTGTATATATCGTATACAATACTGGCCCCAGTATACTGCCCTGCGGTACTCCAGATTTTATTTCATATAAGGCTGATAGGTCAGTATTAAGTTTTACTTCAAAGCATCTGTCTTGTATATACGATTTTATCACAAGAAAGAATGAATTAGGTAGCAATTTTTTTATTTTATATAAGAGACCTTCATGCCACACTTTGTCGAATGCTTGACTTATGTCCAGAAAAACAGCAGAGCAATACTCTTTGCCATCTAACGTTCTGTTTATAGTATCCACTATACGATGTATTTGCTCTATAGTACCATGGTGCTCTCGGAAACCAAATTGATGGTTTGGGACTATATCATCAAGGTGAACTTTTATTCTAGTTAACAGTATTTTTTCAAATAGTTTTCCGGTGACACTTAAAAGGCTTATGGGTCTGTAAGAAGTAACGACTTGTGGTGGTTTTCCTGCTTTGGGTACCATTACTACCTGTGCAATCTTCCAATGTCTAGGGAAATAGGACAGTCTGAGGCAGGCGTTAAATATCTTAGCTATTTGTGCCACTCCCTTTCTAGGAAGTCTTTTTAGTAGAGTAGCATCTATTAGATCGTATCCTGGAGCTTTTCCTTCTTGAAGAATTTGTATTTCTTTTAATATTTCCCTGCTACTTACTGATTGTATTGGCAGCGACATTTGTAATGCACTATCTAGGTATCCTTTTATTTCAATGTTATGCTCTTGACTAGTTTCTGGAAAAGGTTGAAAAACTTTACTAAGGTGTTCTGCGAAAGCTGTAACTTTTTCTACATCTGATCTAGCCCAACCTCCCGATGAGTTCCTTATTGGAGGTATTTGTAGTTTTGGGCGATTTAAGTGTTTTGTAGCTTTCCACAAGGAGTAATTTGTATCGATAGATGGGGTTAGACCCGACAGAAAATTATGCAAATTCTCATTTTGGAAAGCGTTTGTCAACTGTTTCAAAGTTTCAGAAGCTCTATTAAAAGCTTTTCTGTCTGATGGGTATCTAGTTCTAAGCCATATTTTTCTAAGAAATCGTCTTTCTGTTATTAAGTCCTTAATCGCTTTTGGATATTCGTTATGTTTTGGTGGAAGTCTTTTCATTGTTTTAGTTGCTATTTTAGCTGCCCCGTGTATGGCTTTGTTTAGTTTGTCAATTTCTGTTTCTATGTCATCTGTAGTTTGGATCCGGCTATACGAGTTTAATTTGGAGTTTATATGGTTTTGAAATATTTCCCAGTTAGTCTTTTTATTATAAATTATAATCTGTAGGTCCGTGAGTACAACTGTTGAGTTGACATTTAGTATGACAGGTGTATGGTCAGATGATAAGTCATTACATGTTTCTACGGTCATATAATTTTGGCTAATGTTTTTAGTTATAAAAAAGTCAAGAAGGTCAGGTGTCTTATTACGATCTGTGGGCCAATACGTAGGTTTACAGTGAGTCATGCATTCTAATCTTAGTGTTTGTACTATTTTATACAGTAGTCTACCTCTAGGAGTGATTAACCGAGATCCCCAATGGGTATGTTTAGCATTCCAATCACCTCCACATATGTATTTAGGTCCAAGACTTGAGAAGTACATATTATAGTCAGTTTCTGTTATTGTGTGCCTGGGTGGACAGTATACTGCCGATACTGATACGTTTGATTTGTCTTTAAGAAACAACTTAATTGTAGTAGCTTGAATTTTTTCAGATTGATATTCTTCTAGTACATAATGCTTCAGATTCTCTTTGATTATTATTGCAGTTCCTCCATGGCTGTTGCCTGATGGGTGATTGGTAGTGTAGACATTATAGTGTTTCAATGCAATATGTGATTTACTAGTGAACCTTGTCTCTGATATGAGTGCTATATCAATTTTTTCTGTTACTAAAAAAGTATAGAGTTCTTGTCGACGTTCTGTCAGGCCATTTGCATTCCATGTCATTATTTTAACGCTAGCAATCATTTTGATACCACGTTTGCGATAAGTTGGATCATCCGGTCCATCATTTTGTCCATCATAGTTATTATGACTTGTTGTAGATTTGCGAACATACTTTCTAGTAGTTCTGTGAGATTGTTAGGATTAGTTTGTCCTTCCTTTTGTCTTGTGCTGTTTATGTCAGAAGTTACAATTTCTGCGTATGTCATCTTTTGCGTTGGGTGTAGCTTAGGTTGTTGGTTTGCCTTGCTTTCTAATTGGGGTGTTCGTTGAGTAGATTTTGATTCAGGTATTCTATATGTCATATCTGTTCCACACATGTTCTTTGTTATTTGTTTATTTATTGGATTACTTTTTATTATTTTATCTTTGTACTGTTTATATATTGCGCATCCTTTATAGCTTGCAGGGTGTTTCTCTTGGCAGTTTGCACAGGTGGCATCAGTATTGGGCGTTTTAGTACAGGTTGTAGTCGGATGATCCTTACCACATTTGACACAACGATAAGGTCTGCAACATTGATTTTTAGAATGTCCAAATCTCTGACATCTCTTGCACTGTAAAATTTCACTTTTCTTATAAGGAGCTTCAAAAGTTACTTTAGATTGACATATATATTTTAGGTTGAAGACTTCTTTGTTGTTGTTTTTAGGTTCTAAATCAACAAAAAATAATGGTAGTGCTTTTTTTGTGATCCTATGCCGTACGTTAATAATCTGTCGAACCTCATGGTTGTTCTCTTTAAGTTCCGATTTTATTTGTTCAATATCTTCAGTGGCGTGTAGGCCTCTGACCACAACACGATATGCTCTTTCACTTTTAAGCTGGTAAGTATAATGTGAGATATTGTTCATAATAAAGTTGTCTCTTACTATTTTATACGTTTGTATGTCTACAGGCATAAGTTTGATCACGTGCCCAGAACGCAAGGTGGTCAAAGTGTAGGACTTATTGTCAATTATTTTGCTTAGCTTCTCTTTGAGGGTAGTTATATTGATTACCCCGGTTACAAAGATCGGCTCTGGTTTAGGCGTATACACAATTTCCGAGTTATTAATTTCTTCACGTGCGAGGATATCGAATTGATTGCTTGTTGGTATTGTATAATTCGTAGAGCTTTTTGCTTTCTTCTGGTGGTCATTTTGTATTGGGCTTGTTTCTTTTCTTTTCTGCCTTTGTTGAGGGACTTGGTCTCTTTGCCAATCACTTTGTGTATTTGTATCAAGTGGACTCTGTTTTGATTGTGTTGACAAATTTATTGTAGGGTCTCTAATTTTTACAGAATTATCTTTTTTTTCACATCCATCGGGATGTGAAAAAATGGTTACCGTTGAAGTAGATGGTACACTGTTAGACCGATTCCTTACGAGCATGCAATTATTAATTGTTTGCTGGATCAACTTGTTTGGGTTATTAGTATTCTTATTAATTTCACTCATATTGTTCCCACGAGCTAGGTCGAAATAAATAGTCACCTGAGGGGTGACGCCTATTCCCTCAGGAAGGCTGTATACAACGACGTTTGCCAGGTCCGTCGAGGTTGGCGCTAGTGACTTGTCTTCCTACAAGCCATGCATCCCATCGGCACGTATCCCACCTTAGGATTAGGGTAAATTTTTATAGAGGTTTTCTACCTCGAGACACGGGCGGTTAAGCCAATGCCCCCGATTTCGCGAAACGTGACCACGAAGTTGCGGGTTTTGAAGACCATTTCCTGTCTTCAACGAGGGATAGCTTGTTAGGCTATGTAGGTCGGGTTATATAACCGCCGCCCAAGACTCGGCGTTAGTTACTCTTTAGCACCACCCAGGAGACACGTGTAGGGTAAACCTAGAGTAGGTGGTAATTCCTACGGACGCGAGTAACGTTGTCCCCCAATTGAACGCCAGTGACTTAAAAGCTAATATTCAAGCTTGCAGGCGTTGTATTTCACTTTAATGAATTCGATTACGACGTCAATCAGATATTACTGCTATGTGTGTCTATGGTTAAATGATTGGTAATTTTTAACGGATTTATAACACCATTTTCGCATTTTTCATTCAGACTGTATGACGCAATATGTACGTGCGTACGTATATGTCGTCTGGGCTTGAGAGATATCGAGAAAAAATCATTCACGCACGAGGTCCACCGGGGAAAGCTAACCCACCCTAGATACGTGGTAGGGCCCCAAGCCCGTCTGGATGGCGACCGCCTTTGGTCTTAGTATGCCGCCATAATAACTTTGTGTTATGTTCCGGTATTAATGATCCAAGTTCCTGTACCCTTATGGGATAGCAGCGTGTTCGTGATGCCACGGGCGTTGCAAGCACCCATAGGTGGCAATAACTGCTAAATTATAAGTGGGCCGTCAGTCTGTCTGCAGTAACCAATAAAAATAAGATCTAAGTTGCCTATTCAATAACGAATTTATTTAATTTGGAAAGGTTATACTCCGATTATACTCAGCTTGGCCCCAGGCTCCGAAGTGAATGTTTTTGTGTTCAACCAAGTTTAAGTCTTTTATATAATAAATAGAGAAGGAACATGCAAAAAGAATACGAACATATTCGTACTACATTTTTGAGTATTATATCTCTAAAACCACGAAACATTTTATTAAAAATTTCCCTGTACATTGACGTAAAACAAGTCACTGCGAATACGATCAAAGCTAAAGATGGGAAACATTCGAACAATGTAACACGAACAATGCGCCCGAGGATTGAATAAATAACGGATCCCGCTAGGCTTCAATTTCGATCTAATACACGAGTCTGAAATGAGGCGCAGTCGCACTAATAGCAGTTATTGCTGATATTAATTCAGAAAGTTCCTTTAAATTAACATAATTTTTAGACAGCTCAACATTTGCTTACACCAATAGCATTCGCGCATTAAGCCGCTAATAAGTTGGAAACTCAATATTGAGATGGAATTTTTGTTGCATAGAATATATACAAGAATAAATTATAGTTAAAAAAACTTTTATAGAAAATCAAACTAAAAGGTAAAAAATAATTTTCAATAAATTTAAATTAAGGTTAGTGTAATTAACAAAAAAAAAATTGTAAATATGAGATGCTTGTTGTCAATTTTTATAAATATTTTACTGATAGATATTGGTAGAAGTAGTTATTTTTTATCTTAGATCCCCACCATAGGGCCTCAAGGCTCGTGTCCTGGTGCTATTATACCAGTAGAGCCGTGACGCAGCCGAGCGTGGCTCTGACTCCGCGCCTCACGAAGTTGAGGTAAAACGGGTGGAGCTGCGCGACGAGGTGCTCATGGTGGAATGAAAGGAGCGTCTTGCGCACCCCAGCGCGGGCCTGGCCACCATAGAGGCGATGAGGTTCGTCCTGGTCGAATGGATGGAGAGGCACCACGGTGCCCTGACCTTCCGCCTGACGCAGGTCCTTGCGGGGCATGGTTATTTCGGGAAGTACCTGTGTCGCATAGGGCGGGAGACAACATCGGGGTGCCACCAATGCGACTCGGGCGACGAGGAGGACACGGTGGACCACATTGTCGCCGTGTGCCCAGCGTGGTGTGAGGAGCGCTGTGGCCTCATTGCCTAAATCGTCGTGAACCTATCGCTCTCAACCCTGGTTCTGTCCATGGTCGGGGGCGATCCTGAATGGACGGCCGTTACCTCCTTTTGCGAAGCAGTCATGTCCGCAAAGGAGGCGGCGGAGCGGGAGCGGGAGCGGGAGCGCGAGTGGACCACCACACTCCCCTCCTGCCAACGCAAGCCACGACGTCGGCATCGCCGTAGAATACGGCCGCGGGCGGCCCCTCGGAGGTGGATCCACCGCCCGCATTATGGCCACGAGGGTGAGCGCCGGGTGCTATTTCGTGGATAACCCTGACCTCCTGGCGCTAAACACATGGAAAAGGCCCGGCGATAGGAGAACTGCTCGGTTTTTAGTGGCTAGTCGAATGGCCGAACATCTTTCCCGGAGTCCCACATATCCCTCGATCCCCCGAGCCGTGGAAATCCGCCAAGAGAGGGTTTTTCCCCGAGATTAAAAAATAAAGTTATTTTTATCTTAAAAAGCACCCTACCCTTTTATACAATAAAATTCATTTTTTTTTGTTAATAACACTATCCATAATTTAAATTTATTGAAAATTATTTTTTACCTATAAGTTTGATTTTCTATAAAAGTGTGTTTTTTAGGTTTTTTTAATTCTAATTAATTTTTACTTTTTACTTTGATTAACTATAAAATAAAAGCGTGTTAATACAATGTATTTCTTGCCAATTCCCAATCGGTAAATGTTTTTATTAATTTAACGCCATCTTCTGGCAGTGTAATTAATTAATTAAACTCCACATGGCGTTTCAACAGAATTTTAATTTTTTTTGGTTGTTCAAAGTGGGTAAAAATCGAGTTCGAAACTCCGTTACATACAAGTCAAGTTAATACGAGTTTATAGCGTGTACAAAAACAGCAAAAAGCCATCGTCACGCGGGGTTCCCAGGCGGTCACCCATCCAAGTATTGACCGCGCCCGATGATGCTTAACTTCAGTGATCGTACGAGATCTGGCCTGAAAATTCAGTAATACTAAGAATCCTGGTAAGGATAATGATACAAACTATACAGATTATTGCATTGTCATCGGTCCTTGATAAGTGTAAAGTTTCAAACCAATCCGTTGTTTTGAAAGGGTGAAATACGAGTAGATTCATAGATACATACCAAACTAATAAAAGCGTGTTAAAAATATGTGACTCCAGTTCATTTGCGACGGATGGATAAAAATATCTTGATTAATTTACAATATAGCAAAGGTTTATCAAACTTGTTTCTTCCATATATATGGTGCGTTCTGAAAATAATGCACATTATTTTATTGTGACACGACTATCCATCGCAGCGTACTCAGATTGGTCATAAAATATGGTAGGGAATTTGTCCTTCTAAACGCGCCTGGTCTCAGTTCGCTCCGAGCATTAGGAGCGGTAGGAAGTGTCTTCACAAAAAATCTTTTTTTCGATTGAGTCACGATGTAACGGTACGCGGTAAAGTTTTGTGTGCGGCTTGGGAAAAATGCGACGGAAACTCATCACATGCTTCAAGAAGCCTTTAAGGAGGAATGCATTTCGAGATCTCAGTGTGGAAGGTGGCACAAGGCCTTCAAGGAGGGTCGAGAGAAGGCCGACGAGCCTGGACGCCCAACAACAGCCCAAACTGATGAAAACGTCCAGCGTATGCGTGAAGTTTTGAAGTCAGACTGTCGGTCAAGCATTCAGGTAATCGCTAACACTCTGAACTTGACAAAACGTGTGGTACGTGGAATTGTGATGGAGGATTTGCAAATGCGAAAGGTCTGTGCGAAGCTTGTGCAAGATTTATGTCATCAATCATATGAAATAGGGTTTAGCTTAGGCTGGACTTTGTAGGTTCGAACGTACGTATTCCGGAGGCGCATGGCATAACAGTTGCATTCGATAATACTGACTGTTTGCATATTTTATTTATATTTTAGTGTTTATAGGGTTAGGGTTTGTAATCCAAAATAAACTATAAGATATATCCAAAAAATTCTGCCCAAAGTCACTATTCCACGCGGATGGAGTCGCTGACACAGCTAGTTTCTTATAAATGACATTGTCGAGATGTGTCTCGTCTCGTCTTTGGCACTCCTGCAATCGACTACGCAGACTTACAACAACAAAACTCGCTAACATATGCTGCGAGACATTGCGGATATCTCCTCGTTGATGTTTTCTTTTAATTGGGGTATACCCCAACTATAGTTGTCGGCTTATTAAGGTACACTCGACTTTTCAAGTATCCCCACAAGAAAAAATTGCAAAGTATAAGGTCAGGCTTCTTGGAGGCCATGGAAGAACACCACCACCACCACCTCTGCGAGAAATCAATTTGTTAGGATACATTTCTTTGAGCACCGGTAAAATCACATTTGACGTATAGCATGTTGCTCCATTTTGATGCGTCCAAGTCCTGCTGTCGTATCCTATAAACTCAAGTAACTGTGTTATCAAAAACTCTCGCATCATCTTCACGTATTCCATTGAATTCACGCTTATATTATTTCCTTGATTATTTTCAAACAAATACAGATCGATTATACCCTTTGCCTATATAGCAGCCCATAATGTCGTTTAATGTGAATGAAGTGGCTTTTCATGTTTAATGCAAGGGTTTTCCCTTCTTCAATATCAATAATTGTGTTTGTTTACATGCCCATTGATGTCAAAATGGGCCTTACGGACAAGCAATACATTCTCAAGGCTAGAGAATCACACCAGCATAGTGTCAGGCAACAATTTACATTGAATGTAATCGTTTGGTTTTATCTCCTGCACAATTTGAAGCTTGTACGGGTGTAGTTTGAAGTCCAAATGCAAAATTCACCGCAGACTAGTCCTATTGTCAGAGTCGCCAGACGCATGCACCTAGATGATTCTGGATCGTTCCTTACAGAAAACTCAGCCTCCCGAATGTTCTCATCGTTTGAACGTGGCCACCCTGTTTCTTTAATATTCATTGTTGATCTCGTTTGTACGAACTTTTTGATCCAAGTTTTTTATTAAATTAACTCTCGGACACTCATTTATATGGGGTAGTTCGTATTCTAAATAGGCGTCAAACAGTAGGAATCGTTATTTTTGTAAAATCCTTTACACAAAAAGTACGCTATCGTCCCGTGAAGCATTCCATCGTGACTAAAATTGAGTGAAGCGACACACAAATCTCTGCAACCCGCGCGCCTCTTCTTTTAATGGTTCTTGAGAAAGCAAATGTTGCTAATTACAAAAAATTTTGACCCACCCTGTATTCTGTACTACATACTCACTGTGAACTTGACTTCAGAAAACTTCCTGGAGCCTACAAGTGGACCTAGCGTCAATGTGTAATATCATTCCACTAGTTTACAACACATAAAACTGGATGTGTTTCACATCTATTCGCGGTTAGTCGGACTCTACCCCAACTTGGCACACACGGTGGATTGGCTCGCCAATTTAGTTTGGGACATTAATTTTAAACTCCAGCGTATTTGGGTTTTAAATTGTTGCACCTTCCAACGCGGATGCCAGTTCGCTGTTACTTTAATGAAAACTAGCATTATATTTTCAGAGACCAGCTTTTGGTGCATTCCTGCTCATTATTATGAAAATTTGTTAATTTATTCACTAGAGGTTTGCTAACTTCTGCGGTTACTTTGATAGACGATGCAATGTTTTGGCTGTAGTTTTATTTTAAAAATATAGTGTTTTTTTTTTTTTTCAGTAAATGAATCTAGTTGTAATGTTCCCCATATAGAAGCTTTGCTTCAAAGAATTTGATATCCTTCACCATCTTATGTACCGTCGCGAGATTTAAACTCATGACCTCCAGTTTCATCTCCGAGCGTAGCTATAACATTTAGCCACGACGTATTTAATTCTGCTAACACAGCCTGAAAACAACATATACTACATAATAAACACGATAATATTTCCCGTTACCGTGGTTTATTATCACTAACAAATGGGATGCGCTACTGAAGTATGATACATGAAGGTCCTCTATCGGGTAACACGATGAATTATGTCAGATTGTGCATAGTTACCGCAATCACTCTTCCTAGTGGGCTCCTTATGGCTAATTGGGTCGAGGTTTTGGTCAGCTAACGTTTCATTATATGATAATGTGGTTTTTCCAATACATATAAGACTATATACGAACAAACAACTAATATTCCATAAATCTTATTATGTAAAAAAGATTCAAATTATTTTCATAATTGTGCTACTTGAAGGATATAAAAAAATAACAGTGCTATCTAGGGACGCCCGAAAGAAGCGAAGTTTTATAGTATAAAGAGTAGGAACAAACCGTAAAAAAAATAAAAAAAAATAAAGACGTTAAGGAAAAAAATAAAGCCTTGAGAAAAAAAACTTGGAAAGCTCGACTCAAAAGAGGGTGTGCAGCGCCCTATGCTCGTCGCCGGTGTCGCAGTAATGGCACCCTACCACTGTTTTCTGCCTAATTTACACAGATACTTCCCAAAACACCCGTGGCCTGAGAGTACCTGCTTCAGACGGAACGTCAGGATGCCATGGCTCCTGTTTATCCAGCTTCGAAGGACGAGTCTTATCGCTTCTATGATTCTAAGACCCGCGTTAGGTTGCGTTAGGTGCCTGTCCCTGTGATATCGCTGCAGAACTCGATTCTCTCCACTTCTAACTCACGAGATCTTTCACCCCGCAGCTTCCTTGTGCTAAAAGTGTACTGCTTGGTGGCCTACTAGTGAAAAAGTAAGTTTTTATGCAAGGCCACCTTCAGTCCGTGCCGCCGGATTCTTTGCACTACGTGTGCAATTCCAACCGTTCAGGGCACGGTTTATACCTGCTCGGGTGTATTGCAGTTACAAGTGTATCGTCTACGTAGCAGAGAACACTAACCAGCGGCAGGACTTCCTCGCGTAGTCGTATGAGATGTTTCGCAAGAGGGGGGCCTAGAACCGACCCCTGTGACATCCCTTCACACGATAGCTCGCCGACTCCATCCTACCTGTACCGGGTAGAGGACAGCTCTCTGACTGAGGTTTGGACCCGATGATGTGGCGGAGCTAAGTAGGCACCCCATGGAACTGGAGTGCCTTCCTGTTACAGCTCCAGGGGAGGGGTTTGAAGGCGTTCTCGACATCGAGAGACACCGCCATCAACACCTCACCCCGAGAGACAGCGTCCTCCGCCGAACTCAGCTGCAAGATAGCATTGACCGTTGAAGGAAATCATAATAAGGAAATCTTCATAACGCTTTGGACAAGCGTAGCGGTTATATTTTCTGTTCCGTCTAAGGGAGGTCCGGAGTCCAGCTGTGGGACGTTAAAGTCTGTCATTAAAAACAAAAATAGGAATAGGGATACCCCATGGTTTTCTTTCTCAATAAATTATAAAAAGTGATAAGTGATTGCTCTTTTGCTGCATCACGTACTTCTTTTTTCATATATGGGAAGGCCACTTTCACCTATTAAAGTAAATACATATATCAGCTATTTTGGCACAAGATTTCTTTAAAGATTTGGAATATGTAACAGCCGATTGACTCTTGAAATGAAATTTCGTGCAAAGCACCTTATTTAACTGACAAATGTAGTTGATTTAAACCTTAAAGATCTCGGAGGCATAAATAGAGTAATTTATATAAATAATATCCATCAACAAATGCTCCGATGAAGATCGAGGTTTTCATCGGGTATACTACCGCAACCGCCATTGGCTATATTGCTTAGCCTATAGCTGAATAGTTGCATTAGGAGAGTGCGTGGAACACCACATACTCTGTCAGTTTTCCCCCAAAGTTAAATATAGCACTGATAAGGCAAAGTTTTCCTCAAAATAATTGTCTAAAAAACAAAAACGCACACTTTACTATTTTAACACTTTTTAGTTCAAGTTGTCACTAAAGCTTATCTTTAGTTTTTTATAGATTTTCGGAAAGTAGGTCCGAAACAGTACGTATGCATCGACCGCGAGCTTACTCTATCTCTCTCGCTTTCACGCAAAGGATTAATGATAAAATTATCCTGGCGATCCTAATCACATAATGAAATAATCTTATCTAATATTGTCATTGATTCTTGATAAGTCTACAACGTTTAAATTAAATCTGACTGGGCCAAAATTGAGTTCAAATGAAGGTTACAAATAAACCAACAAACAAACATACAGGTGAAACTAATATAATTTCGTGTTTGAAAATGCTCCAAAGCTCTAGCTCAAACCCTTTAATATAAACTATATAATAATGAATATATATTACAAATAAAATCAATACAACGACCAGACCAGTGGAGACTAATACGCGACCTCTCTAAAGCTCTACTCTACCTTTTAAGATTAAACTCTAAGTCGCAGATTTCAATATCCAATAATGTTTTTACTCGAAAACCCTCCTTTTACGAAGGGTCTAATCCAATATAAAAAAATATCGCTGTTTACACAGGGTGATTTGCATATCAATTCAGTGGTGATCTTTTTTACTGGTTTAACGAACGTGTGAAGTGGATAAGAAAAAGTCAACTTTAAGATGCACTCAGAATAAGAGTGATAGAAATAAAAGTGCCGTAAATGTAACGTTTTAAAATACCTTTTTTTTATTGCCGTAGGACAGCAGACAGGCTGACGGCCCGCTTAGAATTTAGCAGTTACCATCGCCTATGGGTGTTTGCAACGCCAGTGGCATCGCAAACACGCTGCTGTCCCATAAGGGTACAGGAACTTGGGTCACTATGCCGGATTACAGCACAACGTTATTATGGCAGCATACTTAAAACCAAAGGTGGTCGCCATCCAGACGGGCTTGAAGCCCTATCACAAAGTTAGGGTGGGTTGTTATGTCGCCTTTTACGACAGGCCGACCCCGGCCTCAGGGGTTGGTATTCTTTCTTCGCCCCTGCACGGATAAATGTATTCTATAACTAATATTATAAATGCGAAAGTAAGTTTGTTTATTTGTTTGTTTGTTACACTTTCGCGCCTAAACCGCTGAACCAATTTTGATAAATTTCTGTATAGTCATAGATTAGACTTTGGAGAAGGACATAGGCCACTTTTTTAATTTATATGGCAGGACAAAGTTTGTCAGGTCAACTAACCTATCTATAAATAATATATGCAGAGGACTCGTCCACAGCTTTTATCTTTACAATAATAATAATAAATTATAAATAATAAATATTTTGTGACAATTCACACAGCGTCATCTAGTCCCAAACTAAGTAGAACTTGTGTTATGGGCCCTAGACAACTGATATACTACTTATATACTTTTTTTTTGTAAATAAATACATATTATACATAAACACCCAGACGCGAGACGGGAATCGAACCCGTGACCTCCGCGAGCGTACCGACGTGCGTTATCCGTTACGCCACCGAGGTAACAATGCGCGACCACCGTGATGGTGGCTTGTCGTAAAAGGCAACAAAACAACCCTAGCTAGGAATAAGGGCTCCAAACTTGACTGGATGATGATGTTGCCATAATAATCAAGTTTCAGTTACCCTACGTGGAAGACAACGTGTTAGCGATGCTCTTGGCATTGCAAACATCTATAGGTGGTAACCACTTACTTTTAAGTAGGTGTCAACTATTCTTCTGCACTAAAAATAAGGTTTTAAACCATTGTAGAAAGTGCTTTGAATGTATTAAAAAATATTTTCCTTTTGAAGTTATAACAATAATAAATTTGTAATGTTCAGTTCTCTAACTGGAAGAAGAACAAATAGAAGGACACTGGAAGCTTAATAAAAGTGCTACATTTAAAATATAAAAATAATATATCTTACGAGCTTCATACGTATAATATAATGTAAAAGTAGCGCCAGTTATTGAAAAACTTTAAAGTTGGCGTGGTTTGGCCAGACCACATGGAGAATGTAAGGAGAGAAAATGTTGTGCCGACCCCATACAATGTGAGATAAGGGCAGGAGGAAGACGAGCTTCATCTGTGACTATAAAAATTTAAAAAAAATTAACCGAGAATTAAATAAATAAATAAATATATTGGGACATTTTACACAACGCTATCTAGTTTCAAAGTGAGTAGCATAGAACTTGTTTTGGGTACAAGAGAAGATTTGAAATATAGGATACGAGAAGTACGAGTGTAGATACGTGTATATGCTACTTGAACTCACACGGAACACAATTTAGTTTGGAGCTAACAACGCTCTTAGACACCAAGATAGAACCTTAAATTATGATTGATACTAAATATTACCAATATTATCCAATTTACAGCAACCAAGTAATTAATTCTAAATGCATCTAAACCAAGTTTTGGGATTTGCTGTTGTCACAGAGAGAAACAAGTGCGCATCGTTTACAGTGGTGCCTATTCTAATTCCTTTTGTTGATATCGTTACTATGAACAAATACATCAACGTGGCATAATTTAAAATTAAAACAAAGTGTGTGACTTATGTATACTTCTTTGGCGTAACAGAACAAAAATAGCTAAAAATTTCATTCAGTATACCACAAAATATTGTTTATAAAAGGAATGATAAATTATTAAAAAAATAATTTATAATGTAAACAAAATCAATACATACCGGCAATTAACCTCAAATCAATGGTATACAATTCTAAATAAGTTGTTTTTACCAGTACCACCGTATATAAAATCAAATACACATGTACATATAAAACGTATTGCACATTTATGAATATTTGAGAAACTATTTTGACTATACGTTACGAGTTTTCACGGTAACTTGGGAGACAGTTATCAGCTAATTTCATCATGTCGCTTTTTGGCTGTCAGTATGCGTGCGCAACGTAAAAAATTCACTCTCATATTATTTTCCCAAATGCCCCAAAAGAAGTACAACTTCAAAAGTAAATTTACTTTTCTATATATAAAATTTTGCAATCTATTTCATTTGATATCGAGCGAGGGCGACTACAGTGAATCATTAACGAGGCTGTCCCAAAAATGTTGAGTTTATCCCAGGGTGACCCTCTTAGATTTACTTTAGCATTTTAATGTATTATTAATAAAGCTTTTAAGATATTCGTGGATAAGTTTGATTAAACTACCTACGCGATATAACCACGCATTCGATATTTTAAATTTAAATTCTTCTACAATTTTTCATATCTATTTTATGCCATCACTCTCAAATTTCTATCTAGTTTTCTCCGTGCTGGGGTGGGGTAGGAATAATGACCTTTACAGCTGGGGCGGTGGTAGCTAAGCCCGTCAGAATGGCAATAAAACCCTGATGGTTAAATATGTACCATAATAACCTTGTGCTGTGTTCCTGGGTCAGTTATGTCATGACCCAGGTTCCAGTTCCCCTGGTGTCGCACGTTCAAATGACGGTAACTGCTTGCTATTAAGTGAGCCATCGGCCTGTCTGCTGTTCCTCATCAATTAAAAAAAGTATTTATATATATATATATATATATATATATATATATATATATATATATATATATATATATATATATATATATATATATATATATATATATATATATATATATATAATGGAATCTCGGAATCGGCTCCAACAATTTTCATGAAATTTAGTATACGGGGGTTTCGGGGGCGATAAATCGATTTAGCTAGGAATCATTTTTTTTATCAACTTAACAAAAAGGTGGCGTTTGAGTAGTCCCAATTTAAACTGAAAAATAACTATTCCTGACATCTATCGGCGAATAATAATACTATTTTTTTTAAATTGCTTTAACGACACAACAACACTAAAGCTATTCCAGCAGATGGCGTTGTTAAGTAACACGAAGTCAATGAGTGTTTGCTTTGAGGTTAGACTAAGAAAATCAATTGTTAATTTCCAAAAAACACAATTTATAAAAAAAATACCGAGCAAAGCTCGTTCATCCGGGTACTTTGGTATATAATGACAAGAAAATATTATATTTTATATTGTGAGTATGGTTATATCTGTCACCACCTTTTTGGTTTGTTATTGACTCGATAGTGCTATGCCACACATGTTATATTTTAGACTGTTTGTACCCATGTATAACAGATATATAAGTACGTGTAAATATTAATTATTAATATGATACGCCACCTAGCGTGACCCGATCGAATTTCGTGAGATACAGATTACTAAAGTTTACTATGGGAAACATAATGGATTTATTTTTACTACACCTATGATATAAATTTTTTGTCTTCCGAAAAACAACGTTGTTTTCACTGGCCAATATTATTGTCTGTGAAGTAAATCTTTTATCTTGAATCTTTCTAATCTTCATAGAATCTGTCCTGATTCCACATTTTACAGGGTTCCACTTATGATATAAAATAATATAAAATAATGAATTATGGTAACATCGTTCGTAATAATGTTGACATATTAGTGGAATCATTAAATTATATCATAGACAAGCCAAAGCTTTAGTCAGAAACTAAATGTATCAAATTTAATACTTCGTTTCTGAAATGTTAAATTTATTATAACGTTACGTTTGAATGTCGAAATAAAGTTGTAATTCTGCGTAGTAACATCCAAATTATTACCCGCAATAAAGAAAATTATATGACTATACAGAAGTCCAACAAACAGGTTGACAGTGCAGTTGTTCTCTGTAAGTAAAAAAATTCATAAATTTCAATTTATATAATATAAAGTTCGGTATGGTACTTTCCTTTCACTTTCCTCTGTCGTCGTAGCCGTCGTCTCAACATTCACGTATAATAACAATATTCCCTGATGTCTTTCCAATAACCATTTCCAAGGATGTTTATCAGAGCTTATAATAGTTCTACGCGCAAGGTAGTAGCTACCAAAAATTTTCATAAAATAAACAAAGCAGTAACCTAGTATAGCGCTGTAAATATTTTTTCGCCCATAAAAACGTGCCGCGTTCAATGCTTAAGCACTATTGTGCCGTAAAGGTTAGGGGTCAAGACAGTGTACGCTCGCTTCAAAAAAGCCCATCATAGAAGGCTGGAGGTAAGAAATAAAACTTAGTAGAATGCAAAATTGCTCTAAACTTATATAATATATTGACCTATGGTTATTTCTGACAATATTTCTGTTTAGGGACTGTCCATTAATTACGTGATTTTTTTTTGGAATTTTTTAACCCCTCTTCCCTCTTCGTGATACATGGTGAGGTTTAAGATTAACCCTCCCCCAATATATCACGTGTATTTTTTAGTAAATAACGTTTAGAGGTAGACAGAAAGGTTGCAGGTTTTTGACTGACATAAAAATAATGAAAGAAATGCGAAAAAAATTTTAATACTAATCCATGAACAATGAACCTAATTTAATGTACAGGATCCTCGGACCACGGGTTAGCAAGACTTTCTTCAACACCAGTAACTGGATAAGCATCTTGCAAGTCAGTTGTTGGCACAGTGCTAAATTCGATTTTGTACGCGTTTGCCGAAAAAATAAATACACGTGATATATTATTACAACCCTTGTGATATTTCGTGATTTTTTATGGACCCCTTACCTTATAAGGTGACGAAGTTCTATTATTTCTTTTTTTCTGTTAATGAAATGAAATTACTAATTTCCAGACGATTTTCTATTGTTTTTGCAGTAGGATGACAGTAAAAAATAATTTAGCCCCATCCATTATTTTTTTGCAATCGTTCTTAATCAAGAAAAAAGTAATCAAAAGGGCGAGATGAAATTATGTCATCATTATCATCATCTTTGTGTTAAATCCCGGTTGCAGCCCAAACTCTCGCTTTGGCGCCCGGGGTCCGCTTTCCGACTTTTTGTTCTCCACTTCGCATGATCTTCAGCATCCCTGGTAGTGAGCCCATTGGCATGCATATCACCCTTTACGACGTTAAGCCAGCACTTTTTGGGTGTACCCCTCCTGCCGGGGCCCGGCGGAGGTGGCATGGGTGGAGGTGAAATTATGTCAACACAGAATAATAAATAAATAAATATTTTGTGACAATTCACACAAGGTCATCTAGTCCCAAACTAAGTAGCACTTGTGTTATGGGCCCTAGACAACTGATATACTACTTATATACTTTTTTTGTAAATAAATACATATTATACATAAACACCCAGACGCGAGACGGGAATCGAACCCGTGACCTCCGCAAGCGTACCGAAGTGCGTTATCCGTTACGCCACCGAGGTCGTCATAAAATGTATAAGCAACACCTGGATCGAATCCAAGCTTTGAGTGAAACTAATCCTGGTTTCTGAATGGTGTTGTTTGCGTTCAGAAATTTAGTAATTAAAAAATTAATTTATAGAGATAACATTAAACCTCATGAGGTGATCAAACTTCCTTATACAGACAATTCTCAAAACCATCGCTATAAAACTCTCTCGACGGAGTTTTTTTATACCAAACCGTCTTAATCGTTGTGAAATCGTTAAGATAGGATGTCTGTCACTAAGAGAACACTTATTTTTCAAATTGGTACAGAAAAAAGTATGAGACCTTAATCTTAATACTTTGTAGTCTTTGGGCTAGTATTTTATGGCGGCTCTAAATTATTTGCACAAACAACTGGTTTTTGTAAATGAAACTTTAGAATGTATTGTGTTTAGTTCAATTTAGCTTGGGAAAAATATTTTATTAATAGAGGTTTTAATTATAAAGTAGACGTGGATCTAATTTCAGATATATGAACACATCTAAATAAATAGGAGAAACTATATAAATACTGGTTGATCCAGTAAACGTTGTTCTGCCATATGAAATGAATTTATTTATTTAGCTATTTATTAAATAAAGATTTTGTGTAATAATTATCTTATTATCAGAGATGTAAACCGTCCGAAGTGAAGGAGATAATGAAAAAGCTCGTTGGAGTCAAGATTCAAGGAACTTTAGGATTGAACTGAAATGTATTTATTTATTTATATCAGACGCCGAGTTTATAATAGCTAGCAAGAGCTTAAAAACTACGTTAGTACTTAATAGCTAAGAGTGCTTGAAGACGAGTCTCCGAGCAATATGTTCTACCAATGATGAACTATGGAATCGGGACACGGACACTAACGTCGGGGCTGGTCCACAAATTTTAAGTCGCTCAACAGGCTATGTTCCATGTTTCTCTCATATATAAAATACGTAAGAGAACCAAGGTGGGCGATGGAGCAAACGAGTCCTAGAGTGAAGACCACGTCTTTCCAAAAGTTTTGCAGGACGCCCAAAGTCTAATGGCGTGTTGACCTGCCCAAAGTCAGGGCTGAATTGGAAAAACAAGGGACCATGATTTTTGGCACAAACTTGGGGAGGCCTACGTCCAGCAGTAGATAATTAACGGCTAACGACGATAACGACGAAATAAGAGGGATTTAGTCCTCTGCGTCAGTGTCCACAGCACAGGACTATCGAGCATGTTGGCTATGACATTTTGGGTGGTGTTGCTGTTCTCGCGCATCCTAGCCAAGAAGTAGGCTATATTGCTAATATGATTATTACCATCCAAAGCCACATTAGAGACCAACATCCGTCATTACTGCTAGCATGCTAAAGTTCATTCGCAAGATGAAATTCAGGTGCCCACAATACCTCGTTGTTCCCCATTGTTCCACCAATTATAGACAGAACTCATTCTTTGTAAGATCTTCTAGAATATTTAATAATTTTATCCAGTAATTGTCATTTAGATTTATTTAATACATATCCACAATCGTTTCTATCTTTCATGTCCAAAAGTTGGTTCAAATAATACATAATGTAAATTTTTACATAATATTTTTTTTAATTTTGAGGATATATTTATACATAATTAAAGACTATACACAAAAATATTCAAAAAAATATATAGTTTTAGCGAGATATTCGCTATTTCCCAAGTTACTAAACAAAAAAGTCCTCCAATGCTGCAGTGATTGCGGCCTTCACTGTCGAGCTAATCTTCTATTCCATCTTCTTCATATTGCGCCAGATGGGCTGTTGAAGCCCTTTTTCGTAAAAATATTAAATGTAGTTGCGATGGCCACAGGGCCCTAACAATAATTGGTTGGCTCCGTAGAAAAGGTAACTTTCTAATACCTGAGCGGCTACAATTTAGAAGGCTTCAACTCAAATATTTGAAATATTCATTTAAATTTTTAGTATGTACATTATTTTTATAGACTATCGAAATATAAAAGTAATCACACTAGGCGTGCCCCATAAAAAATATTATAAATCACCTAATTGTTGGATTGAAATGATCCAACAAAAAAAAAACATTTCAATCCAACAATTTTTTTTAACAATAATAATAAGTTATTCAACAACAAAATATTGACAATATAAAATACAACATCAATTACAAGTTACAATTAATTAAGATAAAAATAGCAATAGATTATTGTACTTTAAATTAAATTAAATTAATTAAAATTAAATTAAACATTATGACGGTGAAACTTAAATACTACAAACTTAAATAAAATGACTAAAAGTAGAATAGATAACTCTTTATTGTATACTCAATTTATCTACAAACATAGAAGTTCTTACAACTAATACACAATAGGCGGCCTTATCGCTTAAAGCGATCAAACGAACTAGTTACTCCTAAAGCGAACTAGTTACTCCACCCCTGCACGCAGGATATGTGTTTATTTCATATATAAATACCTGCAAAAACATGTAAATAGTGTTTTACATTTATAATAAGCTTTAATTTTAGCAAATTACTGCGGTCTGTTTCCCAAACAAAGTAATATAAATAAAGAATATGTTGGTCGGATACTCGAGTCAAACGGAAGTATTATATAAGAACAAAGTATGTAATCTCTCGAGGATTTTTTAAAATATAATCATTGACTATAAGAAAAACTTTAGAAAAGACGTGAAAGAACTTGTATGATAAGTTTAAGATGTATGTTTCTATTCAAGAACTGTCATTTATTGCAACATAATATTTTACGATGGCATTTAAAAATATATACGTTGAAAGCCGTAAACACGAGATAAAGACGTTTAGGGGCCCCTGACCCAACTGGAGCAATCAATCACGAAACGGTTAAAAGGTTTATGGGCTGAAAGGGGTTGCCTACATTTAAAAATATTTTCTTGGGGTTAAAGTTCAATTCACACTTTACCTGTTTTTCCTTCAGTACATAATTTAGACATCTTGACTTTATGTTCATATGTTTTAATCATTATTTTGTTGCAATTGTTGGGAAAGAAAACTTAAATATTATAAATACTGGTACGTTTAAGCGTCAAAATCTACAAAAATCATAATATTAAATTTATGGTATATTAAGTAATACAAAATGTGAGTTTAAGAGTTTTTATATAGTTAAAGTTGCTTTAATATCATACGTCATCTAAATAATTTTTCGAAAGCCTTAATCGTTAGGTGTATTTTTTGATGACCCTAAGAAATTAAAATCAAATGAAGTGGAAATATTTATTTACTAATAAAATTACTGACTAACTTATTACTGATAAAATTATAAACAAAGACATATTTGTATCTTGTACGTAATCTGAATGTGCTATAAAGTTATTTGCATAAATTACTACAAAAAGAATGTGCGAATCACCAAATCATATTTTTTTAAAACTGCTAGGAGCAGTGTGACGGACAATTTGATGGAAGCGACACTGCGAGTTTGTAGTAACGGTACCTGATAGATCAGTGGTATTACACTAGGGTACAAATCCAGAAATCTCTATGATCCCGCAATGACTTACACCGCTCAAGCAGTTTTTCTCGTCTAATATTTATCGCGTTATATTATAGTATAATTGGCATGTATCAACGGTGAAGACTTTGAGCCTGCATACCGAAATTACCGCTATATGTAACATGCCAATTCGCTTTAGACAAGCGTGACGGGTTTACTCCCCTTTTTTATTGCAGTAGGACAGCAGACAGGCTGACGGCCCACTTAGAATTTAACAGTTACCGTCACTTATAGGTGTTTGCAAAATAAGTGGCATCGCGAAAACTGCTGTCCCATAAGGATACGAGAACTTGGGTCGCTAATACGGGAACACAACACAAGGTTATTATGGCATCATACTTAAGTCCAAAGGTCACCATCCAGACGGGCTTTAGGCCCTACCACGTAGCTAGAGGGTGGGTTGTTTTGTCGCCTTTTACGACAGGACAACCCCGGTCACAGAGGAGTTGGACCAGTCTGGGACTATTAGAAAGAGTAATCTATTTACCATCTTAGCTTAAATTTAAAGGCGATATTTTTCTTATTATTTTTTTTATTGATGAGAAACAGCAGACAGGCTTACGGCTCACTTATAGTAAGCAGTTATTGTCACCTATGGCTGTTTACGACGCTAGGGGCGCCGCGAACACGCTGCAGTCCTTTAGGGGTACAAGAACCTTGGTCATTAATGATGAAACACAATGGCGGCATACATAAGACCAAAAGTGGTCGCCATTCAGACGGGCTTGGGGCCTTACCACGTAGCTAGGGTTGTTTTGTCGCCTTTTAGGACAGCCCGATCATAGCCGCAGGGGCTAGTATTCTTACTCCGCCCCTGCACGGAAGATAAAACCAAACAGCCAACATGGCTAATGGCAGAAAAGCAAAGGTTTCTTTTCGTACCCCATTATTACATTAAAATCCCTCTAAATGGAATGCTACATAATGCAAGTTAGCACTCACAAAAACAATGTAATTAACATACTCTGTACGTTGAAATTATAAAAAACTCCGTGAACATATTTATGTTTTCAATTAATTAATGTGCGGACTTATGCTTTACTTGCATTTAGTTGGCGTGAAAATTTTAATTGCTGACAGCAAAGTTCATTAATGAAAACGATATTTTAAATTAAAATAATTTTCATTTTGCAATTGCTTTTAGGAATATTTTGCAGTATTATATTAATTTATAAAATTGTTTCTTTTGCTATCATCCAATTAATTTGTCCTTTGTATCTAAAATTTGTATAGCGGAGTCTGATATGCATTATTAAACATTTGTCCGTAGACGGGTGGAGTAACAATACACACTCCTGGGTCGGCCTGTCGTAAAAAATGACAATACAATTTTAGCTAGGTGGTAGAGTCCCAAGCCCGTCTAGATGGCAACTACCCCTAATGTATAAGTATGCCGCCATAATAACTGTGTTGTTTTCCAGCATAAAAGACCCAGAGCGCCATCTAATTTCCCTAATAATTTAAATCCTCTAATAATTAGTTCCCCTATCGGCTTTTCCACAAAAATAATCGAGGCCTCCTTAATTCAGAGATAAGCACCACAAGAAACAAGATTTTTGTCCGTGCAAGGGCAAAGAAAGAATACTGACCTCTGCGGCCGGGGTCGGTCTGTCGTAAAGAGCGACAAAACAATCCACCCTAGCTAGGTGGTAGGGCCCCAAGCCCATCTGGATGGTGACCACCTTTGGTCTTAAGTATGCCGCCATGATAACCTTGTACTGTGTTCCGGCATTAGTAATCCAAATTCCTGTACCCTTATGGAACAGCAGTATGTAAGTTGGTGCTAATAGATAACTAGAAAGCTCCTATTCGGTCGTAGCCGGATTTTTTGAACATCAAGGTACGTCCACAAACATTTGACAGTTTTAGCAAAGTTAAAGATACAACCATTGCATAGATAGATAGCTTATAAGTTGCGACTGTCAACTGCGGATTCCGAAAAATTGTTTTCGTCTTCAGATACGTTTAAATTTTATGTTGACAGAGATAATAAACTTATTTTATATATAGAGAGAATAGAAGCCATAGTCTCTAGATTGAGTTTCAAGTTTGATACCACAAGAATACCACGTACCATGTATCTTTTGGCTTTCTACAAATGTGCTTATAAGTGAGTATGTTAATAAGTTCCATATTCATTCATTAAGTCTGACCCCAAACACATTTCGTACATTAATATTTCATGCGGCCAATATTTTGAAATTCATACGTGTTACGGTTGTATTTCATTAATATGTAGAGAATATTAAAAGCGAATGTATGACTTTTGAAACGTACGGCTTTAAAATTGCGGCCTCGAACGTCTCTTCAGTCGTCATTACTAGAATTCATGTCAAATTGAGTGGCAATTAATTGGAGATGCATATAATATGAAGCCGCCTCTTTATAAACAATTTAAACTCATAAAATTCCATGGCTGGTCTTAGATCTGCACCGCGCTTGTTCAAGGCGGGTGACACACACTGATGATCTTGGAACGCAACGTGAAACAACGGAAAACAACGTAAAGTAGTCACGTTGATACGATACGATACAAGCCGTAGGTTGACATCCGCGTACTTACTTGGCTATCATATACCTGTACTGACCGCAAATGTGATAGTAATAATAATTTCTTCGACAAAAATACTATTTGCGCTTTACTATATTCCATCAGAATTTAAAATATTAAGTATAATGGCTGATTTAGTAAGTGAATTTATTAGGTTGTCTGTAAGTTCATCTCCACATATGGCAAAATACTTATAAGATCTGCATATATGTACATTATTTTGGCACAGTTAAGGTGTCTATCAATGAAAAAGCCAAATCATCAAAGTATTATTAAACGTCAAAATTGCATTACACATTAAAAGTACTACGCACCTAGTTTTTCTTGTCTCAAATTTTCTATCACATTTTATCTGGAATTAAATGATGCAGTAAACTGTTTAGTAACTATTGTAAAACATCATCACTATTGTACCTATTGTATGTGTGATTTAATAAATAATTTAAACTTGTTATCTCATCATAGAATTTTTAGACACAATTAAAGTTTGCACTTTGAACATCGAAGCAGACGAAGTACTATAAGAAAAATTATCACCTTTATGCGCCAATCACTCTTCGTGATTATTATTTTTTTAAATGATACAAGAAAGAGCAGATTGGTAAGTAGCAAAATTTTTGCAGGATTGTCGTTTAACGATCCGAAATGAGAAACTGAATTATCATCCTTTTAGCGTTAAATTCCGTTTGGAAACCAAACTTTCTCTTCAGTGCCCAGAATGCGATATATTCTTCTTTACTTAGCACGGTCTCTGCGTCCCACGGGAAGGTAAAACTGAATGATGCTCTATAAGCTCCTTCATTATATATATATATATATTGCATTATATATATATAAATCAATTAGTTACCTTTTACTCTCCATTAAAGCGATGAAACTATTTAAAAAGGAATATTGGGTGAAATTTCATCAATGTGTTCAATTGATAATAAGCGCATTTTGCTTTCTTATTCATCGTCTTACTCTTGCTCCTATCCCAAACTATGTGGGTTCGGCAACAGGTCCTGTCCTTCCACTCTCCTCAATTAGCCGTCATCCGAACATTCACATTTATTATCCATATACACATAAAATCTGGAACATTGGGCAACTCATTGTATCACTGAATGGATTCCTAAATCCAGTGAAGCCGGAAATTTCATCAAAACTCATTTGATATAGGCACGGATACTTTTCAGAAATCCCATTTGATACTCCCAAAGTAGTTTGGCTCTGAATGTTTGCGATTCACCCTCTTCAGACCCTCGCGAGGGCGTACATTTATTGAAACCTCTTGAACATTAAGATTTTGAAGATAGATTGGTTTATACCGTAGATGTACTCGTCAACTTCAAAAATCTTTTACAATTTTTTTAAAACTCTTAATAGCCCACAAATCACAAAATTTTGCTAATAGTGTGGTATTCAAATCTTGTTGTTTCTGCAGTTCATCTGCAGCTAAACTTAATTTTAATTTATATATTTATTTTTATACTTTTTTCTTCATCAATAGTTCAACCAATATTAAAATAATAAATCCAGTACCATAATATCCAAACAAGTAATACATATTTTAACATGTGGGTAGTCTCGACTTTTAATTTTTGCTCTATACTCTACATCTATTGAATGAATGAAGAACGATTGACGAAAAAAGTGTATAAGGCGAGTGTGAATGGAAGTGTTGGAAGTGCTAGACCTAGGCGGACGTTTCGAGATCAGATCAGGGACGTCTTGAAAAAAGGCCAGGTCAAGAGTACCCTAAACCGAAGGGCATGTATGAAGGGAATAATAAAAATGGACGAAGCGAAACAAGTACATATATAAGGATCGTAGCAAGTGGAAAGAAGTGTTCTCTGCCTACCCCTACGGGAAAGAGGCGTGATTATATGTATGTATGTATGTATTAGGTGGAAAAGTTCGTAGTCTGACACAAACATGGTGTTACTATAATTTGATCCATAATTATGGTATTTTGTTAGTACCTTTCAAGGACACATCTATAAAATATTTATCTGTGCCGGGGAGGATTAAGAATAAGCACTAACCTCTGCGACCGGAGTCGGCCTGTTGTAAAAACCCTGATTGGCTACTCCCCTTGGTCTATAAGTATGCCGCCACAATAACCTTGTGTTGCGTTCCGGTATTACAGGTTCCTGTACCCCTACGAGACAGCAGCGTGTTCGCAGTGCCCAAGGCGTCGCAAACATCCATATAGGCGACGGTGCTTGCTTACTATTAAGTGGGCCGTAAGCCTGTCTCCTGTTTCTCAGCAGTAAAAAATCACAGCTGCCGGGTAATTTCTTCGTGAGATATGGCATTATGAGTGAATCAACTTTTATGTTGATTATTGTTAAAAACATTTCGTATTTTTTAATGCTGTAGGACAGCAGACAGGCTGACAGCCCGCTTAGAATTTAGCAGTTACCATCGCCTTTGGGTGTTTGCAACGCCAGTGGCATCGGTAACACGCTGCTGTCCCATAAGGGTACCGGAACTGGGATCACTAATGCCGGAATACAACAAATGGTTATTACGGCGGTATACTTAAGACCAAAGATGGTTGCCATCCAGACGGGCTTGCGGCCCTACCTCGTAGCTAGGGTGGGTTATTTTGACGCCTTTTACGACAGGCCGACCCCGGCCGCAGAGATTAGTATTCTTTCTCCGCCCCAGCACGGATAATTCTTAAAAAAATAATGTAGCAGACTTATTTCAATTGAAGTTTAGCCACCGTTTTATTACTTAGAGACCAGACTAAACCTAAAACTAGATTTCTGGGCCTTTAAGTTACTATGTTTCTTTATTAAAATAGCTTCGAAGCGTAACGTTTATTAAATATTTTGTAATAAAACTGTATGAAAAGCTCAATGAATGTCTTACTGTTTCTAAACTAATTACATCTTCGATAGAATTCTTAGCAATTAAATAAAAAATATACTTTACAAAAACCTTGGCAGTTCGTTTACATGAATCTGTGCAGCTAATTTAAGTGTAATATCAGGAACTTTCATAGTGTCTTCAAACCTCTCTTAAGCTTCCCCTATAGAATAGGGAGTGGTTAATGATTACTTTTATTCTGGAATTGGTTTTGACCTCAGCAATACTTTTAAATCGATTCCAAATTTAATTTGTTTTTTCCTGGACAAGGTGTATAATAAAGAAGCATTGATCATTATTTAAATTCAAAGTTGATACGAATAAGTCGCTGAAATTTTTTTTTTAGTTTGTTAAATAGTTTTACTGTCAGGCTTAGAAGTTTATTGATGGATTAAATTTAAATATGAATAGTTTTTTTATCCATTTATAGAGAAATGCTAGTTTTTTTATGAATAATATTCGTTCTTTATATCTGTTATATACGTGTACATTTACCAACCTTCCTAAACATTATATATATTTTTATGAGACCGGACGGTATGAGTTTGATTCCATAGAAGATGGGCCGGGTGCTGGTGTGGGATGCAACCTGTTCAGACACGCTGGCCCCTTCCGATCTACATGGAACCAACAACAGAGCTGGTGCGGCTTGTGAAGCGGCTGAAAAATCTAAAGCATACAAATACAAAGGTCTAGGATCCGAATATGAATTTGTCCCATTCGGTGTCGAGACTCTTGGTCCGTGGGGTCCTAGCGCTATAAAACTTTTTAAGGAAATAGCAAAGAGGTTAGTCTACATCACAGGAGACCGAAGAGCTGGCAGCTACCTAGGACAAACAATTAGTCTAGCTATTCAAAGGGAACGCTGCCAGTATCTTCGGAACCTTTATTTTCTGGTCTCGGGGAAAACCTCTCTTGACGGGTTCCCCCGGCCCGGGGGGACCGAGGGATATGTGAGACTCTGGGATTTTTCCGACTACCTACTAAAAAAACCCCGCTGTTCTCCTATCGCCTACGCCCGGGCCCACGGATATATGGCCTACCGATCTCGTGGACCGGGCCGGCGCCGGCCCGCCCTTTGTCTTAAGGCGGGCCCCTTCTAAAGTGTTGGCGCCAGGGGGTCAGGCTTTCGTCCCCCCAGCGCTCTCCTGTAACAACTCCAGGAGTTGAGGGGGGCCGTGGAACAGCACGCATCCCTCACCCTCGCGGCAATAGGGTATGCCTAAAGGGACTCCTTTTAATAATATATCTTAGTTATTATATTATATTTTTAAGGTTTTTAGTTTTATTTCAAGATTTTTTATTTATTTTATTAATCACTCCTGCCCATCCAAAGGTTGCCTGGTAGAGATCGCTTTAAGCAATAAGACCACCATTTGTGTAATGTAGCATTTTAACCCAGATTCATTGTTCTCGAGTGTACTTAGCAGTGTTAACAGTTTCAGTTTATAAAAAAGTTCTTACAAGAGCGCTTGGGAGGTATTACATATTTCTTTTACGCAATAAAAGCTTTATCCGTATCAATGAAGTTTCCCCAAAGGAGTATTCCATAACGCAGAGTGGACGCCACGTAGCCATGATAAGCCATCAAGGCCGTATTTTGCGATAATCTTTTCCTCAGAGTATGTAAAAATATACAAATTTATTTAATTTACATCTATATTTATTTATTTGAGGCTTCCATGAGAGATATTTGTCAAAAACTATACCAAAAAATGTAGAGTCTATCTCTTCTAGAATATATTCATCTTGAGCCTAACTATAAATGCGAAAGTGAGTTTGTTTGTTTGTTATGCTTTCACGCCTAAGCCGCCGAACCAATGTTGATGAATTTCGGTATAGTCGTAGATTAGACCTTGGAGAACGACAGACTTTTTTTTAATTCATTTGGCAGAACAACATGGACGTTCCCTTAGACTATAACCGCCACACTTTTTGAAGGTGAATTGATGTATTCCGACAGCAATTAAAAAAATGTACAACTAGGTATATTGGCTCTATGTAAATATAATTATGAACTTTATTATTGCTAACATTACATAAATTGAATTTTATGAATTACACAGAGCTATTTTCACTTGCACAGAACAACCGCACTGTCAACCTGTTTGTTAAACTTAGTTCTATAATGCTCATATAGTTTATTACTGCGGTGATCTTGGAAACGGATACAACTGGTAGATGACGTGAGTCTGTTGATGTTGTTTTTTGTTTATATATCTGGTATGCATAACAAAATATAGGAATTGAAGTTACGTCGTTGAAACTACGCAAAATTAAAACTGTATTTTCAGAAACGAAGTATTAATTTTAATACTTTTAGTCTCTGATTAAAGCTCTGGCTTGTTTATGATGAAATATATATGACATATATAAGTGACAAATATATATAACACAAAGAATAAATTATCCAAATCTCGTAGTAATTTTGTTACTGAATTTCATTACTTAAGAATCAATTGCCGTACATATTAGAGAAATAAATCAAAATTTACCATCCAAAATAAAGTAGAAGCACGCCAAAAACCATTACTTTTCCTAACTCCACCACATCCGGAATTACTTGAAAAAGTTTTCAAATTCACGTGCTGAGTTGCCCGTTTCAAATAATTCGTTTTTTTCTTGTTCGCTGTAGCAAACTTAATACAATTTATTCGGGCCAAATACCGAATTCTTTATAAGTTCCCAAAACGTCCTTTTCTCAACTTTGCCGCCCTGGACAGTTTCTTTGATCTCTCATTTATGTATAGAACATTTATTTTTTTATTTCACTGCCATTTCCTTATTTGGTTTATCTCTTTTTATATCGTCCACAAAAGGTATAATAAGAATTATGAGCGGAAGTGTAAAGGGTCGAGGGACCTTTAAGGCTTACTTCAACGTCACCTGTTGATGGAACCAAGCGAACGCTCTATTAAACAATAAATGAAGCTCTGAAGTGTTAAAAATTCATAGCACCTATAAGCAAGCTCATCAAAATGTATTATTACATTTATTCTCCATAGACAAGGAAGTAATTCGGCATCAACATATGACAACACTTAATCGATATGTGCATCGCCTATATCAGTGTGTTTGCAAAAATTTAATAAAGGTGTATATCTGGAGCATTGCGTTGTATGGATGTGAGTCGTGGACCCTGACACGAAGGGACAGAAAAAGCTAGAAGCATTTGAGATGTGGTGTTGGAGAATAATGCTGAAAATAAGCTTGCAAGGACAAACGGAGAAGTGCTAAACATGGCGAAAGAGAAAAAGAACATCTAGAGAATTATTGAGAACATAAGAGGTCAGATGCTGGGATACTGATAAGACACGACGATGTTTTCAAAGCCATTATAGAAGGGAAAATTGAAGGAAAGCAGATGAGAGGGAGTTCAAGAAGGGCGTTTATGGAGCAAGTTTTTCTCAATGCAGGGGTAGAGTAAGAATATTAACCCCTGCAGCCAGGGTCGCCCTGTCGTAAAATACAACCCTAGCGTCGTGGTAAGGCCCCAAGCCCGTCTGGATGGCAACCACCCTTGGTCAAAAGTATGCCATTATTAACGGTCGTTATTATTAAACCTGTTATTAAATTTGTTTGTACCGGAATTAGTGACTCAGGTCTCAGTACTCCTATATGAACAGCCGTGTTTGCGGGGCACCGCGTCTAGTAGCGTCGCAAACATGTATAGGTGACGGTAACTGCTTATTATTGAATGGGTCGTTAGACTGTCTGTAGTTCGTCAGAAATAAAAAAGTTAAAGGAAAGACTGGATGTTTGCCGTAACAAGAAGTCAAGGAAAAGACGTTTTGTGGAGAAGACTGAAAGATAACTCAAAGATGATAACTACGTTTACCTATATCGATGATACAATATGTAAATAAAATACTATGATCATTCTCAAAGCGCCATATAGTCCTAAAACAAACAGCAGAGCGCTTGTGTTATGCGCACTAGATATCGATATACTACTTTGTTCTTTAAATATTCACATATTATGCTTAAATACAGAAATCGAACTGCGACTCTCGTAAATGTTGCGATCAGCAAAACCAGCTACGCAACGGAGATCATTTATATATGTGTTTTTATTCAAGGTGCAATTTTTTTACTTTTCTATACGAATAAAAAATAATAGTTCAACACGTTCAATTCAAATGATATATTTTCTTAACCAAGATGGTAAAAAAGTGGAATGACAATTTTTTTAACCCCCAAATTTGAAACGAGATAATAAGAGTAATTGGTTAGCCTTATATACTACAGTTTCTAATCGACGATTTCTTTCTAGGTTGGATAGGGTTTCCCTATCCTTCTTTTTGGCTATCGCAGATCAATGATCAATAACAGATTCAGCAACCCCTAACCAACATAATGCTTATATAAATGACCGTGATTTTAGCAGTATACCACCGTGACTACCACTGACTATTGTTTACCAGACAGTTCTGTGATTGCAATACGAAGATTTCTACATACTTGTATCGATTTCCCTCCGAAGTTCTACGATAAAACAGATTTTTTCAGCATAAAGTTTTCTTTTTTGCTCAGGGTACACCTTCGCTTTTTTCTACTCCTTGCACGAGTGGAGGAAGAATACCCCTACGGCTGGGTAGTTAGGTAGTAGGATCCCATGCCCGTCTGAATGGCAACCACCCGTGGTGAATAATTAGACCGCCATAATAACCTTGCGTTGTTCGGCATTAGTGACCTAGGTACCAGTACCCCCATGCGGGCTACAGCATGTTTGCGGTGCCCCTGGCGACTCAAACATCCTAAGGCGACGGTAACTATTTAGTAAATATTAAGTGCAGCGTCAGTCTGTCTTCTTTTGCTCAGTCATTTAAAAAAACAGGCAATATTCGTAAAAATTATAACGCTTGTAATAATATCAATGGTACTCCTGTATTTATTAAGTAAAAGGGTTAGGAACACCCTACAATATCAATATATTTATCCCCAGACACCTGTACTGACTGATCAATTAGGTCGGCACCTAAAACGTTCTGCCGACCTAATTTTTCATTCCGTGAGCCACATAAATAAATCTTAGAAAGAAACTGTTCACAGGAAAAGTAAATCCTTAAGAAATATCGACACCCTTCTGATCTACGGCCTTTGCGAATATAGTGTACTAGCAAACTGAATTTGGCCGTTACTTATCCGTTTCAAGACTTGTGAAAAATAGGTTCTCTATAATAATAGGTTATAGAATGAAGTTGCCGTTGTATAACAATAGATACTTTGATTTGGCCTTCATGGTGTGAGATATTCTAGAGAACTTTTCACATTTTTTTTAAATTTATTAGGAGCTACAAACAATTTTACCATAAAAATTACAATAGAGGTAAAATAAAAATTTAAATTACTAATGGTAAAACCAGTATCGTTGCCCACAGTGACAAACTGCAAAAAAAAATTAAGCTAAGGTAAACTACATTAGATTAAAAACTACACATTTTTAATATAACTTATAAACCTATAATAAAAAGAAAGATATACATACATACAGACGGTCATTCAGTTTACATAACCAATTGTTTAGTTACACTATTCCTAAAAGCAGCAGCAGAAAGGTGAAATATATCTACATCCGTGAAGCTTTTATTATATTCTCTCATAATCTTATTAAGAGGGGCACGAGCCCCCGCTGCAGTTTTACAAATGTGAGAAGTAAATGATTTACGAGTACGTGTTTCTCTAATTGTTTGATATCTCTGCGGAACATGGATATTCAGTTTACTAATTAATGAATTACAGTCAAATTTATTATGACAAATATTATACAGAAGTATAGCGTCAAGCGACTTCCTTCTCGTCTCAAGTTTGTGTAAAGAATATTTGGTAAGAAGCGAGTCATACGAGGACTTAGCGCCATAGCAGCGGTAGTTCATAGCTTTTAAGTATTTACGCTGTACTAATTCTATCTGCGCATTGTATTTGTTATATATTGGATTCCAAATAGTAGTGGCATATTCTAATTGTGATCTTATGAGGGATTTGTACAATAAAAGATAAGATGATGACTTTTTAAATGGCATACTAGAACGCATTACGAACCCATAAAGTTGCAAGGCTTTATGGACGATATAATTAATATGAAAATGGAAATGTAATTTAGAGTCTAGGAAGACTCCTAAGTCTTTAATTATGGAAACTTTTTCTAAACTGTTTCCTGAAAGTGAATAAGTATAAACAATATTTGTTTTCTTTTTGGAGAATGTTATAGATTTACATTTTTGTATATTAAGATATAGGTTATTTGCGACACAATAATGGGATAGTGCATTGAGATCTTTTTGTAACATATAACAATCTTGTACATTTGTAATCTCCTTAAAAATTTTGAGGTCATCAGCATACATTAAAAATTGGGTATTTTTAAAACACTGCTTAATATCATTAATGAAGATGTCAAAAAGCAAAGGTCCTAAGATCGAACCTTGGGCTACACCGGAACTTACAGAAATTAAGTTGGAATAGATTCCATGTATAGCAACACGCTGTGTTCTGTTTTGGATGTAGGAGGAAAACCTTCTCAATAAGATTCCTCGAATACCATGATTATGATACCTATGAGGTTCTGTTTTTTATAAAAGGTGCTAATTTGATTTTTGAATTTCAATTGTTTTTATATTCAATTTAGACCTATAGATATTTTGTAAATCCGAGTCATTTTTGAAAACGGCTCGCAATATAAACGCTGCGTTTGGAGAGGAGATTGCTAATGAACTCACCATACGTTTTTGGTTTGAACGCTTTCGTAATGGAAACTTCGACTTGAAGAACAAACCACGTGGAAGACTAGAAGACACAGGTGAATAACACTGAACCTACAGTAGTGGTTCATTTGCAACAAATCAATAAGATAAAAGAAAGAAAATTAAGTGCCTCGTGATTTGATTGATCTGCAGAAAGATATGTTACCTTGTTGAATCGATACAGAAATGAAGGAATATTGTATTGAATTGTGACAATTGACGTAAAGTGGATTCTTTACGGTAACCGTAATCGAAAAATACAATGACTGACTCCAGATCAAATGCCGCAACAGTGCCCTCAAGCAAAGCTTACCAATAGAAGGTAATTGTAACTGTTTGGTGGTCTCTTCGTGGTATTATTCACTATAGCTTTCTCAGGTCTGGTCAAGCAATAACAACAGATGTTCACTGTGCGGAACTTCGGACAATGATGTCGAAACTGGCAGTGAAATAGCCCCGATTATTAAATCTATCTTCACCATTATTGCTTCATGATAACGCAAGACCACACACTGCACGAGAAGCCGTTTTAACTCTATATAAGCTGCAGTTAGAAACTAGAAAACATACGTCATCCACTGTACTCACCAGACCTTGCTCCAACGGACTACCATTTTTGTTCCTCCTGAGAAGACAAAATGCTTTCACACAGTTTGACAAATCTAGATCCCGGAGTTCTATTGTAAATGAACTTCTGTTTAGATGGCAGCAATGTAGGGTAACTATTTTGATTACAAAATATTTTACATTTTAGATAAAAACAACTTTTCAATTTTTCAGTACAAATCAGCAATTTCATACTTTAATCCCTAATATTTCCGTCAGAAATTGACAATAATGTGTGTTTATATGTTATTTCTTTATAGTTGTTAGTATAATAGATGTTTTAGCTTAAAAGGATCTACAATCCACTTCATATAATGAGATAGTTTAATAAATAAATTTACATTTAGTGTTTACATATTTGTCGCCTCAAAATTTCGTCACATATAATTCAATTAGCATATTTCATATTTTTAAATGGAGGATTGAACATGTTAGCATTGCCTACTTGATTTTAGTTTTCAGAGAAAAATTTATTCTTTCTGAAGATCTCGGTGACACATAAAAGTAAATTTAAACAACAAAATATATATTTCTGTTACAAATGAGTTACAAACCGATTTTCTTCGTACGGACGTGACCCCTACAGCCTGGGCGACCTGTTGTAAAAGGTGACAAAACAACGTTAGCCAGATGGTATGGCTCCAACCCCGATTGGATGGTGTTGTGACTGTTTAATAAAACGATATGTATCAGTATCAGATAACGACTGGCTGTCCCCTTTATTCATAACTAATAATCATATATAATAATCGTGACTACCCACAACAGATGGTAAACACCCTTGGTTTTAAAACATCACAGAAAAAGATGGCAGCACTTTATAGATTTATGAATATTTGAGAGATTACTGTGAACATAGTTACGAGTTTTTATGATACACAGATCAACATGGAACACTTGAAAGTTATCTGTTAACTTCATCAAATCACGATGTAAAAAATTTTACTTTCACAATTTTTTCCAAACACCCCGTAAGAAGTATAACTTCAATAACAGACTTAAAAACTCATTGTATGTTGAAAATCTGCTCAGTTATTGTATATGTGTCCCCAAAGACTTGATCTAATTTTATTTTATTTTACATATATTACTTTCCGTCTTTGGCATCCCCAACAATGAGTCTATTGATTTTATTTAGCGTGCTGCAGAGCAGGAGAGGCGATATCATAATTAGTCCATACATATCACAACATATTAATCAGCTAGATGTGATTATAACAAATTCTAAAAACTTTCAGTAAGCAAAGGTTTCTAATATATACTTAACCCTATAAACAAACTTTCAATGTATCAACAATGCCTTTAGCGATGAGGAAGCGAACTACAACAAACTTGGCAGGAACTTAGAGTTACTTGTCTTGTCGGGGATATCATGAACATAGGCTGATGTATAGAATTAGTGGATGGTCCTGCGATATGACGACGTTGTAGGCGAAGGCAGAATATACTCCTGCTAATTGAAAAAAAAGTACCAAAAAAAAAATTGTTTTTGCTTTCGCACTTCATAACGCTTGCAGGGCATGGTTCCAATTTCCGTCCTGAGTTTAGTTACAAAAGAAAAGTATATAAAGTATTATATTAGTTGTCTTTTGGTACTACATTGGCTCTGCTGCTAACTTTGGGCCTATGTTAGATGAATTGTCACGGTAGGTATATATATTTATTGGAAGGCTCGTGTTGATTAATCTAACTGTATGTTGATTATATTCTCTATATTATATATTACATATAAATAATGTTAATATGGACCTGCAATAATAGCCTTTAGGCCTATATTGAATTAAAAAAAAAGTGATTTTGATTTGATTTAATCAGTAAATTAGCCATTTTAGAGCTCTTTTATATTATGATAAACATTTTTAATTATTCTTATAAATTGGAACCGCATGTAAGATCAGTCATAATGGCTTGGCATAGATAATGGGCTAAAGCACTGGGTCTGGGCTGTAAACGAAAATATCATGAAGAAACTCACGTTAGTATTAACTAACGTGAGTTTGTCCATTGGCACGCATTTAACCCTTTACGACGTCAAGTCAGCACTTTTGGGGTCTACTCTTCCTGCCAGAGCCTACTGGGAGGAGACGGCATGGCAAGACATTTATTCCAAACGTAAGGAGCCGGTTGTCGCAAAACGTGACCGTACTAACGAAGCCGACACTACTGCAATTTATCAGCAATGTCACGGACATGGAGACCGTGAATTCGGGAGTTCCTAACGCGGTCCACACATTCACCGCAGCATATTCACCTTCGTGACACTCAGTTGCGGCTTGTGTCGCCCTAACACCGGCCACGCCTCACAGCTGTATAAATATAAAATTTTAATTTTTCTTTCTTTTTCAGGTATTGTACCAAAATTGGCAAGTAAAAATTTACTCATCCAGCCCTCATCATCAATTTGAATATATTCTGCGCTGGACGTAGCCCGAATTTGCCTATCCTTGACCTCGTCTGATTCAATTTAGTTTTTGTGGCTCCAATGAATTTGGCATTGATTTTGCCAATGTCCAAGTAAAAAATAAATGTTACAAATTTTATGGAGATTTAAAAATTGTCTAGATGCGGTGACCGGTTCGGCTATCTGTAATCCTGAGGACAGCACATAGTGGTAATATTACAACTTATAAATATAATTTTATTTAAATTATTATAATATAATATAATTTGTTACATAAATAATATATGTATATGACGGACAGTCATCAGCGTTGTCATTCGCAGACATCTTGAATGTTCTGTGGGCTTCATCGGTGGTAGTGTCGGATGAAGAAAACAATGTTATACAAAATCACACTATCATTCTAAACAGTGTTACACAGATTATAGACACGTGTCTTAGGACGCGAGATGGTTCAGTGACAGCAGCAGACAGTATATTATATATATATATAGTAGTATATATATATATATATATATATATATATATATATATATATATATATATATATATATATATATATATATATATATATATCTTGAAATCAATACTTTTTTAGAAAAAACCAAACAATAAAAGTTAATATTAATGGGACGAGGGATATGTATCGGTGACAGATCATAAATAGGACAAGACAATGAAATAGTTCACTTCGCCTGTGACTGTAATGAAATAACTTTTGACAGTTAATATGACAATTGCGCTTTGATCACTACACACATTTTTACATAGACACGGATGTATCTTTATACCATAGATTAAATCGCATCTTCTACAGCGTTTAAAACTCACTTACTAGCTCAAATTTAGCAAGAAATGATGACTTACAAAAACTAAGGTTATTTTTTCAGAATTGGACAAACGCTAGTCGCTTTAGTAAAAACAAAGCTTTTAAATGAAACTATTTTAATACTAATTATTTCATGAACATAAGGCAAATGAGGTATACTATAGCACTATACAGTGATGCTCTGGCCCTGAGTGAAGGCTGTTGATGAGATCGAGATTTATCTATAGATAATGCTTTCGATAATTAAAAAGGTATCTTAATTAACGAACTTTAAGATACCAACTTTAATTTAACTGATAACCACAAAAATCAAAATGCAGGATTTTACCATTCACGGTTAGAAACTCCGATAGAATCAACTTGTAAGGTTTTTAATTCGTAAGAAAATCGGGTTAAGTTAATTGATATTAAAATGGCCCTCGCATAAGTTATGCGTTTCGTATAATTGTCGTGACTTTTGAATTTAAAACGTTGTCGGGCCCAAGGACTGTTGTGCGTTAGACTTCATGAATTTTTTATGACAAGAATTTGGTTGAATTCTAATTTTGTATTTATTTCAATAAAACTTATCTAAGAGGAATTCTATAATAATTACGAATTATTTTTCTAGCATATGCGTAAAATGACAATTTAATTAATCAAATGTCATAATATAAAAATCATTATATAGCTTATGCGATGGATAAAATTAGAAATGAGTTTATTAGAGGAAGTGTGAAAGTAGCGCCAATTATTGAAAAACTTAAAAGTAATAGAATAGCGTGGTTTGGCCATGTAATATGCAGAGAAGAATGCTATATAACAAGGAACATGATATAAATGAGAGTAGATGGATACAGGAGTAGAGGTGATATCCCATGGCCCACAAGTAGTCCAGACTTGATGCCTCCTGACTTTTTTTGTGGTGATACCTCAAACACAAAGTCCACAGCAATAATCCGAGAACCATCGATCAGCTCGAGGAGAATATCTGTGGTGAAATGGCAGCAATTACACCAACATTCAGAAAGTTTTCAATAATTTCCGTCTGCAGTTAGAAGAGTGCCGTCGTAGAGAGGGTCATCATTTAGATTCTATGTCTATGTCTATAATTAATGCTTCAGTTATATTTTAATTAAACCTTTTGTGTTTATTTTTTAATCTATTTTTTAAATATGCACTGTTTAGGCCTGAACCTTTCCTTCATTAGCCCTTTTGTCCAACTTCCATATAAACCATTACACTCGGCCAACAAAACAAAAAAAGAAGAAATTGACAGAAGCTGTTACTTATAAGTAATGTCAAGAAAGGGTACTCTCTCTACCGGCAACCGTACTTGCTACTCATCTCGAAAACAAGAAACAATTACCAACCAAAGCGGGGCTCAAGAGCGAGGATCAAAGGCCGGGTAAGTCCTTTTTCTTCCTTACCCTCACCGTGTCAATCTAATCATACTTTTACCATGCACGTTATATTGCGTTACCTGTATATTTATAGTATCATTTATATTTTATACTGTCGCCAGATCTCCAGAATACTTTGAGCAAAATTCATTTGTTCCTAATATTATTTGATTTTCCTGTTTTACCTGTCGAATTTCTTATCAAGACATTGGCAAAATTAATGCCTAAAGCATTGGATCCAAAAGTAACAATAATAAATAATTGTAAGCGAAATACAAGGGACATTCAGAGAGTGTTACGAATACATTGGTTCTTTCCATGGTCGGGGGCGATCCTGGATGGATGGCTGTCGCCTTCTTCTGCGAGGCAGTCATGTCCACAAAGAATGCGGCAGAGCGGGAGCGGGAGTCGACCACCACACTCCCCTCCCGTCAACGCAGGCCACGCGGGCGGCGCCGGAGGGCCAGTAACGACCTCCGGCCGCCGTAAAAAGCGGCTGCGGGCGGCCCCTCAGGGGAGGACCCGCCGCCCGCACTATTACCGCGAAAGAGAGGGCCGCGTGTTGTTCTGCGGCCCCCCCTCAACTGTTGATCCAGGAGAGCACCGGAGGACGAAATCCTGAACCCCGGCGCCAACAATTTAGAAGGGGCCCGCCTTAAGACAAAGAGCGGGCTGGCGCCGGCCCGGGCCACGACATCGGCAGGCCATATATCCGTGGGCCCGGGCGTAGGCGATAGGAGAACAGCGGGGTTTTTAGTGAGTAGTCGGATGGTCGAACATCTTTCCCGGAGTCCCACATATCCCTCGGTCCCCCCGGGCCGGGGGAAACCGTTAAGAGAGGTTTTCCCCGAGACAAAAAAAGTGAAGCAACCGTGGGAACACTGTAATTAATAAGATCGATTTTTTATTAAAATACTTGAATCATCGCAAAAGCTCAAATCATTGATAATATCCAGTCATTCGAAAACATTCGTCAGATTTTTATCTAAAAACATCATAAGCAAAAAGATCTCTGATTTCGGTGTAAGATGGATGTCGCCGGAGGGAAAATTACAATCTCGTTAAGAAAAAACAGATGGAAATTTTTTGATACGGAGTGATATGTGTGTTTCGATTACAAAAAGATCGTGTTCCGTATATGAAATTTTTGATTACCTCATTTGTATTTGTCACATCGGTTGCTTAGAAAGGGTTTGCTTTAAAAAAGCTACGCTCCTTTTAGTTTTTCTAATTGGCATTTCCGAGGCCTTTCCTATAGGTATATAGTCTTTCTTTTCTTGCAAGAGATAACATAAAAGAAATGTACGTGTTCCAAGTTCTGCCAATGCTGTCTGAGCCTCCTAAAAAATTATCGTAAGAGATTTGAGATGGCTGTTTTCTCATTGATTGAGACCGCTCAGCTTCTACCGAAGGAAAAAACGCATAATTTAAATTACTGTTAGAGTAGACCTGCTTTGCAGGACATTGTTACATCAATGAAAGTTTGCAATACCAGGGACATAGAGCTCGTTATAAAGCAATGACCAAATTCGATCCTGCGATATCAAAACCATAAGGGTTTTTGTATGGCGTTGCGGCTGCCACTGGCGTTGCAGCACAAAGGCGGGCATATGACCATATCGGCTTCCAGATTTCCTGGTCCTCTCTTCCAAAAATAATTTTCGGTAATGTTAATGTCGAGGTCAGTGAAAAGGTTAAGGATTTAGGTATAATTATTGATAAATCGCTATCTTGGGGTCCTCAGTTGCAGGAAGTCAGTAGGAAAGTGTTTGCATCTGCAGCATCTTTAAGGCGACTACGAAACTTCCTTCCACATGCTACTAAAATTGCGCTTGTCCAGTCTCTCTTGTTATCCATAATTGATTATGCAGATGCCAGCTATCTTGATCTCACTGAACAGCAGCTAGATAAACTTGAGCGCCTGCAGAATTTCTGTATACGATTTATTTTTGGCCTTAAAAAATATGACCACATTTCTGTATTTCGCGCACAACTCAAGTGGCTTCCCATTCGCTCTCGCCGAAATGTTCACATCCTTTCCCTTCTATACAACATTTTGTTTAATCCCAAAACTCCCAATTACTTAAAGGAGCGATTCCAGTTTCTTCAGGATGGACATTCTAGGGCCTTGAGAACGTCATTGAAACTGTGTTTAAAAATGCCCAGTCACACTTCCCAGTTCTATGACAAATCTTTTACGGCACAAGCAATTAGACTGTGGAACATATTACCAACTGACATAAAACAAGCCAAGTCTATATCATCCTTTATTACACTTGTTAAAGAATATTATTTAAAAAGCTAATATACTATCACTACAGAAAGTTACATTATTTATTTATCTTTTGATTATTCTTGTCATAATAAATTATTACTATTTTACATATCTATTTCTTATATATTACATGAATTATATATTGCAATATATGTATGTATATGTGTATATATGTATGTATGTATAATTATACCTAGTCAGGTCATAAGTATTGTCACACAGTAAAAACTTTTCTTTTAGAATGCTGGCCACAAAAAAGTTTATTGAATTCGAATTTCGAATTGTTCATGAAAATAAAAATGTATAACTTTTAGAATTTTACTCATTTTTAAATATGGAGTGGACGCTTAAAGAAGACCGTGTTGCAGTTATTGCGTTGCATCGTTGCGGTTACGCGCCAATTCAAATTTTTAACATACTGATAAATTTGAATATTACCAAAAGATTCGTTTATCGTACCATCAAACGATACAATGAAGACTCTAGTGTAGATGACAGGTCAAGAAGTGGTCGCCCTCGGTCTGTTAGGACTCCAGCAGTGATAAAAGCTGTGAAGGCACGAATTCAAAGAAATCACAAACGTAAGCAGAAACTGTTGGCCCTTCAGATGGGGTTAAGCAGAACCACGGTGAAAAGGGTGTTAAATGAAGACTTAGGGCTTCGGGCATATCGAAGAAACACAAGACATCGTTTGAATGCTCGTCTAATGGACCTGAGACTGAAGAGATGCCGCGCTTTGTTGAAGCGGTACGCAGGAAAAAAATATCGGGAAATTCTTTTTTCGGATGAAAAAATGTTTACCGTAGAAGAGAGCTACAACAAACAAAATGATAAGGTGTACGCACACAGTAGTGAAGAAGCGAGCAACCGTATTCCGCGTGTTCAACGAGGTCATTTTCCATCCTCGCTCATGGTATGGTTGGGAGTTTCTTATTGGGGCTTAACAGAGGTACATTTTTGTGAGAAAGGTGTAAAAACGAATGCTGTTGTGTATCAAAATACAGTCCTGACGAACCTTGTGGAACCTGTTTCTCATACCATGTTCAATAACAGGCACTGGGTATTCCAACAAGATTCGGCGCCAGCTCATAGAGCGAAGAGCACACAAGGCTGGCTGGCGGCGCGTGAAATCGACTTCATCCGGCACGAAGACTGGCCCTCCTCCAGTCCAGATTTGAATCCGTTAGATTACAAGATATGGCAACACTTGGAGGAAAAGGCGTGCTCAAAGCCTCATCCCAATTTGGAGTCACTCAAGACATCCTTGATTAAGGCAGCCGCCGATATTGACATGGACCTCGTTCGTGCTGCGATAGACAACTGGCCGCTCAGATTGAAGGCTTGTATTAAAAATCACGGAGGTCATTTTGAATAAACTTTAATGTCATAAGAATCTATGTTTTGTTAAGTTCATTTTGGTATATGAATGGTTACATAATTAATAAACTTGTTACAATTATTTTACATTAAACATGTGACAGAATTTATGACCTGACTAGGTAATATTTGTTTATATATGTATGTAGTATATGTTGATTATTTTATAGCGCATACCGTTTTATAATTTTGTAAATCCTGTCCATCCAAAGGTTGTCTGGCAGAAATCGCTACAAGCGATAAGACCGCCTATTGTACTTAGCATACAAATCTATGTACCTATTAATTAGTCCTGAACTGTGTATGTGCAATAAAGAAATATTATTATTATTTCCTACGTTATACTCACTATTCGGTTTCCCCGTAATATAGATAATAACTATCAGGAGTCAAAAAAATTTGATATTCTAGACTAAAAATTGTATAAAAATATGATTTCAACTATTCGTGGTCGAAAGGGTAACTAACGTATTTCATTAAGTGTGCTGAGGTCATGTGTTCAATTTCCATTTCGTCTTTGAACGTTTATGTATAATATGTGTTTTTTTTTACAAAACAAAAGTATATATGTAGTATATTAGTTGTCATGTATCCACAACAATTAGATTTAGGACTAAATGGCGTTGTGGGAATTGTGCCAGTATTTATACGTTCTGGTTCTTTTTGAAAGTGAACCCTAAAATGAATGGAACCTGATATGGTGTTATCTAACAAAAAAATGGTACAGTGAGCGAAAAAGATTGCCCCAACCATCAATCATCGTGGAACAAACGAGTCTACAATAATTCCCGGGCTGTACTCGTATCTTTGAAATATCATGTTTGAATAATGAAGCGAACCAAAAATAGCTAATAGAAAATAACTAAATATTTTAATATCTATGATGAAATAATGAAAATTTATGGCTTTTTAGAGAAGAAAACTGCATTAAAGAATACCAAAACGGCTTTGGAGCTTGTTAAGGAATAAGTTAGTCAGTCTTAAGGTTAAATTATTTTTGCCTGGATACAAAAACTGAGAATTGTCACGGAATTATACTACTCAGCTACAAAGGAAACTCAGTTGTTTTACACTCTACCAATTTAGAGGTTCCGGGTTCAAATCACACGATGGCCTGCACTGCTTAGGCAGTTTTTCTCACCAAATATGCATATTGTAACATAATTTTGATGACCTCTGTGCCATAACGGCAAACGCACTTCATTTCGCTTGTGTGGGTTCATGGGTTCGATTCTCGTCTCGCATCTGGGTATTTTTTTTATTGCTGTAGAACAGCAGACAGGCTGACGGCCCGCTTAGGATTTAGCAGTTACCGTCGCCTATAGGTGTATGCAACGCCAGTGGCATCGCGAACACGCTGCTGTCCCATAAGGGTACAGGAACTTGGGTCACTAATGCCGGAACACACCACAAGGTTATTATGGCGGCATACTTAAGACCAAAAGTGGTCGCCATCCAGACGGGCTTGAGGCCCTACCACGTAGCTAGGGTGGGTTGTTTTGTCGCCTTTTACGACAGGCTGACCCCGGCCACAGAGGTTAGTATTCTTTCTCCGCCCTTGCACAGATAATGTTTATATATAATATGTATTTATTTACAAAAAAAAGTACACAAGTATATCAGTTGTCTAGTATCCATAACACAAGTGCTATGCTACTTACTTTGGGACTAGATGACGCTGTGTGAATTGTAATAAAATATTTATATTTAATTGGCATGTACCGACGGTGAAGGTAAACGTCGTGAGGAAACCTGCATACCGAGATCACCTGTGTGTGTAACCCGACAAGCCGCTTTGGACATGCGTTAGGGGTATACTGCCTGTTCCCTCTAGGGGAGGCCTGGGCCAAGCAATGGGTTGTTATGGGCTTTCGTTAGTAGTTCCTTCCTTTCAGTCCTCTCAGACTCTTAATACATGAGATGGTATTGTCTAATGTTTTTACAAAGGTGGCTGTTCTTTAATCCTTTTAACTCCAAATTCCAAATTGTACTTCACAGCCTCTTTTGATGGTTTACCTATGTTACCATGCAGGGGCGAAGTAAGAATACTGTCCCCATGCGGCCGGGTACGGCCTGACGTAAAAGGCTACAAAACAACCTTAAATAGGTGGTAAAGTCCAAGTCCGTCTGGATATTAATCACTTCTGGTCTTTATATATGCCGTCATATTAACCTTGTTTTGGGTGCTGGCGTAACTGACCCATCCAGTTTCCCTATGAGGCTGGGAGCGTATTAGCGATACCCCGGCGTCGCAAACACCCATAGGCGATGGTAACTACTTACCATAGGAATAAAAAAAATACTTTTCACAGGTGATATCAAGAGGGGTCATGAATTGGTCTTGAAGTTAACTACTAGCCTTGCTTTATGATTAATAAATATCACCAGATAACAGCTTCAAACCGAAAACTTTGGATACTCAGTAGTAAACTATTGATTTAAAAATTAAACTAGATTAGATCATACTTCTTTACAATATTTAATATAAAATTGTACAAAATATTATTTCTAATAATTAGAGCCTAGTAAAATGTCAGTAATCACATTTTCAAAATATGAAAAAAAAATAGTGGCATCATCTTCAGTTTATGTAATTCAACAACTTCCCTTAAAATATCAGCTCAATTTGTTCCTTATTTTTTTATATACATAGTACAAATGTTTAAACATTGTAAGTGTCTAAAATTATATCTTACAAATAAGTCATAATTTTTCTAAAATTACGATCGGCTTAATTCTAATGATCTGCAAGAGACTGTTGATGATAATGAGACTGGTAGAAAAGATCCGTGTCTGTAATATTTTAAATATATAAAAATCGCTAATGCTATTAACACTATAGTTATAATTAAACACCAAACTAAAACTGAGATTGAAACTGTTCCACTTCCTTCAGGTGATGTATTGCCAGGTGTTGCAGTAGTAGTTACAGTAGCGTTGCCACACAAAATTCCGTGAACATTATCTTCATGATAAACTTTGTCCAACGCAGTAACTTCTAGATTAGACAAAATACGTGATTTCATATGAACTATTTCCCTGCAAGATATTGGATTTCCTCCCAAACTTAATACCTTTAATTGTCTCGTTGACAAAGCTACTAATCGTTCGACATCAAAAGATTTAATGTAATTGTAATCGATAATCAAAGTTTTTAATTCTGTACATTCAAAGAATACATCAACATCAATATCTTCTAATTTGTTGTTTGATATATCTAATAGTTCAGTTTTTTGTAAGCCCTTAAAACTGCCGTATCTGAGCCTATCGATAAAGTTGAATGATAAGTTGACATACTTCAAATTTTTCATATTTTTAAACGTACCTGGAAGGATCTGATTAATTTTATTCGCACTTAAATCTATGGCCTGCAAATGATCGACGCCTTCAAAGAATGTATTATTAAGATACGTCAAACTATTATTACTTAAATCAATGTTGATAAGTTCTTTGAAATATTCTAAATTTACGTTTGTGAGGCCATTTGATGAAAGATTTAAATCTATTAAAGATTTAAGTGTGTTTATTCGAGGATTATTAAACGATTTAAATTTATTATGAGACAAACGCAATATAGTTATGGTTGGTAATATATTAACACCCATATCGGACAAGTCGGAAATATTGTTCTTAGACAAATCAAGGTATAATAAATTGCAAGTACCGTTAAATATTTGCGAAACATTTTGTATTTGGTTGTTATTAAGGTAAAGAGCTTTTAAATTTTTCATTGCTGCAACATTTAATACAATATCACGTATGTTATTGTTTGATATATCTAAACTAAACATATTTTCAACCCCATTGATACTATTCGGCTCAATAGTACTTATATAATTATTTGATAAGTTAAGTCTAGCCATCAAAGGTAAATCGCTAAAGGCTTCTGTTTCAATTTTCGTTATAAATAAACTACTTAAATCCAAAAATCTTAGCAAGTAAGCAGGACTGAATACATTCTTTTTCATAACTCCATTAAGAATATTGCCAGTTATGTTTAAATATTGCAAATTATTTAATGGCAAAGAATTCGGATCTATAGAAATAATGTTATTCATTGATAAATCTAACTTCTTCAGTAATTTGAGATTGTCTAATGTGTATGTTATTATTTTGCTAATATTATTATTATTCAAATACAGTTCGGATAAATTATTTAGATAACTTAAAAAATTCAACTCTCCGATAAAATTGTATGATAGATCTAAAACAGTCAAAGCGCTATTCGTAAAACTATCATTACTTATACTTTTGATTAAATTTCTACCTAAATTTAAACTATGTAAGTTACTCATTACAGAAAATGCGTTTTGTCCAAGACATTCTATACTTTGTCTCGGCAAATTAAACACTGTGATGTTATCGAAACCAATTAAAGTAGCATTAGTTATTATGCCTGATAGGTTATTACTTTCCAAATTAATATATGTTAACCGATTGAACTCAAAACTTCTATCACTTAGTGTAGTTATATTATTATTAAATAAGTTTACATATCTTAAGTGACTGTTGTTTTTAAACATGGTGTTGTCTATTTTGGAAGAAATAATATTATAACTAAAGTCAACGCTTTCCAAGTTAGTCATTGTATTAAAACAAGTAGAATCTATAGCTCTTATGGAATTATGAGAAACGTTTAAATTTCTAAGAGAAATTAGACGGCTCAGTTGATATCCTAATAGTTCAGTCAGATTGTTGTGCGAGAGATCTAATTTAGATAAATTTTGTAAATTTATCAGAGATGTATTTAGGGAGTCTATTTCATTATTTTGTATGAAAAGGAATTCTATGTATTTAACATTATCGAAGGCTAAGTTATCTATATACTTCAATCTGTTACCATTTAAATGCAATATCTTCAATGTCGGTATCTCTGCGAATTGCTCTCTTACTAAACTTGTTAGTTTATTGTATGATAAATCCAGTTCTTCGAAATATTTTTGGTCACTGACAGTTGTGAACACCCTAGGAGATAATTCTTCTATGATATTGTTAGACAGATTTAAACGTCTTAAATTATATAGTTGTTCAAACGTTTCACTATCTATAATCTTGATATTATTATTAGAAAGGTCCATGTATTTGACTTGTTTATAATATCTGAAAGTAGCCCTATATATTTCAGTCCAAGTATTGTTAATCGCTTCTATTGAACGGACTCCAGAGTCGAAATTAGTCGATCCAAAGAAACCAGCAGAAAGAGCTCTAGGATTCGAATTCTTGATGATGAATGTGACGTATCTATCTTCACCACAACCACTATGAACTGGTGCAATGCCGGCATATTGAGTACATACTACTGTATACGTGCACATACTCACTTCATCTATTATTTCACACGACTTAATGGCCGATGTAAATGTGAAACATATGCAGAGAAATAAACCTGAAAGATTAATCAAAATTGATGTAACAGCCCTATCATCATAAAAAGCTTCAAGAACAAAGTTATAACATTCATAATTGTTTAATAAACTTATATGAATAGATTTAATTGTTTTTACAGTATACGAGCTCCTCATTGTCTTCTGCACGTTAACGGTTGACTTCACGACATTGATGCTTTTTATAACATTATCAAATTGTATTTGTTAACATAGTAAAAACGTTCTGCACGCTCTCTTCCAATTGTTATTATTTTCAAGTTGGAAAAAACTAGCTTAATTTTCAAGTTTTATATTTTCTTTTATTGCTAGTACTTGGTTAAATTTTATCCGTGCAGGGGCGGAGAAAGAATACTAACCTCTGTGGCCGGGGTCGGCCTGTCGTAAAAGGCGACAAAACAACCCACCCTAGCTACGTGGTAGGGCCTCAAGCCCGTCTGGATGGCGACCACCTTTGGTCTTAAGTATGCCGCCATAATAACCTTGTGTTGTGTTCCGGCATTAGTGACCCAAGTTCCTGTACCCTTATGGGACAGCAGCGTGTTCGCGATGCCACTGGCATTGCATACACCTATAGGCGACAGTAACTGCTAAATCCTAAGCGGGCCGTCAGCCTGTCTGCTGTTCTACAGCAATAAAAAAAAAATAATAATATTATGTATTACATAAATTTTGAATGTCTGCTAAAGAAGTAAATGTGTTAGAAGGATCATAACCGGTTTTTTTTACTCGTGTGACCACTGTGAGTAGTAATTAAATGTGATCAATTATATATTTTACTTCATAATATAAAATATACGAAGAAAAAAAATAGCTAGTGCTTGTGTTATGGGTACTAGATAACTAATACACATATAGTACCCAGATGAGAGATAGGAATGGGACCTGTGACCTCCGTATACCGAAATAGCCGTTACCTCACAGAGGTCGTCAATAATGTAACTTAACCCACAATAATCCCCAGAAAATATTACTATTCGATTGTAAAGATGCTCTTTTATTTCTATACACGCAAAATCTATCTCACTTTATTATTATATATATGCAGTATAAAGCAACTTACTTTTTATTTTCAAATCCATGTTACTTATATTATTTTATATACATAATATTCCGTATATTTTTAATAGTATTACACAGATTTTTAAATAAATGTTATACACGTCGTCAAAGGACCAAAACAAAATATAAATGGAAGTTATTATGTATGATAACTAATGCACAAACATAAACTTTGTTTAATTTCAATATTTTTAGAACAATATTAACATGGAGTAAACATTAGTTCTAATTATTTTATTTTAGTCGTTGAAATTCCATCATTTGTTTTTTGTCCTCCGGATATTGTTATCTGTTCCTCTGCAAAAGGATGTAGCGTATTAGTGAACAATAGTCATCCTGATAAGGTACAAATAATAGTAGCTCAATAACTGACCTTTTCTCTTTGGTTTGTTTGTCTTTTGAACAGTATTAAAGAAGAATTTCTGCGAAGCTTACCGTCAGCTTTCCTAAGATGATGATCATTAGTAGGTTTAGAGAAAAGAAGCTATAGCTTACTCGAAACTTTCACTTTCTTTTCTATACATTTTTAAAAATAAAAGCAATATTGAATAATCAAATTATTTATTAATGAAAACAATATTTTTTATACAAATAGGAACACTTTAATTTTAGGAATTACATAATAGTAAAAGATATAAAAATAATCACACATTGTTGTGGATCAAAAGTATTTTGATAAATATTCAGTGAGTTCAAAGCATGAGCTATGCAAAATTCGTTTTATGTTACATATCCCTCGGCCTCCCCAGGCCGGAGGAACCTGTCAAGAGAGGGTTTTTCCCCGAGACCAAAAAAAAGGGTTTTGATAGTGTCCTATGGAATGTATTCCCACTCAGCCGAGATCACGTGTTTAAGCTCCCTGATGTTTTTGGAGGTAGTTGAAGTTCAAGTTAATATCTGCTAAAGTAGTAAATTTTATAGAAGGATCGTAACAGGATTCTTTTGTTTTTATTCGTGTGTGACGTTGATTGATGAAATAAAATTAAGTCCTCTGTTTCAAAACTAAATTGCACATAGGATAAGTATTTTAGAAAACATATGTTGCTAATTATTTGTTTATTATAAACAAAACTGAATCATAGAAGTGGATAACAACGGCAATGATTGTTAATACAAGTTCCAAAGACGCCGCGAACACTGCCACTTGTTGTATTTTAACACCGTATCGCGCTCACGAATAAATAAACAGCAATCAAAAAAGTTAAACAGACCAATTGTTTATTTTAAATGCTCTCGTAATAAATTAAGATTATTTGTACAGTATTATACATTTGTTTAGAGACAGAGATGTATCGTAATGCGAATAGTTAAGCGCAACAAAGTGCAATCTGATTTATCGGCTGTGGCATTTTTCGCAAGCGGGCTGATATATCGGCTCTTGGCACTAAAAAAAGACAGAAAAGTAATACATTACATATATATTTTTTCTTTAGTAAATAAATACACATTAAAATCCAAACGCAAGACGGGAATCGGGGACCCGTAACCGCTCTAAGTGTACCGAAATGCAATAGCCCCACGGAGATCAACAATAATGTAACTTAACCCACAATAATCCACAGAGAATATTTCTAATCGATAACAAAGATGCTGTCTTTTTTCTATACACGGCAAATTTATATACGAGTTTGTAAATAATATATTACTACAGACTCATTTGTTTTATATTGAGAAACAGCTTATTATATCATACCTATTTTTATTTTGTTCGATATATTTTTTTACCTAGTTTTAGCATCTTCTAAAGATTGCTCGCGTTCTTTCTCTTTATCTATCTTTGATGCAAATATGTAGATCGGAAAAATCTAATTTCTTTTATTTTGGCTATAAAACAGAGCGTATAATATTTAATAGCTATATATTATTTTTATAGTTATAACTAAAACTACAAAATTTCAAATATATTCTACATTTATTTTAATTACAATGTTTTTTTATTGCTGTAGGACAGCAGACAGGCTAATGGCTCAGTTACAATTTAGCGATTAACGTTGCCTATGGGTGTTTTCAACGCCAGTAGCATCGCAAACACGCTGCTGTCCTTTAAGGTTAACAACAGTTATTATGGCATACTTAAAATCAAAAGTGTCGCCAACCAATGTGCAAAACTGTATTTACATGTACAAAAGTAAATAAAAATACAAGTAAAAGTAATAAAAAAATTATATGTGTATACATGGTTTGGAATAAACACTAAAAGGCTTTGTCATAAAATTGCTTAGAATTAAAAGGAATACGCAACTATTCCTGCCCTACGCGTATAAAGGCTAATGCACGTCGGGAACGGGTAAAATAACAACCATAGCTATACCGGCAGTACAGAATATGAATATATTTAAAACAGCGCGTTAATTAGTTAATCCTGCCAAAACCTTCTGGACATTCAAATTCATCTACCAGCTTGTGTGCCCTATTAAACAGCGCACTACGCGCTAATGCAAAAAATTACAAAGGCAAAAAATAACACGTAAATTAAAGAATTAAATAAATTATTATAATACTTTTCTACGTTTTATTGCTTCTATAATATAATATAATAAGTAATATAATAATAGTAATGTTAGCTTTTTATAAATATACTCGTACCTATGTTTTATTAATGCTGTAGGACAGCAGACAGGCTGATGGCCCGCTTAGAATTTAGCAGTTACCGTCGCCTATGGATGTTTGCAATGCCAGTGGTATCGCGAACACGCTGCTGTCCCTATAAGGGTACAGGAACTTGGATCACTAATGCTGAAACACAACACAAGGTTATTATGGCGCCATACTTAAGACTAAAGGTGGACGCAATCCAGACGGGCTTGAGGCGCTACCACGTAACTAGGGTGGGTTTGTTTTGTCGCCTACGACAGGCCGACACCGGCCGCAGAGGTTAGTATTCTTTTTCCGCCCCAGCATGGATAGGTATGTATGTATGTACAAATAACAAAAAATAAATAATACAAAAACACAAAAACAATATAAGTGACAATGCGGCCTCGAAATATTTTTTGTTCTCCGGATATTGTTATCTGTTCCTCTGCAAAAGGATGTAGCGTATTAATTAACGATAGTCAATCGATAAGCTATAAATAAGAGTCTCAACAATTGACCTTTGCATCTTTGGTCTGCTAGTCTTTTGTATTAGAATACTGAACCCTGCGACCGGGGTTGACTTGTCGTAAAAGGTGACATAGCAACTACTCCTAGTCTATAAGTATACTGCCATAATAACCTTGTGGGTTCCGGCGTGAGTGACCCAGGTTCCAGTACCTCTCAGTACTCCTATGGGGACAGCAACGTTTGCGGTGCCCCTAGCGTTGCTAACTTCCATAGACCGATGCCTACTTACCGATGTAAGTGCTTACTATTAAGTAGACTGTGAGCCTGTCTGTTGATGTCAATATTAGTAAAAACCAAGGTCACGGTGCGCCATGTTAAAGTCATTTAGACCTCGACTGAACGTGTAATATATGAAAGCAATTCAAAGTTATTTAATACGATACACATAACACATATTGAATGTTAAAAAGCTACCACCGTTCCCAACACAGAGCTCTGGCTTGGGAAAAAGCGGTGAGACAATCTCTCAGCGATTTTTTTGTAGACTCTTTTGATATTGATATCTTGTTATTCGGTATAATCTACATTTACGAATTTATATTTGAAAAAAAACTACAAATTAATATAAAGGCAATATAATTATTCCCAATCTATCCATTTTAAAAATATGCGGCGAATTGTGATTAATAAAATATACGATAATATTTGTTTTACCCAATGACAATACTCGGTAACCTACCTTGTGCTCCGTAGAGAAAGCTTCAGATGCAAATGGGTCAAACTATTTATAAAAGGAGAGCAGCTTCCAGTTACTGGACACCACCTCGCTCAACCCCCTTTTTTTATACCGTGGAAAACTGTTACAGTTTCCACCGGCCTCCGGGGGAAGGTCGGTGGGGTATGTGGGATTACCTCCCGAGGGGGCTGCCTACTCCCCTCGGGCGGACCGGGGGCAAAGACCGCCGGTCCTACCCACTAAAAACCGCGGTCGTCACTCTTGGCCTTAGAGGGGGGCTTCACAGGATCGCCTTTTTGGCATTGCTCTGCTAGGCCCCCAGCTAGACGTCTCCAATGAGGGTACCCCGAGTGACAATTCCCGCTGCCGGCGGTCAGACTAGACCTGCCGGTGACCAGACACTGAGTGTCCAGTCGGGGTAGGGCACCCTCCGTCTCATTGCCTTCGCCGGGAGCATCCCCCGAAGCTCCCGGTTGGCCGCTCTTTTACGAGAGCGACCGGCAACCCCTTCTCAGGGTGGGAGGAGGTGCGCATAGCGTCTCCTTCCCCGACTCGTCCTACGACGACGAATCAGTGGAGCCGCCGCGTCCTCCTCCCTTGCACGCTCGATGGCCTCCTTCTGCCGCATGACGCTTTCGGCGAAGGAGACCACCGCGTTCCAGTTCCTCTCGCTGCGGAGCATTTGACCTACGATTGCCCGCAGCGAGAGGTCACCTCCTACCACACTCTGCATATTGAAACGCTGGGGCCCCCAGGCGGCGCATTCCGACACCGTATGTTCCACGGTATCTACTGTCACGCCGCATTCCCAACAGGTCGGGCTCAGCTCCCGCCCCGCAATCTGGTGCAAGTACTTGCCGAAACAACCATGGCCGGTCAGTACCTGCACTAGCCTGTAGCCTGTCAGGGTCCCGCTTGACTGCGAGACCCATTCCGACAAGTAGGGGCGGATTGCCTCAACCGTAACCCGACCTGGCTCGGGAGGCCCCATGATCCTCAACCAAGACTGGGTCAAGGCTTCCCGGGCGAGATCCCTGACCCGTCGCGACTCTTCTGGGCACAGCCGGAGTCCCCTCTCCCTGGCGTCGCGGCACAGGCGGTATGTCTCCGAGAGGACAACCGCCCGCAGCTCCCAGGGCGAGGCGACTGCCAGGAGTGCAGCCACCCGCCAGGACACTGTACGGTACGCCCGAATGGCCCTCACATCTATGACCCTCTGAGATCTTCTCAAGAGGGCCCTGCTACGAGATGTGAGGTGGTCTTCCCAGACAGGCGCACCATCAACCCCCTTTTTTTTGGTCTCGGGGAAAAACCACTCTTGACGGGTTTCCCGGGGGGACCGAGGGGACTCCGGGACAGATGTTCGAACATCCGACTACCCACTAAAAACCCCGCTGTTCTCCTATCGCCTACGCCCAGGCCTACGGATATATGGCCTGCCGATTTCGTGGCCTGGGCCGGCGCCGGCCCGCCCTTTGTCTTAAGGCGGGCTTCTTAAGGGGCCTTCTTAAGAAGGGCCCTTCTTAAGAGTTGGCGCCAGGGGGTCAGGCTTTCGTCCCCCCGGCGCTGCTCTCCTGTAATAACTCTAGGAGTTGAGGGGGGCCACGGAACAGCACGCAGCCCTCACCCTTGTGGCAATAGTGTGGGCGGCGGGTCCTCCCCTGAGGGTCCACCCGCGGCCGCTTTGCACCATCAACCCCTCCGACAACACCAGTCAACCATCTTTCACGAAGTTACACATACCCCCCTGATCCTCGGTCGGTTGTACTCGTCAATCGGAGTTATTCCTTGCAAAAAAGGTCTAAGTGGTAGTGAAAATATAATGCAACATAATTATAAAAAATATGACAAATAAAAGAAAACCAGAGACTCCGTGCAGGGGCTCCTTTTTCTCCATGCAGGCAGAGTAACAGTACTGCGGTAACCACTGGGGTCAGCCGGTCGTAAAAGGTGACAAAACAACCCTAGATACGTGGTTGTATGAGTTTGTCGCTATAAAAACCTTGTTGTGTTCCGGTATTGGGGACCCAGATTTCTGTAGGTTTCCGTTCCCTATGGGACAACAGCGGGTTCGAAATGCTCCTAGTGTCGCAAACATCCACACGCGACGGTAACTGCTGACTATTAAGTGGGTCGTCAGCCCATCTGCTGCTCCTCAACAGTAAAAAAAAGACATAAACTTCATATAAATAATAAAGAGTACATATACGAAGAATAACTTTGAGAGAGACGGAATCAACATACAAAAGTGCTTTGCATGCTTAAATGCTTAAGTTGTAGCAGATAGCTCACCGTTGAGAACTGAATTGGTGAAACATTGGTACTCCCCTACGCACTCGTCTACTACAGTACTACTTTTGGCCTATAGTCCTCTATGGATGCGAAGCTTCTACTATTAAAGAAGGCCTTCGTAAACGTATTAAGGCTTTTGAAATGTGGACTTACCGACGCATGCTCTTAATCAGATGGACTGATAAAATCTCCAATATTGAAGTTCTAAGACGTGTCGGTCAAACCTGCAAGTTGATGCAGACCATCTAAAAAAAAAGTTGCCTACCTCGGTCATGTCTTCAGACACGAGAGATACAATTTACTGCAACTCATTATGTCGGGCAGAATTGCGGATAAACGTCGAGTGAGCCGTCGGAAAAAGTCGTAGCTTCGAAACATCCGCGAGTGGACCGGAGTCAAGAACGCCACGGAACTGTTTCACCTCGCCAGGGATAAAGCGAGGTTTTCCGGGCTGATGTCCAACCTTCAGTAATTGGAGAGGAACACGAAGAAGAAGAAGAATCTATTAAAAGAAGAAGATTGTAAAAAAAAACATGCGGGGCAGTCTTTGAGGACTGCCGATAGAAGTGAAAACTAAGTAACTTGTGAATTGTATCGTCGAACTATTAGATTATTATTTTCGGTTTATAATTTTTTTTGTAACCAAGCATTAAAGTTTAAATTGGTCATTAACACTTCTTATCAAACCTAAAACTGTTCACCCAAAAAGTGCTCAACGCACCTAAAGAAGTTTTCCCTTCAAAAACTCAACTGTATATCATTGTAATAAAGTCGCAATTCGAATAGATGATATATATAAGTAATGCAATGCAATCATTTAAAAGTTACATTATAAAATAAACCTTAAGTGATTATTAATAAGGTTGGTATTATTGGAGCTATACTCCGTCTTACGAATTTTCGATCAGGACACGTGACCTGATGCGAGTTTAAAATTTTTTACCCATCACAAAAAGTGCACAACGCCGCTAAAGAAGTCTTAAAAATTTATTTGTTTTTCTTAAAACAGTTTCACGGACTATAACAAAACTAATTGTCAATATATCCAATTCAATTGTCTTCAAAAGAACTCGTAAGACGTTCTCAAAATAATAACCAATTATCTCTATTTAAATTCCGTTTTATTGAAACAAGTAATTGCGTTAATTAATTTGATTTTCCAATTACAGAATTCAGTGTTCATAAATATTTGATACATTTTGTCATTTCAATACACAAAATCTGTGTTTGGAACACTTTATGCTTTGTTAAATGCTATTTTAATAATTTTTTTACCCTGATTGTAGAAAAAGCTTTCGCTTTGAACCTCCAGGTATTCGCTCGCTTTCTCATGGCTTTAAATATGCTTTTACGATGTAAAACGATATAAATATAAATGAAACAGATGTCGCTAAACATCGTTTCTACCGAGCTATCGTCTGTCGATCTGTACCGTGTAGTAGTAGTGCGTAGTACCGTTGCGGAATTTGGCTTCCCGTCGTGGATATGTGGGATTCTCGATTCTGCTTCTGCGACCATTCACGTGGATAGCAAAGGCTAACCAGGGCGGTCACTGTGGTATACCCTCTAAAACTCCAGTCATCAACCTTTATGATCAAAGCATTGACTTTTGGTAACTGCCCCGCGACACGGCCATCAGTAATTTGCTTTAGCAACATCTAATTCAGTTTTTCAAATTATTTTTTTAGAGTGTATCACAGTGAGATCGAATTTAGCAACATATTGAAGGAACGATAGTATATATAAAGCCGTTTAGTGAAGATTCATGTAAGTAGTAAAGGATATTTGATGGAATAAATGTTTAAAAATAATTTGGTTAAAACTAAAGCACTGTTTGATGGTAGATTATTGTGAAAGATAAGGGACAGGCCCAAGACTTTTGTGGTCTTAGTCAACTTCGGTAGACGTGTGTAGCTTTTAAGATGAAAGTAATCTCTCTAATAGTAAAGTTTAGACAAAACTATTCAATCTAAATTCTTGGGTTAATTATCTTGGCACAAGAAATAGATGTGTCACATATGGTCACTGGCTTCAAGTCGAGCTATGTTCGTCCTGTAACAATAGTTAACAGTGGATGCAATGTACCAAAATATTTTGTATACGATGATTTTTTATAGAAGTACTAATCTTAATGTATCCTGACGTTATATGGACCACTTCTAGTCGGAATAAAAATGAAGGTGTGATAACAGGAAATAAACCTTTTGCTGGATATCAAAGTACGTTCTTCCTCACTTGTCGAAAGCGATTTAACGAGTAATGTTAAAGCACCTTAGGACGTAGCAAAATAAGTGGTAAGCGTATGTAATACGAATGAAGGAATATAATCTAATAAAGAGATTATTCATGTCATATTTACCTAGAGAATTGTATTTTTCTATTTTTTTTATTGCTGTGGAAAAGCAGACATGTTAACGACCTACTTAGTAGTAAGCAGCTACCGTCGCCTATGGATGTTTGCAATGCTTGCGGCACCGAACACGCTGCTATCCCATAGGGGTACAGGAAACTTAGTCACTAATGCCGGAACACAATTGGCGGCATACATATAGACTAAGGATGGTTGCCATCCAGACGGGCGTGGAGCCCTACCACGTAGTTAGGGATGTTTTGTCGTCTTTTACGACTGGCCGACCCCGGCCGCAAGGGTTAGTATTCTTACTCCGCCCCTGCACGGAGAGAATCTCCGAATTTATAATGTAAAAGAATTCTTAATGTACTAATATTTATCTCAACATCTCTCGAAAGGCAAATTACGCATAAATCCGTGGAGTCTTAAGCAAGCTGCAATTCGCCTGATTCTACCCGAAAGGCCGATTCGAGCAAAACATGTCTCAAGTTGAAATGTACCGAATTTAAGTCTTAATTATGTTTTTGTTTTAATTCTGATGTCTGTTTATCCTGGTCTTAACTGTGTTTTTGTAGATTTGACTATTTCAATTGTGTTTTAATTTGGTCTCCAAGATTGATATAATTGATTAAAATCTTATTAACTTTAGTTTAAGTAGGTGGTAACTTTGTTTGCAATTGATATATTCAATTTCAAAAAATTATTTTTGAAGTGATAACTTCTTATGGGAGAGTAAACCGCTTCGTTACGTAACGCGTTACGTCACCATTCCGTCTGGCTTCCCTTTCTCTCACGCATACAGCAGCGGTAGGCAGCCTGCCTTTTTTTTGGTCTCGGGGAAAAACCTCTCTTGACGGGTTCCCCCGGTCCGGGAGGACAGAGGGATAAAAAGCGTAAAAAGCGGCCGCGGGCGGCCTCTCGGGGGAGGATCCGCCACCCGCACTATTGCCGCGAGGGAGAGGGCCGTGTGCTGCGGCCTCCTAAACTGTTGATCCAAGAGAGCGCCGGGGGACGAAATCCTGACTCCCGGCGCCAACAATTTAGAAGGGGCCCAACTTAAGACAAAGGGCGGGCCGGCGCCGGCCCGGGCCACGAGATCGGCAGGCCATATATTCGTGGGCCCGGGCGTAGGCGATAGGAGTACAGCGGGGTTTTTAGTGGGTAGTCGGATGGTCGAACATCTTTCCCGGAGTCCCACATATCCCTCGGTCCCCCGGGGCCAGGGAAACCCGTCAAGAGAGGTTTTTCCCCGAGACCAAAAAAAAACTCTCATAGTAAAATAACGCTTGTGTATTTTTAAAATGGCTGTCCTGTAAAGTCTAATATATGTTAGATCCATCACTATTCTACGACTACGACGATATACTTATTCGTAGGGCTAAACTATATAAAAATCACGGTGAAGGAAAACATTGTAAAGAAACCTGCGTACAGAGAACAGGTAAAACCCTGCCAATCCGCTTGGACAAGCGTGCACTCCGTTCCCTCTGGGGGTAGATCTGAGCCTAGCAGTCGGACATTATGGGCTGTTATTTTAAGTCCTATACTTACATTTTAGTTATTAATTAACTAAATTAATTTTAAAAATGCGTCACCCATATTTAGGTGACGCCTTTTTAAAATACGCCCCGCGGTTGCATTTATGGGTATTTCCATATGTGGGTGACGTGGCGACGAATGTGGTAAATGATTAACCAATGACGCATGAAACAAAATGTTTTATTGCCAAAATATGTTCCTGTGTTAATTACTCGCGTTATATAATGGTTTAATTTGACAAATAGTTTTACATTTATTCGTGCAGGAGCGGAATAAGAATACTAACCCCTGCGGCCGCGGTCGGCTTGTCGTAAAAGACGACAAAACAATCGCCGCTACGTGGTAGGGCCCCAATCCTATCTGAATGACAACTACCCTTGGTCTTAAGTATGCCGCCATAATAACCTTATGTTGTGTTCATGGTGGCACTAGCGTCTCATAGACGCATACTATCATAGGCGACGGTAACTACTTGCTATTAAGTGGGACGTCAGCTTGTGAAAAGTAGTAGTAGTATTTTTTTCTAGCTAGAGTTCAGCAGACAGGTAAACGGCCCACCCTGGCAGGTAGTCACTGTTGCCTATGGACGTTTGCAGCACCAGAGGCACTACCAACGCGCTGCCGGTCTCGAAGAAATTTTATAACGCCTTTTTTGAAGAACCCCATATCATACCGCGCTGAGAAAACTTCAGCTGGAAGCTCATTCCAGATCCTGAGAGTAAGCAACATGAACATTCTGGAGAACCGTTTCGTACAACAAAGAAGAGGCTCCAAGAAATGGGGATGAAAAGACGACGAGGGCACCATCCTAAATAGTTCTTCAGAACATTCCCCGTTGTACAGACGGTAGAATACGCAGATACGCAAAGTCTCTCCGAAGTCCAAGCGTATCTAGACCATCTGTGAGTATGGGATCGCCGACAACACAAACTGCGCGCCGTTGGATCGAGTCTAAGGGATTGAGCGGACAGGCTGCTCCAGCCCATAAATGTGAGCAGTACTCCATATGCGGTCGGACCTGTGCTTTATATAGCACAAGCCGTTGCCTTGGACTGAAGTACTGCTTGGACCGGTTTAAGTGTATAAATTACTAATATGATTTATCAGCCGAAGCCTTTTCTTCAACTATCATTGAGTTTGCAAGTTCCATTTCCCCTAAACAGCAGCGTGTTAGCGGTGCTCCTAGGCGTCGTAAACATTCATTAGAGACGGTAATTGCTTACTATTAAGTGGGCAGCTGACTGATCTGTCTGTTGTTGCACTACAATAAAATAGTTGCCTGCAATAATGTTAATAATGTACAATAAAATGTTCGAAAAATCTATCTATCTATCTATGAGCAAATCCCCTCCTTCTATGAATAGATATCGTAAAAAGGTCCAAATGCAATTGATGACTGCAAGATGGCTGGTATCCTTTGTGTATCCACTACGACCATGACGGCCACTTACATGCGTGTCTTTGCATGAATTTGGCGGACCAGGCAAGCGCCTACCTACCTTAAATAACTTTTCGAGGTCAACGAATACTATGTGCAGGTTTTGATGTGCACTTCTGTATTTCAAACACAGTTGGCGAAGTACGAATATGAGATCCTATATAATAACTTTGTAACTAATATAAAACTTTAACAATTCTCCTCATATGTATTATTTTAGAAGTTCAAATGAGTATAGAAATATGATGTTTTGTTTGTAAAAACCAACTCTTATTTATGTCTTTAAAACTATATTAAAAAGACATTTATAAGTTTTTTTTAATGCTGTAGGACAGCAGGTAGGCTGACGGCCCGCTTAGAATTTTGCAGTTACTAATAGCACTTAATAGCATCGCCTATGGGTGTTTGCAACGCCAGTGGCATTGCGAACATGCCGCTGTCCCATAAGTACAGGAACTTGGGTCACTAATGCCGGAACACAACACAAGGTTATTATGGCGGCATACTTTAAGACCAAAGGTGGCCGCCATTCAGACGGACTTGAGGCCGTACCACGTAGCTAGGGTGCGTTGTTTTGTCGCCATTTATGACAGGCCAACCTCTGCCGCAGAGGTTAGTATTCTTTCTCCGCCCCTGCACGGATAAAAGTTCGAGGTAAAATAATGTAAGTCACAATTTGTCGGATATATAATTGTACCAAAATTATTGTTTTTAAATTAAAATATGAAAGCACCTATTATATTGGTAATTGATGCCGATTTTGCACACCGCAGTATTAGGTGCTTTTACTTTAGTATCGTTCAGTTAGTACAACAGTTGCCGAATTTTCAGTAACATAAAACTGGGCGGATAAAACCATTTACTTTAGGCTAAAAAACTATTTATCACAAGTCCTTTAGAGACTTCCCAAAACAGGGAAAGCCTCAGTGGATTTGTCCTGCGTTATCAATTTAACCGAATCGATCTAGGTCATAAGGTAGCTATAAACATGGAGAAACGCCTTTTTACGGCCATTACAGCCCCAAGTATATATTTATCAGTTCTGTTCAGCACATTCTTCTTCTTCTGCCTACGCTTATTCTACATTAAGTGTCGTTGGCTATATATCTCCTATCCTTCCATTCTCCTCTGTTAGTCATCATTTGAACATTTATTCTTTCTTTTATTTCGTTACTAAATCTCAATCCGTAAAAATCCGCAATTATTATTACAAAGGATACATGCTAGGATTTACCCCTAAAGGGGATAGTATACCCGCCACGCTTGTCCAAGTCGGATTAGGCGGGTCACACATCTGGGGGTGCTTGGGGCCGCTCTATGCCCTAGATTGGCGCTCGACGCTCACGGCCATTCTCTCACTGCAACCACTTCCGACCGAAGATGTAACGCATTGCCCTAGACTTCGTGGTTGGGTCTGGGGTGGCGTGTCACAGCCACCTGCGTTACGGCCTACGCAGCGGAGCCGTACGTCGGGATGATGGGATCCTGCGAGGCTGAGCCGGTGTAGATGGGCAACCTGTCATCGGCAACACGCCCGTTTGGCCCGGATTTCTGACCAGACGGCTGCCTTGTAGCTTAGCCAGCTGCAGGGAAATGGTCATGGGTGGTAGTGTCAAACACACCTGGCTAGGGAAGGTCGTCAGGTAGGAGGTCATGGTGATGGAGCAAGAGTTTCGTGGCCTAACCATCTGCGTCTCTCATGCTTCGGATACCGCACCCACCGCCTCCGACTACCCCTATATCCCGTTGGTAGCCCTGGCGGCCCTTGCGTAGAGCTCTGCTCCGCTGGGTCGTCCCCACTTGCGGACTCCATGGAGGGTGGGGAGCCAACGGGATGAAAATTATATTTCCATGAGCATGGATTATCAGGTTAAAACAAATTTTAGTAATAAGGAAAGCACTACTAGAGAGGAGGAAGAAGATAGGGAGAGAGACAGCAGTGGAAAGAGTAGACCACTAAGGAGGTCTCTCAGGACAAGGAGGAAAGAGGTGGACAGGGAGTCGGACTCCTCCGTCTCGTGTGCTGATCTTCCTCCGATCTCCGCCAAAAGGATGTCCCACGAGGATGGAACCGAGGAGATCAGGATCAGCAACGAGACGGGGGATAAAAGGTTCAAAGTCAAGGATGGAGCCGAGACTGCTGCGAGAGCGGTGGTCTCAGACACCGACACAAGGACGATGAGTACCTCCAGAGCGCGTAGGGGTAAAGGGGGTAAATTAGTGATTTCCCCGCGTTCCAGCGCCGCTCCCGGCCCTGACAGTGAGTCGGACCTCACCGTTGGGGAACCGGTTGAAATAATGGTGGAGCGGATGCTGGAGCGCATATATGATAAGTCCGGGTGCGTTTATGTGCCCACAGATGACATTGAATTTGAGTCGAACGAGGAGACCCCAGAAAATCTGGAGTCCATGGACCTCGTTCGGCTCAGGGCCGCTGCGGGCCATGAAGTGTCCCAAATCCAGCTCGTTGCTGCCCGTTCGGGCAACCTGAAAGGGACCTTCGTTAAACAGTTGAAGGCATCGGCCGCCAGGATCACGGACATCGTGGAGATCCTGGCGGAGAAATCGGAGAGCGGAGAAAACCGTCGTCTCCGCATTGAAAACGATCGCCTCAGACGCGAGCTCGCAGCTGTGAAGGGCGAGCTCAAGGCGCAAAGGCGGGCGTACGCGGAGGCGACGGCCAATAGGCGCTCTTCCCCTCCTCCTGCCGTCTCCCCGGCCGCAGCAACAACATCTGTGGCGGCCGGGTTTGATATTGACGACCTAAAGAGGTCGGTTTTAGAGACGGTAGGGAGGTTAATCGAGGCCCGTTTTGAGGGCCTCGAGGAGCGCCTGTTACCGGCAGTTAGGAGAAGGCCCCCCCTTGCCGCAGACGCGAGGCGAGAAAATGGGGCCCCAGCGTCCCAGAGGTTGTTGGGGGCGATTGGGCCTCCGACGCCGCCTGCTGGGAGCGATATGGTGGTGGCGACTGGGGGACCGCAGGACTCCCTGGCGGGCGTGACTGTGGGGAGGCGCCTGGCAACCCGGGCTCAGGAACCCCGGACTGGTGAGACCCCGGGGCCTGGGAGACTGGGCAAGAAGAGGAAGAAGAAGAAGAAAAAGAAGGCAGCCCAGACTCCCGGGCCCTCTACTGGGCCAGAGGGTACCCATGCTCCGGCGCCCATGCGTCCCGGGACGTTGGGAGCCCGGAGACCAGTGGAAGTGTGTGAGGCCGGTCCACCGGGTGTGCGACCTCCTGTCCGGCCCGCTATACCGCCACCACCACCCCCCATGTTTGGGGGGGCGGGTCCGTCGTACCTGCCGACGCCGTGGCCCGCCTACCACCCTCCAATATATCATGCGGGGTGGAATTCGAAGGATTTCCCCCAGCTGCCACCCGGGAGGGGGCAGTCGGCCATGGAGCCTCGGCCTCCCCTACAGCCCTTCGAGGAGGCATGGACGGTGGTTGCCCGTAAAAAAGGTCTCAAAAAGAAGAGCAGCACTGCCACGGCGCCTCCGGCGTCCGCTGCTTCTCCTCCCAAAACCCAGCAGGGGGGAAAAAAGGGAAAAGAGAGGCGGGTGAAGGTGGGTCCCCCTAAGGTGGCAGTCATCCAACTATCGCTGCCACCGGGTGCCTCGGAAAGGGGAATTACCCTCCCACAACTGGCCCTAATGGCGGAGACCCAGGTGGATATTAAGGACCTGGGTTTCCAAAGGGGGCTCAGGAGTCGCCGAGCTGCCGACGGCAGCATCCTCTATGAAATTGAGGGGGAGGGCAAGGAGGGAAAGGCGGACCTCCTTGCTTCCCGGATAAAGGTGGTCCTGGGGGACAGAGGGCTCGTGTCGAGGCCAGCCAAAAGAACTGGCCTCTACATACACGGGCTATCTGTCTCCGTCACCAAGGAGCGACTTCTGTCGGCGTTGGCGGAGGCGGCGCAGGTCCCTGCTGATTCTCTCAAGGTCTCGGAGATCAGGCAGGGACCAGGGGGCTTGGGCTCATCTATTGCCCAGTGCCCCATCGAGGGAGCCCTTCGGCTCACACGCACCGGAGAGTTTAGCATCGGCTGGGGGGCGGCCCAAGTGAGGCTCCTCGAGCCGCTCCCCAGGCGGTGCTATAAGTGTTTCTCGATGGGGCACACCAAAGCGATGTGCCCCTCGCAAGTGGATAGGTCGGACCTATGTTTCCGGTGTGGGAAGCCGGGACATGGGTCCAACAGATGCAACGAGCCCCCGCGGTGCGCCGTCTGCGCCGATGCGGGAAAAACGGCGACTCACGTGATGGGGGGTAAAGAATGCCGCCCCCCCAACGTTAAGGGTATCTGGCGCTCCCTGCCACGACAGGGAACGTCAGAACCGACGGTTATGGAGGTTGTGGATGCCCCTGTCAATGGATAGTGTCGGGGGCGTGCGCATCCTCCAGGGGAACGCTAACCACTCTGCGGGGGCGCAGGACCTCTTCCTGCAGTCCCTCGCGGAGTGGGGTGGTGACGTCGGAGTTATCGCAGAGCCCTACCTCGTCCCGGTCCGTGACAATTGGATCGGTGACTGGGACGGCACGGTGGCAGTGACCGCCCGGGCAGGTGAAAGCCTCCCTCTCCAACTCCTGGAGAATGGGTCGGGATATGCGGCGGCAGGTTGGGGTGATTTCGTCATTATTGGCGTGTACTTCTCCCCCAACCGCCCCCTGGTGGAGTTCGAGTCATTTCTCGACTCCGTCGGGGCCGCCGTCGGCCGGATGCCGCCGAGGAAGACCTTGGTCCTCGGTGACTTCAATGCCAAATCCCGAGCCTGGGGCGGTCCTACCACCAATGCAAGAGGTAGGGCCGTAGAAGAGTGGGCGCTGCGGAGTGGCCTCGTCCTCCTGAACAGGGGGGCGGTTCCCACCTGTGTGCGACCACAGGGCAGTTCAATTGTGGATCTCTCGTTCGCCACTCCTGTGGTCGCATGCAGGGTGGTGGACTGGCACGTCGAGGAGGAGGTAGAGACGCTGTCTGACCATCTGTACATCAGATTCAGCGTCTCCCCCCTCCGTAGCACTCCGCAGCCGCAAAGAGGTGAAAATTTCCCTCGCTGGGCACTCGGCCGTCTCGACAAAGAGATGGCTGAGGTCCAGGCGATCGCCGAGCGCTGGGTTTACAACGCATACCCAGCGCCCGCGGGGGAAACAGCAGAGGAGGCGGCCGGTCGCCTTCGCACGGCCCTCACAAGGGTCTGCGAGGCGGCTATGCCACGGGTCCGGCGGCGTCCGGCTCGGAAGCAGGTGTACTGGTGGTCAGCCGAAATAGCGGAGCTGCGCAACGCTGCGCAGCGCGCCCGCAGAGCCGTCCACCGGTACCGACACCGGAATCTGCAGCCGGACGAAGAAGAACTCCGGAGGATAAAGGGGGAGCAGAATGCTGCGAAGAAAGCCCTTCAGCGAGCAATTAGCCAAGCGAAGGCCCGGGCTTACGAGGAGCTCCTCGAGGGCCTTGACAGGGATCCCTGGGGGCGTCCGTACAAGTCAGCGCGCAAGAAGATGCGTGCTGCGGGCGCCCCGGTAACGGCGACCCTGTCGGAGGAGGCCCTCAATCGCATAATTGAGGGGCTCTTCCCGAGCCTGGGAGTATTCACTCCCCCATCTATGGCCATCCCTCTGCTTAGAGAGGAGATCGTGGATCCTCCCCCCACAACAGAGGTAGAAATCGAAGATGCCCTGCGACACTTTCAGGGCACCAAGAAGGCACCTGGACCTGACGGGATTCCGGGCAGAGTGCTCCTCCAAGCCGCCACTCACCTTGGCGGCTGGCTTCGGGAGCTGTTCGATAAGTGCTTCAGCACCGGACAGTTCCCGGCCCAGTGGAGGGAGGGCAGGCTCTGCCTGATTCCCAAAGTGGGCCGTTCCCCAGATGATCCCTCCGGTTACCGCCCGATCGTCCTGTTGGACGAGACGGCGAAGACCTTTGAAAGGGTAGTTGCGAGCCGTCTCGTCCAGCACTTGGACACGGCAGAGCCGGGACTCTCCGCCGCCCAGTACGGATTCAGGGCGGGGCGCTCCACGCTGGATGCGCTAACCGCCCTGAAGGGCATATCGCAAGAGGCGGTGAGTCAGGGAGAAGTGGTCCTGGCGGTATCGCTCGATATAGCGAACGCCTTCAACAGCCTCCCGTTCGAGACGATACTGGAGGCACTCCGGTTCCATGGAGTGCCTCTGTATCTGCGGAGGTTGTTGGGGGCATACCTCCGGGACCGTTTCATAGTCTGGGAGGACGGCCACGGTCGGGTCCGAAGGAGGCGCGTTGCGTGCGGCGTTCCGCAGGGGTCGGTACTGGGACCACTTCTGTGGAATATCGGGTATGACTGGGTCCTACGATGCCCAGTCACGCCCGATACGAGGGTGTTGTGTTATGCGGACGACACCCTCGTCGCAACTCGGGGTGATTCATATGAAGATGCCGTCCGGCGGGCCACCATCAGCACCTCGCTGGTGGTGGACCGAATTGAGTCGTGCGGTCTGAGGGTCTCCGTAGAAAAGACGGAGGCCCTCTTTATGCATGGACGAAGAAGGAGACCACCCCGAGACGCGCGCATCGTGCTCCGGGGTGCAGCGGTCGAAGTGAAGCCCCAGATGAAATACCTGGGGCTCACACTAGACCCTAGGTGGAGCTTCGGGCCACATTTTGCCCAATTGTGCCCGAGGCTGGTCTCGGCCGCTGCCGCCCTGGGCAGACTCCTGCCCAATGTGGGGGGGCCGGGCACAGCCGTGAGAAGATTGTACACTGGCGTCATGCGGAGCATGGCAGTGTATGGTGCGCCTGTCTGGGCAGACCACCTCACATCTCGTAGCAGGGCCCTCTTGAGAAGATCTCAGAGGGTCATAGATGTGAGGGCCATTCGGGCGTACCGTACAGTGTCCTGGCGGGCGGCTGCACTCCTGGCAGCCGACCCACCCTGGGAGCTGCGGGCGGTTGTCCTTTCGGAGACATACCGCCTGCGCCGCGATGCCAAGGAGAGGGGACTCCGGCTGTGCCCGGAAGAGTCGCGACGGGTCAGGGATCTCGCCCAGGAGGCCTTGACCCAGTCCTGGTTGAGGATCCTGGGGCCACCCGAGCCGGGCCGGGTTACGGTTGAGGCAATCCGCCCCTACTTGTCGGAATGGGTCTCGCGGTCAAGCGGGACCCTGACATACAGGCTGGTGCAGGTACTGACCGGCCACGGTTGTTTCGGCAAGTACTTGCACCAGATTGCGGGGCGGGAGCCGAACCCGGCCTGTTGGGAATGCGGCGCGCCAGTAGACACCGTGGAACATACGGTGTCGGAGTGCGCCGCCTGGGGGCCCCAGCGTTTCAATATGCAGAGTGTGGTAGGAGGTGACCTCTCGCTGCGGGCAATCGTAGGTCAAATGCTCCGCAGCGAGAGGAACTGGAACGCGGTGGTCTCCTTCGCCGAAAGTGTCATGCGGCAGAAGGAGGCCATCGAGCGTGCGAGGGAGGAGGACGCGGCGGCTCCACCGATTCGTCGGCGTAGGACGAATCGGGGAAGGAGACGCTATGCGCACCTCATCCCACCCTGAGAAGGGGTTGCCGGTCGCTCTCTTGTAAGAGCGGCCAGCCGGGAGTTCCGGGGGAAGCTCCCGGCGAAGGCAATGAGACGGAGGGTGCCCTACCCCGACTGGACACTCTGTGTCTGGTCACCGGCAGGTCTAGTGTGACCGCCGGCAGCGGGAACTGTCACTCGGGGTACCCTCATTGGAGACGTCTGGCTGGGGGCCTAGCAGAGTAATGCCAAAAGGCGATCCTGCGAAGCCCCCTCTAAGGCCAAGAGTGGCGACCGGGGTTTTTAGTGGGTAGGACCGGCGGCCTTGGCCCCCGGTCCGCCCGAGGGGAGTAGGCAGCCCCCTCGGGAGGTAATCCCACATACCCCACCGGCCTTCCCCCGGAGGCTGGTGGAAACTGTAACAGTTTTCCTCGGTATATAAAAAAAAAAAAAAAAAAAAAAAAAAAAAAAAGGCGGGTCACACATACCGATGGTATCGGTAGATATCATCACGATGTTTTCCTTAACCGGTTTCCTTAGTCGGTACATGGAAATTATGCTGTAACATGAGGCGGGAGAAACTGTCTAAGTGGTACATGCCGTCGCAGAATTAGATGAAAACTTCTCAAAACGTGCATGCTATTGTTGATATCAATCCCCTGACTTTTCACTTAGACTTGTACTATTTAGTTACTAAATTGTATGACAAATATAAGTTTATACTAAATCCAGAAACTAATATTAATAAAATAAAAGTCCATTTGCTCAGAGACTGTAATGTAATTCGTAACGTATTGATTTGTTCGTTTATTATTGTATAGACTCTATACTATAGAGGGTAATTTGATTTCTTATATCTTACTTTTGGTATATTATTGAATAGAGCAAAATGTATTTAATAAATATCTTTATTTATGTAGTTACTATTCTCTTATATTAAACAAGACAGGTTCTGATCAGAAATAAGTATAGGGCCTACATTACTTACTAAATAATTGTAAAGACGTCAAATGACATTGCATAATAAAAACTAACTTTTTGTTATACGTTAATGATTTGTTATTCATAAGCACGTAGATGAGGCCGGGAATCGAGCTCATGACCTGCAGACATGTAATGCGAAAGCCGTTGCGCGATGGAGGTCGTCAAATAAGGACGTTAGCCAGTTTCTTACAGGTTTGGGAGTGTATTCGATTTATTGTATGTGTGCATTTAAATAGAAAAAGTAATGATTTGGAACACGCTTTTATTAGCTTCATACGTGTGTTAGTATGTGCCTATGTAACTTTGAACATGATTTTGACCCCTTCAAAACGTCGGATTAACTCAAAATTTGGCATACTTATCAAGGACCGATCACAATACAATAATGTGTATAGTTTGTATCATTATCCTTACCAGGATCATCAGGATTAATGATTCTCGTCTGATCACCGAAATTAAGCAGCGTTGGGTGCGATCAGTACTTGGATGGTTGACCGCCTGGGAATATAGCGTAACGTTGGCTTTTTGCTCTTTTTTACACGCTTCATATTAACTTGACCTGTATGTAATGGAATTTTTGTACTCGATTTTTACCCATTTTGAACAATCAAAAAAAATTCAAAATTCTGCTGAAATGCCATCTGATGTTTAATTAATAACATTGTCAGAAGATGGCGTTAATTTAATAATAACACTGCCGGAAGATGGCGTTAAATTAATAAAAACATTTACCGGTTGGGAATTGACAACAAATACATTATATTTTATAGTTAATCAAACTAAAATATTAAAAATACATTATCGTTTGAAAAAACTAAAATACACTCTTTTTATAAATAATCGAACTAAAAAGAAACAAATAATTCTTAACATTCTTATGTTATTCTTATGTTCTTGTGTTTATTCTTATAAAATTACTGACTAGAAAATTAATGTCACTATTTTAAAAAGCGTGGGGTGCTTGATATCAATCGTTATAAATTTTTTTACTAGTATCATTCCGAAATGCAGTTTAAAAATATCGTACAAAGCACCCCACGCTTTTAGAACAGTGACATTAATTTTCTCGGATGTAATTTTATTCTTATGTTAAGTATTATCTGTTTCTTTTTAGTTCGATTATTTATAAAAAGAGTGTATTTTAGTTTTTTTAAACTTTAATTTATTTATTTAAAAGATTTACACCTTAAACTACGTTAACTCAAAAAATATAAAGTCCCTAAATAAGGGGCTTAGACTCAGTATTCTACTGGCTTATAATGTATTCTAATTTAAGAGCCAGAGGCGATCCCCGACTAGATGGTCAAACCAAATTAAGGGAAAGGAGTGCTACGGTATTCCAGGATGTAGTGAGGATGGTGAGAAATAGGAACCACTGGAGAGAATTTGTTCGTTCTCGTGTGATCGCATCATGTAGCGATCACGATCTTCAGTCATGAAAGACCGACCAGAGAGAGAGAGAGAGAGACTATGTTAATCTTACATTTCCTAATCTGACCTGTTAAAAATAACAAAGTTACTCTCGCTTTTGTAATATTATTGTGGATGAAAGTCCCCCTTTTATACCCTTTTCATCGGCTATAATTAAATTTTTGTTTATTAGCCATTCAAATATTTAACTTTACGCCAAAAACATTAGTGTTTTATTATAAAATTAAGTCCTTTTTAACACCTTCAGCCTTTTTAAGTCATTTGTTATAATTTTCATGTTTTATTACCTTGTTATACTTTTAAATAGGGTGATAAAGTTAAAATATGGATAGTTAGTATTTTTAAACATTTATTTTTGGTTGTGCGCTCACGACTAAAAGGCATTCTCCGTTTCATGTTTGAAATCTTTAAAGGTGATAGATTGATTTTTCTAACAAATAACAAAAGGAATACACCTTAGGGGTGTTTGGACTGCAATGGTCCTTTTTGGATTAACCCTGCGTTGGAACGTGGTGCAGAGTAGTATAGGAGTCCTCGTCTCTTAGCTAGAGGATGCACGTCGCTAGTATATCTACAGTAGAAATGATATCTGTGCAGGGGTGGAGAAAGAATACTTACCTCTGCGGCCGGAGTCGGCCTGTCGTAAAAGCCGACAAAACAAACCACCCTCTAGCTATGTGGTAGGGCCTCAAGCCCGTCTGGATGGCAACCACCTTCGGTCTTAAGTATGCCGCCATAATAACCTAGTGTTGTGTTCCGGCATTAGTGACCCAAGTTCCTGTACCCTTATGGGACAGCAGTGTGTTCGCGATGCCACTGGTGTTGCAAACACCTATAGGCGACGGTAACTGCTAAATTCTAAGCGGGCCGTCAGCCTGTCTGCTGTCCTACAGCAATAAAAAAAATCCAGATTACACATAATAATTAAATTATAATAACTTTGTATAGAAAGGGTTTTACATACGTTATTTAGACAATACGATATAAAAATACGATTTATAAGGCTAATGAATAACATAATACGTATGTAATTTAAATATTTAGTTGGAAATAATTTATTATTAATCTTTGACATAATGAATCACATATTTTCATTGCGGCCATGTCCCTTTATAAAAATATAATCTATTTATTTGTCGAACAACATGGTCCATTATTTACATTATAAAAATCAATCGGCAGTCAAGGCGACGACGTGCGGGAGTGGCTCGGCGGTTGGGCGTGTAGTTGACTGTCTCTACTATCAGCGGATTGGGTTGATGGGGAGCGAGAGCGAAGAAGGATCGCGATGGGGCGATCATGTACTCCTTCACAGGAAGGAGTTTCAGGTCACGGTGAAGATCCGCGTTGCGTATGTAAAGTGGCGATTGGGCTGCTATGCACAAGAACTTGTTTTGCAGCCTCTGCATCGAATTAATGTAGCATTTGCCGGCATGGGCGAAGAATACACTCGAGTACGTCATGATTGGGCGGATGCAGGTTTTGTAAAGAGTCACCTTATTCCTAAGGAACATTTTATTCTTCCCGCATATCATAGGGTAGAAGCGGCCGAGCACGAAGCACCGTTCTGATGTGCTTGCTGTAGTACAGGCCTTTATCTAAAGTGACTCCTAGATATTTGACCAAGGAATGATGCGGTGCTGACTTGGTTGAATTGGCTGTCTCCCTTTTTGGAAAACGCTTTATATACCCGCGCAGACGTGTACAACCTACAAAGTCCAGCCTAAGCTAAACCCTATTTCATATGATTGATGATATAGATCTGAGGTCAAATTAAATTGGAAATTTAAAATTTCCGAAACTGATAAAATTTAACTAAAACTATTTATTTTTTTCTTAAATAAAAATAACTTGAGTTAGAAAGTCCCGTCAAAATCGGTCCAGGAATTTCAGATTAGTCGGAACAGACAGACAAAAATTGTAAAAAAGTATTTTTTTTTTTTGGTATATTATGCACTGTGAGTACATCCAAATGCACTTAGTAAAAAGCGGTTATTTTAATATTACAAACAGACACTCCAATTTTATTTATTTATATAGATTCGTAAGAAATGAAAATGCAACGCAACTCCACTTTCAGCCTTCTTAAACTGTAATTCATCCTAAGGTTGCTTGGAAGAAATCACTTCTAGCGATAAGGCCGCCATTTGTACAATCTTTGTTTTTTGTTTTGTCCAATATTTTATATATTTTGTATGTTGTACAATGAAGAATATTCATTCATTCATAATTGATTCCAAGGCTTTTTAATGTTTGTGATTCTTTTACTCGTCTACAAATGAGTCGGCTGAGGCAAAGCTAGCAGACAGTTTTTCGCCTTGAATCTCCAACTCGCGAATTCCATGTCTAGATTTGAATCTTGGTAATCATCCACAGCTCGCCTTAATATCACCACTAAGCTTTTGATTAAAATCCAATGCCTGTTCACATAAAAGAGGTCCAGATATGGGCTGCGCGCTTGCTCTCTTTTGTAAGAATCAAGTAAAAACTGCGTTCTCCAGAATTACATTATTATTAGATTTTTTCATGGGTTTACGTTGAGAGCTTCCATCTTCTTTCTCAAGCGCGCAGGTGAATTTCAATATGGTATCAGAATTGTTTTTGATATATGATATCGTAGAAGTTCCTACATTATACATTTGCACCAATTTACTGCCAGATTCACCATTTTTTAAACTGTCAATTATTTTCACATTGTCATTAAGAGATAACACTACTCTTTTTGACATTATAGATTTCTAACGCATAACGTGAACAGAAATGTAAACATTAAATACAACCTATCACTTCAACGCTATCAAACAAAATGAAACAATAACACTATCGCGCGAACAAATGAGAGCGGGAGTACCTACACGTCGGAGGCGTCGTCAAAAATGAGTCCGGATATTCGGATATTTGGATAATCAATGTTCGGATAATCGAGATTCTACTGTACTAAAACTTGTCCGGTATTTTTTTATATCTTGATAAAAGGCTGACGGTGACTTCTATTAGTGCAATCCTGCTTCCGAAAGTCGTTTCAAAGCTATTAAGGGATGATCCTCCGACATCTCTTCTTTCATGCCTGGTGAACTAGGCACGTGAAATATTGACTCGTATTATCTTTAAGCCAACTTACATGCTGTAGCTGTAACTAACCGATCAAGAGAAAGCCCTTGACTTTTAGTGTTTAAAATAAACTTTGAATATTAAATTTAATAAGCACACGAGACGATTAAAATTTCGCCAATTCTCACTTCATTTAGTTCGCAAATTTTTACCAAAACATTTTTTACAGCACGACAACGCTAACGAGCTTGTAAAAAACAACCATAAAAAACTTTTCACTTTATGAAATGCATAATACACCTTTTTGCTTAGGCCGCGGAAGTTTCCTGCTCATTAAAATTAATTTTACAGAGAACGCGGCCAGGAATTATTAGAGGCGACGAGTATTTGGGTTGCCAAGTACTAAATTTTAACGGAGCCTCAGGATTTTGTTTTAAAAGTAATTAAGTTTTTTAATTAATTAAGAGTTTCCCTTCACGGTGAAGGATGAAAAGCAAGAGCAGCTTGATTGACGTCTACATCGACAAAAATAAATAATGGTTCTTACTTTCTTTTAAATTTATTTCATGGCAGAAATCGGGTCGTCTTCTATCACATATAATCCTATATCTTTAAACGAGCTATTCTTGTGTGTGTGTGTATATATATATATATATATATATATATATATATATATATATATATATATATATATATATATATATATATATATATATATATATATATATATATATATATATATATATATATATATATATAATTGGAATATCGGAATCGGCTCCAACAATTTTCATGAAATTTAGTATACGGGGGGTTTCGGGGGCGATAAATCGATCTAGCTAGGAATCATTTCTAGAAAATGTCATTTTATTCGCTTTTTTTTATTGGAAGAAAAATAACAAAAAGGTGACTCTTCCTGACATCTATCGGCGAATAATAATACTATTTTTTTAAATTGCTTTAACGACACAACAACACTAAAGCTATTCCAGCAGATGGCGTTGTTAAGTAACACGAAGTCAATGAATGTTTGCTTTGAGGTTAGACTAAGAAAATCAATTGTTAGTTTCCAAAAAACACAATTTATAAAAAAAATACCGAGCAAAGCTCGGTCATCCAGCTGGTAAATGTTTATATTAAGATTTTCACAATATTTATATATATAAATTGCACTGAAGGATGAAATGGACCATCATTTCATACTTCAGTGCAAATTCAGAAAAGGTTGTCTCTAGATCTTCCTCATATAGGTTTTTGATTATAGGTACCAGATATTACATTGTTAGCTGGTGCTCATAAAGAGACTTTTAACACGAAGAATCAGAACACAAAAAACAAACTGACGATACCACTGATTCAGTGGCTGTAAGTGGTACGGTCATGTTTGTAAGTTTGATTCCCACGGAAGACAATATATTTATATGATGCAAATAAATTGTTATATTTTGAGTATATGTCGCCGTAGAAAGTGTTTGCGAAATAGCCCGGTACTATAAAATACATTTTTTAACCTAATGCTGGCTGCCAATAAATTAAATATTATTTCGTTTAAAAACTGGCAACTCCGTGTACACTAGAACTGGAAGAGTACCCAGGTTATTACGGGGATTAATGTCTGCAAACGAAGGGATGGGAAAAAAACGGAACAATAAACGAATTTGCCATAGAAACGCTGACGACAGACAATAATCCTGGATTATGGGGCCATGAAAAATGCGATTTATTTAATTGCCGCTACTTAAATAGATCTTCAAAGGTTTTAAGAAGATTAAACTAAATATAACACAGCCTTTTTGTAAATCAAATTAATTAGATTTGTTTTTTTATTGCTGCAGCAGACAGGCTGACGGCCCGCTTAGAATTTAGCAGTTACCCTCGCCTATATGTGTTTGCAACGCCAGTGGCACCGCGACCACACTGCTGTCCTATAAGAGTACAGGAACCTGGATCACTAATACCGGAACACAATACAAAGTTATTATGGCGGCATACTTATAGACCAAGAGTGGTTGCCATCCAAACAGGCTTGAGGTCCTACAATGTAGCTGTGTTATTTTGTCACCTTTTACGACATACCGACCACGTCCACAGAGGTTAGTATACTTACTCCGCCCCTACACGGAGAAGTCACAAAATCTCATCCAATTGAAACAAAAATATGTAAAGTATATTACGATATATTAAATTAATTAATTTAATTTATCATCATATCTCACGTTTGTGGACTATGAAAAAGCTTTTGATTCCGTCGAGACCGTGACTGTTCTGCATTCTTTGCAGCGCTGCTAAGTGGACTGGCGATACATCGAAGTGTTGAGATGTCTGTATGACGCTGCCACGATGTCCGTCCGAATACAGAATCAGCAATCTCAGTCTATCCAAGTGCGTAGAGGTGTGAGACAGGGGGACGTTCTTTCCCCAAAACTGTTCTCAAACGCCTTGGAGGACATGTTTAAGATGCTACACTGGAAAGGGCTGGCATAAACGTGAACGGCGAGTACATCGCACAATTCCGATTTGCGGACAACATAGTTCTTAGCTGTGGCCTTCTGACGTATTGGTCTCGGCATGAACTTGGATAAGACCAAAATTATGTTCAATCAACTGGTCGACCGAGGCCAATCATTCGATGGAGTCCCTCTCGAAGTTGTTAGTGAATATATCTACTTGGTCAAATTCTATGCCCCGGTAGAAATAACTTTGAGAGGTAGGCCGCCCGGAGGATTCAGCTGGGTTGGGCAGCATTTGGGAAATTACGTCAGGTCTTCTCGTCGTCCACAATGCCGACAAAAGTCTTTAATCAATGCGTCCTACCAATAACGACGTACGGAGCTGAAACGTAGACTCTAGGGCTGGTCCACCAATCGAAAGTCGCTCAGCGAGTTATGGAGTGAGCCATGCTGGAAATTTCTTTAAAGGATCGCATTCGTAATGAAATGATCCATCAGAGAACCAAAGTCACCGGTAACGAGCCGGAGATAGGGCTCTGTGGCATATCTTGAGAGAGGCCTACATCCAGCATTGGACTTCAATAGGCTGACGATGATGATGATAAATTTGTCCTTATATATATATATATATATATATATATATATATATATATATATATATATATATATATATATATATATATATATATATATATACATATATCTACGTGCTGCATGCGCTTATTGAAGAAGCATTATGTTTTATGTTGCATAACGCTGTTTAGTTTATTTACTCTTGTTGAAGCATGACTTTCACTTATTTTTGATTCCGCATCATATATTAACTTGATATGGAATATGTTAAATTAAACTATCTAAATGGTATTATAATACTGAAAAATAGTTTGAGATTTGAGTTAGCTGCCAGCAGTGTAGAATATACTTTTAGGATACCTTGCATAAGGGATAACATAAATTTTATTTATACGTCATTACCTTAATATTAGAATCTAGCACAGTCCAAACTTTTCACTATAGAATTTTTTCCTCCATATAACACGGTGTTTATTAATGGGAATCCTCCTTTTATTGTCCCAAAACAAACTTTGCCTTATCAGTGCCGCGTTGGGACTTCGGTAGGAAAGCAAATGGTATATTGGGTTTTCTGTTTTACGATAACCAGCAATAGCTTTGGTGCAATACTCACAAAACCACATCGACAGGGCTCTTGTTAGAGTTGCAGGATTGACTTTGGGTAACTCTGCGATTCTCTCGAATCGTACGCCTTAAGTGAGATAGATGTCCGTGCAAAAATTTCAACTAAGAGATATGGTACTCCTACTGGGTTGTCTTCTAATACAGCAACCATATTGAATAATATAATATTTACAGATAATATGAGAACAAAATTTGTAAAAAAAATCCCTTTCAAATCAATACTAACGTTGTTTAAACGTAATATGACCATGTAGAACGACAAGTAACTTGTTTAAATCAACAACGTAAATGTTGATGGCATATCAGAATTAGTGGGTGAGTACATACAACAGAAATGGAGTGATGTTGCGGGGCTTGTAAGCCGCATTCCGACAACGCCATACCCGCACGCGGTACCTATGGACATGCAAGTAAATATGTGCAATTATGCTGAAATACAAAAGAATATTTATTGTTTTATTTTGATGGCAATTAAACTTTTTAGGAGTCAATTACTAGACATTTCTATTGTGATTTAATTCAAAATTTCAAATATTATAATATGCAAATAATGTGACAATTCACAGCATTTAGTTCCGATGTAAGCAATATAGTGCTTGTAATCTGGGTAATAGAAAACTAACTAATGTTTTCTTTTGTAAATAAATTCCAATTATTCAGAAACAATCTAACTTGAGCCAGAATTGAATTCGTGGCTTCTGCATTACCATGTGCGAAAACAGTTACATCACGGAGTTTATTTTCATTTGTTATGAAGTAACAAAGTTATGAAGTGAAACTTCTTAAACACCGTTGTGATTTTAAAATTTGATAAAATAAAAAGCGACTCCGAAAAGAGACAAACATATTCAAAAATAGTATTTTGCCTGCGAGAGAATGAGATAGAATATTGAGAGAGATAGAATGAGATAATATACAGTGTTTCCTTTAATCCTCGTCTCCTCTTTCGCAGCTTTTATAAACTAATTTGTAAAATGTAATCTCTTTTATGAAGTTTCACTTTTGCTGTATATGAATTGCGCACGCACATTTTGTTATTATAATTTTTGTTCCCATCACAAGTATGTGGGATATTCATAATTCATTCATAAATAAATATTCAGAGTGCATCTTTATAACGCTCACGGAATCGGACCGACGCGACACTCGCATACCGACCGATCTACCTCCGTAGAAAAATCAGTCACGCGTAACGCATTGCCCGCTCAACTTCTCGAAAAGATAACTCGTAAATAGTAAATTGTAGCTTTCTGATTAGATGTGTGGAAGCGTGTGAACTGTAGGCAAATAATTTTATAAATGATGAACAAATTAATCGTGCAGGGGCGGAGAAAGAATACTAGCCTCTGCGGCCGGACTCGGCCTGTCGTAAAAGACGACATAACAACCCACCCCAGCTACGTGGTAGAGCCTCAAGCCCGTCTGGATGGCAACCACCTTTGGTCTTAAGTATGCCGCCATAATAACCTATGTTGTGTTCCGGCATTAGTGACCCAAGTTCCTGTACCTTTACGGGACAGCAGCATGTTCACGATGCCACTGGCGTTGCAAACACCTATAGGCGACGGTAACTGCTAAATTCGAAATGGGCTGTCGGTCTGTCTGCTGTCCTACGGAATTTAAAAAAAACTCAATGTAATAATGTAATAGCGCTTTTATTTGTCGCTTTTTCTATGGCCCAATCACCCAGTCATATTCTCAATAGCGCTGTAAATTAGATCATTAAGGGCTTAGTCCAACAGTTTCAAGGTGCTTCAAAAAGCGTAACGGCATTATGAAGGCTTTTCAGATATTATATAAGTAGCTCGGATCTGATGAGTTTGAATTTTCCCAAATTTTTAAGTGGATTGTCACGTCCGTTGACTAAAAAGTAAAGATAAGTAGATAAAGCGTGATAACATTTACGAAATTGGCCCAAATTTTAATTTGGAAATGGCAGATCGATTAATACTAACATTTTATATCGACTCATAATCATGGAAAATTGAATAACCCAAGTTTCTACATCTGCGTTCTATAATTAAATTCGTGTATGTGGACCAGTAAATAGGCTGATGGACTACTTAATAGTAAGAAGTTACTTGCAAATGTTTGCAATGCCAAGGGCACCGCTAACACGCTGCCGTCATCGTAAGGTAGGTGGAGCCTGGATCACTTATGCCAGAACACAACACAAGGTTGCTACCATCATCTAGCTATGGATTTAAAAATTAATAACTTCAGAAAGACTATAGTAAAAACACGCTTAAAGGTGCTTAGACTATACTAGAGCTATAACAAAAAAAAACATAATATTTTTAAACCAGATTTTTACAAAACTGGCCAGTCTTTCAAACAAACCAGTTCTTTAGCGGGAATCATAACTTTAGGGATTTTATGAACATGTTTAATGAATAATAAAGTCCATCTCCGTGACGTAACTTGTTGTCTAGTACAGAAATGCTTTGTTATATTTTTTTTTTATAAAAATATATTTATGTCCACTTAAGCCCTGTATCATAAACTTTTTAACAAACATACAATTGACAGACCCAGACCAGATCCTATTTGCATCATATAAGTATTTTGTTCTCGTTGGGTATCAAACCTGACATGACCGTACAAGACTACTCATGTAACTAATGAGCCAGCTATGCCGATAATTTATGCGACCGTGCCGTTCTGGGAACTGCACCATTTTATTTATTTATTAAGTCCCTTTTATAACGCTTTAAGGATTGATGAAATGGTCCAATGCGGCTGTTATTATTTATTCATATATAAACACGGAAGGGCCTTTACCAGGCCCTGCTACTCATTATAGATAGCGTGGACGTATATGGGATCGGAGGAGAACGTAATAACATGACTCCAAATTAACACTAATCACAATATATTACTGATCCCGAAAAGAGGAATAAGTCTACTTAATGATAGTCATTAAGTTGCTAAATTATATACCTCATTGAAAGTTATCGTAAATGTAAATAAAATTGTCCTTAATAATCATAGCAAATATAGGTATATGTAGGTATAGTGAAAAAAAGAAAAATGTGTTTTATAAAAGATTATTTAGTTTTGTGTGTCAATATTTGTGTACAAATTTATAGCTAGCAACTAGCTGACCCGGCAAACGTTGTTCTGCCATATAAATAATAAAATGTCAAAAAATTAAAAAAAAAATTTTGGGGGTGGGTCACCCCTAACATTTAGGGGGATGAAAAATAGATGTTGGCCGATTCTTCTCTTCGATACACCTTCTTTCTTCCATCATTACCATACAGCATGATCTTACTCTCGTCAGAAAAGAAAACTTTGTTCCATTGTAGGTATGACCAATTTAAGTGCTCAAGTGCAAAGTTGAGGCGCGCTCTTCGGTGGTCTACCTTCAATTTTGGGCCATTAACTAGTTTATGAGGTTTCATGCCACGATCCACCAATCTTTTTCTTATGATAGTATCGCTTACAGTCAATCCTCGAACCTCATGGAGTCGCTGCTGCAGTTGAATAGAATTAAAGTGACGATTTCTTAGAGAAACTGACACAATATACCGGTCATCTTGCTCAGAAGTGACTCGATGTCTACCAGATCCTGGACAGCGAGTAAACATACCAGTCTCCCGATAACGCTGCTACACTCTATTGACAGCAGAGAGGCTTAGATGCAATCGTGCAGCCACAACACCCTGACTATGCCCTGCATCCAGCGCCACCACTTGGTCGGCTTCTGTGGGCGAGGTATCCATATGTTTGAGGAAAAGATCTGTTTGGTAGTGTGTCACAGAGCTTAGATAACAAACATTCTTAGATCACCTAAAAAAAACAATAATTTATGCAAAAAATGTGATTAAGTGCAGAAATTTCGACGGAATACATATTGAAAACAATCTTTACATTCATTTGTTGCATGCTAATTGGATAATTTAAATTCGAATTCAAAATTCTGGTACACTATTGTGTAGACTAAACTTCCAGCTATTTATTGGCATAGTTTTTTAATTATATCAATCCTCTTTTTCATTTAATAGGTATATTACTAATAACTAAAAACCAATTAAAAAGACGTTCATAACAGACCAGGTGCGATCGTGGTTTCCACTCAAAAAGAGAGAAAGTTGACCACACCACTACGTTAGACGGGACGCTCTGCCAGAGTGAATTTTAAAACTAAGTCACTCATTTTATATTTCGACGACTAGCACGCGCACGCCGTCACATAGATAATACGTGAAAATTAATCCGACATAACAACACTGTTTGTATAGAGATAGATAGTTTATCCCTGGTTATTATCTGTAGTATGGGATGTTTTATAAAGGAATATAGGATGAATAGCTTTAAAAGGAAAACATACGAGTACTTTATACGGTGCTTTGATCTAAGCGGTTTAATACCGCTATATATGTTGTTTGACGTTAATTCGCCCAGGCATTAGGCGATTTGAGAACAAAGGATTTATGTGAAATATTTAGTGGAGAATCTTACGGAATCCCATATACCCCGATACCCCCGCGGTCAGAGGGACTCGGGAAAGAGTTTGCCTCGTCAATAGAAATAGTGTCCTAGCTTTGGTCCAATTTTAAATTCTTTCAACTTGTGTTTTTCATTGCTATAGGACAGCAGACAGGCAAACAGACCGCTTAAAATTTAGCAATTATCGTCGCATATGGGTGTTCGCAACGCCAGTGGCATCGCGAACACGCTGCTGTCCCATAAGAGTACAGGAACTTGGGTCACTAATGCCGGAACAAAACACAAGATTGTTATATCGGCATACTTAATACCAGAGGTGGTCGCCATCCAGACGGGCTTGAGGCCCTACCACGTAGCTAGGGTGGGCTGTTTTGTCGCCCTTTACGACAGGCCGACCCCGGCCGCAGAGGTTAGTATTCTTTCTCCGCCCCTGCACGGATGACGTTCAAATTATACGCTAAATACTACAATAGTGACAGGCTTTTATACTGTCAGTGAATTTAAGCATTTCCCTTGTATTACACTTTTCGATTTATTCGACGTACTACGTGGTCTTGCCGTTTTAATTTTGATTAACAGCTTAATTTTTAGCTTAAATAAACTCCCGCTAGGCAAAAAAGTACATTAAAAACTCACAACTCACCTAAGAGCCTCGCTTTATGTACAAAACTAGGCTATCCCACGGGTACGCCTGTTGTGGAACTTTGTATTTTATGACTTAACATTTACGCAGTAATTTTTCGCTTCAAGGATCCCTCTCGTATTTTACTCGAGGGCCCATCTTTGTGAAGGGAAGGTGGATCTTTACACGTATTACGAGTCTTAAGATATTAGGTATGTTTCATTTTATTCGGAAATAAGGAAATTGTTTTTTATTTTCTTTTTTTTTCAACTTGCACGCAGCTATGTAACTCATATACTGTATTATACATACCTATGTAATAACGGGTCATAACTTCCAACTGTTGGATATAGACCTGAACAGTAAGTCTGTCAAGGTAGATTAGCTGGTTTCACATACCAGTGATCGCGATAAACGGTTTCCTGATAATGTTTTTCTTAATCGCCAGTATTTGGCAATGGATTTTTTAAATTAATAAATTCCCATCTCCTGGCGCATTTAAAGGCAGGACTTTTATTTATTATTATATACTTATCTCTTACTTATTCATTTTATACAAACTTATTTGCAAATATTATCTAAATCAAAACTTATTATAATCAAATCTTACTAAGTACAACGTTGTCTTAAAATTATTATTTCTTTATTTACTATTTCATATCTTTGTACTTGGCATATGAGTATAATGTATTTCGCTTATATTCTTATCTAAACTAAATAAAAAAATTTATCCGTGCAGGGGCGGACAAAAGAATAAACTAACCTCTGCGGCCGGGCTCGGCCTGTCGTAAATGGCGACATAACAATCCACCCCAGCTACGTGGTAGAGCCTCAACCCTGTCCGGATGACGACCACCTTTGGTCTTAAGTATGCCGTCATAATAACCTTGTGTTATGTTCTAAGCGGGCCGTCAGCCAGTCTACTGTCCTACAGCAATAAAAAATCTAATATACACAATAACATTTATTAATTCTTATTTCCATTTATTACTACTTTTACTAATTTACTTACTATATGAACTATTATACTTTATGAACTTTTCGCATTGTATATTTTGCAACAGCTGTTCTACATTTTGCTCTTCAATTTTCAAATTAAGTACAATTTTGGTAATGGGTTACAATATAAAGGTTATATGAGAAAATCTAAATCCAGAAATTGAACGCGAAGGTTAGAATTCGAGTGTATTGACTAGCACTTATTCTGAACTCTTTAATATTGTTATACTGATTTATTGGGACAATTGACCATAAAAAACTTTATTGTATATTTTTTACAGACATCAATCTTCAGATACTACTATTTGCTTTTAATAACTACGAGTATACTAAACAATATGTACAATAATTAGAGAATAATAAAAGTTTCGGGTGCAATTAAGTAAGACTGTGGGAGTATTTTGATGGCCCACTTATAATTTAGCAGTTACCGTCGCCTATGGGTGTTTGCAACGCCAGTGGCATCGTAAACACGCTGCTGTGCCATAAGGTTACAGGAACTTAGGTCACTAATGCCGAAACACAACACAAAGTTATTATCGCTGTAACTTAAAACCCAGGGTGGTCGCCATCCAGACGGGCTTGGGGCTCCACCACGTAGTTATCGTGGGTTGTTTTGTCGCCTTTTACGACAGGCCGACCCCGGCCGCAGAGGTCAGTATTATTTCTCCGCCCCTGCACGGATAGAAAGAAAATCATTTTTCTGACGTTTTCAGGCGGATTTCGTTTTATGATAAACAATTATAAATAATTGTATATATTGTGTAAGAAATCTTAGGAGATTTCTTACACAATATATAGGTCTTGATAGGTCAATACCTTTAGAATCTAAGTTCAAGTGGCCAACAAGTTTAAGGGCTTAAAAGTGCACAAGACTATGACCTAAGGACTTTTAATTGAAGTTTAGAGTATCATCAGTCACCGGACGCAGAAGATCTGGAGCTTTTTTGTGGCACTCCGATACTACTACAAAAAAGCGTATGATATACTAATTGTATAAAAGCGCATATTATATACTAATGTATCAAATGTTCAAAATACTTAAAGTCCTAAATAAATACATTTTCTTTCGGTCTTTTTTTCACTATTTTCGCTTTGTGATATTGATCATTGGGATCCGAAATTCGAAATTTTGGATGCAACTGGTATTATCTATTTGCACGATGATAACGAAGTATATTTTACTTGTATATACACTTCTATTCTTCATTAAAAATCGAAACAACCCTGAAGTTTGGTTTTGAATGATTTATGTTTAACGCAGAAATTTGAATGCAATAATTCCGACGGAATACATATTGAAAACAATCTCTACATTCTTTTATTGGATGAAAATTCGAAATTTTTAATTCAAATTTAGAATTTTGGTACACTATTGTATAGACTGAACTACCAACTATTTATTGGCATATTTTTTAATGATATCAATCCCCTTTTTCTTTTAAATGCGGCCTGAATCATACTTGCATCGATTGTTTTTGATGAGAAGTATATTTTTATACAATATTGCAGAAGGAAAATTTATTTATCTTCGTTATTTATCTTACTTACTTCACTTAGAGCAATGTTTAAAAACATAACAAATAATCCACAAAATACTTGAAATAAAATATTCTCTCAAATACATTTTCTTCATAAACCACGCTTTCAAATTAACAGTGTGATTTTATGATTTTCCTCAAATTACACACACAGTAATGTATTTTTCTTTTCTTTGATACGCCACGGGTTCCTTTGACACGCGAATACGTTCATTTAATATTCTTAAAGGGACCATACAAAAGCTATTTTCATAATCTTATTTACATTTGATATTTAATGTATTGCGGTTTTTGATAAATGTACAATTAATTTATGAAAATTAATATTGCCGGAAGGTGGACCCCGGGCATTTAAATGAAAGTTCGGATTGCAACTCAGATTTAACGCTAAAATGATCATGAATTTATGAAAAATAATAAAAAGTTGGTGTGCGCTGTTTGGAGAAAATATGGGTATTTATATCATTCCTAAAGAGTTGTGTCCAAAATGCATACTACTTTTGCCAGCTCACAAACTTTTTTTTACTGGAGTTCAGTAGTGAGGTACACAGCCCACCTAACAATATCATAGGTGATCACCGACGTTCTACGGACGTTAATAACACCAGGGGCGAATGCGCTGCCAGGCTCGAAAAAAACATTTTTTTTGAAAATCTTTATATGGCACTGCGATGACAAAACCTCAGTTGCAAGCTCTTTCCTAATCTGGAAAGTATGTAACTGCAACGTACTGAAGAACAATTTCGTACAGGAAATGGGTATAATGGTCATTTATTTATGATACCCTAATAATGTAATTTGGTGGTTCTGTCCTTCTCACTAGACAATATAATAATTAGTCATGGGATGTTATCATTTATCAATACAATAATAAAATAAAAATATCGTTACTATTTACTTCTAGGTTTGATCCTCCGACTAGAAACAACCAAAAGTATACCCACCACGCTTGTCGAATCTCGGTGCGCAAGTTTTCTCACGAAATATATAAAATAAATAAATAAATAAAAATAGTTTATTGACATATATAAAATAAAATCCATAACAATTAAATCATTGGTCCCCAAACTAGGTTGACCTGTATCTTGGGGACCCGATTCAGATTAATACAATCTATGAATTTAAGTAAACTAAGCTTATTTCTTATTCTAAAGGTGCATGCATGTGTGTGTGTGTGTGTGTGTGTGTGTGTGTGTGTGTGTGTGTGTGTGAGTGTGTGTGCGTGTGTGTGTGCGCGCGCGCGTGCGTGTTTGCGTGTGTTAATAATTCATACACTCAAAAATCCTTTTGTTTCATCATAGTCTAAGTTGAGTGGCCAATTATTTACTTTTCTTTTACATTGTAATTTATTTAATTCGTGAATATGTAATATGTTTTATATACACGCACAATAATATTTTATGTAAAAATATTTTAAGAATATATTATTTATTAGTAATAATTTTGTTGTTAATAATAATCACAAGTTTGTTAATTCGAAATCAAATGACTTTCAATTCGCTCTAATTAACGCAACTTACTCAAAAAAATTGTTTTAAAGTTTTCTGTCATTCCGTCTTTGCGTTCATCTATTTACGTGCTTATGTCCTTCGCAATGAAAACTGCAGACTCATCTAACTTTAAATACATAGAACGTATGATACTATAATTTTAAATCCAATTTCATTTATGATAGTAAAAAAATAACATTACAAAAACAACTCTCTAGGAAGATACTTAAAACCAGGAAGTCCGGCGAAATGTAGTTCAAATAAAGGGGAGTCCCGCCATTAATAGTAAATCCGACTCTTGGGTTTTTTATTACTTTTTATTGGTAGTTTATGACGTGGTTTCAGATCAGGACAGCCGTTAATTACAATGTGTATTGACAAAAAACTACTGAAGTATCTGACAAATAGACTGAAGTATATTTGTAAATGGGATTATAGTTCTTTGCTCTTCAGTTGAGATTCTCTCTGAAATATCAGATTTAATAACGGATGATACTTTTTTTATATTTTAATACAAATACTTTTCCTTCATGGGGATTGAACTGACTTGACCAACATAGCCTCTGGGCTAGCTGTGTCGTAGTGAGATTGTTTGCCAATTGTTTCCAATTGCCAATTCTTGTACAAGATTACAAAAATAAATGTTTGAAAGAGAATATATCATATATTATCCCAGCGTAAAATCCCAGTGGCAACCCAAACTTTCGCTTCGGTGCCCGGGGCTCGCTTTCCGATTTTTTGCTATCTACTTCGCACGGTCCTCGGCATCACTAGTAATGAGTCAATTAGCACGTATATCACTTTTTCCGACGTTAAGACAGCACTTTTTGGGTCGTAAGTAACCGGTTGCCGTAAACCGTGGCTGTACCAACGAAGGCATCATTCCTACAATTTGTCCGCTATGTCAGGGTCTTCATGCCGCAGGAGTTCTTAACGTGGTCCCTTCGCGTCACTCCACACCACTTGAAGATAATAAGTATGAAAAGTGTTCTCGTTTATCTTAATAAATAGATCACACAAACCCAAAGACGGGAATTGAGTCGCTTAATCCGGCACATTCACGTCCGCGCTTGACATTTTTCTAATCTAACTTCGAAAGTCATCTATCACTCTAGTCCACATGTACATTAATCTTACATTTATTATAAATATATGAATTCTCACTTTTTACTAGACAACGAATATACGACATAATATACTTCTTGTTTGTAAATCACTAACAAACTACACATAGTATAAAACAAAGTAATCCCGCTGTCTGTATGTCCGTATGTATGCTTAGATCTTTAAAACTCCGCAACGGATTTTAATGCGGTTCTTTTAATAGATAGAGAGATTCAAGAGAAATGTTTATTTATGTATGATGCATGCATAATATAGTAGAGAAAAATACTGATAATTTTAGAGGTTTCTTATGTGATGTCGTAAATAAACATATTTTTTTGCGTTTACATTGCAAACGCTGGCTGAACGCTACGAGATAGATCAAAATAATGTACTACAGTATTTTACACCTTAAAAAGGTCTACAAAAAAGTCCGGGATGGTATATATCTATCTCATAGCGATAACCCACAATAACCATTTTTTATCCTTTACTTTTTACGAGAAATTATGGTTTATTTACGAAGCGATTTCAAGCAATTCAGCATTAATCCTTATCCAATTAAGTACCTTAAGTACATTGTGCATTTAATATAGATTAATATGGCTCTTTACAGCGTGTAATTTAAATGAATATTTTCGAAAATATTACAGATTTAAAATGCAGGGACATAGCGGTTGCGGCGGTACCGGCCAAGATTATTTGTCAGTCAATGTGTCAAAAATTGGGTTGAAAAGCTCATCCTAACTTCCTTAAAATTATAAATGAGTAATTGAGTTTGTTTGTTTTTTACGCTTTCACGCCTAAACCATTGAACCGATTTTGATGAATTTCGTTATAGTGATAGATTGGACCTTGGAGAAGGACATATGCTGTTTTTTTTAATTTCATATGGCAGAACAACGTTTGCTGGGTTAACTAGTTTACTAGTTAACCCAGCAAACTAATGTAAACTATATTTATATATAAATAAAAAACACTCGGGATAGACCTTGAACACATGACCCCCTCTGGGGTTACGACTCGTGCAAGTCGTTACGTAGCGGAGGTCAAAATTTAAATAATATATGTAAATGTATAGAAAATAGGCATAATACCATCGCTTTGAAGCCTGTTACCCATTTTCCTGATTTTACTTATTCGTATTATTTTATTTGTATTATTTTCATATCTTCAGAGCCACTATATACAAAAGTTCTTATTAAACTGACAAATATTAACAAGCCTTTATTTAAACAAAAATCCAAGGTCAGATTATATTCATGCCGCAGGAGAGACCCAAAATGTAGGCATAAAAAGTGATATGCCTCTGGGCTCACTACCAAAGATGCTAAAGCGCGAAATGAAGAATTAAAGTCGGAAAAGGCACCGAAGCGGATATTTGGATTGCGACCGGAATTTAACGCTAAAATGATGATTAAGTATTCATATTGTACATATCAATTATTTAAGAGTTGGTCCAATGGCGGGCTTCCCTCAAAGGTTTGCTTGCAAACAGCAAAGTCTTTAGCAGTCGTTATCCACCGTGGACCAATTCTGTCTTTAAACATATTTACTGATTGCCTATCTCCGTGGCTCAAACGATAACACGTCAAAGGTTGTGGAGGTCATGTGTTCGATTCTCGTCACGAGTCTAGGAGTCGGAGGAGGAGGAGTAGGTGTTTATGTATAATATTTATGCCATCAAAAACAAAATTTGAAAAAGAAACAAGACTCGCAACTCAGTTCTTCTACTCGTACCGTAAAAAGTTGTGAGATCCATGTAATACCAAGTCGGTTACTGTATAAGTCCCTACTTAAGGGACCTTCTATCTTATTACGTAATTAGCTAACCTAACATCATATAGTGACCATATCAATATTAAAAATCTTTTATGTTTTAAAAAACTTTTTAACAAATAAATTAAACTGCCGAAAAAACTGAAAAACAAAAAATAATTGGCAGATTTATTTACAAAAAGAAGTATATTTGTAGTATATCAGTTGTCTAGTATCCATAACACAAGTGCTCTGCTGCTTACTTTTGTGTGTATCATCTGTTTTTTTATATGTTTATAATATAAAGCCATCTTTTTATTTGTCCCGTCGCTTCCTCTTTTTTGTTGATAGGAACACTCCGGAACAGTTCACCAAAGCGGAGGGCAGCGTATTAGCAGTGCCCTGGCGTCGCAAACATTCATAGGCGACGGTAATTGCTTATTACTAAGTATTTCGTCAAACTGTCTGCTGTCTCATAGCAATAATAAAACAATAGTACACCAATTGTATAATATTACAAGCCAGTCGCTATGACGTTTCACTTTCAAAATGTCGTTCTGGCACTCCTCCGAGAACACTATGGCAACCCCATTTTCTGCACCAGGTGCACCTGTGTAGCCATTCGACTACAAGCTGATCTACACGGGTGCACCTGATGAACCGAGATCTGCTGGCCTTCCACCGAGTCTCCTGCAGGAACGCCACGGCCACCTTCTGCATGAAAAGCACCGTCCGTCGGCTTTTATCTGCAATAATACATTAAATTATTTGACGACCTCTTTGGCGTAACGGTTAACGCACTTCGATACGCTTGTGGATGTCACGAGTTCGATTCCCGTCTCGCATCTGGATATTTATACATACATACATATAATCACGCCTCTATCCCGTAGGGGTAGGCAGAGACCACTTCTTTCCACTTGCTACGATCCTTACATACTTGTTTCGCTTCGTCCACTTTTATTATTCCCTTCATACATGCATGCCCTTCGGTTTATGCATAATATAAATAATTTATGATATTTATGCATAATATGTATTTACAGCTGTAAAAACTATATTTCCTTAAAAAGGGGTTATCGTCAAGCGGCCGGTTGTAAAAGCTAAGCCACAACTATTACAACATGTAACATGTTGTGCCGACCCCATATAATGTGGGATAAGGGCAGGAGGAAGAAGAAGATGTATTTACAGTTGTCTAGTACCCATATCACTAGTACTATGCTACTTACTTTGGGAGGCTGTATGTCTTGTCTAAGCATATTTATTTATTTATATAGGAAATTAGATAACATCTCACATACGCCGTGTAGGTTTCACGTCAGCAAGTTATAGTAGTTCCGCCTAAACCCAAGAGACCCGAGTCAATCTCACCTGTTACCCTACTAAATTACAAATGATACTGAAGGTTTTTGTTTTCGGGTTAAGAGGTCACGCGTTAACCGAATTTGTACAAACCGAAGGTATTTTCTTATTGTGATTACATCGGCAAAAGTTTTACCTATGAGTACAACTGATGAGATCTAGTAGTTTCGCCCTACGACCCTAGGCTCCAAAGTCAATAACACAGATGGTTTACTATCTATATACCACATTATAAAGTATCCGACTTGATAAGTGCCTACGCGCCACAGGTCGGTTGTGACGATGTGAGTGAGAGATGTGGGAAATTTGAGCGTGTTCACGGTAGATTTAGGCACGGTAGCCGCAACACGGAAGGGGAGGACATTCTTAATACGTGTGCGGCTGCCGTCCTTGCCATCGTGAACACGTATTTTAAAGAGACCCGAGTTTCTTATCACCTCAAGAGCGGGAGCAATGCTACCCAAATCAACTTCCTACTTACTAGGCGACACCACATCAGCAAAGTGGCCAACTGCAAGGTCATACCCGGTGAGAGTCTCACTGCACAACATCGTCTTCTTGTCATAGACCTCTGCGCTAAACCTTGCCATGCCGAGCGCTTTCAGCGCTGAATCAGGTGGTAGTAACTTGATGAAGTCACGTCCCAAGAGTTCGCCTTAGCTGTCAGTGACAAGTGCGCCGGTGGTATGGACAAACCAGGTCAGGCTTATTGGGACAAGATTCAGGCGGCTATCCTTGGGTCGGCGAAGGAGGTACTTGGGGTGTCTAAGGGTGCAAGTGTGACAAAGAGACATGGTGTTGAAAAAACACAATCCATAGGGAGACTAGAGCGAAGAAAGCCCTTTTTAAGAAGTGACAATCGTCCAGATCTCCTGAAGATCGCGACGCATATCGGGTTGCAAAGCGCGCCACTAAGAAAGCTCTTGCCAGAGCCAGACAAGACCACTTACAAACACTTTACGATAAGTTGGAATCGTCTAAGGGGCAGAAGCTCATGTATAAGTTGGCGCTCTCCAGTGTAAAAGACCCTGTGGGCAATTCTATGCGAGGACCTCGCAGTGAAGGGGAGATGGCGCTCGTACTTCCACGAGCTGCAGCACAAAGACGTGCAGCCGGCAAACCTTCCTCTAAATCAAGGACTAATGCCACTGATAATGCCTGCAGAGGTCCAGAATTGTCTTCGCCGCATGAAAATAAAACGTATCTAGAAATATAATACGACTTTATAGATAAAATTTATTTTCTGCCATAAGACGATTATATAAACCAGCGAAGCATTAGTGAATCCGGTTTATATCGTATTGTAAATTCAGTAAGTCGAATCCAAGATAAGTCTCCTCCTTAATATTAGTAGGATAATCTGTATTTAGAGATGTGCCCTTCGCTGAAATAATCCGCTCAAACACAAAATACAGAAGGATACAGAGGTTAAACTGGTGTACTTTATTAATCTTTTTTCACTAAACAGCAGCTTAGAACTGAGAACCCTTAGAACTGAGCCATTCTTGCATCGCAGATTTTATTGGGGCTGTCGTCGACAATTTCTCAGCACGTGTATTGTGGTACGATGCATAAGTACTATTGCGGAACGATCTGGAAAATTTGCCAGCAACTTTTCATTCAGCCATTTTACGTAATTTTTAAAACTCATGTTGGAATGGTAACCTCCAACTTTGGAATTAGCTTTGTAGATTAACGAAGCGTTCTCAATAAATCCGGCATCGGTTTCAGCATGTACTAAAGTGAAACGAGTACTTGTACTAACCTTTTTTTTTTAAATGGAGATGGTTTGTCTTTTTGGGCCCAGGTGTTATTTCGAACATGTGTTGCCAATACATAACTTTCATCAGTATAGACAATAGGCCGACCTTGAGATCGGTATTCGGTATTATTTTTTTAAGTATTTTAATATCCACGTCTGGATGTCGTGCTATTCAACTAAAACTTTCCTGTTGTTATCGCTTTTACGCCACTTGTAGCCCAATTTATTCAATAACTTACGTAGCGGTGCTAGACATCTGTCAAAACCGTTTTTTCATTTAAGACTGACCTTATTTTTGCCAATGTTGGAATTTCTTTTTGTACCTTATGATAACGTCAGCTGTTAATCCATCAATATCTACTTTATTTTCTCTCTTTCTTCGGTTTTTCATCGGTGAAATAAAATTCGAAGATGTACTTGCGACAACTCTTCCCTTTTAATATTTTTTGTACTGTTCTTTCACCAACTCCTATCGCTGCTACAGTGCGCTTAGTAATATTACGCAAGTGTGATATATCACAATTTGGTTGTCGATGAAGTTCCGTGAATTCATATTCTTCTTTGAGAAAATAATAAATATTAGCAAACGTTTGACGGCCCTAAAATAAACAATACAATATTAAAATCACGTTTAATATGTAATTATTAAACTTAACTCAATACATTAATTAATTACACACAACATAAATACATACGAAACATAAACATTAATTTGCCTTACCTCACTGCGAATAACTTTTCTCCGTTTACTCGAACTTTCCATGTTGACGGTATTCAATAAATAATTTTGGCGTAATCCAAGCAGCAGTATTGACTCAGCCGACGACTCGACCAAAACTAATGGGCCCCATATACGGAACGATACATCTGTAAGAATATTGTGACGATCGATCGCTTAAAATTTGTCGCTCACACACGAAACGATTGGTCGTAACGATCGATCATTTACTAGTTTGAAACGGAAGGATAAAGACGTGCTCAAATAATTCAATACGTGCCCCTATAAACTGGAAAACGAACTTCTTTTCCTTACCATGTAGCGGTAACTTTGATTCGGCTACAAAAGAAAAAAAGGAAGGCAAGGCGGGCGATACGTGCGGCGACCGGCGTCGAGTGAGACTAAAATCGAATCGTTGATCGCAAAGAGCCATACACTGTCGATTCATCGTCACGATATTCATGATTGCATGGGATTTTGTTGCGATCTCCGACATCATCTTCGATGAAGTAAATCGTTTACGATCTTCACATACACTATCGATCCGTCGTTTCGATCGGTCTGAAACGACAGATCGTACAGACGGATCGTCCCGTATATGGGCATCTTAAGAGCTCCCGTGCTTACGCACGCAAAGTCAATGTGCATGTATATTTACACACACAAATATGGCTCGCTCGCTTTCGTGAGATAAAACATCTAACATCTCGCGATGTTTTCCTTCATCGTGGTATAATAAATTTTGCTATTATGTACATTAGAAGAGAAAAACTGCCCAAGCGGAGCATGCCACTGTGGAATTCGAGCTCGAAACTTCTAGATTTGTCTCTGAGTGAAAGAAAGAAAACTTTATTTAAGACATTAAATATAGGTACAGTGTTACAAATATTTTTTGCAATACCACTAAGCTACCAGCTAAATTATCTATTTTTACTGTTCATATTTATTGTTTTTAATGACACAATACTTTCCTTTGCTTATTACACGCCACATACATTTCCAAAATGCCAGTTGTGGTATATAGAATGTGGGTCTATGGAGCGCGGGCTTTTGCCTCACTCGCTCTCACTCATGTGTGTGTCGCTCTCTATGGTTCGGACCGCTGTACCGGTGTTTTTGCAGTGCGTTGTAATAAATCAGTATTAATTAATTACTGTGGTTTTATTAAGATATTACAATTGGCGACGAGCAGTGGAACTTTTAGAACTCAGTGAAATATTCTGAAACCTTCGAAAACTGTAATAAAATAAAAGAGACGCCTTAAGTGAAGTAAGGTACAATTGACGAATCCACGAAGCGCCGCAAGAGTGAGCAAGTTACATTAATCATTCGTTCGTGCATTCCTCTCACTTCATTATTATTTACATTCACATATGTCAGAATCAGAATTTTCGAACAGTGGTGACGAAGATACATTAACCTCAAAAGAAAAACGAAGAATTTTAATAAAATCGGGAAAAAGAACTTTTATTTACAAATGTTCTAAGGAAGAATTACAACAAATATTAGATGACGAAAATATTAGTTACCTTCCTAACGCAAACATAGACAGCTTAAGGAAGCTTTTAAGTGATTTTTATAAACAAAAAGTGTTGTTACGTCAAAAGGAAACAATCAAAATTAAAAACATGTCTATAGGCAGTGAAATAAAACCATTTAACGGAGAAAAATGGGACATTTTCGCACAACAACTCGAATGTGTCTTCGAATTAAATGATATAAGTGATACCAAAAAAGTACCACTGTTGATTACAAAACTATCATCAACAGTATTTGAAACATTAACATATCTATGTGCACCTATGAAACCAATAAATTTACAATATGGGCAACTTTGCAAAATACTTAAAGATAAATATGATAAACCACTACCAACGGCCATAGAAAGAGTAGAATTTCGTAAAAGAAATCAATTGCCTGATGAAAATATACAAGACTATGTGCTGGAGCTAAGAAAATTAGCGGCAAAGTGCCAATTTAAGGATGCTGATGACCAGATAAAAGAAAAATTTATAGAAGGTGTATCTTCAAAATTGATAAAATATGAGTTGATGAAAAGTGACAAGGAAATGACTCTGGAGAAGTGTATAGAAGTGGGCCGCACAGTAGAAGCTGCATTAACACATGCTGGTGGATCAAATCATTCAAACTTAACAATGGAAAGTACATTTTTTTGGCAACAAAAATCCAAAGGAACTGGGCCAAAACAAAAACAAAACAAGTTCACCAAAATGCCTCAAAATATAAAATGTTTTTGTTGTGGAAAAAATAATCACATTAAAGCAAATTGCAATCTTGCAAAAAAATATTGTAGTGAGTGTGGGCAACAGGGACATATTTTTAGGATGTGTTTTAAAAACCGGCCAATCAACACAGTAGATTCTAAATTTACAGACAACTGTACAGATGAGCCAGAAAATGACATTAAAACTTTATTTGATGAGTGTAAAACATACAGTGTAAGCGTAAGTAGGATACCTCCACACTATTTGACAGTAAATATCAATGGTTATGATTTGTCCTTTCAGTTAGACACAGGTTCAGATGTAACAGTGATGTCTGTACATGATAAAAATATGTATTTTGACACATTAGAGTTAAAGCATTGTAATGTATTGTTTAAAAATTTTGATCAGAGTGTTACTCAACCGTTAGGTAAATTAACAAATTTATCAGTGAAATTTAATGGAATCAATAAAAAGTTAGATATTTTTGTAGTAAAAAACAATGCCCCCAGAATTATAGGCAGAGATTGGCTAAATGAATTGTGTTTATGGCCTCCAAATATAAACAAGACCTTTAATATTGGAACTAATATTATCCAAAATGTTTCAGATGCACAAAAATTAATAAAAGAACAGTTCGCAGAAGTATTCAGCCAGGGATGGGGTAACTTCAAAGGTGAAGCAATATCATTAAAGTTAAAAGAAGGTACTAAACCAAGATGTTTACCAGTAAGGAGAGTACCATTTGCACTGCGTGAAAAGGTAAATGATGAAATTAATAGATTATTGAAAAATGGTCGTATATCCCCAGTTGAATACAATGAGTGGGGCACACCAGTGGTGCCCATTATGAAGCCAGATGGTTCGGTAAGACTATGTGGTGACTATAAGCTCACAGTAAACCCGTGTTTAGAGATTGATCACTTCCCACTTCCTCATATTGATGATATATTAAATACCCTCAGACAGGGTGAATATTACTGCGAACTGGATTTAAAAGAGGCCTATCTCCAAGCACCTCTCAGCCCAGAAAGTCAAAACTGTACCACTATTGTCACAGAAGTAGGAACATTTAAATATAATTATTTACCCTATGGTGTTAGTTCTGGACCAGGAGCATTTCAACGCTTAATGGTAAAAAAACTCAATAAGATTCCAAATGTAATTGTATTCATTGACAATATTTATATTAAAGGAAAAAATTTACAAGAGACATATGAAACCTTATGTCAAGTTTTAAGTCTGTTACAGGAAAGTGAATTTAAACTAAAGCCTGAGAAATGCAAATTATTTACTACTAGTTTAGAGGTTTTTGGATTTCATGTAAACAAAAATGACATTAGTGTGTTACAAACTAACATTCAGCCATTATTGAATGCCAAATCTCCGACAAACATAACACTGCTAAAATCATTTTTAGGTAAAATTAATTATTATTCTCGTTTTTTAAAAAATATGGCCACTATAATTACTCCTCTTTATGAATGTATAAAAAAAGATAGATTTAAATGGACGTTAGAATGTGAAAATGCATTCCAATTAATAAAAAACAAAATGTCAGCTATGACTAAATTAAGACATTATGATCCTCAATTAACACTTATTTTAACATGTGATGCCTCTGAAACAGGCCTGGGCGCTGTATTATCAAATAGAGATAACAATGGAGTAGTAAAACCAATTGCCTTTGCCAGTAAAAAATTAAATGAAGTGGAACAAAAATACACAACAATTGATAAAGAGGCATATGCAATCATTTTTGGTATATCTAAATTTTATAATTACATTTATGGGCGTTTTTTTGAACTAGAAACGGATAATTCTGCATTAGTCCGAATTTTTGGCCCCACAAAAAGCATACCAAAAATGGCTGCCAAACGATTACAACACTATGCCATTTTTCTTTCTGCATTTAACTATAAAGTAAGGCACATTAAATCTTCCAAAAATCCAGCCGATTTCCTGTCTAGAACAGTGGTAACTGAACAAAAATGTAATATTAAAGAAACACATTCACTACTTATGAGTCAAAATTCTAGTTCTGTTTGTTATACTAATGAGGCTAATGTAGAATCATTAAATTGGAAAAGTATTCAAACAGAATCAAAAAAGGATGTAATATTTTCAAAAATAATAAGATACATAATTGATGGATGGCCAGATAGAAAAAAATTAGTTAAGGAAGCGTTACCTTTTTACAATAGAAAAGATGAATTGTCTCTGGATAGAGGGTGTATTTTTTGGGGTTATCGTATTTTAGTTCCACAGTCTATAAGAAAGGCAGTTTTAATGGAATTGCACAAAAGTCATTTTGGTATTGTTCGAATGAAAGAAATTGCACGATCATATTTTTGGTGGCCTAACCTAGATTCTGAAATAGACAACATAACAAAAAACTGTCTCATATGCTTACAAAATAGCAAAACACCAACACAAACACAGAAACCATGGCCTGTAGCCCCATCAGCTTGGTATAGGATACATGCAGACTTCTTAGGGCCATTTTACAATAAAATGTTTATGATAATAGTAGATAGTTATTCTAAATGGCCAGAAGTATATGAAATGACAAATATCACTAGTAACCGTACAATTGAAATTTTTAAAAATGTGTTCACTCGATTTGGTTTTCCAGTCCATTTAGTCACTGACAATGGACGCACATTCACAAGTCAAGAATTCTTAAATTTTTGTAAATTAAATCAAATCAAACATACATTTACACCACCTTATCACCCAGCCACAAATGGTGCTGCGGAGAGGTTTGTGGAAACATTTAAATCAGCTGTCACTAAAATAAAGGAAAGTGGACTAAATAATATAGCATCAGCAATTAATTTGTTTTTATTTGATTATAGAAGTACACCTCAGTGCACTACAGGGGTATCACCAGCACGTTTGATGTTAGGTAGGGAGATTAGAAATAGATTTAGCCTTTTGCGACCACCTCCTGTTTCAGAGGTAGCGCAAGAGAAGGTAGAGAAAAGAAAACAAGGAAATAGAGAAATAAAATTTGAAGTAGGTCAAAAAGTAATGGTAAAGGATTATAGGAAAGGCACCAGGTCATGGGTTCAGGGTTTGATAATAGAAGAGTCAGTACCAGGTGTAAGTTATATTATTGATGTGGAAGGATCGAAATGGAAACGCCATGTAAATCAAATGTTATCTTGTTCGCAGACTTTGGAAGCAATTAAATAACTGGTAGATGTGCCTTTCAGTTCATATTTTAAGTAATTGTAGAAAATATATAATATTACTTTATATTTTTATGTGAGTGTGGGAGAGTGTGGTATATAGAATGTGGGTCTATGGAGCGCGGGCTTTTGCCTCACTCGCTCTCACTCATGTGTGTGTCGCTCTCTATGGTTCGGACCGCTGTACCGGTGTTTTTGCAGTGCGTTGTAATAAATCAGTATTAATTAATTACTGTGGTTTTATTAAGATATTACACCAGTCTTGAAGAATTTCAGCACTTAGGGAAGAGTTGAAGATTAGTTCCCTACTAATTGATGAACTCTTAGGGACTTGTCAATTCGTTATAAAATTTATTGAAATTAAATTTATTAATGAACTTTCAAGTCTTGTGGTCTACAAAAGAATTTATATAAAAAATCGTTACTACAATAACGCAGCCCATAAGATGTATCAAAGTGAATCTCTGTTCTCCTCACTAGATTTCGTAAAAACCTGTGTTGCGGATGCCAGTGTATTTCGTTTGGACCGTCTTCAATCTATATATTACTACTGCACTATAAATTTACGAATTAATGTTTTGATTACAGATGAAGAATGTTTTCTATGTGTAATACGCAGGAGCTCATTGTACGAAGCTTTATTTCTGCGCTCTTCAGTTTTTTATGGTAAGGAGATCCTCATCTTTCAATGGCGTCTAGGGATGGCTGAATGGCATTTTATTCTAGTGATTAGAGTTAGTAAATAGACGAGCAATGAAATGAAGTTTTGGTATCAAATACTAGTAGTTTTGTAAGCGTTTCTGACTTTAATAGATGTCAAAGACAAAGAAGATTTCTTCTTTAACTGTAATCAGATATTACTCCACTTTGAGCTTCGTACCTTAGCTGCCACTGCAGTCCTAACGTCAAATACAGCTTGCAAAATAATTTATTAATTTTATTCGTACAGGGGCGTCGTAAGAATAACAATAATAATAAGAATAACCTGCGACCGTAGGCAGCTGGTCGTAAAAGGCTATATAACTATCCTAGGTGATCGGGCTCCTGGCCAGTCTGTATGGCAGCCACCCCTTGTCTTTCAATAACCTTATGTTGTATTCTGGCATAAATGACCTAGGGTCCAGCTGCCGTCAGCGTGTTACTGAACGGGTCCTCCTGGCGTCGCAAACATTCATAGGTGACCATAACTGCTAGATATTAATTTGGTCTTTAGCCTGTTTGCTAATAAAAAAGCCACGCAAATAAAAAAACCTCGCCCGTGGTGCTCATATCTCATTTTCAACCAAATCTGCTTCTTTAAATCCTGGAATACAAAAATATCGTTCGCACTGTTCTTTGAATTTTTTTGCCATAGTTTGTACAGCCTCATTAACTGTGCCTGAAATGGTAGCTCGCTCCTCCCATAATCTTGTGATCCTTTTTTATGTCATTAATATTCCTATTTTAATGATATGATAAAATATTATAAATTCTGAAAGCTTTAATTATTACAAATACGCCTTATTTTATAAAAAGAATACTTTGATATTAAAGAGAAGGAAAAACAAAACCTTTTGAAATTAACAATTAGTTAGCTTTAAATTAGCGCTTTGAAATTACAATGAATAAATTCACAGATCCTAATTTGCAAACGCGTTTATTATATAATAAAAAACAGATCGGTAAATAAATTAGCTTTGAATGTAAAGTTTTTTTTAATATAGTGTAATATAAAACAAGAAATACAAGAATTACGCATAAAATGAAGGGATAAATAGAGATTGCCTGAGCTTTAGACGCTGAGATGAAAATAAATGTATAACATAATAACTATCCTAACTAACATTATAAATGCGAAAGTGAGTTTGTTTATTTTTTTGTTTGTTACGCTTTCACGTCTAAGCCGCTGAACCAAAATTGAATTTCGGTATAGGCATAGATTGGACCTTGGAGGATTGGACCTTTGACATAGGCTACTTTTTTAAAATTCATATATCAGAACAATAACTATTCAAATTGTGTTGCTGCTATTGCTGCGATGGATGTGTGCAGTGACGCGGAAAGACCGCGTTAGGAACTCTTGCATCCACGGCGGCCTTCAAATCCGTCACGTAACGGACAAATTGCAGAATTATCACCATCGTTTGTATGGTCCAACAGGCTAGTTACGTGGGGAACAAATATCGCGATGCTGCCTCCGCCGGCAGAAAGGGTCAGCCTAAAAGTGCTGACATGACATCGTAAAGGGTGATATGCGTGCCAATGGACCCACTACACAGGAATGTCGAAGATCAGGTGTGTGAAGTGTAGAAGGAAAAGTCTTAAAGTGGTTCCCGAATACCAAGCTAATGTTAGGGTTGCAACCGGGATTTAACATGATGATGAAGATGATTCAGGTTTTAGAAAAAAAAATAACAGTCATATAATATTAGTAGCAGAACATTTAGCAGATACAAATATGTTAAGCAGGCACTGCACCAGGCTTGCTGTCATGAAACCACCTACGAATGCTAATAGATACATTTAGTGTATAATGGAAGAGAGACTCACTGTAGGGGTACACAGTCACCACGTTCACGATCAAAGTACTGCTACTAATATTATATGACTGTTATTTTTTTTCTAAAACCTTTTTTTTTGTCTCGGGAAAAAACCTCTCTTGACGGTTTCCCCCGGCCCGCGGGGGACCGAGGGATATATGGGACTCCGGGAAAAATGTTCGAACATCCGACTACCCACTAAAAAACCCCGCTGTTCTCCTATCGCCTACGCCCGGGTCTACGGATATATGATCTGCCGATTTCGTAGCCCGGGCCGGCGCTGGCCCGCCCTCTGTCTTAACGTAGGCCTCTTCTTAAGTGTTGGCGCCAGAGTGTCAGGCTTTCGTCCCCATGGCGCTCTCCTGTAGTAACTCTAGGAGTTGAGGAGGCCCGCGGAACAGCACGCAGCCCTCACCCTTGCGGCAATAGTGCGGGCGGCGGGTCCTCCCCTGAGGGGCCGCCCGCGGCCGCTTTTTATGGCGGCCGGAGGTCGTTAGTTTGCCATCCAGATTTTTCTAAAACCTGAATCATCTTCATCATCATGTTAAATCCCGGTTGCAACCCTAACTTCCGCTTTGGTATTAATAGTAATTAATAGTAAATTATCATTTTACTATCGTAACCTTGAACTTGGTCCCCTCGGATGATATATTTTTATAATCTGAACTTGTATATAAATTGTATTTTTGTGAAAAAAGCGCTTTTTATGAGGTGGTAATATTTGATGCAATCCCCACCGCTTGAGAGCTTGCGGGAGGGTAGTGTAGTCGTACTGACTACTGTGTGCCTCCACAGTTAACTAGCCGTACGTCACTGGAAACCTAAAACTCGACTTCTTCCTCTACTACGAGTATCCGACGCCGAGCGGAGGGATATGCTTTGATTATGCCTTTAGCTTGCGCCCCAGACCGGGTGGCGGGAAAAAGAGGCTTACGAACCAAGCAAGGCGTAATAGACGTATTGGACGCAAATTGTTGCGTCGGTACCTATCGACAAATAGATGTAAAGAACCAAATTTACTTATTACAACGGACCCGAAAAAGTCATAACGATTGTGTCAATTTATATTACTTAATCCGTGCAAGGGCGGTGAAAGAATGACCTCTGCGGCCTACTAGCTACATGGTTGGGCCGCAAGCCCGTCTGGATGGCGACCACCTTTGGTCTTAAGTATGTCGCAATAATAACCTTGTGTAGTGTTCCGTCATTAGTGACCCAAGTTCCTGTACCCTTATGGGACAGCAGCGTGTTTGCGATGCCACTAGCGTTACAAACAGCCATATGCGACAGTAACTGATATATAAATATAATAACCTACCCCGGCTACGCCCGAGGTAACAAACATTTTCTATGCTACTTGACAAAAGAAAATTTTGCAATTTCTAATCAGTATTTTTTGCACTTATCCGTAATAAACAAACAAATCTTATCTCTGTATAATATTAGTATAGATGTATAAATAACAATATAGTATGCTATCCGTAGATTCTTATTAGTTTGCCTTATATCCATTTATTAAGTTCAATCAGTGGACATTGCTTGGGTTATGTTATGTTGTGTGGCACAAGTCAAAAGAACTAGTGGATACTTAATATATTTATTAAATATATTGTCATTCTTATTTAAACATAGGTCATGATATCTTTTTAACTACAACCATGTTAAAAAATGTAATAATTAAAAAAAATCTAATTTAATATCCTTTTGAAATAATGTATCTAAAATCATTTTTTCTTATCCTTCATTCCTGACACAAGTGAGTCAAGCCTATTTATTTATTCATAGTTTTCTCTTACTACTTTTATACCTTTTTTTTGAGTATGTTATCAACTTAAATGATATGATTTTTTTTAATTAAGTAACCCTACTACTAGCTTGCATAACTGAGTTTTTTATCTTTAATTTTACGTATTTTGCTTTTTGATTACCATTAATTGGATAATAAACAATGTAAACGGCACTGAGACAGCATCCTACATATAGAGGTAGAAGAGGGAATGTGAGGAATTCGAAACGAAACAGTCTTCATTGGTAGATCTTCATTTGCGTGTTTGCGTTGCCTTGCAAACATCCATAGGCCATTATTGCTTTCTATCAAATGGGTCGTCAGCCGTCTGCTATTCCACAGCAATAAAAAGTCAGAAAGAATGTTTGCAGGTGCTCGTTTAGGATTAATTTGTGATCTCATGCACTTGTTAATTAGTTATTCACATATTTTTATTTAATTGCGTAGTACTAGTGGTAAAGGAAACCTTTGTGAGAAAATTGAATCAAGATCACCAGTTTGTACTCTTGTGGATATATGTATGTAAGTATCACATAACTAGTAAATCTGACGATATTTTTTTCATTAAGGAACAGCAAACAAGCTAACGACCACTTAATAGTAAGTAGTTATCGTCGTCTATGGATGTTTGTAACGCTAGGGTCGAACACGCTGCTTTCCCATAGGGGTACAGGAACCTTGGGTCACTTATGCCGGAACTCAACACAAGGTTATTATGGCACCGTACTTATAGACTAAGGATGGTTGCCATCCAGACGCGCTTGGGGCCCTACCATGTAGCTAGGGTTGTTTTGTCTCCTTTTACGACAGGCCCACCCCGGCTGCAGGGGTATTCTTACTCCTCCCTTGCACGGAGACAATATAGGCCTATTCAATAAATACACCACATATTTCCTTTTCACATTATATCGACTCAGCACGTCCCAAGCGTAATAAATAAAATTTATTATTCTCTCCGATTCGCTGCAAGCTCAACATTGTACCAAACCTCACATCATACCAATATCTCTTCATAAAATATTGAGGGACTATCTCTGGTGGAAGTAATATCAAGCTCAAGACCACAGGGATAAAGGCAAAGTTAAGTAAAGCGTGAAAAATTTAAACGCATCCTACGGTAATATAATGCGTAAGATATAGTGGTTGGGAAAATTGCAGAATTTCGCGAAATCGGGTTTGCTACTTTGTGTTTGTCTTGGTTGTTTAATGGCGTAAGAAATAAGAATAGAGATTTGAGAGATATGTAAAAATAATGATGTAAGTAAGAACACTTGCACAGGGAGTCGTAAAAGGCGACCAAGTGAAACCTGTTTTACAACAAAATTGGCATCATTCAGTTTATCTTTTCGGGTCTTATGCACCACTCCAACTTATTTTTTGTGCTTTCTTGGTTAATAAAAGTGGTTAGGTGCTTCACGCTATCCTTTTATTTCCCTGCCTACCCTAACTTGTGTTAGTTTAAATGCTGCGGCGCCTGACTGTGATTTCGAATAAAACTACTCGACTACCGCCGCGCCGCCCTCTCTGCTTGGTGAGCGCCCGCGCCGACGACACGTACCGTCGGGTCTTGGTTAAACCCGCTCAAGATTTTATATGTGTGTTATTATCGTGAACCGTTAATTATAAAAGCCTAGGCTACAAACCGCAGAACCAACCGTGGAGGATAGCAGATCGGAGAACCTCAGGTGAGTCGGCGCTCTTTCTGACTTGCTGGGTATTTCCGTGTCCTTTCCTTTCCACGTTAATTATTGACACTACCTTTGTTTCCCGCACCACGGCTACCATCTTTCGAGACCTAAGCCACACCATTCTTTATACGGTCCTTCAGCCTCACCAAGAAGGAAGATTCTGGATAACAACCACACCTAGTCTTTAATGCTGCCATAATAACCTTGTGTTGTCTTTCAGTATAAGTGACACAGGATACAGTTCCCCTAAACGGACAACTGTTACTGCCCCTGATGCTGCAAACATTCATAGGCGACGATAACTGCTTACTATTGAGTGAGCCGTCAGACTGCTTGTTCAGTTTGATAAAAAAAAGGTTCACTGAAACATAACTGAAACAGCTTCCAAAATTGCCATCACTCGCCGTATTAAATTTCGCCAGGTACTCCTATTTTCTGTCGATCTTGTGGCCTCTAGAACTGGCATGCCAGTACGGGTTCTTATTTGGTCTGTCCATAGCAACGGATTTCGCCCGCGTAGTCTTTTTCCGTCAATCCTTCCAACCACCATTAATTATATTTTCGAGGTAATCCGGGTCTCTTCAACAAACGTGGCCTAATGAGAATATTATTATATCGTAAATACTACGTACCGATGACGAAGGAAAACATCATTAGGAAATCTGTTTGCCGCCATCCCTCTTTAGACAAACGTGGCAAGTACGTTGCCCGTTATATATATATATATATATATATATATATATATATATATATATATATATATATATATATTGCTTTTATACCTACACTAGGAGGATAAAACGTTGTTCTAATGATTATATCTAAGGTGTTAATCAAATTTAAACAAAATTATTACCCTCATGCAGTATTTTGGAAATTTAATTTCATTCATATGTATACATATTCTCATACGTTTTTCATATATGTATTTTTTTTTTGTATAAAGCTATGGATGTTTTTTTGTTGTTATTATTGTTTATTTTCTGGGGGTTTGGTGAAGATTTTGGAGTGTTCGTGACGTCACTCCACGGGCCTAATGGAAGACCAGCAGCGCTGGTTTTACAAATCAGCAATAATGCTTAATTAGGTCCAATTTATGACAAAATTATTATTATAGTGAACTTTTTTAAATGTATAATATGTATCATATGTATATTTTGTTCCTAAATAAATGCTTTTCATCTTCTTCTTCTTCGTTACCTTTAGCGTGACGCCCGATGATGATGATGTAAAACAAAATTATGATCTTTTTTGTGTAAGTGAATACGGAACTGGAAAGCTTTATTCGCTCTTAGTAGCAAGTTGGCTAACACAAAACCAAGCATTACTTCTCGGTACAACAAGAGCAACGCCCTCGCCGAAAAAAAATAGTTCTCTACCCCCGTTACTGTAGTAAAGTGTTTCCGAACGTAGTAAGGTATTTCCGAACGTAACTCATGTCACTTTGACAGCGGGCCTTCCCCCTCGCACTCACTTGCAAACTAACATAAAATGGTGTAACAGTGTCTAATAAACTAATAAGTAAATGTTAAATAGAAGACTTAAATAAACATATGAAGACTTCAAGAATATTATCTTTTATTCCACACCACTACAGTTACTAATACATTATTAAGTAAATTAAAGTGATAATAAATGAAACATCTTTATTACGCTTTGTACTCGTACAAAGTATCTCATAAACCGTATCTGCCCGAACAGAGCGTGGTGGGTCACAAAATTATCAGGGAACCAATAAATCGGCCTCAGTACAAACGAAGGGTAATTTCAAAAAGTTAAATTGCACATTAATAGCGCTTCTGAAGTTAAACGTAACGGCAAAAACGTTTATGCCCCTCTCCGGTTCCGATAAATTCTCGGAACTCCGGTATTCCGGTACGGAATTCGGCTCATTATGAGTGTGAATGATTCACATAATTTTGGCTGTCCGGTAACTGTATAATGCGGTTGTTTTTTTTTTATTGCTGTAGGACAGGAGACAGGCTGACGGCCCGCTTAGAATTTAGCAGTTACCATCGCCTATGGATGTTTGCAACATCAGTGGCATCGCGAACACGCTGCTGTCCCATAAGGGTACAGGAACTTGGGTCACTAATGTCGGAACACAACACAAGGTTATTATGGCGGCATACTTAAGACCAAAGGTGGTCGCCATCCAGACGGGCTTGAAGCCCTACCACGTAGCTAGGGTGGGTTGTTTAGTCGCCTTTTACGACAGGCCGACCCCGGCCGCAGAGTTTAGTATTCTTTCTCCGCTTCTGCACGGTTGTGTGATTCTTCTTACCGTATTTGAGTTATTTACTGATATGTATTCGATATGGTTATTTTAGGCGGTTGAAATTACAAACGACTTTTATGGAGTAACGTTCTGTACTTGGTAGTAAGAGTAGAAAAATGTTTTTATCCGTGCAGGGGCGGAGAAAGAATACTAACCTCTGTGTCCGGGGTCGGCCTGTCGTAAAAGGCGACAAAACAACCCACCCTAGCTACGTGGTAGGGCCTCAAGCCCGTCTGGATGGCGACCACCTTTGGTCTTAAGTATGCCGCCATAATAACCTTGTGTTGTGTTCCGGCATTAGTGACCCAAGTTCCTGTACCTTTATGGGACAGCAGCGTGTTTGTGATGCCACTGGCGTTGCAAACACCTATAGGCGAAGGTAACTGCTAAATTCTAAGCGGGCTGTCAGCCTGTCTGCTGTCCTACGCAATAAAAAAAAAATATTTAGGATAAATATAATAAACAAATATTTTCTATATGCAAGAGAATATATGCACATAAACATATTCAACATAAATTTAACACGATACTGGCATTTTCCAGACTATTCTAGACGGACTATCTTTTACGGTTAATATAGTATTCTCGAGATATGTCTAAGCTTGTACAAGTGGTCATTAATCTAGAGTAGATTGTATTGGAATTTGGAATCCTAACTCAATTATTGAGGTTACATTTAGTTATAAGTATATTATCTTGCACTGAATAATACGAGATTCGTCTTTATTATACTGAAAAAAGTAGAATTCACCGCTTAGGCAGTTTTCCTTGCCTAATGATAATTTTATAGGGTAATTGTCATGTACTAGCGGTGAAAGAAAACACAGTAAATAAACCTGTATATTGAGATCACTAGTGTGTGTAACCCGACAATCTGTCTTGGATAAGCGTGGCGGGTATGCTGTCCGTTTCCTATAGACAGAAGCCCGAGCTATCATTGGAATATTATGAGCAGTTATTTTTTTTACTTGGCTCTGCTCGAAATATTTATATATAGTATAATAGGTCTCTCAACATTTCATTAATATAAATATGAAACACGACAGCTCTGGAACTTGAGTATTTTTATTGGTACCGACAACCTTCGTAGATCTTTCCGAATTCCACAAATCCTGGTTTCATGCATGGTTTACCCCATCCACCTTGTGTAGGTCCTCATCTCATCAGGTACCCTCCGTCAGATCTCGGTTCTTGTCACAAAACCTTCGAATCCCCAAGACGAAGCGTCGAAGCCTAATTCGTTGTTTTGCAAGACACACCAGCTCGTTTTTTCGTTTTAGATTTTTTAACACAGCTATATTTTTCTTTGTTGATAAATACACATCACACAGACTGGAATCGAATCTAACCCGCGTAAGCATTCCGACGTACAAACATTTGTGCCGCAGAAGTCATCAAATATATACGGCGGTAATGACCCATATAAAAATTCAGGGAAATCATACTCCGACTCAAAAACACATTCTTAGTAAACAACCCCAATTTATTTCACATAAATTTAGAAAGCGACATTCTGTAGGCGCAAAGTAATGTTCTTTAATACTAGTTCTGTACTAAGGAGTATAAAGGCGGTCGCTAAACGTGTTCTGAATTAATTTGGTCCCTGAAATCAGTCAACGGAAAAACTGTCCGGAGTCAAAAGGAATAAATAAGCTTTAGGAGAGCACGTACTAAAGGCTAAGGCGGTGTCAGAAACGCGAGCGGCCAGCGTTTTCTTGTACGATCACACACACTACGTGGTAGAGCCCCAAGCCCGTCTGGATGGCGACCACCTTTGGTCTTAAGTATGCCGCCATAATAACTTTGTGTTGTGTTCCGGCATTAGTGACCCAAGTTCCTGACTGTTCCTGTACCCTTATGGCAGCAGCATGTTCGCGATGCTACTGGCATTCAAACACTCGTAGGCGACGGTAACTGCTAAATTCTAAGCGGGCCGTCAGCCTGCCTGCTGTCCTACAGCAATAAAAAAATACATGTTGGTAATTTAATGAATAATCTAATATCTCCGTGTAGGGGCGAAGTGAGAATACTGGCCCTTGCGGCCGGGGGCGACGTGTCGTAAAAGGTGACAAAACAATCTTAGGTGACAGGGTTGCAACCACCAGTATAGACCAGACCACCCCTGATTTTAACTAAGGCACCATAATAAACATGTATTGTGTTCCGTCATTAGTGAGGTTCCAGTCCTCCCACGGCAGCAAGTTATCGATGCCCCTGGCGTCGCTAAAATCTATAGGCGACGGTAACTGCTAACTATTAAGTGACTCGTCAGCCTGTCTGCGGAACCACAGCAATAAAAAAGAGTGACTACGACGGCATTTTAGAATTAATTCAAATATTGAACTACATACATAGCTACTTTTGTAGTTTTCTATTCACAATAGCACTCCAAACAAACAGACGGACATTTTTCTACCGTGTTGTATACAATAAGTAATATTTTTTGTGTAAAATATTAATTATATATTTAGTCGTTCTTTGCTTTAGAAAATGAAAGAGTATCGATGCAAAAACTAATACTACTACCATATCTTGGACTATGGAAATTCGGTTGAAGCCAAAATTAACAGTTTGTGAAAGTAAGAAGATTCTTCGAAATTATTAACTTGACGCTGGAGTCGTATCGAATCAAATAACTTCAGCGTTTTTGTATTCCAAATATTCCGCTATCAATCGCACTGCATCTTTACTTCAGATAAGGCAAAGAGATGTTATGTACCGGCATTATAATGATAAGATGATAAAGGTTTTACCCGTTTATATTATATTTTTAGTCTTATAAATCAATTTTATCTCCTTTGACCCTTTATAGTACAGATTGTTAACAAAACTTAAGCTCACTGAAGTTTTATTTTTGCTTGCTTACAATGTTCACGGGCGCTTCATTCCGGTTACATTACAAGGTTTCGTTTACGAGGTTTCGTTTCGTTTCCCACTGCAATGCGCAGCATGGTAGTACGGAACTCCCATAGAGTCTACCACGTGTTATACCCTTAAAAATTCTCCGATAAGTCTTTATACACTCGGAACGCCAGACATACGAGGAGCCCGATCACGGCCTCGATGGATGCTAGCACACTGTTTCACGCGTATTTGTGTCGCTACTTATTTCCTGAGATAACTCTGACATCTCAATGAAAGTCAAGCGATATCCCAAGCATGATTACCGTATATTGATGGTTTCTTAAAAATTAAAAAGGCATCATGTTTGACAATATTAGTACTATACCTACTAATATCAGAGCTAACGACGGCGTGCTTATTCTGCGCCTGTCAATTATACGTCACAGCTGTTATTCCCTAATTGATATTTAGTGTACGGCCTTCTACCAGCATTTAGTTTAATTACACTTCAGGCTAATGTAGCGAGCAATTTCCCGCGTCTGGTAACAATGAGAGTAAGGTAAGCATTTCTACCGTACGCCAAACAGAGTAAGAAAACCGGTTTTATTTGGTAATCGAAGACCACACTAAGAAGATAAAATCATGAATTGCACGGCAAGGAATATCCAACTGTGAATGTGAGGAACTCAATATCCACTGTAACCTTCACATCTGTGACATTGAGAAGAAAATAGTGAACCGTTGTCAATCCAAATTATGTGGAGCTATTAGCTCCTTTGGAAAGAGTATATTTTAGGTCTCTGTTGTTCAGTTCCTAGTTAAGTTGAGTTTTGACCATTAAACTAAAATTAAGTAGAGAGTCAAATAGTTAACAGAGATGTTGAATAACATGCGCAGTGAAGAAAAGAGAATAGTGGACTCTGGATACTGAAAAGCAAATTATAATTTATTAGCTTATGTTTTATCGACAGATTAGCTCACATTTTACGGAGTATGTGACTTACATGACCAACGAACGCTTGCAAGATCAGGTGCGTTGCTGACGTGACACTGACGTTTGTATTTAAGTCCGCGTCTTCTTGCCTTTTCTGTTGTTGGGGAAGTATTGGGGCTTCCCGTTAGCACGTCGTGGTCCTCACGTAGCCATGGTCAGCGCAGTCGTACATTCAACGCACCAAGATCGCCACAAACTCCTCTTTAAAGGACCTGTATACAGGATATTTATATTTTGTACACCACTATTACGACTATAACATCCTTTCATCATCATACAATTCATACATAAATCAGTTCATTCAATTCACCATGAAAGCCACCCCAGTATCAATAGCATACAAGCCCTTGCGGATAGGCAATCTATGCGAACAAAGCTGACGATTCCAATAATCGATGTCTACTAATATCTATAATTGAATTGTATGCCTTCAGTGCAGTTTCTACTTAAACGAAGTATTATAAGGTAGTATAAGGGAGAAATAAGACCTTCGGGGCCTAATTAAGGCTGATATGGGCTTCTTTTTAGGTCAAACGGGTACTTTGGAGGGCGAAACTGTAAATATGTAAAGTAAACATTGGCTTGTTTAACACAGTAAGGGTACACGACAATGGGTATACTACTTATATACTAAAGTTTTGTAAATAAATATATATGTTAGGTTACCTGGAAGAGATCACTTTAAGCAAAAATATATTATATATGTCTATAACAATATTTTTTTTATGTTCGTACTTATACATAAACTGATTATGCAATAAATATTTATCTAAATATCCATCTATACAAATAAGTAAAAATGGAGGGTCTGTTTGTAATATTAAAATAACTGCTTTTTACTAAATGAATTCGGACGTATACACGGTACATATACCAAAACAACATTTTTTACAATTTTTGTCTGTATGTCTGTCTGTCTGTTTGTTCCGGCTAATCTCTGAATTGACTGCACTGATTTTGACGGGACTTTCACTGACAGATAGCTGATGTAACAAGCAGTAACTTAGGCTATTTTTATTTTAGAAAAACAAAAATCGTTTTTGTTAAAACTGATAAGTTACGGTAATTTGATATTTCAATTTAAGTTAACCTCCGATTTATATCATCATTGATATGAAATACGGTTCAGCTTAGGCTGGACATTGTAGGTTTTATTTCTAATTTAAGTTGACCTCAGATTTATATCATTAATCATATGAAATAGGGTTTCGCTTAGGCTGGACTTTGTAGGTTCAAACGCACGTATTCCGGAGGCGCATGGCGTATCATGACCGCGACGACCTTCACCTGTTTTCACAATTTTCACGCTATTTCTTGGCCCAACCTGCTTGGAGCGTGAAAATATGTTTCGAAATGTATCCTAGCGTTCTAACCAATTTCTTTTTCCTCTAATAAGTTATAAGTTATTATAATTAGTTATTTCCTCTACTAGGTTTCCTCTAATAGGTATAAATAAGAAATAATAGTCACTTTATTAATATGCTTTACTAATATGTGATTGTTGCTACTTTTATTTCAATTTTAATGTAATTGTGAGTTATTGTCCTTTATATGTAATGGATCATTATCGTTTATTTTAGTTTATTGGAATTTTTTATTGGTGTCGCTCATATATATGTGTAGAGTTTAAAAATAGTTGTGTGAAATTGGAATACTTTGTAAACTATGTTGTAGTTGCCCATTAATTACTACCTTTTATTGTCACTGTTGTAGTGTGTGGTGTCGCACCAGAATAGCACCACCCCATCTCCTCCCGTGGGTGTCGTAAGAGACGACTAAGGGATAGAAAGAACGGAGGATGGGCAGCAGCATCTTTCCGTGAGAGCATCACCAACTGCGAATACTGCGATCGCCAACCCGCCTGCCAAGCGTGGCGATTATGGCAAAACCCCCCCCTAAAATGACAGATACACACAGGCCCCGGCCCCTAGTCCCCGGCGGCCCCGTTCGTGGTGGTCACGGTAGCAGCCACATAAGCGACGGGGCAGGGGGTGCGAAGAATCCCCGGGTTCGGATTCGCTACCAAGAACGACGACCTTTGGCCCTGGCAACATACAATGTCAAGACACTGCGGACCAACGAGAAGTTGGAGGAACTGGAGGAAGTTTTGAGCAGACTGCGATGGGATGTTGTGGGGTTATCTGAAGTCCGAAGACAGGGAGAGGACTCAATAATCCTAAATTCCGGAAATCTGCTCTACTTCCGGGAGGGCGACCAACTGTCCCAAGGTGGTGTCGGGTTTCTCGTTCACAAGTCTCTTGTGAACAACGTTACTGAGGTGGGGAGTGTTTCGACTAGGGTAGCGTACCTAATACTCAAAATTACCAAACGGTATTCGTTGAAGGTCATTCAGGTTTACGCTCCGACTTCGACACATCCTGACGAGGAGGTGGAAGCCATGTATGAGGACATCTCAACAGCCATCCACACTTCTAAAACCCACTTTAACGTTGTCATGGGAGACTTCAACGCAAAATTGGGGAAACGTAGCGGCGATGAGTTGAGAGTGGGGCAATTTGGGTTCGGAAATCGGAACACCCGAGGCCAGATGCTGGCCGACTTCATGGAGAAGGAGGACCTGTATATGATGAACTCCTTCTTCATGAAGCCAGAACAACGCAAATGGACTTGGATTAGTCCCGATGGTGCCACCAAAAATGAGATTGACTTCATTATGTCGACCAAAAGACAGATATTCAATGATGTCTCTGTGATCAATTCGGTGAAAACTGGGAGTGATCACCGCTTAGTAAGAGGCACATTGAATATCAATCCAAAATTGGAGAGGTCTCGACTGGTGAAGTCTACGCTCCGACCTGCACCCATACAGATCCAAAACCCGGTAAACTTTCAACTCGAATTGCAAAACCGCTTCGAATGCCTCGGTGACTGCGTTGACGTGGATGAGTATAATAACAGGTTCGTGGAAGCTGTTCAAACGGCCGGGTCTAAATTCTTCAAGGCCAGCCGTTCAAAAAGAACCGGAAAAATCTCAGATTCTACTCTCAAATTGATGGATGTGAGACGTCAAATGACCCTTCAGTCCCCGGACGATGCTTCCCAGTATAGGCAGCTAAATAGACAGATCTCCAAGTCCTTGACTCGCGATATCCGCCGCCATAACACAGACTGTGTAAAGGCGGCTATAGAGCGTAACAAGGGCTCTAAAGTATTCGCACGAGACTTGTCTATTGGGCAGAGCCAACTGACGAAGCTGAAGACCGACGACGGCAGGGTCGTTTCGTCTAAACCCGAACTTTTGAGGGAAGTCGAGAAGTTCTACGGACAGCTATACACGACCACACGGGCACCTGTTAACAACAAGGCTAAAGACCCAAGAGCCAAATTAACCCGACACTACACCGTAGATATCCCAGACGTCAGTCTGTACGAGATTAGTGTGGCCCTTAAACAGCTTAAAAACAACAAGGCGCCGGGTGATGATGGAATTACAGCCGAGCTTCTGAGAGCTGGTGGTACTCCTGTGCTTAAAATCCTCCAGAAGCTATTTAATTCCGTCATCCTCGATGGCAAAACGCCGCAGGCCTGGCACGGAAGTATAGTGGTGCTGTTCTTCAAAAAGGGCGACAAAACCCTTTTGAAGAACTTTAGACCGATATCACTTCTGAGCCATGTTTACAAGCTGTTTTCAAGGGTCATCACGAATCGTCTCGCGCGCAGATTTGACGACTTCCAGCCTCCCGAACAAGCCGGATTCCGAAAAGGTTTTAGCACCATAGACCACATACATACGCTGCGGCAGGTTATACAGAAGACGGAGGAGTATAACCAGCCACTATGCTTGGCGTTCGTGGACTATGAGAAAGCCTTTGATTCGATCGAGACCTGGGCGGTGCTTCAGTCTCTCCAGAGGTGCCACATTGATTATCGATACATCAAAGCGTTGAAGTGTTTGTATGAAAACGCCACCATGTCAGTCCGTCTCCAGGATCAGAACTCGAAACCTATCCGACTGCAGCGGGGAGTCAGACAAGGCGATGTCATATCGCCGATGCTGTTCACTGCTGCGTTGGAAGATGTCTTCAAGCTTCTGGACTGGAACGGACTGGGCATCAACATTAACGGTGAGTACATCACTCACCTTAGATTCGCAGATGATATCGTAATCATGGCTGAAACCATGGAAGACTTAAGCCATATGCTTGATGGCCTCAATACAGCTTCCCAAGGAGTAGGTCTCAAAATGAACATGGACAAGACGAAGATCATGTCTAATGTCCATGTCGCACCTACCCCCGTAACAGTTGGGAACTGTACTTTCGAAATTGTTGACGAATACGTCTACTTGGGTCAAACGATCCAGTTAGGCAGGTCCAATTTCGCGAAAGAGGTCACTCGTCGAATCCAACTCGGATGGGCAGCGTTCGGGAAGCTCCGTAAAATCTTTTCGTCCCAAATACCGCAGTGTCTCAAGACGAAGGTTTTTAACCAATGTGTGTTGCCAGTGATGACATACGGAACGCAGACGTGGTCGCTAACTATGGGCCTTATGAGAAAGCTCATGGTCGCTCAGAGAGCAATGGAGAGGGCTATGCTCGGAGTTTCCCTGCGAGATCGAATCAGAAATGAGGAGATTCGCAGGAGAACCAAAGTAACCGACATAGCCCGGATGATTGCAAAACTGAAGTGGCAGTGGGCTGGGCACATAGCTCGAAGGACTGATGGCCGTTGGGGCAGAAAAGTCCTCGAATGGCGACCGCGTACCGGAAGACGCAGTGTTGGTAGGCCCCCCACAAGATGGACCGATGATCTGGTCAAGATCGCCGGGATAGGTTGGATGAGGGCAGCGCAGGACCGATCATCGTGGAGATCTTTGGGGGAGGCCTTTGTCCAGCAGTGGGCGTCTTCCGGCTGAAATGATGATGATGATGATGGCGTATCATTGCATTCGATAACACTGACTGTTTGCATATTTAACTTATTTATATTTTAGGGTTTATAGGGTTTGTAATCCAAAATAAACCATAAGATTTATCCAAAAAATGCTGCCCAAAGTCACTATTCCACGCGGACGGAGTCGCGGGCACAGCTAGTTGTAAATAAAAACTTATCCGGGAACCAAACTCGACTTCCGCAGGCGTACCAAAATACAAAAGCCTTGTTTTTGAAACAAAAAACCAAAGTTGTTGCTCTTTAAAGAAAAATTTATTTTTTTATGAAACATGTAAATTATCCGGGCAGGGGCGGAGAAAGAATACTAACCTCTGCATTAAAAAAAATGAAATATTATCACAAATTACCTACAAACACAACTTATTTCTACAATTAGTATTAAGTACAAAGTACTATTATTTACTAACCTGTAAAGAGAAACAACATTAAAAGCTAGTGCTTCGACTAATATTTTACATTTGGAATATGTCTCTTAAACAATAATGTTTCTCATTATAGAATGAACATAGTGCAAAGAGCTGCCACCATAGATAATGCTTTGACGTTTAAAGTCAAAGTTAATGCGCGGGAAATATAAATTTAATGAAGAGTCAAAAGAGTTTCATTTTCATATCATATAATATTATATCTTCTTTTTCCTCCTGCCCTTATCCCACATTATATGGGATCGGCACAACATGCCAGATGTTGTAATAGTTGTGACTTAGTTTTTACAACCGGCCGCCTATCTGACGTTAACCCCTTTTCGGGGAAAAATCTGTCATCCTTTTTATTTATTTACTTTTCTCGTTTCACATTGAGAGCAGGACACGAAATTTCGTTGTCAATCATCTAATGTATCCTCAAGCGACACTTTTATTGGTTTCTTCTTGAGTAAACAACATTCTTTGGGGGAGGCCTTTGTCCAGCAGTGGGCGTCTTCCGACTGAAATGATGATGATGATGAAACAACATTCGAGTCTCAGTTTGGGTGTGCAGGGTGCACAATATTATATATTAAATATATTTATAGAAGCACCTTAGATTACATCCACGTGAAAAGAAAACGGCATTGCCATGTTGGTGAAGTTGGGTTCAAAAGACCTCAATGACACTTCAATGTCACACTACAATGAAATAGAGTTAAAAATTTCGATGTGGCACTAAACGAATCTTATTATCTTTATGCAAGTTGTCGTCAAGATTTCCAGTACTCGTAAAAACCACATAAATTCTTAATAAGAAAAATAACAAGGTATCAAAAGGGTACTAAAGTAAACAACTATTGTGAATGCTAAAAGATTCGTAAACTTGGTAAAGGAATACTTACTAAAGAAAATACTACCTAAGGCCTCTTTCAGTCAAATTGGATGAAGAATCTTCTGCTTGTTAGTTGTTGACGTATTTATGAGGAATATTTCTTCCGGAATTCCCTGTCGCCTTTGCACCAAAGACCCTGGTTAAGTTAGGTTAACAACCGAAGTGTCCAACTTGTGACCTTTTTTTTTTGTTGCTGTAAGACAGCAGATAGGCTGATGGCCTGCTTAGAATTTAGCAGTTACAGTCACCTATGGGTGTTTTCAATGTCAGTGTTAATGTACGGTATGTTAATAAAACTTAAGATATTACGACACAACTGTATCGGATACTAAAATGTTGGCAGTAAAAATTTCGTATCTCCCACTGGATGAGGATATGTGTTAAAATGGAATGTTTCTCGGTGAAAGGGCATTTTAGATTATATCTAAACATTATTTTGTTCAATTAAGTGCAGTTAATATAAACTTTAAGGGTCCAACGAAAAATCAGCACAAAATGTAAAAAAAATCAGCACAAACTAAGTAGCTCCTATTCCTTTTTAGAGATAAGGTAAATGTGTATTTTTTTTTTGCTGCACTTAGAATTTAGCAGTTACCGTCGCCTATGGGGGCTGCTACGCCAGTGGCATCGCGAACACGCTGCTGTCGCATAAGGGTACTTGGGTCACTAATGCCGAAACACAACACAAGGTTATTATGGCGGCATACTTAAGACCAAAGGTGGTCGCCATCCAGACGGGCTTGGGGCCCTAACACGTAGCTAGCTAGGGTGGATTGTTTTGTCGCCTTAACGACAGGCCGACCCCGGCCGCAGAGGTTAGTATTCTTTCTCCGCATTTGCACGGATAAAAACTGATCTTCCGATCGTACGATAAACATACACGATTTATAAATCTGGGACAAATCCAACAGTGGAACGAAGTATTTGAATATATCAAATTTAGAAGCAGCTGAGAGCCCATTTGGCAGTTACTGTCACCTATGGACGTTTGCCACCCAAGAGCACCGCTATCATGCTGCCGTTCGCGTCCTAACCTAGGTCACTTATCCTGAAACACAATACAAGGTTATTGCGACATATTTAAAGACCATGGGTGTTTACCATCTTGTCGTCTTTTACGACAGGTCCACCTCAGCCGTACGAGTCAGTTCTTACTCCGCCTCTACACGAAAAAAAATATATAAATTTAGATAGATAAAGAATTGTATCTACCTATAAAAATGTTTATTTCGTAAACTTAAAAATAATCGAATGCCTTGTGCGTAACCGGGTATCGAGCAAGTGAAGGAATAACCAGAGTAGATTGGGTTTTATATGTAAAAAGTCAGAAAGCACCAAGTTTTTGTGTAAGAGCCCCCATTAATATATTCGAAGGTACTGCGTGTATTAATTAAATATTGTATGTACCTTAAATTAGAAATAAAAGTACAGGGCTTACATATCACAAAAGTAATAATAAAATAAAAAACTATTTAGCGGTCCGTTAACCCGAAGAAAAAATATTTCAAAATCACAATATACTTAGTACTTTCTAATACAAAGAAATTTTAATTTAAAAGGATGAATTATGGAATACCATTTCTAGAAATATGCGATTTGAAGACCGCAATTGTGGAGCGAGCTGATTATTCTGAGGGTCGTTGTGTGCACGCGATCAAATTACCGCGCAAATATTTGAAATTGAAATATTTTTGAAAATGCCACATTAACCAGAACATTTTGTGTGAAATCAATTTTATTAAAATTAGGAATTAACCTTACGAAGTATTTTTTTAAATAACTTTATACGTTTTCCTGTAGGTATTTAATTCAGGCCACCGTTTATCTTTAAGATACCCACGATGTATTTAAAATTGATTAGAAGACTACGTACACAGGTGTTCTTGGTTTCGTTCTTGGGCATTATGAGATACTCGAGTATATTTACGCTTTCATATTGATAAATCTAATGACGACTGCAGTGCCGATACTGAACCTAAAATCACTGAAAACTCTATACGTCTCTTACCCAAAGTCGTCTTTACGTCACTCACCTCATATTAACATCGAACCATTACCTATAAAAAAAAGAATTCCTGGGAGCCCTTCTCCAACAACCCCATCAGTATGTAGCTTTACAATCGTAACACGGTTGCTCTATGGTTTTACCTCCAAAAAAAGCGTCTTGAGGTCCTTCGGAAGTATTATAACCCCTACCTCCTCACTAAGGGCACCTAAGTAGATCCTGTAGTGATTACCAATAGCCAAAACCCTACCAAATACCAAAACATTTTCCCTGTCAATCTTAACATATGCTATAACCTGACGAAGCTTATAGCATATGTTTGGGATTTCTGGGTGTGTGTACCTATAATTTTTGTCCGTGCAGGGGCGGAGAAAGAATACTGACCTCTGCGGCCGGGGTCGGCTTGTCATAAAAGGCGACATAACAACCCACTCTAGCTACGTAGTGGACACCAAGCCCAACTAGATGGCGACCACTTTTGGGTTTAAGTATGCCGCCATAATAACTTTGCAGCGTGTTCATGATGCCGCTGGCCTTGCAAACACCCATAGGCAACGGTAACTGCCAAATTGTAAGTGGGCCGTCAGCTCGTCTACTGACCTTCAGCAATAAAAAAAAACTAGACCCAACACGGTAACCGTTGCCTACCTCGACACCCTAGCCTTTACCCTAGCCTTGATTTGGGTTTTGCGGCTGATCTGACCATCTTTAAAATCGGCAGTCTATAAGGTATGTGATTGCAATTTGTATCACTGTATTTATTTGTTTAGTTTTAGCAGCAGTTACTTATAGATTGACTTAGACCTTTTTAGGTGGGTTCATACAGTCCAACGCGCTTTATTACTGTACTATAAAACATGAGCCATTAAACATGAACCTTCAGGTATCATAAAAACATACTATCGTAAAATCTTTAGATACTTTAGCTTTAGATACTTATAACTAAATAGCAACAGTGTAACAACGGTTGAACGAGCTAGAATGATCAAAGCGTGTTTAATGAATCGTTTAGGACCAGCTAATGAATACCGGTCAGTTCACAAATGGATGGTTTCCGAGCTTGTTTTTGATAACATTATAATTTGTTACTCGTAGTTGTATAAGTAATGTTTTAAATAAATAAATATACTGTGAAAATTCACAGTGCCATCTAGTCTCAGAGTAATCAGGAGTGTGATTCTGTTATGGGTACACAACTGATATATAACCTATATACTTTTCATTCGATATGAAAACACTCGGATTTGCAACAGTGTTTAGGCTCGTGAAGCTCGCAGGCGTTTCCATAAGCGAAAACCGTTGCTACTAGAGTCGTCAATGACTTCAACAGTATTTTTCCATTTTAATCTTTTATTTTTATAGAAAAGTTGTAAATTTTTAAATAAGAAGAAAGAAAACAAGTTTATTTTTAGGACGAACATACACAAATGGAACAAACACGTTTAAACATACAAAGATAAAAACTACCACTAAGTAACAAGACAAGATAAGTCCTAGAAATTGGATCAAGCTCGGCAAAATGTCGATCTGTTAGACCAACGCTGATCTTCCGCTTGAACCTAGAGCGAAGTCACAGCAAACTATACAATTTATTAAAAGTTATAATATATAATTTACAAATTATTATAATACCTAAGTATAAGTTATTTTTATTTCACTTATACGTAATTTGTGTAACTACAATAATTATAGAAGCAGGTACTTTTAGCAATCACTAAATCTCAAAATATTACAACAACTAACGATAGGGTGTGTGCGTTGATAACCTTCTGTGAAATTCACTCCTACTAGATTTTTTATTGCTGTGGAATAGCAGAAAGGCCAATTAATAACAGTTACCGCCTTCTATATTTGCGACACCCCTGGGGGCACCTCTAACACGTTGCCGTCCGCGTAGAATCTGCAGCCTGGGTTACATATACCAGAACACAATACAAGGTTTATTAAAGCACTATAATTAAAGGACCAGGGATAGTTTCCAAAAGTTACACAAATTTGTTACACAATTCTATATTCAACTAGCTGTGCCCGCAACTCCGTCCGCGTGGAGTAGTGACTTTGGGCAGAATTTTTTGGATATATCTTATGGTTTACTTTGGATTACAAACCCTATAAACCCTAAAATATAAATGAAATATGCAAACAGTCAGTATTATCGAATGCAACTGTTATGTCATGTGCCTCCGGAATACGTACGTTCGAACCTACAAAGTCCAGCCTAAGCTAAACCCTATTTCATATGATTGATGACATAAATCTGAGGTTAACATAAATTGGAATATAAAATTTTTGAAAGTTATCATTTTTAACAAAAACTATTTTTTATTCTAAAATAAAAATAGCCTAAGCTACTCCTTGATATATTAGTTATCTGCCAGTGAAAGTCCAGTCAAAATCGGTCCAGCCGTTTCAGAGATTAGCCGGAACAAACAGACAGACAGACAAAATTTGTAAAAAATGTTGTTTTGGTATATGTACCGTGTTATACATCTAAATGCACTTAGTAAAAAGCGGTTATTTTAATATTACAAACAGACCCTCCAATTTTATTTATTTGTATAGATAACGTCAAAAGGAGTCGTGAGAGAATAACACTCCTCATAGAAAGACTGTTCTAAATAGACGGACTTATTGTACTGGATTCGGCAAGTCTGAAGTCAGGGGATCCCCGGGTAAAATCCCAAATTGCATTGTAGCCGTCAGTTGCCGCTCATAAAATCTACACTTGACACATTATTTTGAACTAGATTATTACTTGCGTTTCTTCAATAACTATACGTTGAAATAATAATATTATAACCATAAATGCAAAGATAAATATCGCAGCTACATAAGTTCGAGAATATTTAATGTAGTGAATCAATAGTTGTATTGCCCTGACTCATTTTGCCAATAAGCAAAAGCTTTTTAACTATATTTATCTCTTTCTAACTCTAAATTTGTTTAGAAGAGTTTATTAATGTTGAAATAAGGATTATTAAATTAAATATTCAAATTGTCTGCCACCTGCAGCAATGAACGTACGACATCGCCTTAAAAAGGACCGCTTCACTAATAGATAGATAGACTAATCTTTATTGTCCCCAAATATTATTTATAAAGTAACTTAATATTAAAATTGTATCTAGTGCGCAATAGGCAGCCTTATCGCTAAGAAGCGATTAAATAGCATAAGTAAAATAAAATATAACACAAATGAATTAGTTTTTAATCAATTAAATTAATATTTAATTTAATTTAAAATCTAATGATTTTAACGGCTTCAATCCAGATAATATTTTCGAACTAGTTTAAAATAAATTGTAGTGATTTCGCTTGTGTAGTTGCAGCAAGGAGTTCCATAGTCGGTACATAGCCTGTACAGCGAAGGAATAATTATAAAAGGTTTAATAGTGTACAGGTACTGTTTGTTTGAGATTATTAGAAGTGCGCAAATTAAGGTAATTTAGATTATGAAGAAAGTGAAAACGTTCTTTAAGATAGAAGGGTGTATTGGAAAGGAATAAAATACTATAAAGCAGAGAGAGAATGTGAGTATTCCGTCGAAGATGAATTGGTAACCACTTGAGTTTGCAGTAAAATTCAGATACATGATCTTGAATCTTTTGCAAAAAAATTAATTCTCTCAAGTTTCATAAGCAATTCTTGGGTTAAGTTGAGATGTTACTATGTTTACCCTAAATTAAAATACATTAATATTTTCCAAAAATCACAAATATTATTGAAATAAATAACTAAAAATTACGGAGAACAATTTCGAACCTGTTCTTTCTACACTTACCCACAATAATTCTAATCGAGCATAGATATATAGAAGATTCTACACTTTATGTCTTCAACAACAGTTGTGATTTTTTGACGCAGTTCATTTACTAATCCAATTGGTTTGGAATAAACTTTTTCCTTTAAACAACTCCAGAAAAAGAAATCAAACGGGTTCAAATATGTAATTTCATAAATAAAACTGTTACAATAAATTATTATTTTCATTTAAACTTTTTGTCTTTCAAGTAATTGCCCTACCCAATTAACTTTGTCGGTTCTTCAAAGACCCCTTTGAAGATCAGTCAATGGTAAATGGGTATAGCATAATATCTATCTCACTCGGACGCTTTGTATCAGGTTAAAGAGTAACAGTTCAAGGAACGGACGTGAAAGTGGGTCGTGTTGGGAAAAAATTATTTCTTTAATATTTGTAAGGAAAATTAACAAAGTATTCCCTAAGGCTTCCCCTGGAGCTCCAGCATGGTACGGGTTAGTCGCTTGCCCCAGGATATAAAAAGGAGGGAAGATTTATGTGTGCTTGTAGCAACGTACACTAAGACTGGTGGGTTGCGCAGGGAAAGCCGAATCTGTCGAGAGCTCCGACGCGAGCCCACGTCAACTTGGAAGCATTCAAGCACATAGCTACCCATTCCATATTGTGATAACACCTTGTGATACCAAAGATATATACTATTTTTGCCCTGTGACAGTGGACCACGGGCTGCTAATTTCAAGGTTCGAAATACAACCAAAATTATTTTAACTTAATATTGTGATATAAACAACAATAACTTAATATTATGATGGCTTAAGTAAAGTCAATTCGTTTACTAAAAATATATACCTATCTAAATATATGTTTGTCGTGTAACGCCCCTCAAACTATAATACATATTTTGTTTGTTGCGCATTGCGGGGCTCCTTTATCTAGCCTATTTAGGTTCCTTTTGTAGTTATTTAAGTTTAAATACTGTTCTTCAAAAATTCCAATATGTTAAGCGTCTCTTGAGAAAAGTATTTAAAGAAAGAAAATACTTTATTTAACATATTTACTGCTGAATAGAGGTGATATCAAAAATGGTACTGCTCATAAAGTTATCACTATCCCCGTTAAATTATTAGATGTGGTCTTGTTTTTATTTAATTTTCTACAATGAAAGATTATTTAAATAATGACATTCTTGACACTAATATGAACAGCGAAATAGATCGGTTTAGACGATTTGATGTTTTGTCAGATGAAAAGAATTTTTGTCGAAAAGATTTTAAAAGCAAAACACGTATTACGCACAGTTTGAATTAAATTATTTTATTTTATACATTTATATCAGACTGAGAGTTTTTAGTTTATCGCCTGGTGGGTTATGCGAAATTTTATCGTAGTATGGTTTGCTAAATCACTTAAGTAAAGTGTTATTACTGTTTTCGATTTCAATTATTAATCTCTCTATTTTTTTTTTCTCTCTCCTGACATCACATCCGTGTGTCCGATTAAATCTTTAATTACTTAAGCAAGCCTGTTATTATTTACTCCGAGGACCTCTTGTTGATCTAGACCCGAATAAGTTGTGGCAATAAATTTTGTATTTGTTTATATTAATCAACATTATTAATAGCAAGCATAGTTGAAGAATTTGAACCACCATTTGTTTTATACTCAAACGCGTTAGAAAATGTCCTGATACAAAAATCGCAAGAGCAATGATGGCTATCGACTCAAATGTCAAAGCTACACATATGACAAATCCTCGGAGCTCCTGCGTTGGTTAAGAATGTGCATCAGCGGGCAGTTGATGTACCCTGTGATTGCTCAAAAAGCGTGAGAGTGAAGTAAAAAGTAAAATAATATATCCATAAATATACAAAAGTCGGGTCACGTAAAAATATATGTAAATAATAAACAATTCAAAATGTACCACCATTACTATTTCAGAAAAATAGTTTGGAAATAGAGAATTGAAATAAATAAAACAGGTGGTATGCGGCTCGCCGTTACTGGATAATTTATTGCCTGGGAATAACCGATGATTTTCACCGAGCTCGAAACGCGCTAGAATTTAACCGCGTTGTTAGTACGATTATTTATTCAAAATAGTACGTATGCAGGTACACTCACTAGAGACTACAAATCTAGCTTTATTATAATGTTGGTGCATAAAGAAAATTGTTTCTTGGTAATAATGTATTACTTATATTAATTTTAACTATCGGCATTCGAGTGCATGTTCGTTGTCATGTCGACATTGTCTCCATTCACGGGCATAGTGAGAATACTCGTATTAACCTCTGCGGCCAGAGTCGGCCTGTCATAAAAGGCGACAAAACAATCCTAGCTACGTTGTCTGGGTGGCAACCATCCTTCATCGGTAAGTAAACAGCTATAACCTTGTATTGTGTTCTGGAATTCGTGACCCAATTCCTGTACCCCTATAGATAGCAGCGTCTTCACGCCTTGGAGGCGCCCCTAGCATCGCAAACATCCATAGGCGACGGTAACTGCTTAGTGCTGCTCCTCAGCAATAAAAAAAAATGTTGTTGTACTTCGTCTATCTTTATAATACTCATACCTTTTTACTCGCATATACTATTTTTATTCGTTTTGCATTGTGTCATTACTGTAGCAAGCTTTATCACCAGTGTGACTATTCACACAACACCATCTGGTTCATAGGTTGCAAAACAATACCGGATACGAGACAACTATTATATTTTATATCTTATGCTTGTTTATTGTTTCAGACTTTTTGAACACTCGCAAAACAAAGGATGTTTTCCATTATATTGAATAATGAAATTCTAAATACAATAGACAGCAGTTGATCGGTAAATATAGATGGATATATTTATATACAGGAAAGTAAATTGAAGCGACGAAGTTACATACTTTTGATTTGTTCGAAATTGTTCTTCGTCAGTGACGGATTTAAGAAATTTATTGAAGCCAAAAATAAAATCAAAAAACTTATATGACTTTTAAAAATAGATATATATTAACATAATTGATTTATTATTTTTTGTTTATTTAAAGACAGTAAAGGAAGGCTTCATTCGATTTTCCAATAGGAATGGAGGGAAATGGGTTTAGAGAAGTAATTTTGATAAAAGAAAAATATGATATAATGATATGAATTTTCAATTTGTAACTTTGATTTCATATTGAAACTAGATGTTACCTGTGACTTTGTATACGTCTTATTCCATTACATAACTAAATGCCAATTATTTTATTTCCGTTCAGCCATTCTGGTGTGGTTTAGTAACAAGTATCCATCCATCCATACTTTCACGTTTATAATATTAGTATCGATTACTATTACAGATTATTAAATTGAAATTACCTATATTTAAAACAATAAAGTTTATACTAAAAATTTTTATACAAAATTTAAAATATCGTCAGAAATTTTTCGAATACTGTCACCGAATCAAAAGTTATTGACTGTTTTTTTATTTCTGTAGGACAGCAGACAAGCTGACGGCCCACTTAGAATTTTGCAAATTTAGCAGTTAACGTCGCCTATGGGTGTTTGCAATACCAGTGGCATCGCGAACACGCTGCTGTCCCATAAGGATACAGGAACTTGGGTCACTAATGCCGGAACACAACACAAAGTTATTATGGCGGCATATTTAAGACCGAAGGTGGTCGCCATGCAGACGGGCTTGGGGCCCTACCACGTAGCTAAGGTGGGTTGTTTTGTCACCTTTTACTACAGGCCGACCCCAGCTGCAGAGGTTGGTATTCTTTATTAGATATACACATATACATATATTCATCCAAATTTTATTTATATTATAGAATAATTGGTTTATTATTTTAGGTGATAAAATTGTCTCATTATTCATATGGGAACCAAAATTAGCAACACCTTTTGCAATTAATATATTTATCTTAATTTGCCTTAACAAAGAAATAAGAATTTAACTGCGCCTTTCTATGCCTACCTAAAGTTAATTAACTCTAATCATCGCGTCAACAAAGGTGCTAGCTTATTTAAATTCTGCAAGTGACCTCACCTTGACCCCCCACCCAGTGCAACCCTGCCTCCTTCAAATAGGGTTGTGAAATATATAAGCAAATTAATTGTTGTGAACAGGACTGCTGAAAGTAGTTAAAACAGCAGTAATAATATAAAAAACCCTCTTTAAGCCGAACCACGATAAGTCTTCCCAAACCTCTCAAACTCGAAGAAATACAGTGTTCCCTTCCCTTTAATGCTTAAGTAAATTTATTACTTATTTCCTTCTATAACTCGAAAAAATAAATTGGACTTCTGTATCTCAAACATTGCTATGTTTGATATTACAACTTTTAACTCACTCGATTATTTAAAAAAAGACTTTAAAAATATGCTGATAATGTACCTAATTTTTTTAAAGCAGCATTTATCTTTTATACCTTAAACAATGCTGTTATAGAGAGAATCTGAATTATTGTATACAAACAAATAACTGACTTTCTTAATACATAGAATAAATTTTAACTTCTACAAGTCGAATGTCACAAACTCGCTTTTTTTATTGCCGAGGAACAACAAACAGGCTGACGGCCCACTTAACAGTAAGCAGTTACCGTCGCCTATGGATGCTTGCGACGCTAGGGGTACCACGAACACGTTGCTGACCCATAGAGGTACATTAAACTGGGTCACTAATGCCGGAACACAACACAAGGTTATTATGGTGGCATACTTTCTTCAACTCCGGAAACTATTTTGAATATTGTAAAAAAATCTATTGTACCGTTTATTTCCCAAATAAAAAAAATAATAAATTTATGCAGCAGGGGTGGTCGCCATCCAGACTGGCTTGCGGCCCTACCACGTAGCTAGGGTGGTAGCTTGTCGCCATTTACGATAGGCCGACCCCAGCTGCAGAGGTTAGTATTCTTACTCCGCCCCTGCATGGAGAAAACCTTAAGTAGCAAGTTAAAACCTCCATACATGAGTCGTAAACTCTATAACTCAAATTTTGATTCTACTGTATAATACGTTATTGATAACACAGTAGTACCGACGAGTAGTCCCATGTCATGTTTAAGATTTTTTCAAATGCAATAAATATTATTTATTGCATTGCAGACTTAATGCCTTAAGGCATTCTCTGCCAGTCTACCTTGGGGTGATGCAGAGATAGTTTACATGGTAGGTGCACAATTGAATAGGAGTATCTTAATTAAACAAGATCACACATATAAGCAATATACTACAAATACTTACATTTAAACTTACATACACATAAATACATACACATATATATAGATTTATACACATACTTACACATACATACATATACATACATATATATCTAATTATAACAAATAAACAGGAGATTTAACCTGAATCTGCCAGTTGTTTAAGGAGACGTAGTCGTACTTTGCGTTTATAGGTTTCACGACTTGTCAGCATTCGGATTTCAGGAGGGAGCGCATTCCATAGAACAATAGATTGGATAAAGAAAGTAGAGTGAACGAAACTAGAAGTATGAGAGGGGCAAGCAAGGAGGAGATTATTGGAAGAGTGAAGATGTCTGTTATGAGTGGAGCAGAGATATTGGAATTGAGGCTTAAGATAGGAGAATCTGCTATCCAAGAATAATTTTTCGGATTTTCTTCACGGAGGTTATGAATTAACCAGCAGTCAATTCTGTAAAAAAATCTCCTCGGCATATTGATACACCTCTTTTCTTCATGTAGGAGCAAAGTAAAAGACCTAACTTATCAAATAAAAAAGTTGACACCGACGTATGCTTATACTGCGGCGAAAAAGATAGTATATCACTATATTTGAGTGTAAAAGGTGGGAAGCAATTAGGATCTACACGGTGAATAGTCTCGAAATCGAAGTATCTCTTACCCCTGAAAGTATGCTGGAGATCATGCTCAGTAACGAAAGAAACTGGAACGGCATAGAGTGCATGCTGACCAGAATAATAAAGACCAAGGACCAAGATGAAAAGGGCAAGGAGACAGCAAGAGAATTCCTCTCTCCCCGCCTGTCGCGATGTAATGCCGAGAGGTGTGCCGCAGCAGGACGTGGAATAAAAGAAGGGGCAAAGTAAAAATAGAGTGACCTAGCTATGTGGTAGAGTTTCAAGGCTGACTGGATATCAATCACCTCTGCTCTCTAGATATGCTTTATATAAACTTGTGTCGTGCCCACGCGGACGGCAACGTGTGTATCTGGCGTTGCAAACATCCATACGAGAAGATTTTTATTAAGTGAGCCGTCAGTTACAATAGTAGAGAAGAAGTCTGTGAGCAATGAAACAAAAAAAGCATAAATTGAATGTACCATAAATATAGTGTGTATTTAAAAGCAGTGCATGTTAAACCATGATATGTGATTTTTTTAGGATGAAATCCTGACCCACTGGCGCCAACAATTTAGAAGGGGCCTGCCTTAAGACAAAAGGCAGGCCGGCGCCGACCCGGGCCACGAGATCGGCAGGCCATATATCCGTGGGCCCGGGTGTAGGTGATAGGAGTACAGCGGGGTTTTTTAGTGGGTAGTCGGATGGTCAAACAACTTTCCCGGAGTCCCACATATCCGTAGCCGGGGGAACCCGTCAAGAGAGGCTTTTTTCCCCGAGACCAAAAAAAAGGATGACGCATAATAAAACTGCTGATAATGTGTCATCACAAAGTTAGAACCTTCTTTCTTCATTACCGATTTATCAAAATTTAAAATATTATATGGAAAGAAATTTTTTTTGCAAACTATTCATTTATTATGGTAGTCAAGTCTAGTACTTGACGCATTCAGAACTAAAAACTATTTACAGATCGTGGAAAAATTTTATCCTACTATCTTTATAATATCACTCGCGTAACCAGTCAAATCCATGAAGTCAAATTTATATACTTCACGTATATAGGTACAACTTGTATTGAGCTATGTTACAAGCATAAATTTTCATTTCTGCCCTGCTATCAATTTCGACAACCCTAACCCAGTTGATTGGCAACAATAAAACGGGCGGAAACTGATTTTGAAGCTTGTTAAATACATTGCCCTGGGGATATTTCCCGGTATAAAAGGCCCGATGTGCTAATAAATACCGAAAGATCGGATTCTTTGTCAGAAAGTATTAGATTAAGCTTTGTTTACACGGTGAAGGTACGTCTCGCACACACACACACACTCTGAGACCAACTTAGGGTAAATATCATGCACCGTTTAGGCATTGTTTTTTCGCCTTATTTGTGTATTATAATTGCCACGTACGACTATGAAGGAAATTCTGAAGAAACCTACATACCGAAATCATAGGTGTAACCCGCCATCCACCTTAGACAAGCGTGCGCGTATACTGACCTCTCTTTATAGGACAAGGCTCGCACACAGTAGTAAGACGAAGGGGTTTTTTTTTGCAATGAGGTGGAAAATACTTAATACACACCCCAGCGCTTGGGGTCCAGCGACGGAGTAGTGTGGGAATCCCGTGCAATGTGCTCGTACATCCCCAACAGTTGAGGGGAAAAGCACATCGCTGGTTTATCCGTTAAAAACCCCCCTAGTGTTCCTCTTGGAAAAATGTAACGCTGCAAGATTTTGTATGTAATCCTTGCGTAGGGGCTATGCTTATCTTCTCTGTATCGTTCCAATTTTAGTAGTACCGAAGCAAGTACTCGACGTAGCTGGCTGATCCTTTATGTTTTAGCTCTGCTCAGGCCGGAGTCAACCTGTCCCACGTAGTTAATTTATACTGTTAACTTTTTTTATATTCAAGTAATTTCTTGTAATTGTTATGTTTAATTTAATGTTGATTTTTTAAAGCTGGAGTTCAACAGAGAGGCAAACGGTCCCCCGATAGCAGCTGTCATCTATGGACGTTTGCAACTTTTTGAAAGATTAGAGATTTGAAATTTTGAGTTTTTGAAATATTAAATATCTAAATATATTTCTTTCAGATGAAATGGCGACAGGGTGGCGGAATGGGCGCACAACTCGCAGCAGCTATATTTTGCATGCTGCCCTTGTTTACGTCATCCACCGGCGACATTCGTCATCACGGAGCTTCGAGGGCAAGGGGCTGGCGTGGCACCGTGCAGGCCAGCCCTGACGTAGCGACGAATAATTCCGTCAGTAACATAACTGCTCAACTGGGCGGAACCGCCTACCTACATTGTTTAGTTGGACATCTCAGTGAGAGAGGGGTATATGCTTTTAATATTTTATTCATATAATTATTTCAAATTTGGGTATATTATAAAACAAAATTATTTCTTTATCTAAAGAAGATTAAGAAATAATTTTAATGTTTCATCAGAAGATTGTTCACATACTTATAATTACCTCTTTCTTTTACTTATAACATATACCATATTATATGCACGCAGGTTCTGATTTCTTTACGATGTATTCCTTCATCACGTAGCAATGAATGTCAGATAAGAAAGCTCTATAAATGTGCGAGATGTGTGCGGTGTGAGAATAGAACTCGTGGCCTCTTGGTTGCGCTTGTGATTTCTAGCTATTCGTCTATAATTCTATAATTTGATTAGTTCGCCGTTTAATATAGAGGTATTTCAAACTTAAAAACCAATGGACAATGTAATTGTAATGATTTTAATAATTTTATCCGCCAATAAACCACTTATGTTATTATCATCGGAATATGTTGACAACCTCCGTGGCGTAAGAACTCTTGCAGGGCAGGGTTTGATAGCGGTCTCGGGTCTGAGTGTTATACAATTATAGTATATATTATAGTATAATTAAAACTAGGTATAATTGTTGGAATTGTGTATCTGTAGAGCAGCTTGTATAATATCTGACACTAAAAGTATTTATGTACCATATTCTGAGTGTATGGATGTTTTGGTAAGCATCTAATGTGTGTGTTTTATTGGAATATACAATTTGTATATTTAGTTTAATCAATGTAATTATGATTTTATTGTGGGTCAATATTTCGCCTCATAGGCCCAAATAGGTCGGCACTGAAAACCAGCGCTAGGTCAGTTAATACCGACACAGCATAATACTGAGTGGTCGACTTAATTTGGTGGATATACAATTGAAGAATTTTATAAACTCGTTGTAAAATAGTTCCATAAAATAAACATATTTTCTTTCTTCTTTCTTTCTTTCTTCTATATCCATTGTCTAGTACTTACACAAACGCTCTGCTACATATGTACTTTGGGACTAGATGGCGCTGTGTGAATAGTCACGATATATTTTATTCGCGACCGAAGTCTCAGCATGTTGCTAGTTCATTTATACTGTTCCTTTCGTTGGCAGCAAGTGTCGTGGATAAGGAAACGTGACTGGCATATATTGAGCTCCGGTAAATTCACGTACACAAACGATGAAAGGTTCCAGGTGAGTGGTTTGGTTTATTACCTCGTAAAAAGGGTCCGGATTAAGTTATTAGTATTTAGTGTAAACAAGTGATTTATGCACAATTAAGGCTTTCTTTACTACTAATTAACCTATATTTTTTTATTAATTTTCTTTTTACTGATTCAAGTGCGTGTAATAAAAAAATTAATTGTTCTTATTAATAAAAAATTTTTGTTTCTGTTACAACCAAAGTGAAGATGTGTTTAAAATCATTATCAATCAGTTTTTATGGATGGATGGCCCTAAGTAGTAAATAATAACATTCCTTAACGTCTCTCTAGGCTTTTAACCGCCCTTAAAGGGAACGGGCAGTATACTCCCCTCGCGTGTCCAAGGTGAATTGCCTTACAAGCTGTAATCTTGGTATCTTGGTTTCGTCAATATGTTTTCTTTCATCATTAATCCAAACAAATATATGCTTTAAAACTAATATTTAGATATTTCTAACATATAGTTGAAAATATCTAAATATTAGTTTTAAATAATAGTTTCTTTACAACAAAAATATTTCCTTACTAGTTGACCCGGCGTTGTTCTGCCATATAAATTTAAAAAAGTAGCCTATATCCTTCTCCAATCTATGATTATACCGAAATTCGCAAAAATTGGTTCAGCGGTTTAAGCTTGAAAGCGTAACAAAGAAACAAACTCACATTTATAATATTAGTTAGGATTTGATTATGTTATAAAAATATTTACACTTTAATGCCAGGGTTTGTCTACAGTACACAGGAAATGAACAGTAAACTAATTTCTTTCGCTTAATTTAAAATAGTAAACGAACTTTACTTATGCTTTTTACCAACAGTATTGTCGAGGTATTTTGGTACTGATTTTTACTTGTAACTCGTAATACCGCGATTGATAGGCATTGGGGGTGAGTTTCGGGAACACTAGACAACTTAGTCTGCTACGAGCGAGGCTTTAGGAAAGTTCTAATTTTGAAATCAGTACTCATAATTAAAAAATATAGTGAAAGTAGTCATGGACGTAAATGATACGAACTAACTTCGCACTATAAGTTTTTTTATTGCTGTTGGGACAGCAGACAGGCTGACAGCCCACTTAGAATTTACCAGTTACCATTGCCTATAGGTGTTTGCAACGCCAGTGGCATCGCGAACACGCTGCTGTCCTATAAGGGTACAGGATTTTGGGTCACTAATGCCGGAACACAACACAAAGTTATTATGGCGGCATAAGACCAAAGGTGGTCACCATCCAGACGTGCTTGGGGCCCTACCACGAAGCTAGGGTGGGTTGTTTTGTTGCCTTTTACGACAGGCCGACCCCGGCCGCAGAGGTCAGTATTCTTTCTCCGCCGCTGCACGGACAAAGAGTACAAAACAGTAGGCCCCAAACTCCTAAGATACTTTACATTCAGCCATAATTTGATATTTTTTTATCGTTCAGGTCTTGCATGGAGAAGGATCTGAAGACTGGACCTTACAAATCAAATTTGTGCAGAAAAGAGACAACGGCACCTACGAATGTCAGGTAAGAAAGACTAAGTGATAAAAAAAGAGAATTCAAATCACAACTTTTATTCATTATTTACATCAAGGGTTGTGTTTCTGGCGAATGAGCCAATTGAAGACTGGAAACTTGAGATATGACCAAATTGCCTTATATGTATGTTCAAGAGGCGGGTCTATATAACCGCAATTTGGCTTATCCTTTTGCACAGCTATTAAAGTGATAAGACAAGACCTGATGAAGAGATGTCATGGAGGGATCTCGATAATTTATCCTCCTAAATGCTACATATCTGTGGAACAGCAGATGCATTACAAAAGATCTGGCTGTACGGCCATGTATGACAAGCAATAAATCAACCGTGTCACCTCATACAGGGCTCAATGTACACGTATCTTGTGTGACAATAATCATTCTATCGGCGATACCCATGTAAAATAGGAGACAGAAAATGAATTTGGGGTACAGTGAGAAATATAATGCTAATATGATGAATATTAATCATGATAAAGTCGTACAATAATAAAGTCTTCGAGCTTTGAAACTTAAATACGACTCATGATAGACAATAAATATATTTCTAAGGAAAATAACTTTGTGGTTAAAACCGTGGCTTTTAATTTTTAAAAAACATATGAGTCGGGCGACAGCCGTCAGGAACGAAGTTCTTCGCATTTTTTTTTTGTATTGCTGTAGGACAGCAGACAGGCTGACGGCCCGCTTAGAATTTAGCAGTTACCGTCGCCTATGGGTGTTTGCAACGCCAGTGGCACCGCGAATACGCTGCTGTCGCGTAAGACCAAAGGTGGGCGCCATCCACACCACGTTGCTAGGGTGGGTTTATTTTGTCGTCTTTTACGACAGACCGACCCCGGCCGCAGAGGTTAGTATTCTATCTCCGCCCATACACAGAAAAAAATTGCAATCAAAATGCATGATATTGTATATAATATGCCAGCATTCTGCCGTTTCTTACAAAAAGTTTCTTTAAATCCAATATGATTATTTTAATTAAAATAATCGAACTCAAATAGTATTATAACATTACTCAGTAACAATACTTTTATTAAATACGTACTGTTTTATTATAAAAAAAATATAATATATAAAAATATTTGAAAAATGTAAAAAATCTACGAAATAAAAATACGTGGTTTAAATGGGTAAAATATTTAAAACACGCGTATTTCATATTTGTACAAAATTCGAATGTAACATATGAATGTTTAGTTTTTCTTTAGTTTAAGTTAGTTTTCCCATTTCGCTTTATAAGACTCTGAAATGGAGTGAATATGTTTTAGACACTTTATTCAAATTTCGTTCAAGACATCTAGTTGTGAAATATGTCTCATACTAATAATGTCACGTATTTTGGCGTTATATTTTAACTGAATGAAGAGACATGTATTTATATTTTATTTTAAAAAGAATTTCTTATTTTTCTGTAACTCATATTTGCTTTTATATTTTTTCATTTAATAAATATACTCTTGCACAGTGTACAGCAACTTTGTCATCCAAGACAGTCAAATATAGATAATTTTTTTTTATTGCGTAGGACAGCAGACAGGCTGACAGCCCGCTTAGAATTTAGCAGTTACCGTCGCCTATAGGTGTTTGCAACGCCAGTGGCATCGCGAACACGCTGCTGTCCCATAAGGGTACAGGAACTTGAGTCACTAATGACGGAACACAACACAAGGTTATTATGGCGGCATACCTAAGACCAAAGGTGGTCGCCATCCAGACGGGCTTGAGGCCCTACCACGTAGCTAGGGTGGGTTGTTTTGTCGCCTTTTACGACAGGCCGACCCCGGCCACAGAGGTTAGTATTCTTTCTCCGCCCCTGCACGGATAAACCGAATTAAAATTAAATACACAATTTAATTTTAATTCAGAGGCATTTTTTAACATATGCGTTAGGAGACATTATTATGGAAATAATTATAGATAATAAGTAATATTCTGGACTAAACCTTTCGTGGAAGAGCCGTAGCCGAGGACTCAAATGCAGTTTGCGAGCCGCGGATTGCCGAGCACTGTACTTGCGTAAAAATGGCTTGCAAAGGCCCACAATAAAACATTACGCTTTTTCTTTTTGGATTGAATAGTATATTTTGTATAACGAACACAACTGTAAAACTCAGCCCTAATAAGTTATTAGCTAAAATAACTTAGCCTTTTTTTTGTCTCGGGGAAAAACCCTCTCTTGACGGGTTCCTCCGGCCGGGGGGGGGGACCGAGGGATATGTGGGACTCCGGGAAAGATTTTCAGCCATCCGACTACCCACTAAAAAACCCCTTTGTTCTCCTATCGCCTACGCCCGGGCCTACGGAAATGTGGACTGCCGATCTCGTGGCCCGGGCCGGCGCCGGCCCGCCCTTTCTCAAGGTGGGCCTCTTCTAAAGTGTTGACACCAAGGGGTCAGGGTTTCGTCCCCCCGGCGCTCTCCTCTGTTGACTGAAGTAGTTGAGGGGGACCGCAGAACAGCACGCGGCCCTCTCCCTCGCGGCAATAGTGCGGGCGGCGGATCCTCCCCCGAGGAGCCGCCCGTGGCGGCTTTCTACGGCGGCCGGAGGTCGTTGCTAGCCCTCCGGCGCCGACGACTTGGCCTGCGTTGGCGGGAGTTGACTACCGCTCCCGCTCCGCCGCCTCCTTTGCGGACATTACTGCCTCACAAAAGGAGGCGACGGCCGTCCATCCAGGATCGCCCCCGACTATGGACAGAACCAGGGCCGGGAGCGACAAGTCCGCAGCCAATTCCGGACGGGACTCGCATCCCCGTCGCGTGCTAGTCAGGCGTGGGTACGACTACCAGGCGACACTCCAGAAAAACCAGGGAGTCGCCTAACGTCGTAGCCGCCCCAGCAAGATCAACCGACAGCGAGGATGCGATTCCCGCCCCGGAAACACTCTCTGTGCAGGCGCAGTCGAAATAGGCATGGTTACGACTACCAAATCAGGGCCCGGGGCAGAACCCGGGACCCCAACCAGTACCCGCAACCATCCCACCGGGGACCACGCCACGAATTGAGAGCAAAGTTGGAAAGGATGTAGGAGGTAGACGGGAAGAAAGGTAGGACTCTGTCGCCTCGGACGGAAATGGGAGTGAGGCGACGGATGCTCGGGCACCTCGGGTACGCACACCCGTGCACTCCTCGGACAGAGTAGCGCCCCTGAGGGGAAAATAACTTAGCCTTAGCAAAAGCATTGTCAAAATGTCTTCCGGTTTGGACGCGCAGAGTTTGCTCTATGCTAATAATTTGTTTTCTTTTTTATTGCTAAGGAACAGCAAACAGACTGACGGCCCACTTGAAAGTAAGCTGTTACCGTCGCCTATGAATGTTTGCGACACTAGGGGCACTGCGAACACGCTGCTGTCCCATAGAGGTACAAGAACCTGGAACACAACAAAAGGTTATTATGACGGCACACTTGTAGACCAAGGGTGGTCGCCATACAGACGGTCTTGGAGCCTTACCACGTAGCTTGAGTTTGTTGTCGCCTTTTACGATTATTATTCTAGTTCTCAATAAACAATGAACGAAAAAATAACATTATTCCTTGTTGTTACTCTGCTAGCTCATGAATCAATATAAATTAGTGCCCTCTGTGATGTACCAGGACGCCTCATAATACTAGCGCTCTACTGCTAACTTTGGGTCTAAGTGACGCTGTATGAAACGTCAAAGTATATTAAAATAGTTTATAATTTTAAATTCAGTACTTCAATGACCCCTGTAAGCGACGACTATATTAGACAAAAATACAACTGATATTGGTAGATGGTAGTAAATATAACTACGAAATGGTTTTAGAAATAAAAGTATTTTAACGAGCATAACGTGTATCGCTTTTTTACACAAGGGACAAAACAATAGGCTTCGTACGTGTCAAACGCCCTTGTTTATTGATTTCCTAGTTGGTAGTAACACATTTTACTTTTTTACATTAATAGTTTTTTTATTGCTGAAGAATAGCAGACAGGCTGACAGTCTACTTAATAGTACGTAGTTACTGTGGCCTATGGGCGCTAGGTGCACTGCGAATAGGATGCTATCCCATAGGAGTACAGGAACCTGGGTCACTAATGGCGGAACATAACACAAGGTTCGACGGTAAGTACGGCAAGGTATGACGGCATACTTATAGACCAAAAGTGTTTGCCAGTGCTTGGAGTTCTACCACATAGCTAGGATTATTTTGTCGCCTTTTACCACAGGTCATCCCCGTCCGCAGGAGTCCGTTTTCTTATTCCGCCCACTCTTGCACTCGCGCTCAGCTTAATCTCCGCTCCGCACAAAGAATATGCTGAGTATTATCACATAACGAAACTTCTTCGTCTTCTTCGTCTTTTTGCAGCGGTTTGCTTCCCTCAACGAAAGGGGTACAAGAGAAGATCAAACATACGAATATATGTCTAATGTATTATTAAAACAAGTTATCCACCTAGCTTTTACGATTTTAAGGGAGGGGCTTGGGGAAGCTCTCTATTTCTGTCTAGTCCTGAATAGAAACTTTTTTAATCTAAACTTCTTCAGTCTGTATAATTTCATCAAAGCCTAGCAAAAAGAATAAATAACTTATTTCAAACAGTAATGAATCAATTTGGATGAACTATTCAATTTATTTCAGGGGTAAAATCTTATTAAAATTCAAAGATAACAGCTCGAGCTTTAACTCGGGACAACGCAAAAGGAAACCACTGTCTAAACACCCATTGTGTTTTTGTCCAAATATACGCACGAATTCGTTTTATTTTACGGTCTGTTGTTTTTACCCTCGTGTAGAGCTACCATGCTTTGCGCAATTATCAGACGATATTGAGGTTTTAGCCTCTCTATTTCATCATTTTCATCTTAGCATAAAAACTTCGCTTTGATTCCCATGTCTCGGTTTCCACTTTCTCCAACACGCACGGTTGTCGGCATCGTTGGTAGTAATTTCAATAACATGTATATCACTTTTTACAACATCAAACTAGTATTTCTTGTTTCTAGCCTTCCTGCAAGGGATTGGCAGAGATAACATAACTTGGTATTAGTTCCCCACAAAATTAGCCAATCGCTATATTGAAATCATATCTGACAAGCCGTGGACAAAGCCAATATTACAAATATTTTATCTATACAAATAAATAAAATTGGAGGGTCTGTTTGTAATATTAAAATAACCGCTTTTTACTAAGTGCATTCGGACGTATACACGGTACATATATCAAAACAACATTTTTTACAATTTTTGTCTGTCTGTCTGTCTGTTTGTTCCGGCTAATCTCTGAAATGGCTGCACCGATTTTGACGGGACTTTCTCTGGCAGATAGCTGATGTATCAAGGAGTAACTTAGGTTATTTTTATTTTAGAAAAAAAAATAGTTTTTGTTAAAAATGATGTTTCGGAAATTTTATAATCGAATTTAAGTTGACCTCAGATTTATATCATCAATCATATGAAATAGGGTTCAGTTTAGGCTGGACATTGTAGGTTCGAACGTACGTATTCCGAAGGCGCATAGCGTAACAGTTGCATTCGATAACACTGACTGTTTGCATATTTCATTTATATTTTAGGGTTTATAGGGATTGTAATCCAAAATAAACCATAAGATATGTCCAAAAAATTCTGCCCAAAGTCACTATTCCACGTGGACGGAGTCGCGGACACAGCTAGTTAGTAAATAAATAAATTTAATGGAAGTGTTCACACAACACGATCTATTCCCAAACTAAGTTGCATAGCACTTATGTTATGGATACTAGACAACTGATATATTATTACTTTTCTTTTGTAGTAAATACATATTATACATAAACATTCCCGTCCAACGCCCAGATGCTGAGTAAACTCGTGACCTCCGCAAGCGTAACGAAGTGCGTATAGCTGTTATGCCAGGACATCGTCACTCTATTCTAATGTTACCAGCCGATACACGTTTAAAATGTTCTTATTTCCATAATACATGGCCACCCTACTTTTATATCATGGTAACTCCCAAACGAGGTCTCGATACGTGAAATCATTTTCTTTATGTAAATAGGGCAATATCATCTACATACAGCGCTGTGCCTTTTGTTTTAAAAGATTCAACGCACCATGTTGCGTTTCACTTTTAGCGAGATGCGAAATAAGATGGCCGACTTTTACATGCGTTATTTTATGACAGACAAATAAGGGCCCTTTGTTTATTTTACTCAACGATGATCACATTCTAAACTGTTAAACTTTAATCATATATTGAGATATATGCTTAAAATTGATAAGTACTAGCTAGCCTGAGATAATATTATCTGAGGATAATTATATTATAGTTATGAAAATTTCGTGGGGAAGTTAAAGGAAGATTCAGCTAGGCTGGACGGCTTCTCGTCAGGTCATCTCGTGGACCATCCCCCAGTACTTTAAGACAAAAATCTTCAAAGCGTCTTGTGTTATTCTACGGGACATAGACTGACGACGGGACTACTCCGCAAATTTCAAGTCACTCAGCGGCCTATGTTGGGTGTTTCTCATATGCGTAAAATTCAAAACAAAGACATCCGTAAGAGATCCAAAGTTACCGACATACCTCGCAAAATATACATGCTTAAACGGCAGAGGGCTGGTCTGTCGCAGAACCGATACCAGTGCCTAATACAAATTTTCACCTAGTGCATAGAACTATGAACATTGCTACGTGGTAGGGCCTAGAGCCCGTCTGGATGGCGACCACCTTTGGTCTTAAGTATGCCGCCATAATAACCTTGTGTTCCGGCATTAGTGACGCAAGTTCCTGTTCCCATATGGGACAGTAGCGTGTTCGCGATGCAAACACCCATAGGCGACGGTAACTGCGGGCCGTCTAAGCGGGCCGTCAGCCTGTCTGCTGTTCTATAGCAATAAAAAAAAATAGAAGAAAATACAATTCTATAAACAATAGTGTTCGGAACACTTTTTGAACCTAAAATTCTCAATAACCTTAAGTCAAAAGGAAACCTGAAGACTTTTGTGATTTACGCGATTAACATCCCAAGCCATCTTGGTAAAACCATCTTAAAAGCCACATCGTTAAAAACCACGGACCATTCGATAAATTTGATTTAAATTTATCACACGTAAAATTAAAACAAATAAAATTCATAAAGGTTTCCCACAAAATTCTAGCATAATGTTGATGAGCGTAATGAGAATGACTATGAATACTTACGTAACAGGATCTTTTCTTCCTCCTGCCCTTATCCCACATTATGTATATGGGGTCTGCACAACATGTTACATGTTGTATAATAGTTGTGGCTTAGTTTTTACAAGCGGCCGCCTGCCTGACGTTAACCCCTTTTTGGGGAAAAATCTGTCATCCTTTTTATTTAAATTATTTTTATTGTTTCACATTGAAACGTGACGAAATTTCGTTGTCAATCATCTAATATATCCTCAAGCGACACTTTTATTGGTTTCTTCTTGAGTAAATAACATCTGAGTGTCGGTTTGGGTGTGCGGGGTGGCACTTTTGCAGGGTCGCAGACTTTTACGGGGTCCGTGCACAATTCAAATTAGACAACTACGTCACGAGGGCTTCTAAATAGGAAATTCGCAGTGCCGAGTGTCTTCGAATGCTCTTGGTCCTGCATTCCGTTGCGCTTGAATGCAGACACAGGCAGCTTGCGCACAATGCGTCCATCTTCATATACTTTGGTGGTGGCTCACAGCAATCTTCCTCTTGGCAAATTAGAGGCCTTGAAACTCGCGGCTTCTTTCACAACAATACTCGTACATAACCTTCGGCGAAGGAAATCGTGGCAAGCAGGGATAGCACATAGGTGGATCTTCACAGCACGTTGTTGGACAAGGGGCCACTAACATCGGACATACTGCAAATTGCTCGCAGTCTTCCGGGTAAAAGCACGCCATTTGTATTTAGATTTTACTTCTTTTTCTTTTGTAAATTTTATATCATAATAAATAAATATCCACTATAATTTTATAATTTTAATGAATTTGAAGTACAAAGTAGTATTATTAATCATATTTATATTATTCATCGTAATGTACGGTACATATTTCTTAATTCCAGGTGTCAACACGGACCGGAATTGTGTCACACTACGTGAAACTGCAAATTGTGGTCCCGGAGGCATTTATCCTGGGCTCTGGGGAGCATCATGTCGATTTGGGCAGTGTCATACATCTGATATGTATGGTCGAGAAGGTTAGTAACAATATTTTTTTTAATTAGTTCACAGTTTACAAAGAAGATTTTAACTGTCAGAGTTGACATTACTTAAAATTTGAAAACCCTTTTTATCCCAGACATTAATTAGTAACTGTATCTCGGGGGGAGGGCGGGGGGGGGAGTTTAGCCGACGTCTTTACGTCGACCTCATCATTCTTGCACCTCCTTACTACTGGATACCAATGGTGGTCGCAACCACATTACGGCTTAAGCCTCGGTCACTATCTAGCTTTATGTGGGAGTACTGCAAGATCTGGCAAACAGTATATCGCATAATTCTGTTTTCTATTAAGTCCATCCATGCAGTGGCTGGGTAAGTATACCGACCCCTGCGGCCAGGGCCGCCTGTCATAAAAGGTGACATAAACCCGTAGCTCGGTGGTAAGACTCCAAGCTCGTCTGGATGGCAACCAGCCTGGTCCTTAAATATACCACCATGATTACCATGTGTTGTTTTGTTGAAGAACCTATTTGATAATTCGTTCGTAGTAATGAAAATGACAAAGATGTTTGTTTCTGTTTTAAAATGAAACTGGTTGTCTTTTTCGATTGTTTGTGATAACAACCATCGCACTTTAAATACATGAAAATAATGTTAAAAAAACCTTAACATAAATCACCCAGGTCTCAGTTCCCCCATGCCCTCCGGCAGCGTGTTAGCATTCCCCTGCCATCGCAAACATCCATGGGCAACGATAACTATTATATCGGCCGGGAACTTGTCTGCTGTTACATGGAAAAAATATTTTTGACTGAAGTCAAATACAACAATAGTACTTCATTGAAACAAAAATTAATTAACACAATACTGAACTGTAACTACAAAGTGGTTCTATCATTACACATAAATCCCAGCCGCAGACGTTAAGCGAGACCAATGCGATGAATGAACCCGTTCTGTCATAATTCAATTACTAGAATTAATTTTAGAGATCTATTCTCATATTGTCTAAGAAAATTAGAATTATTGTTGAAAGTTCCAAAAACTTTGATCATAAATTTATAGAATTCGAGAGCATAGTTTTAGAAATAGAAGAATTTTGTTTGCTTAGTGTAAAATGCACCTTATGATTTTTGGCCTCTAGAAAAAATAAAACAAAAAATGTCGAGTCGTTCCCTTTGAAATAAATGACGGAGTACCGAAGAGAGAGTTTGTGTTACAATCGTGATTTGAAGATGTTTAACAATTATGACAATGTATGTAACACATTTGTAATTCCATATCACGGAAAAAAACCACCACATATTCACGAAATTACATTAAATAGCCGAGAGAGGTTGACTGACACTTCATGCCTATCTACCTGCTTGATCGTAATTATGGCACTACGGCCACGTTTGAGCACTAGGGCCGCGGGACATGACGTCAGTCTGACCGAGATCCCGACTAAAGCAGGCTCGGTTCTGTAAGCCTATTTAAAGTCAGATGATGGTCTCCTGGCATTTTTACTATCACCTAGTGAGAGCTGGGTTCACGAAACACTGACACATTAAAATAAAATAAAAAGAAGGGAAAAAATACACCGACGGGCAAGAAGAAGGAAAAATAAAACCCTAAAAAAATTAAAAACAATAACCTAAACAAAAATTATGGCAGCCTGGAAGAAAGCAGCCCCAATAAAACACTGACGCATTCACTCCTCAGATATTACCACAATCATGTGGGCTGCAAGGCTTAAACTAGCTGTCATGAATAAAGTTATCGTATCTATCATTCACATAATATAAAGTAAGGAAAAAACAACTCAAAGCTTGGAACTACATATAACCTCCAAAAACTATTATCCTATATTTCTATCCGTGTAGTGGCGGAGAAAGAGTACTGACCTCTGCGACCGGGATCGGCCTGTCGTAAAAGGCGATAAAACAACTCTCCCTAGTTACGTGGTAGGGCCCCTAGCCTGTCTGGATGGCCACCACCTTTGGTCTTAAGTATACTGCCACAATAACGTTGTGTTGTATTCCGGCATTAGTGACGCAAGTTCGTGGACCCTTATGGGACAGCAGCGTGTACAATATAAAAAAAATTACACATTTGCCTTATCACTAAAAACGAATACAAGTTGCTACTTAGAGCATATTGTGCTGATTTTCCGTTAGACCCTTGAAGTTTATATTAACTGCACTTAATTGAACAAAATAATGTTTAGATATAATCTAAAATGCCCTTTCACCGAGAAACATTCCATTTTAACACATATCCTCATCCAGTGGGAGATACGAAATTTTTACTGCCAACATTTTAGTATCCGATACAGTTGTGTCGTAAAATCTTAAGTTTTATTAACATACCGTTATGTGTTGCCAGGAAACGAGTGTTTACGATGCATGACAGCTCAAATTGTGTTGTCAACTTTGTTTATTGCTAAGTTGATAGAAATCAAAGATATTGTTTATTGGTTCGGTTCTTGGTAATTAATGTTGATTGCTGTTGTTTTCTTGATGAAAGTTTGTTATGATCAACTTAGTCTGTAACTTCTGTTACATTTTTCTCATACAAGCGTACCTTGTCTTAAATTTTGGAAGAGATGTAAGAGGAGCAAGATCTTTATAGCTTAGTTCTACGTCAAAAGCTAGCTGGTGTAACCTGTTATACCTCGGATATTTTTCATTTTATTACTGCGAAACAGCAGACGGGCTGTTTCGGGTCAACTTAATAATAAGCAGATACTATAATTGTAAAGGATGTGCAAAGACGCTCATAGAGCCTCACTGTTTTTGCCCTGTAATTAGTTATATCTGTGTTCCCGGGCTGTGTAGTTCAATACAACTAGAACTATACGATGATAGTTTATATTCATATAGAGAGCATATTTTGATGATATTTTTGTGGTAAGGCCTAAAAATGTGTTTAGTGTGTCACCAAAAATTTATTTTGAATATTTCAGAGTCCTACCCCACCACAGTACGTATTCTGGTACCACAACGATCGTATGATCAACTACGACTCGACCCGCGGCGGGATATCGGTAGAGACAGAGCCGGGTGCGCGCACGGAGTCCCGGCTCACCGTGCGCGGCGCCACTCTCAAGGACTCTGGGAATTACACGTGCAGCGCGAGCAACACTGAGCCTGCCTCGATACATGTTTTCGTTTCTGAAGGCAGTGAGTATTAGAAATATATTGACTAAGCATCAGAACCACATTCTAACTTTTCCCAAGTTTATTAAAGCCAGTTAGCTACATAAATCCTTGGACCCCAAACTATGTCAACCCGTAACTTAGGGACCTCCTTCCTTGTGAGTATTAATATTTATATTATAAATAAAAAGTAAAATAAATACATATATCTATACAAATAAATAAAATTGGAGGGTATGTTTGTAATATTAAAATAACTGCTATTTACTAAGTGAATTCGGACGTATTTAACATTTTTTACAATTTTTGTCTGTCTGTCTGTCTGTTTGTTCTGGCTAATGTATCAAGCTAATGTATGCTAAACTTTTTTTTTTTTTTTTTTTTTTTTTTTTTTACGGGGTGGGGAAATCCTCATGGACTACCTCCGCCTGGGGAAAGGCGGAGGGGCATGCCGGACTCCTACCGGCTAAAACCACCACCCCGGTGTCTCCTCACACGTGCGCGCGGGGCCGCGGGAATCCAGATTCTTCCGCAGCCCCACACTAGTGCTGGCCCGGTCTGTCCGGGCCTCGTCTCGTGCACGGGGTAGTGAGGTGTTTAACTACCCCGTGCATCGCCTCAGAGGCGCGCGCCGACACCCGCACGCGCCTCCGCCTCGGGTCCATCGAATAGGGGGCGGGGACTTCCCCAAGTCCCTCGCCCCTGGACCCATTCATGGGGGCCGGAAAAGGGCATTATCCGCCCTTCCCCTGCGCCCGGTGCACCTTCTGCGGCCGGGGAAGGGAGTCGAGATCTCCCTCTCCCGTTCCGCAGTTTCCTTCTGCGACATCACGTCCTCGCAGAAGGACACCACTGCGTCCCACGACTCTGCGCTACCGACCATCCTCCGCACTACGGCCGGCAGCGACAGATCTCCTCCTACTTCATTTGTGAGGACACGGCGCTGCTCCTCCCAAGCTACACACTCGGCGAGTGTGTGTTGCGCCGTGTCCTCCCCGCCGTGGACGCAGTGATGGCACCGAGCGTCCGGCTCCCTGTCTATGCGGCACAGGTACTTGCCGAAGCAGCCGTGCCCCGACAGCACCTGCGTCACCCTAAACGACAGGGAGCCGTGCCTTCTCCCGAGCCAGTCGCCGAGTACTGGCCGGATCGCCTCGACGGTAGCGAGGCCGGCGGTAGGGCGCAGAAGCCTTTGCCGCCATTCCGCCACCAAGACCTGACGGAGCTCCTCTCGGCGCAGCGCGATCTGGCGCTGCGCCGGCCTCGAGCCCCGTGCCCGCTCTTCCTCGCGCCATCGATATAATGACGCGAGTACTTTCGCCTCTAGGTCCCAGGGCGGGGATCCGGCCAGGACGCAAGCCGCCTCGTAGGAAATCGTGCGATACCCGCGGACGACTCTGACGGCCATCACCCTCTGCGGCTTGCGCAGAATGGCGAGAGTGCTGGCCGTCATGTCCAACGCCCAAACAGGGGCCCCGTACAGGGCCATGGACCGCACGATTCCCACGTACAACCGCCTACAGGCGGCGCTCGGGCCCCCCAAGTTGGGAAGCAACGTCGAAAGCGCGCCCGCTGCACCCATCAGCTTGGGCGCCAGCCGCCGGAAGTGGGGCCCAAATTCCCATCGGCTGTCGAGCACCAATCCCAGATACTTCATGGTGGACTCGACAGCTATCCGGGCCCCACTGACCACAATGTGTGATCCCGGCGCCGGCGCACGTCGGAGGCCATGAAACACCATGGCCTCCGACTTGTTAAGGGCCACCTTCAGGCCCAGGCGCCGGATGCGGTTCACCACCTGTGACACCGCAGCCGTGGCTATCAACGTCGCCTCCCTGTGCGAGCTCCCCCGGGCAGTGACAAGCGTGTCGTCCGCGTAACACGTCAAGTCGGCGCCCAACGGGAGCTCGCCTCTCAGCACCCAGTCGTAGCCGATGTTCCACAGGAGCGGTCCCAAAACCGATCCCTGCGGAACACCGCACGACATGAGGTGCCGACCGGCACCGTCACGTCCCCGATAGGTGACGCATCTACCCTCCAGATAAGCCCCTACCATACGGCGGAGGTAGGGAGGCACGCGATGATATTTCAGAGCCTCCCGAATACAACTCCAGGGTAGGGTGTTGAATGCGTTGGAGATGTCTAAAGACACCGCCAGCACCACCCCACCCCGGGACACCGTCTCCTCCGCCAAATGTATGCTAAACTAATGTATCAAGGAGTAACTTAGGCTATTTTTATTTTAGAAAAAAAATAGTTTTTATTAAAAATGATAAGTTTTAAAAAATTTATATTCCAATTTAAGTTAACCTCAGATTTATGTCATCAATCATATGAAATAGGGTTTAGCTTAGGCTGGACTTTGTTGATTCGAACGTACGTATTCCGGAGGCGCATGGCGTAACAGTTGCATTCGATAATACTGACTGTTTGCATATTTCATTTATATTTTAGAGTTTATAGGGTTTGTAATCCAAAATAAACCAATAGGCTAAGTTCAGATGAACGCGTGGCGACGCGCGGTTGACTTGGCGCGCGGTTTAAGATTGTAACAAAACAATGTTGTCGTGTACACGACCGCGCATCACCGCGCGTGCTCGCGCGCACCTCCATGCACCGCGCGCAAGATCTTATGGCGGCTGTACACACTCGCCGAGAACATCTCGCCGAGAGACTCGGCCGATATGGCCCTCGACGAGAGCATCCCTGTACACACTCATTTTTGATTTGTACTGAAGATTACCGCAGTAATGGACGTAGAACTTGCTGCTGCTGTTTGTCTTTGTGCTGTGAGATATTATAATTATATGCAAATTTACTACAAAAAGAAAATACTTAATCCATGGCGAAGTAAGAAGATGGTGGATGGTTACTATGCACCGCAACAGAAACAGGTAAATATATACTTAAAACTGTAAATATAGTCAGCGGGCAACTGAATAAACGAGTGTGTACAGGATAGCTCTCGTTTGCTTCGTGAGACCCCGCAAGGTCCTTTGACTCGGGCGCAAAAAACCGACAAGCGACCGAGGATAAGCGAGGCGAGATGCGAGAGAGCGAGACAAGACGAGAGCACCATCTACACACTCGCTCTCGGTCTGTCTCGACGAGTGTGTACAGCCGCTATTAAACCGCGCAACACAGCGCGGCGACGCGCAGTTTGAGATCTACAATCCTGTGTCGACAATCGACATGTTCAGTTGACCGGGTTGACCCGCGCGGTTTGAGGGGGACGGACGCACGGAATCACGAAAATGGAGGACGAGATATCTATTGATTTACTAATTGACGAAATTGAAAAAATAGATGCGATTTAGAATCTTAACTCGAAGCACTATTGCAAATGGATTGTGTTGTAATACTGAACATTGCACGCTGTTAAACAATATGTATAATGATATAATTGATAATGTTGATTTTAAAATAAAAGTTATTTATCTTAATGTTACTATCAGTTTTCTTTTGGTGATATGCAATATCTTACAGCACCATCTGTAGGTTGCAAATCCTTTTCAACGCAATCATACAAAAAGTCAAGGAATGCAATCGACATCCTAAAGTAGTTGAAAAATCGATCTTCGTGTAGTCTTAGTGTGGGATATAAAGTCACAAACAGGCTTAAAGAATGTCTGACTCAAAATAGGCTGCACCCAGTATCGTCTTTGCTTTCGAAGACGACTTCGCAGTTTGCGGTATAAAACCCACAACCAAATAGCCTCCTCCACGTCCATTCTCACTGAATGTTCACGCTAGATTGCCGCGCGCAAGCTGCCGCCATCTGAACAGCTGGATCGCGCGGCAGCGCGCATTGCCGCGCGGTCATCTGAACTTAGGCTAAGATATCCAAAAAATTCTGCCTAGTCACTATTCCACGTAGACGGAGTCGCGGGCACAGCTAGTATATAGTAAATATACTATTAAGATTTGATATTAGTACGTGACTATTTTGTTGATCCTTAAATAATAAACTTTTAATAAGTCATTTTCCTCCTTCCAGGCAACAAAATGGCGGCAATCCTGCGCCGCAACACCAGCGCTATCAATGACATCACGTCAAGCGCCACCTGCCTGCTGCTTCTCGCGTCCGTCATGGTTCACTTTGGCCTGCGATGACGCTGGCACTAGTCGCTGGCGCTTATAGATCAAGTTTACAGTGAAAAGAGGTTTTTTGACCATTATTCTTTTATTTAGTCACATCACGGGTTATATTTTTAAAGCTTATAACTAATGAGTGCGATTGTTACCTGCTAGAATAGTGTCAAATTTATGACATTCTAAATACTAATAGTATCAATAAGATCGAGAAGCAACTCAATTGGTATTGATGACCGCTATCTTAGTGATATCGGAACTGCTTTAATAAATCTCCGCGCAGAGCCTGTCTGTTGGAGACCGTAGACATTCCTGTCTCGCTACGATCTCGCTGGAGTTAACATGGGAGCGATTGAAGCATGCTCGTCTGCCCATATTCAGAAGACAGTAACTGACAAAAATAAAGCTTATGAAAATATGGATTTGATTTTGAAAAAAATTATCGCTTACTGTATTTTAGGCCGCCATGCTATAAATATATGCATGGAATAAAGTAAATCATTTATTTAAATTTGTCATGAGGTTATGCATCTCTAACGAGAAGCGGTGGTATGACCAATTAATAGAAGAAAAACATGACAAGGGAAATGCTAGAAATGACAGATTGCAGGAGGGGTTGACTAGAAAAAAGATGGGAGTATGCATAAAAGATATGGCGAAAAAAGGTGTACATGTTGAGCTGACGGCTAACAAAAGAGTGAAATAGAACGTGTGCCGTGTCTACATAATATAGGATAATGGCAGAAAGAAGAAGACGTTATAGACCTCTTTTCACGGTAAACAATTTAAATATTGTAATATTTTACGGTTTCAATTAGACTAGGTAGTTTAATTGTACTTTGAAAAATTAGCGGATTGTTTATTGATAATATAAATATGAATTTCAGATAATTATAATTAATTTATTCAAGTTTATGAATTAATATTTATACCGCAAAAACTTTGTTTATTATTTTCATACATACATACATATAATCACGCCTCTTTCCCGTAGGGGTAGGCAGAGACCACTTCTTTCCACTTGCTACGATCCTTACATACTTGTTTCGCTTCGTCCACTTTCATTATTCCCTTCATACATGCCCTTCGGTTTAGGATACTCTTGACCTGGCCTTTTTTCAAGACGTCCCTGATCTGGTCTCGAAACGTCCGCCTAGGTCTACCCCTTCCAACACTTCCATTCACACTTGCCTTATACACTTTTTTCGTCAATCGTTCTTCATTCATTCTCTCAATATGGCCAAACCATCTCAACATACCTTTCTCAATTTTTGTCACTACATCTTCTTTCAGACCACAACGTTTCCTTATCTCACTATTTCTTATCCTGTCACTAAAATCTAAAATTACTATTAGCAATGTAATAAACTATTAGTTTTCCGTATTTATGCCAAAAGGACCGAACGACATTTTCGTTTTTCGGTTTACTATGACTAATAGATGATGGTATGTACTTATATTGAGAGCAAATGTACATACACGATGTCAAACAATGAATTAAATAAGATAGTTTTTAGATTCTCATGAAGCAATTGATATAATTAAATGTAATTTTGTTTGGCTCCTTTTCTTAATTATCGGCGTATTATATAGCTAAAATATAAATTATATATTTATATATTAATACCTCAGAATTGTAAACAATTAAAATAAAAAAGGAAATATTATTTATATGTACAAAAAACGTAATAAAAATAAATTCAAAATGTAACATGTTGCGCCGACCCCATATAATGTGGGATAAGGGCAGAAGAAAGAAGAAGCTTGACTGGAATTTAATTGATTTAAAAGTATACTCTGTAAAATTCAAAACTAGCATGACAATAATAAACAAAGTTTTATTAGTAAATTTGTACATTGATTAGAATATGTTACGTTATAGAATTGTTTTTCATAATTGAACTTAAATGTAACCAAATGTAAATATTACCTCAAAAATATTGTATTTAAAAATAAAGACCGTATATTCTCGGCCTACGAGATAAGGTGGTGATTCAAAGAAGCGAAAATTTGAATATTTCTGCGAACTTAAGCAGTAAAAGCACCATTCGATGTTTCCATTCGAGATTTTGGTGCTACAGTTTATTTATTTATTCAAATATTTTTTCTTAAATACAAACCAAATGAAATGTTCTAAGTAAAATACCCAGTACCAGGCGTTTATAGGTCAGCCATCTCTTAAAAATACACCCGGAGGGGAAATTAGTTTCTTCTTTGAGTCGGATATTTGATTAGTCTATTGATTAATGCGTTTTACATAGTCGATGTTTATCCGACCATGTAAAAACAACGACGTGTGTGTGACGGAGACAACGATCTACGAAGCTTAACTCGTAGACTGTTTTTCATTCCAGTCTATTAGGTCGGTGTACAGACACTGGTTATTATTGTACAAACATTAACAATAGAAATAAAATAAGTGAATTAATACATAGTTAAGTCAATTATAAACTAAATATATTTATTCAAATGTTATTTTTCCTTTTATTGAAATATAACGATGGACTTTTTTTAATGTGATTCCAATGATTTGAGCACTCGTTTGCCAATGTCAGTGAACTTTTTAGAAATGTATTTTCTAGAAATTGCCAGAATTTGTCAAAATGGTGATATAATTAATATACTTTTTAATGGTATATGACAATGAATACGTGAAAGTAATTATGTAATTAAATTATACATCTATAACAAAACTCGTAAGGCAAGAAAGTTTAGTTGTAAAATATGGTTAGACCATAATATTGTTTCAATAAAATAATCCGTGCAAAATACATGCAACTTTCGACGGCAGCGTGTTAGCGGTGCCCCTGGCGTTTCAAACATTTATAGGCGACGGTAATTGCTTACTGTATGTGGGCCGTCAGCCTGTCTGCTGTTCTACAGCAATAAAACGGCAATTAAAAAAAACTATAGTAATTTGTAATGTATTAAAAATAGGATTACTATACAAAATAATTACATCATTTACATACATAATTAATATTATAATTACGATGCAATTTTAAACGACGTAAATTTGTGATGAATAACGAAAATATTTTCGTTAATGGTTCCAATTTTGCACGGAACGCACGTCGAGTATACTTTTAAAGTAATATGTTTTGAAGTATAATTTTAAAAACTTATTGTAAATAAATAAAAATAATAAAAAGTAGATAGAAATTTAAAAAGTTAAAATGTAAATAAATTCGTCAGTGTTATTGAGTATTGTGTAAATATATTTCAGTGATTATGTATGCAATAAATAAAATAAATTGCCATTAGTTTTCTTTTATCATCCTATATCTAGATATATAGGTATGATATATAAGCGAAATACAACTCCAGGTCATGAAATCTCTAAAACTATACACCAGATTGACTTGAAGTTTAGCATTATTACTCATTCCACAATGTGTCTACATTACTCACTAAGAACAGATTTTAAGAAAATCCTGTCCAAAACGTAATTTTTAAATTTATATGGCAAAACAACGTTTTCTGTGCCAGCTAGTATTAAAATAAGAAATAAAATATGTAAGATTTTGAGGGGTAATAGTAGACAATGTAATCTAATCTTAACACTTTAGCTGCGGCATATAAATAAACTCTCATCTGGTGCGGCGCCTGGTCGATATGCGCCCGCAAGGACCTGTCCGCCAATGCCAGGTCTTTTTCGACCTACCAATCTAAGTTAAAGTGCTAATATATACAACTACTTTGCGAAAACATTTTACCCGTGCAGGTGCAGAGAAAGAATACTGACCTCCGCGGCCGGGGTCGGCCTGTAGTAAAAGGCGACAAAACAACCCACCCTAGCTATGTGGTAGGGCGCCAAGCCCGTCTGGATGGGGACCACCTTTGGTCTTAAGTATGCCGCCATAATAACTTTGTGTTGTGTTCCGGCATTAGTGACACAAGTTCCTGTACCCTTACGGGACAGCAGCGTGTTCGCGACGCTACTGCCGTTGCAAACACCGATGGGCTACTGCTAAATTATAAGCAGGCCGTCAGCATGTTTGGTGTCCTACAGCAATACAAAAACATTCTTATTTTCTAAAACATTTTTGTACTGTTAGAATAACCTTGAACCCCATTTCTTTACATTCGTTCCGCCCAGAATCTGCCACAAGAAATGAGAATTCTTTCCGCCATTCTTGTCGAATTTCTAAGCTCCTATTCAGTGGCCGTTTGCTGTTAATGTTCTCGAAGGTTGAGTTTCCGACCCAACTATTACCTTATATGGTCATCTTGATGTTATCACTAGTTAAAGCGCGCGGTTTCCAATCGATGTAAAAACTAGTTATTCTGTTTGTTAGTAATGATTTTTGTTGTAATTATTTTATTATTATTAGAACCTTGTTACGACGTAACAATATGGTGCTGAAGAAAAATGCTCGGTATATCGTAAACGGAATTCCAAACCAACGAGTCTATTCTTCGAGAGCTGGGCATCAAGCAGAGGCTATCAAACACAGTGCAGGCTCGCATCCTCACTTTCTTTGGGCATGTATCACGGCGCGGAGGCGAATCCATTGAACGCCTGGTAGTGCAGGGCAAAGTTGAAGGCACCCGACCACGCGGGAGATCACCGATGAGGTGGATGGACCAAATAAAAAGCGCCGTCGACGGTCCTCTGCGCGAATGCACAAGGAGAGCGGCAATTCGCGAAGAGTGGCGTCGTATTGTTAAACAGGCTAGAAAAACCTCGGCGTGACGGCCACGACCACTCTGGCAAGAGTGAAACGCCAAAGAAGAAGAGAATATTATGGTTCTCCTTGAAATTAAGAAACGAAATATTAGAGGAATAAATGTGATATGCGATCTTAACGTTGACGCATGCCATAAGCCAGCTTTTTAACGCGTACACTATGATGCCAAAGATACTAGAGTTGAAACCCAGTTTCTAATAGAAACTGGGTTCATCATCACCACCACGAAATCCAGGTGAAAGCGCGGGATTTTTTAATACTAAATAAACAACAGAATCAAGTTGTTAATATTTTTTTGTCAAATTTTCGTATATAAAAGGAAGGTGTTTATGAAGGTGGGTATGTCCATCCTTTTCTCCATGACCACCCACTTGTGGTTGCAGTGGTAGAAGACCCCACGTGTGCACTTGCAAGTAAGGGAGTTTGGTTAATATAGGTGGAAGTAGGTGATAAAAATGTATAGAGATACTTCTATCCTTTTCTAACACATTGTACGATGCATATAAGCTCGGGAGTGTGTACTCTAATTCAATCGTCGAATATCTAATATATAAAATTCTCATGTCACAGTTTTCGTTGCCATACTCCTCCGAAACGGCTTGACCGATTTTGATGAAATTTTTTTTGCTTATCCGGTATCTATGAGAATCGGCCAACATCTATTTTTCATCCCCCTAAATGTTAGGGGTAGTCCACCCCTAAATTTTATTATTTTATTTTTTGACATTTTATTATTTATATGGCAGAACAACGTTTGCCGGGTCAGCTAGTAATTTATAATACTTCATAAATACCTAATTTATGAAATAATTGGTAATCGATGTACATGCTAATTAAAACTACGTATAATTGGTGATTTGATTTATTTCATATCATTCAACGATAACAATAATTTAAATAATAATTTTTCATTTCACATAATAATTCTTATTAAATAGAAATAGAGTAGTACACTCCTAAAGTAGTATATCACTAATATATTTCGTAATAAATACTTAAAGCTATATTACCGAACTGTTCCGGCAGACGTTAATAGAGTAACTTACTCCGCCTATGTCAGTCTGTGGTAAGTATTCACTGACACCTGTGGCGGGGGTCAGCCTGTTGTAAAAGGCGACAAAACTATCCTAGCTACGTGATAGGGCCCCAAGCTCACCTGGATGGCAACCACCCTTGGTCTATAAATATGCCACCATTATAAACTTGTTGCGGCATGGGTAACACAGGTTCCTGTATCCCTGTGGAACAGCAGTGTGTTCGCAGTACCCTAGCGTCGCAAACGTGGGCCATCAGCCTGTCTGCTGTTCCTCAGCAATAAAAAAAATCAGCATCACTTTATCCTAAAGTGTCGCGTAGATTACGTTTAAATCGTATACTATAAAGGAAGGGCACCATTTGTTTTTTATTGTGTTCAGAAAGATTACAGATAATCGACAATAAGGTTATCTATTCCGACTATCTTCTGCTGCCTATTTGCATGAAACGCACTTTGGTATAAGAAATATATTTACAATAATTATTTCGACGGATTTTGTACGTAAAGGAAAAAGAAATCATCGAAATATCTATGCTGCTAATATACAATTCCCATACTCATTATTGGTCCTTCGAGCCGGATTTTTATTTCCTTTGTCAAAATTAAACTAAAGTTTTTTTTACTATCAAATTATACAATAACATAATAATAAATATATAGGGACAATTCACACAGCCGATGGGGCTAGTCTCAAAGTAGCATAATACTTGTATTACGGGTAATAGACAACTGATATAGTACTTATATACTTTTCTTTTGTTAATCAATACATATAATTTTGCAGGCGCTTCGATAAGCAAGTCATTGCATAACCGAAGTCATTAAGCCATGTCTACTACACTGATAGTAGTAGTATACAATAATTACTTTTAAGCCATTGCGACTGTGGTCCTCAGCGTCAAATTATCAATGTTCATAATTTTTACTTATTACCGTAGCATTAAGACGCAAACACTAGTCTCTCATTCAATTCCAACCAGAAACAATTATTTGAAATTAATATATACATATATCTTACAAGAGCTAAAAAAAAACTGCCTTGTGTGATTCTTTATCGCTATCTAATAACAAATGTATAATTATCGGCATATTATAAAGGCAACGTCTAACTCCCGACTCCCAAAGCTTAAAGCATGACCTGTGCCTCGTTCTGTGTTTAACATTGTATACTAGATTCAAGTGCTTTAGAAAAGACCTATTGATTGTTGCAATTTCAACCTCATAATGATCTGGAATTTCTCTCTGCATCCTGATCTTGTTGTTTTATCAAATTCCAATAGAAACCTTTTTGCTTTTTCAACTGTTCGTGTGTACCCATCTAGAACAAAAAAAAAGTATATTTATTTCAAGTGCAATTATTCTCTTTTTATTTGTACCTACCCTCATCTTTGATTTAAATATTTATTTCATAAATAGTTTGGTGACATACGTAAGTAGACCAGTATAATTCTGTTATTAGATCAGATTTCCTCAGAGTTCAAAAATATTGTAGGTTTGGCAAAAATTTTGTGTGTGACCGTCGTGTGTGCGTTAAAAGCCTTGCGTTACGGTCTGTAATTTAGTACATACTGTATTTTAAAACATGTATGACTAGTTGTTTGGATTTTATGTCAGAATATCTCCAATTAGTTGAATAACGAAGAAATAGTAATCAGATTTGTCAGTTGATGACGTATTACTACTTTATGATTTTCTAAATATTAATTTATGTCCAACAAAATTTTGGGCCAACTCCCAAATATGCCAAATCTAAGTTCATTGGTAGCTCACGTATTTTCAGCTTTACGAGAATTCTTACGGTCTGTATTAAATTTTGTCTATTCTTCAGGAAGAAGAAGCGATGAAATTTTACAGTTGACTTATTGATTCATATAGCTAAAAAAAAATTAAATTTTATACATATATTTTTGATTATGTCGTTTTTACTATTGTCTTTTATAGAATGACATCTAAACTTAGTTAGTTATTAAACTAAAATAAGTATTTTGACTACAAAAGGTAAATTAATAAATCATCAATTCATTCTCCTCTCCAAATATTGGTTAGTTGATCTTGTTCTGGTCAAAACAATCGAATCTACGACCTATCAGTCAGACACCTACCTGATACTGCAAATTAATTAATATTTTCAACTTACTTCGACAATATTTCCCTGGTTGAGGACCACTATAAGATCCGCGTTCATCACAGTCGAAAGTCTATGAGCGATCACCAAAACCGTACGACCCTTTGCGGCAATTTCTAAAGCCTTCTGCACTACTTTCTCACTGGCCGAGTCTAGTGCACTAGAATAATATAAAATTATCAATACTATTATAAATGTGAAAGTAACTCTGTCTGTCTGTTACAGTTTCACGTCAAAACCGCTGCACCAATTTTGATTAATTTCGGGTATACAAATAGATTGGACCTTAGAGAAGGGCATATTCTACTTTGTGTCATGTGTTTTTTCAACAGGACAACGTTTGGTAGGTCAACTAGTTATAAAAAAATATACTGTGCCACATCGCCTCCCCCATAAGGGTACCGGTGTTCACGCTGTGTAGGTTTCTTCGTGGTGATTCCTTTCACCGCCAGGATGTGGCAAATATATTAAATAACTTATACAACAAAATCAACAATGAATAAATAGGTTTATTTAACAATTCACACAACGGAATCTAGATCCAAAATAACCAGTAGAGTGCTTGTGTGATGGCTCCTAGACAACTAATATACTCATTAAACTATATGTTTCATTACATGAATTTTATGAATAAATATATACATAAAATCCAGACTCGTTTATGATCGTTATTTTTCAGCCTATATATTAATCAATTATAAATGGAGGTCATAGTATCCCATTCTGAGATGAGAATATCAACACCCCATTTTAACACCCCGTGTAAAAAATGGGGTGTTGATATGGGGTGTGGATATGGGGTTGCGTGTCCTTACATTAGGAACGAACAAAATGAATGCTTAAAATGCAACAGGGCTTATGTCATTCAATGATGACTGAACATTACTAACTAACCCGGCATACGTTGTTCTGCGACATAAATTAAAAAAAAAACATTAATCATATCATATTTTATATATACATCGAATTTCAAGTCAATCGGGTGTATAGTTTTTGATATCTGATGATGAGTGGTATTTCGTTTATAGATTTATAGATGATGGAAAAAAATTTTAGTTCTCACCTAGTAGCTTCATCTAATATAATAATGGGCGGATTTTTAAGAACCGCCCTGGCAATGGCAATCCTCTGCTTCTGACCCCCACTGAGTGAAGTGCCCCTCTCTCCTACCATTGTGTCGTATCCTTTTGGGAAGCCAGTTATAAATTCGTGGGCATTTGCTGTCATAGCAGCTCTGATTATCTAGAAAACGGAGGACAATATCCGAGAATCATTATTGTGTGAAGTAATTGTACATTAATACAACCAGGCGCACGAGAAAACATATCCCTTCGCACGGACGTCGGGCAGTAGAGGAACACTAGGGTTTTTGGGTATATCAGCGACATCCATCTCCTTGTTAACTGTGGGGGCGCACGGACCCAATACACGGACGTCTATACTATATAGGAATCAACCTACCTCCGGCCGCCGTAGTTAGGTGAAAATCAGGCGTTTTGCTCTAGGCTAAACTTGCTCAAGTTGCTCACACTTTAAATATGAATTAAAACGGGAATTCTCGCAAACAACATATTTTTTACAACAGAGTTATTTCCGAAATATATGTAGGGAAATCATATGCTAAGGTTATTAATATGTGACACGTTAATCGTAATAATGTGTGATTTAATTCAATTGCTGATAACTGTAATATTCAATAATGCTAGATATTGTCATATAATTCATAATAATAGGTCACTGGTTGATATCCAGCTCGAAGGACCATATTAGTCTTCGTCTCGTCGTAGTATTCGTAGTAGCTTCGTCGTGGCCATCGTAGTCATCATTGCATATGTTTATAAAAAATACGCGATAGAACATTGTATATAATTGCAATAGAAAAAATAGAAAATTTCCTATCAAAAGAGATCGAAAGAAAATAATTAGCAAGAGCATAGATCATAAAATTTCAATAGAGCATAAAATCTCTTTTTTATTATTAAGCACAGCAGAGAAGCTGACGGCCCACTTAATGGTACGCAGTTACCGTTGTCTATAGATGTTTGCGACGCCGGGGACACCGCGATCACGCTACTGTCCCCATAGGGGTACTGGAACCTGGGTCACTAATACCGGAATACAACACAAGGTTATTATGACGGCATACTTATAGACCCAGAGGTGGTAACCATCCGGATGGACTTGGGGCCGCAGGGGTCCGTATTCTTACTCCACCCCTGCACGGAGAGATAAAAAAACTCACCTCCTCATCACTTGCTTCCGGTTTCCCATATCGTATATTTTCTTTGACGGTGGTAGCGAACAAAACAGGCTCCTGACTAATTAAACCCAACGCACGGCCACGAAGCCATTTACAGTCGAAATCCCGTACATCAACGCCATCTATTGTCACTTCACCATTGTTAACGTCATAGAATCTAAAAAATACAAGTCATTGGAAGTCAAGAAACAAAAGTGACGCATGGTTCGGTTCAATCTCGTGTTTATTTTTAAATTCTTACACTTATTTAGTTACGATAATACACTTATTACTTTAACATTACGACTTTTAATAATTTTCACAATTTCACAACTCAACACAGTTAACAACGTATTCGCGAGAGCGCACTGTGCTAATGTTAAAAAATGCAAAAGTACCTTACGCTGTTCAAATAAAAATATTGCTACTCAAATGTACACCCGTCGAGAAAAGTTTCGATTTCTCGAGCTTTGTTTGTCCACCGGGTGCAACAACACAACGCAACCCTCGAAAGAAACACAGCTCTATATACTTAGAAGATATACCTTTCTAATAGTGCAGCGATGGTAGATTTCCCATTACCAGAAGTGCCAACAATAGCGACAGTCTTTCCGGCTGGTATTTTTAAGTTAAAGTTCTTAAGCACAACCGCTTCCGGTCTAGTGGGGTATGCGAAGGTTACGTTCTTAAACTCAATGTCGCCGTAAAACTCGTGAAATTTGATCACTTTGTCGCCGGATGTGTCCATTTTTGGTTCCTTGTTAATGTACTGAAATTTAAATAATTATATGATTTGAAAGGTATGATAGTTACGTGATAATCAAATGGTAGCAGACTCGGAAACGAACCTATAGGTCCGGGTTCGATTCCACGATGGCATGCACCGCTTAGACAATTTCTCTAACGTGCATATTACCGCTACGTGTAACCTGCCAATTAGGGGACCCTTAGAGGAAGGTACAAGCTCAGCAGTGGGACGCTATGGGCCGTTATTATACACACAACATGTTATTATATAAGGTCCTAAAACATAATACCTAGAAAATAATACCTCAAACACCCGCCCACCAGCACTAACACCTTTGACCACAGAACCGAACAGAAGTGACAGTTGTGCCACAGAGCGCTGCACGGTCTGCGCGTTCACGAGGAACGCCATCACGTCACCCGCGGACATCTGGCCGGACGACATTAGGTGCCCGCCCAGAAACATCGTGCTTAAAACCATGCTGAAACACAGAAGAATTTTTTTTTTAATGCTGAGGTACTGCAGGCAGCCTGAGAGCCCACTTAAATGTACGCAGTTACCGTCATCTAGAGGCCATGAGATCGGCACAAAATAGGAGTAGCTGGCAAAATCTAATACGGCGAGTGATGGCAGCCCCTACATACTAGACATGACATTCATTAAGTAGGCGACTACAAAAAAAACGTCGCCTATGGATTTTTGAGACCATATACAGGACTGATCAGGAACCTAGGTCACTAATGTCAGAACACAATACAAATATGGCGGCATACTTAAGACCAAAGGTGGTCGCCATCCAGACGGGCCTGGGGCCCTACCACGAAGCTAGGGTGAGTTGTTTTGTTGCCTTTTATGCCAGGTCGACCCAGGCCGCAGAGGTTGATTCCAGTATGGATTAACGAGTTATGGTCGCACCTTTAAGTCTTACATGAATAAAATACATAGACTGCAACATAAAATATTAAAAAATATTGTTTCCCTAAATATCAAACACAAATTTGCTGATGATGAAAGCAGTCTTTTTAAACACTGCAAGATTTTACCTGTAGAAATTCAATTTAAAAAAATGATACTCAAGGAAAACTTTTTTAATAAAAAAATACAAACTAAAATGAAGCACGCTGTATATACTCGGGCCGCTGCTCAAAACCGGTTTGCTATCAGCGGCGCAAAGAATATGTACGGCAAGCGCACAACTACCTACTTAGTTCCAAGATTATTAAACGATTTACCAACAAATATAAAAGATAATATAACCCAAAAAATATTAAAGCCTCACTTAAAAAATACTTTTAGAGAAATTGTAATCTAAATTTACTCAGTCATTTGAACGTGCGTAGACTTAAGTTTCGATGGCATTGTACAAACCTTAGTGGTTTTTGTGCTATTATTTTATTAAGCCAATGTAATAACTGTGAATTTGATAAATAAATTAATAAAAAAAAAGCAAAACAAGCGTTAAATTATTTTTGTCTACTATCGTCGAAGAATATTTTTGTGAAATATATTCTTGGAATTCACGCAGCGCGGTCCCAAAGCAACCACCAAAGCGCTCATGTTATGAATGAATTATTACAATATATTTATTATTATTTGTTATGGTAATACTCGATAAAGAACTTCAGAGCCCAAATTGAACCTTGTCTTTACAGCTCGGAAGGATATTTTAATGCGTAAAAAAATAAACATTAGTGAGTCAACTCAAAATCTCGATGGTGTCACTTAGCGACTAAAACTCACAATCAACATCATCGTCATCTTACAATTAGCGTTAAATCCCGGTTTGCAACCTAAACTTCCGGTCCGGTGCCCGGGGTTCGTTTTCCGACTTTTTCTTCTCCACTTTTCACAGTCTTCGGCATGGTATTGGGTTCATTGGCACGCACATCGCCCTTTACGACGTCAAGCCAGAACTTTTTGAGTCTACCCCTCCTGCCGGTACCTGGTGGAGGCGGCAGGGTTAAACATTTGTTCTCCATTTAACACAAAAAAAAAAACTTTACTCATGAAATTTTGTTATTTTAAGTTATGTACCCAAAATGTCTATCGTGGGGTATAAAAGGATCTAGCGTGGGGTTTTGTAATGAATAATAAACAACACCACTTGTGGGCACCGGTGATACCCAAGGCGGAATCAAGTAAACAAGATGATTTCACCGGTGACCTCCATGGCGTTAAATGTGTTAAGCTGTTAAAACTCATAATAACAACGTTAAATTTCGGCCTACTCACTCATCTCTGATATAGATTTTATCTTTACAGCATCAAATAACTCTATGGTTTACACGCTCCGCTTGTATGCGCGTGTAAATTGTCACTGACTGACGTGAAATCGTTCGAGATCTTTCTCACCCATTAAGGAACAAGTTGGTCCCCGCTTGGAACAGTCCCACGCCCAATCCCAGCTCCATACTGAGTTCGGCGGCGGTGTCGCACTCCCGCCCAAACATTTCCGCTTCGTTCTCCTCCCCCGCGAATGCTCGGACTGTACGCATGTTTGATATCGCTTCTTCGGCTACCAACGTTGCTTTTTCTATCTAGATTAGAAATATAACACATTTACCTAGTCCATAGTAGTATTATACTCTACTACTTAAATTATCATAAAGTGTGTGTTGAGAGCTCTCACAATTAACCACTCCCCCCCCCCTCCTCACTCGCCGCGTCAGATTGCTTTTTCTTATTTTTCTACAATAAATGGTCAGTAAAAAAATATGCTACTTTTTCTTGCATAAAGCCGACTGAAACAAAATAAGTACCTAATTGGATCGTGGGATCCATTACATTCCAATACTTAATTGTTAGGAATGTTTTGACACAAGCAAGTTTCATAGCAAAAATAAATTTAAAAGTGACACCTGTGAGGCGTCACGCGTCTTAATGTGTTCTAAATTCGTATCCGTGCAGGGGCGGAGAAAGAATACTAACCTCTGCGGCCGAGGTCGGCCTGTCGTAAAAGGCGACAAAACAACCCACCCTAGCTACGTGGTAAGACCCCAAGCCCGCCTGGATGGCGACCACCTTTGGTCTTAAGTATGTCACCATAATAACCTTGTTCCGTGATTAGTGACCCAAGTTCCTGTACCCTTATGGGACAGCAGCGTGTTCGCGTCGCCACTGGCATTGCAAACACCCATAGGCGACGGTAACTGCTAAATTTTAAGCGGGATGTCAGCCTGTCTGCTGCCCTGCAGCAATAAAAAAAATTCTCATGTCACCAATTAAGAGTTAATGGTGTCACACTCGGTTGCCAACAAACAGGTATCCGGTTTATATCTAAATTTTTTCTTCAATTAATAATAAGTCGCATTCTTTTTCTAAGATGTTACTTAACTTCCGAAGTAGTCAAATTATTCCGCATCGCATTTGCTGTGTTTATAATTATTATTTGGAGTTCTTAAATAATTTTCTTCAATAAATTTTTGAAAAAAAGCTAAAACATATGACAACTCAAAAAATGCTTCACTTTTGCATAATGCATATGGGGGTTAAAATTATCACAAATAGTCACCCCTATCACCTCCTAAAGAAAATACATCGACTTACCAATAATCCGGTATAACTGCCACGGTGAAGGAAAAATCGTGAGATAACTGCAAACCGAAATCACGTGTAACCCGCAAATTCGCCTTGAACAAGTGGGGTGGGTAAAATGATCGTTGCCTCTAAGCAGATACCCCAACCCAGTGAGATCAGGTCGCGCACCCTACTATACAAATTTATATAAAATATACAGGATCTGATGCAAGGATCATTTCTATTTCAGGGGTCAAGCGATATCCACCACTGTAGAGATCATATTATCTCGACACGATGTATATCAACGACATCACTGTGGACTCCACCGTTTTCCAATTCAAACTTAAGTTCCTAAGGAATCTTTTACCAACCTACACTTTTTAATATAGCTGCCGTAGCAGACGTTTACGATTTTTCCTTCTCATTAAACCTGGAAGACATATATGTAACAAAAGATAATACCTGCGCTTGCGCCTCTCTAGACAACTTGCGTAATAGTGAACCGATGAAAGATCCACCAATCACTACAGACGGCACACAAATCATGGTCAAACCGGTCAAATGGGGCGATATAATTAAAAGGCTTACAGCTGATCCTACAACCTGAAACGGCAATCATACACTGTCAACACTTGCATAACCTTAATTTTACTATTATTTCTAAATTATATTACTGCACTCCTATGACTTTTTTCATACTGACCCCTGCGGCCTATCTTAAAAGGCAACAAAACAACCCTATACTCTATCCACTTTACCAAAAAATAAAATGTAAACAAACAATCCAATGTTTCTCAAACAAAGCTAGAATAAAAACAACATGGCGGGTATAATCCGACCGTAATAATAAAACACTCCTTTCAATCGACAATAGTACGTTGAACAGTACACTTATAATAATAATTACCAGCATATAAAACCAGTAAGAGATTTGGAAACATTGTCTTTTTAGGTTCTTTATAATGTAAGTTAGTTATTACAATTAATGTTGTAAATATGTAAATTTTATATGCATTATATTTATCATTCATAATTGTAAAATTTTTTTTTTCTAAAAGTAAGGAATAGTCATATAAAAAAATAAGAATATAGGAGATATTTCTAATAAATAATTAAAAGTTGCTATGATAATTTTTATATCATGTTGATTATTGATCGATATCCAAAAAACCCTTTTTACGATTTGTTTATATATTATTTTTTGGTAAAACGGATAAGGTATAGCTACGCTCCAATCCCGCCTGGATGGCAAACATCTCTGGTCTACAAATATGCCGCCATAATAACCTCATGTTATGTTTCTGGCCCGGAAAATATGGCCGTAAAAAGAATAGGGCTACCTCCATCCCTTTTAAGATATAAAAGCAAGAAATTTAACTCCTTTTATGTCGTTTAGAATTTATACCAAAAATGTTGATAATTTAAAATTTATACCTGAGTAATAGCTCTTAATCCTCCAGAAATTGTTTGTTTGAAGGAACTTTTAAAATCTTGTATGTCTACTGTCAACCTGAAAATGTATGTTTAATAATAAATTAATCAATAAAAATATATTAAAATCACTTCAGGGTTACCAATACCACCCTTATATTTAAGCATTACAAAGTATTTTCAGTATTCAATGGAACCTTAGCTACTATACAATGCTGTTTCACAACATCATCATCATTATAGCTATTAATCCCAGTTGCAACATAAATTTCTGCTTAGGTACCCGAGGTCCACTTTCCTAAAATTTCTTATATTTCGCATGGTCTATGTCAACCCTGGTAATTGACTCATTATTAATACGTATATCATCCCTTACCATGTCCAGCCAGTAGCTTATGGGACTTCCCATCTTATTGGGACTGATAGAGGTGGTATGGCGAAATATTTGTAATAACAATAATTAAAAACGCAAGAAAATTTAACAACTGCGGGTAGTTAGATAAAGATTACCCGCAGTTGCTTTTCTGGTTTCTATGATTAAACAAATTCATCAATACACACATTTTTCTTCTATTTGGATTTGCCACTAGCCAAGCGTCATTATGGCCAAGAGTTTATGTTTGTGGGTTTTATGCTGACCAGTAACAAGCATAAACATACTCCTAGTACAAGACTTCCAGCTTAATCATTTCCATCTATTTAGGGAATTCCCAGTATTGTTAAATTTGGAATACAATGTTAAAACCTGGTGACGGCATTTTTTTATTGCTATAGGTCAGCAGACAGGCTGATGGCCCGTTTAAAACTCAGCAGTTATTGTCGCCTGTGGGTGTTTGCAACGCCAGTGGCATCGCGAACACTCTGCTGTCCCATAAGGGTACAGGTTCGGGAAGCCCCGACTCTCAGTTAAGTACGTCACTCTCGCGCGCACTGCGTCAGTAATATTCTAACAAGAACACATACATAAATAGATAAGAAGATTACAGGATTTTGTATACCCAAACCTGTTCAACCTTTTTAAAAATATACCATAGATATCAAAACTTACCTATTGACTAATTCACCTGTTCTTTCCTGATCAAAAAATGCCATATCTTGATTCATTATAGAAACAAATAGATCTTTCCTCATTTGTGATGCTACTTTCTCGCCAACTTGACTTAGTAGGTGAATATAAAAGAATGTAAATGCAGCCTGTAAGAGTACAACATAGAGGAGTGTTATGTCAAACGTCTTAATTAAACCAGTGTGCTAACAACCGTCTTTCATTACGCACGCGCTCATACACAAACATAACAAGGAGTTAATCATGTTGTAATTATATATGTTAATGCATTATTTATTATGCTTAACAAATTTTCTCCAACTCATATGGTTTTATGTTTCTCCTATAGTAGGGAAATCCATTGAGTACAAATGGCATAATTTATATAAAGCTTAAAATAGTTTTCGTATTCGTAATTGTTTAATTTCTTTAATTTGCATGCGTTTAATACAAACTTATTTCAATATTTCACGTCTGACCATAAGACTGTTGAATTTACAGGTTTAAAAAATATAATATTTTGAGGACCTGCATGGCAAATGCATGCAGTGGTCACATGTTTGGTTTTTTTCCTGATTATACATGTTATGTATTTATTTAAAAAAGAAAAGTATATTAATTATCTAGTATCCATTTTTTTTTTGTCTCGGGGAAAAACCTCTCTTGACGGATTCCCCCAGCCCTGGGGGACCGAGGGATATGTGGGACTCCGGGGAAGATGTTCAGCCATCCGACTACCCACTAAAAAACCCCGCTGTTCTCCTCCTCAAACATCCGTAGGCGATAGGAGACATATCCATGTGGCCTGCCGATCTTGTGGCCCGGGCCGGCGCCGCCCCGCCCTTTGTCTCAAGGCGGGCCTCTTCTGAAATGTTGGCGCCAGGGGGTCAGGGTTTCGTCCCCCCGGCGCTCTCCTGTATTGTAGGAGTTGAGTGGGGCCCCGGAACAGCACGCGGCCCTCTCCATCGCGGCAATAGTGCGGGCGGCGGATCCTCCCCCGAGGGGCCGCCCGCCGCCGTTTTCTACGGCGGCCGAAGGTCATTGCTCGCCCTCCGGCGCCGACGACGTGGCCTGCGTTGACGGGAGGGGAGTGTGGTGGTGGACTCCCGCTCCCGCTCCGCCGCCTCCTTTGCGGACATAACTGCCTCGCAAAAGGAGGCGACGGCCGTCCATCCAGGATCGCCCCCGACCATGGACAGAACCAGGCCGGGAGCGACAGGTCCGCGCCGATTTAGGCGACGAGGGCGCGGCGAGATCTAGTATCCATAACACAAGTGCTCTGCAACTGATTTTACTGATTAGAAAATGACACATTGCCATCTAGGCACGTGTAAATTGTGCCTTTTATTTATTTACGCATCATTGTACACCACAGCTCATCTACGTATCTATCTTTCTTATGGTTTTCTATTGGTGTAAATACAGAACCAGTAATAAAGACAAAAATAATTTAGCAGTTACCGTCGCCTATTGGTGTTGTGTTAGCAATGCTAGTGGCATCGCGAACACGCTGCTATCTCATAAGGGTACTTAAGACCAAAGATGGTCGCCATCCAGACGGGCTTGGGGCCCTACCACATAGCTAGGGTGGGTTGTTTTCACGCCTTTTACGACAGACAGACCCCAGCCGCAGAGGTTAGTATTCTTTCTCCGCATCTGCACGGATATAACTAACTATATAAAGAAACATTATAGTTGGTTATCATTAGAAAATTGTTGTCCACTGCTAAATGTACACCTCCCCAAACTTGCATCACAAATACCAGTCTCCATTTCTTATCCAGCCATGAAAGCTTAACTTTTTCAGGCAATGTTATAAAAATAAAATGCAACTTATAATTACCTGTCCAATATATAATGAAACTAATTTAAATGCGGGCATTTTGATTTCTTCAATGAAATCCACAGAAGGATTATTCTTTACACTCGCTAATATGTTTACTATAACACCTAACATTGCTGGAATGTAGACATTGAGGAATGCCACTGCTAAAGCTGACTGAAACAAACAACTAGATATAAATGTTTTCTTATATAAATGCTTCATCCCTACATTCACATTCTCTATTCTTTTAAATTCTGAAATAGTTTACAGGGTTGACATTGAAACATTTGCATGCTTCATGTGTTGCCTTTCATGAAACTTCCTTTCACTACAACAAAGTTGTTGTTGTTGTTGTAGACCATTTTTGCCTTTTACACCTGGAAGTAGGTCAGATACCAAAATGGAAAAAAATTAATATGCCTTAATTTTATTTTTCTAAGTAAAACTGGCATTTTACAGCCACAAACTACTGATGGAACAACACTGTCTTTGTATTTGTAAAATATCTATGTCTAATCTATGTCACCTTTTTATTATTACTAGTTTTGTTCAAAATGCATAACCAATTTAGGATAGTTTAGTCGTCAATGAGTTCACACAAATGGTCCAGGTGAAAGAATAGTGCTGGTCATGCTGAGTCTGGATCCAGTTTAGAACAATGATGGTTTTTTGTTTGTTTATTTTTGTATCAGAATGAATGTTAATTTGTTCTAAATAAATGTTTATTTGTTTTTTAATATCACAGGCTGAGGATACTATTTCAGGTATTAATTATTCCATCATATCATCCAAACCATCTGCAACGTTTGCTAGTAAAATACTAGAAAGATACATAATTTCTCTTTAGTAATATATGAAAATAATTATGATAATAAAGCTTTCTAGCGAAAGCTCATCTACGCTGATTCGTTCACATCAACACATCTCCTATTAGTATGACTGATTGGAGATATGTTAAAAATTAATAAGATACTAATCCAAACTAGAAGACTAACATGATCATCAAGAAAATAAGAGTTAAGAATACTATGCTCAATGTAACTATGTACATGGCTTAACAGCAGACGCACACTGACGCCTACATAGGAAACATATATCAGTCATCTAGAACTCATAACACAAGCACTCTGCTTCTTAATTTAGGACTAGATGGTGTTGTATTGGTTGATGGTGTTTTAATATATTTACTTATATTGATGATTGACTAATATTCTGATACATGTTTCTACTTACAGCAACAGCAGCAATAAGTAGCCACTTGTGTGGCGCCAAATAGTTGAACAACCGTTTCCAGTCAAACTTAGAACTGTCCTCGTCAATATTCAACCTCCTTTGTATGACTCTTGAATTTTGATGCGCCTTACAAAATGCCGGTCCATTATTGAAGAATAAACGAGCAGCTACACCTAAACTGAACCCGGTACATAGCTTCCAAGGGCTTGACAGAATAAGGAAACCGGACTTTGAACTCCTTTCAGATGTTTTGACTTGGGAAGCGAATCTTTGGATAACATTTGGAGGCTTATTATTTATTAAATGTGCAAAGCATATGTTAGATTTGGAAGTTAATAACCTGAAAAATTATTATAAATTAAATCTGTTCGCCTGTAATCTAAGTAAAATAAGTAACACTCATTTAAAAAATGTAAACAGCTACCTTTGTCTGATTAAATAACAGGGTTTTAATTGGAGTATTTGCAACATTTTTACAAATCTATATATAACTTTGTACAGTTTGTTAACTTAAACTTATTATTTACACATGTTTCAGTCTGAATTAATAAAATATTTAAATTTCAAATAAGTACATTGAAATTTATAACCTCTAGGTAAATGTCAATGTCAAAATGATGACGTAATACCAGACGTTCAGAAATTTGGACCAAGTTAATCATCTCGTAGTTTTCAACCATAACGTGGTTTATATTTTAATTCGCTAGATGGCACTAACAGTAATTTCTCGCTGTGTTTAATTATAGCGATCGACAATTATTAACATTTGATATTCCTGGTTTTATATAACTAATTTTATTTAAAAATAAACTATTGTTAAATAAACAGTAAAAAAGCAGGCATATATTATTTTTATTTGTTTATTTTTAGTACTTTGCTGAGTTTAGTGCGCTTTTAATATGGTGTCTTGTTTTTCTTGACCATAAAAGGAAACAAAAACTTGGAAAAGACAGTGTAGGAGGTGTGGGTGTGTAGGAGGTCTTGTTTTATATTTTATTGATATAAACAACAAATATTCTTTAGTATTCAGATTACTGAATACTTAGAGATTCTAAATATTAATTCAGCACTTTATCAGTATTGGCCTTCCAATCCTTGGCGCTAGCGAGCTGCAGCTTGTTAACATCAAAGGATACTAGTTCCGCCAGCACAGCAAGGCGAAATTCGTCTCTCTTTTGCCTATAATATGCTTATGCCTACTTTAAACATTTTTGTACGAGAATTTTTTTATTGCTGTGGGACAGGCTGATGGTCCGCTTAAAATTTAGCAGTTACATAATGGTGTATGCAGCGCCAGTAGCATCGCAATACTAATGCCGGAACACAACACAAAATTATTAATGGCGGCATACTTAAGACCGAAGGTGGTCGCCATGCAGACGGGCTTGGTGCCCTACGACGTAGCTAGAGTGGGTTATTTTGTCGCCTTTTACGACAGGCTGACCCCGGTCGCAGGGATCAGTATTTTTTCTCGCCCCTGCACGGATAGATGCTGGTGGTCACGATCCGAAAGAACAAGATTGAGGAGTGATTTGTGAGATAGATATATTGTGATACCTTGCAAAGAAATTCGCACTGACTTTGATTCCACCCTTTTCCGATTCGGTGCAGGTCTACTTGCAGAGGAACTGTTGAACGGTAACAGCTAAATGTCACAAATCTGAACGCTGAACACATAATGTTGTGGCACAGCGCTGAATGTGGTTGGTTCTCAGGGAGATCGAACGTCGACACGTCCCGCGCTTTATAGACTCACGCGCTACTACCCCTCGTCCCACGCTCGTTTTTATTATTCACCTAACCGAGAGTGATGGTAGTTAACAAAATCGAAGCAAAGAAACCAGATCCCCTCCCGTCAATGCAGTCCTAGACGACGGCGCCGGATGGCATCAAAGAAAGAAAGAAAGAAATACTTTATTTCAAGAAATAGCGACGCATTTACATTGCTCCATATTTATATTTATTCCATATTTATATTAGGAACTTCTAAATTTGTACGCCGCATTTTCAGCAAACAAGGTTTGCACTCAGCTTGTTGCTGCGTCGGAGTTATATCCGACATCAAATGACCTCTGGCCACCGTAGATACGAGTAGCGGCCGCAGATAGCCCTTTGGAGGGGGATCCACTGCCGCTGGAACACGCGTGCTGTCCCCCGTGCCCCTCCAATCTTGAAATGAAACCCTGAAGCCAGGCGCAAACCCTGGAAGAAGCTCATCTCTTGTATAATATAATATATGTATTGTATCCTCTTGGATAGTATCCTCTTTGGTACTTGCGGATCTTGGATAAACTGGCCCATCGACCACGAGGTCGGCGAGCCAGTTTATCTACTGGCCCAGGCGCTAAACCGTAGAACAACAGTGCGGTTTTTACTAGGTAGTACGGAGGGAACTCGTTAATCATAAGTTTTTCCACGAAAAAAAAAAATAACATTATAATAAACAATAAACCCCCGGTACTAATCCGTACACTAAACGTATACGCAAAGGGTCAGATCCTACATCTGTTAAGTTATAACCCAAATATTCAGTCTACGCTAGATCTGATCAGATCATACCCGTCGCACCATGCTATCCTTATCCACGTCTACCAACGTAATGTTGCAAGCATATATAAGCAACCACAGGAGCTGTTAATGCGTATCTTTGATATCTAACTTATTTAAAGAAAGACGATTTATCTGAATACACAGACATCATTTATTTTCTCCTCCGTTGCGATCGAATCCATGGACTCGGCGTTCATACTTGCGTAACCATTGAACCGCAATAATTGACGACTCAGATCGTCGAAAATTATTTATTATGGCAACATGCACTTTTCTCCATGCAGGCACGGAGTAAGAATACTGCCCTGCGGCCAGGGTCGGCCTGTCATAAAAAGCGACAAAACAACTCTAGCTACGTGGTAGGGGTCCAAGTCCGTCTAGATGGCAACCCTTGGTCTGTAAGTATGCCGCCATAATAAACGTGTGTTATGTTCCGGCAGTGACCCAGGCTCCTGTAACCCTATGGGACAGTAACGCGTTCACGGTGCACCTAGCGTAACAAATATCGATAGGCGACGGTAACTGCTATTAAGTAGATCGTCAGCTTGTTTGTTCCTCAACAATAAAAACAGTACTAGAAATTTAAAAAGATAAATCTTTAAGCAAAATTCTGTTTCAAAAGCTATTAAGTTTTAATAATTACAAATTCAATAATTATTTCTTTTATGATCTCACAGACGCCAGATGGCCAAGTGGTGCGCGCCCCAGTTTTGGCGCCAATATAACTCATTGTTTAACTCAAGTGGCGCGTTTAAATCTCTATTATTTGTATATCGATGGTTGTTATTTGATTTTATGCCATTTTATGTCCACGCATGTGTTGTTTTATGTTTAAATATTCCAGCAGTCGCAATGCTAGCAAAATTTATGATTCTGCTCATTATTTATAAAAAGTTTGTAATGTTTTCTATAGTTGTGTCGTTTTACACTAAAGGCCGTATAGTCCAGACAGAAACAAGAATTACGGCTACATATAAAATGTGGGCATTTTCCTAGTAAGTGATATAAGTCGACAGAGCGATAAGTTTTTTACTCTTTTTCGTTGCTCTTATTTACAAACAGTGAATTTTGGTCGCTGTGTACAATGTTGTAAAGTTTAAATAATTTTGATAGAGCACTTATTGATTGAGAGTGCTTTTATTTTCGACCTTAACTTCTGTATGGTAGATCCTAGTCTTATAAATACACGCCAGCATGTTTGAAAGAAAGAAAGAAAGAAAGAAAAATAATTTATTTAGAGCTTAAAACTATAACAAAAAAAACACATTAACAAATCACTAACACATTTGTCTTAGCCCTAAAAAGGTGCCTAACTCAGCAATGCAAGGAGCTGTTTAAAGAGCATCCTGCGCTGATCTTCCGTTAGGACCCTTGAAGTGACGATATAACAATTATTTATATCACGTTTATTAACAATAAGCAATTTAATTATTAGTAATTTATTAACAATAACCAAACATTTATATGCACTAAATATTAAGGAATACAAAAAATATTAGTATCATAAATAATAAAGAAAAAAAAATTCAGACAGAAAACATCAACTGAAGTGCTAAAAGATTGTAAGAAGAAACAAACAAAAATACGAAAAAATGAGTAAACACGCTAAGAATATAAAGATATTGATAAAAACATTGACTAATTACAACAACTACTTAGTTACACAAAAGATAATTATTAAAATATTAAGACATAATTTAAAAATACTATATTACAGAGCACTTGTATCCATTGCCAGGTTTGCCTGCCTCTTTTGGTGTTCAAACATAAATGATTTTAGTTTGTTTAAACTCTGCTATTCTCTTATCTAAATTATACTCAAAATACCTAGTTAAAATAAATTTAAGGTTTAAGGACCAGCCTTAAATTTGGTCTTGGTTCACCAGAACCAGTTGACAAACGCCATTTTGAATTTCAAAAACCATGTTAGGGTCCATATTATTTCTTAATTTTTTTGATCGACAGCGGACAGGGTGGCCAAATAGCATAATTGTTTGGAGTCAAAACTTTGAATCCAGTAGAGGTAAATTTGAAGAAGAATGGCCGTTACTACCGTTGTACTTCGAAGTTTGTAACACCATATTTATTGTTCTTATTTACTAAGTACATACTTACGTTTCAATTCATCTATCACATTTATTTAAGATATAAATCCTTATCAAATTATTTGCAAAATCTTTTATGTCGAAGAATTTTAATGATACTCATTCAAATAAACATATTCGATACTTAATAAATAATACTTATAATAATACTTATAATAAACAATTGAAATAAAATAAGAAATATGCTTATATAATATATTATATATAGTAATGAATAATAAAACCTAATTTAAAATCCAATAATAATCACAACCTGACGCAACACCACTTAGGTACCTATATCCGTGTGAAACACAACTAATATAACATAAAATTACACTTTTTTGGCCCAGGGAAAACTAAACCAGTAGTGCCACGTTGACACTTCTGTTGAAAGCCAACGCTGGTATATGGAGTTATCCGCAGTCCTTTACTGCGACCTGGCAAGCAAATGGTGGTCGCCGCATACCCATTAAAAATCCCGATAATCGCCCAAGTATTTGGGGGGTCGCAGGATCGACTTTTGGACATTGCTCTGAGATGAACATTGTGGATAATCAATATCTAATCGGTTAGTCCCGGTGGTAACTAAATATTTTAATTCATTCTTTCACTTTCACGAGTTTCGTTATTAACTAACATAGGCATAAGTTAATTCGTCATTTGTGCCTATCCATGACAGGAACGCTTGTGTCACGTGTTATTGAAATATGTAGTGGAGTTGATTAAGCTACAAAAGTTAATAAGAGTAGATGAATGAAAATGTTATGTGAAGAAATGTTATGGTACGTATTATCCATCTAAGTTCAAGAGCCCACATAATCGGTGGATCTTTTGAAATTAATCTGAAGCTTTAAGGACAAAATCAAATGCCCACAATTTTGCAAAATTCAATAGATATTAAATAGATATTCCCACGATGACCGCTAGCCACATAAATACCGGTACGATACTTTCGATAAATCAACTGTTCCATTAGTGATTTCAAATGGGCTTTTAATATCAGTGATATATTATACAGATGGTCGAAACTAAATTATGATTTAGCAATTTTAAATGCTGTTTGAATAGGAGAAAATCCTTCATTATATATATAAATAAATAAACCCCATTGACCAACCATACGGCAACCCAATTTCAAAACACAGTAATTGAAAAAATAATTAAATTTAATGATTGGATCATGTTTTTTATTGCTGTAGGACAAAAGTCAGGCTGACAGCCCGCTTGGAATTTAACACTTACCGTCGCCTATGGATGTTTGAAACGCCAGTGGTATCGCGAACACGCTGCTGTCCCATAAGGGTACAGGAACTTGGGTCACTAATGCCGGAACACAACACAAGGTTATTATGACGACATACTTAAGACCAAAGGTGGTCGCTATCCAGACGGGCTTGGGGCCCTACCACGTAGCTAGGGTTGTTTTGTTGCCTTTTACGACAAGCCGACCCCGGTCGCAGAGGTAGTATTCTTTCCGCCCCTGCACGGATAATTATTTAGCCATATACCTGTATGACTTTGTCTTGTACCACAAAGAAACCATTACTTAATCAGCCGACGCAAAAATAAAGTAATTAGAATGATATTACTTGTAAGAAAAATTATCAACATGAATAAGAATTTATTTAAACAATTTATATTATCTAAACAAATAAACTACACAAATAAACAAAATTGGAGTGTCTGTTTGTAATATTAATATAACTTACTTTTTACTAAGTATATTCCGGTGTACACACGGTACATATAACAAAATAAAAAAAATTAAATTTTTTGTCTATCTGTCTGTATGTTTGTTTCGGTTGCTTTCTAAAATGTCTGGACTGATTTTGACGGGTCTTTATTTTAGAAAAAAAAATAGTTTTAGAAAAAAAATGGGATCTGACGAAAAAAATTTTTTTCTGTTATTCGACCAGCGAAGCGGGCGGGAACGGCTAGTAATAAATAAGTATATTGCACAATTCACACAGCCCTATCTAGTCCTAAAGTGTAATAAGTAGCATAGCACTTATGTTATGGGTACTAGACAACTGATATACATATATACATTCTTATTCTTATTGTAAATAAATATATATTATACATAAACACCCAGACGCAAGACGGGAATTGAACCCGTGACCTCCGCAAGCATCTGAAATGCGTTAGCCGCTACGCTACGGAGGTCGTCAATAACCTCCTACCAATTAATAATTCATGGATAATACGCATATGCCACGGTGGCAATTTCAATTGATACCAAACACTAAATATTTATCTCTTAATACCATAATTTATGGTTGACTTTGACAGTGGAATACACAAGTGTTTTACACCCTCTGTCCACCGCCAAATGATTAGGGCGTGATGACGCGGAATTGTATGGGATTAAGTTTATTAGTATCGCATAAATAGATATTATTGAATTAAATGGTGAAATTGAAAGATCGATTTTAATATTATAAATATTTTTTTTAACAGCTAAGGAACAACAGATCTGCTGCCGACCCACTTAATAGTATGCAGTTACTGTCACCTGTGGGTGTTTGCAACGCCAGTGACATCGCGAACACGCTGCTGGTACAGAAACCTTGGTCACTAATTAACACAACACAAGGTTATTATGGCGGCATACTTAAGACCAAGGGGGGGTTGCCATTCAGACGGGCTTGGGGACCTAACACGTAGTTAGGGTTGCTTTGTCGCCTTTTACGGCAAGCCGACTCCGGCCGCAGGGCTTAGCATTCTTACTCCGTCCCTACACGGAGAAAAATGATTGGACCTTGGGAAAGGACATAAACTACTTTTTTTATAAATTTTTATGGCAGAACCACGTTTTCCGAGTCAACTAGTTGTTTATAAATAAAGATATATTTTATATAAAATATACAATATGTAACGTCGAGCTTTCCAATGAACCAGAATTTTCTGTATACATATTGCCATTTTTTTTACACCAGCCTTTCAGTTTCTGTACTCTTAATTATCATCATCATCATCCTTGCGTTAAATCCCGGTTGCAGCCCAAACTCTCACTTCGGCGCCCGGGGTCCGCTTTCCGACTTTTTCTTCTCCACTTCACACGATCTTCAGCATCCCTGGTAGTGAGCCCATTAGCACGCATATCACGCTTTACGACATCAAGCCAGCACTTTTTGAGTCTACCCCTCCTGCCGGGGCCCGGCGGAGGTGGCATGGCTAGACATTTGTTTCCCACGTAAGCATCCGGTTGCCGTAAAACGTGGTCGTACCAACGGAGCCGACACTCTTGTAATTTATCCGCAATATTACGGATACGAAGACCGCTGCGAATGCGGGAGTTCCTAACGCGGTCCTTCCGCGTCACTCCACACATCCACCGCAGTGTCATTAAATAATAATAATAAAGCCCTTTAATCAAACCCACTTAGTATCTAATTACAAACTAAGAACTAAAAACTATGAGTATGGATATACAAATTCAAAAATACATATTTTTTGTAGCTAAACTAATCTTAATCTATTCTATTCTAATACTTAATTATTTTTTGTAGGTCTGTTTGCCAGTCGGCAAAGGCCTCCTCCAACCTTTTCCATTCCTGTCTTTCTTGAGCTATTCTATTCCACGTTACTCCTGCTACTGTCTGCCCCTTTTCTTTTTCCCTTCTCTAGGGTACCATCGTGTCACAATTTTGCTCCATTTGTGTCATTAAATACTATTATTAAAATATTTCTTAAATATTAAATTCAACCAAGTTTATTTCAGTATTTTATTTTTCTTCTTTTTTACTCTTCTTGGATGGTTCTTGGACTTTTCTCCACCGTCTGTCAGGTACTAAAAAGTTTTGCAAGCCAGTTATCGTTGGGTGACGAAAAGCGTCGCCAGCAACGTCCACGGAAGAATGAGAAAGTTCTGTTTTTCTTTATTCTTAACTTTTTCAATACAAAAAAGAATTGATAGCTTTCATTTGTATGTTAATTGCAATTTTGCTTCGGCCACTTGATTTGATTGCCTTAATCTGCATCTATATTCTTCATATATATATGTATATATATAATACATACACTTGTTCAACGCAAGTGTTTAATTAATAAGATTGTACCGGGCCTATGCCTAGTTAGCATTTTAAGATGGGAACATAAAATGGCGCTTTAAAAAGTAGTATATCGCTAATCCTCATAATTTTTGGAAGCGTATATGTATATATTTTCTAATAAAACTTGCCTACGAAGTAGTCAACTTGGTGGTTACTCACTAGTAGTTCATGCGGCCTAGGCTATTCTGATATAATATGCACTGTAGGCAAAAAAAATAGTTAGGTACAAATTTATATAACACTAGCAGCCCGTCCCAGCTTCGCATGGGTATTTAACAAAAAATTAAAAATTAAACCCTTCTATTTTTTTTCGGTCTCGGGGAAAAACCTCTCTTGACGGGTTATCCCGGCCCGGGGGACCGAGGGATATAAGGGACTCCGGAAAAGATGTTCAACCCACTAAAAAACCCCGCTGTTCTCCTATCGTCTACGCCCGGGCCCACGGATATATGGCCTGCCGATCTCGTGGCCCGGGCCGGCGCCGGCCCACGCTTTGTCTTAAAGCGGGCCCCTTCTAAAGTGCTGGCGCCAGGGGATCAGGGTTTCGTCCCCCCGGCGCTCTCTTGTAACAACTCTAGGAGTTGAGGGGGTCTGTGGAACAGCACGCGGCCTTCTCCCTCGCGGCAATAGTGCGGGCGGCGGATCCTCCCCCGAGGGGCCGCCCGCGGCCGTTTCCTACGTCGGCCGGAGATCGTTGCCCGCCCTCCGGCGCCGACGACGTGGCCTACGTTGGCGGGAGGGGAGTGCGGTGGCGGACTCCCGCTCCTGTTCCGCCGCCTCCCTTGCAGACACTACTGCCTCGCAAAAGGAGGCGACGGCCGTCCATCCAGGATCGCCCCCGACCATGGACAGAACCAAGGCCGGGAGTGACAGGTCCGCGGCCAATTCCGGACGGGACTCGCATCCCCGTCGCGTGCTAGTCAGGCGTGGGTATGACTACCAGACGACACTCCAGAAAAAGCAGAGTCGCCTGACGTCGTAGCCGGCCCAGCAAGACCAACCGACAGCGAGGATGCAATTCCCGCCCCATGAACACTCTGTGCAGGCGCAGTCGAAATAGGCATGGTTTCGACTACCAAATCAGGTCCCAGGGTAGAACCCGGGACCCCAATCAGTATTCGCAATTATCCCACCGGGGACCACGCCACGAACAGAGAGCTAAGTTGGAAGGGATGTAAGAGGTAGACGGAAAGAAAGGTAGGACTCTGTCGCCTCGAACGAAGAGGGGAGTGAAGCGACGGATGCTCGGGCACCTCGGGTACGCACACCCGTGCACTCCTCGGACAGAGGAGCGCCCCTGAGGGCAAACCCTTCTATTTGCGTCAGGTTACTAAAAAAATAAAATTATAAAGAAAGTTTGAATATTATTATTTCTATGAGCTTTTATTTTAATGATTTTTTTTGTTATTACTTTTTATTTATTTTTCGTTATTTTTTAATAAGTATTCTAATTTTTGTAAAAACCCCAGTGACGCACGCCCACATTGCATAAGGTGCTGCCTAGCTAGCCGAACAGGGTGAGCGGCTACCACGCAACATTTTTCTAATACTTACATTTTTAAACTCGTGATATCTTTCGAATGGAATATCCGAATTGAATAATTCAAAAAGTTATATAAAGGTATTGAAACAGTTTTGAATATGAAGTAATTTATTTTGATAAGGATTAATACCAAGATCCAAATAAAGAGTCTTTTCTAGGGGCGGCATTTTAATTAAATTTTTAAAATAAAAGAACACTTATTGTGGCATAACTATAATAGTTAGACATATGCTGTCGCGACACTTTTTGTAAATAATGATGTGTTCTGCAAAGTTGTAGTACATTATTTTATTCTATCATCAATAGTTTTCGCAACGCACGCGATTTAAATAATATTTTAGGTAATTTTTTTACACTTTGGGTTACATTATTGTAGTTTTAGTAAGGATCCCTAATTTTTTTGAAAATATAATATAGCCTATGTCACCCGGGGATAGTGTAGCTTCCCAACAATGAAAGAATTTTTTTAATAGGGTCAGTAGTTTCGGAGCCTATTCAAAGCAAACAAACAAACAAACAAACAATCAAATCTTTCCTCTTTATAATAGTAGTATAGATATAGATATAGATATTTGAGTTGACTACCACGCATTAGGCACAGTAAGTATAGAATTTGAATAGGATAAAAGGGTTATAAACGGTTTTTTTCATGAGTTTTGATTCTGTGGTCTTTCAGTTTTGTTTTGATCTACTCGCTCTAGATGCCGTAGTTTTTTTAATGAATTTTTTAGTGAGCCGAGGCTGTTTGGGAAAAATTACACCTTACACACAGCGCACACTAGTTTATGTGATATCAGGTAAGTTTCTACAATCAGTAATAATACTGATAAATAATAATACTGATAGTAAAACAATAATGTTTTACTATTTTTAAGGTTATTTCTAGTACAATGAAGTAGGAAAATTGTTGTCTTTATCTTGTGCAGGTAAAAAAGGACATTCGTACGTGTCAGAAAGTGACGCCACGCCCTTCCCCCGCGCTCTAGGCGAAACTCATTTCAACTTAAAACTTTAATGTGATTTACTCGAAATTATTTTTTTTATTGTTGTAGGACAGCACTTCAGCAGACAGGCTGGCGGCTCGCTTAGAATTTAGCAGTTACAGTAACGCCAGTGGCATCGCGAACACGCTGCTGTACCATAAGGGTACAGGAACTTGGGTCACTAATGCCGGAACACAACATAAGGTTATTATGGCGGCATACTCAAGATCAAAGGTGGTCGCCATCCAGACGGGCTTGAGGTCCACGTAGCTACGGTGGGCTGCCCCGGCCGCAGAGTTTAGCATTCTTTCTTCGCCCCTGCACGTTGTGTGATCCTTTTTGTGTAACCACTCACAAATAATCATTCATACGCCTTTAGCATAGTCGCTCATAATTCGATTACTAAACAACATTTTAGGTGCCCTATTTATCATTCAGCTTGTCGACCACCCGCGCTTTCGATGCACCCACACCGTTTTGACTTTAATACTCATATACTGAGCTATATTCACATCCGCATTCGTCCCTAATACATTACATTAAGGTTTATTATCCAACTGTTTCAAGTATGAACGGATTTCTGTTAATTTTGGGTGTAGTTTACCGACAGATGGCATGAGAGAGGATTATACCACAGGGTTGGTTATGATGTAAATAAATCATTGCATTAAACGCTTTATTAGTTAATAATGTCTGATAGCAAGATATAAATAAATAAACAATTAATAACAAGGAGATCGATTTGGTCATTTCGTTAAAGTATAGGATGTAATTAATATTTGGTTGCTGAGATATCGACGGTCAAAGACGAAATGATCATTTTCCATTCAATTTTCAATATCTCAGTGAAAAATAGTCCTACCAAAGTTTAAGAAAAAGGAAAGAATGGTGTTTAAATTCGAAAAAATCCGAAGAAGAGAGTACGCAACATGAACGTTCTTGAGAACCGTTTCGTACAGGAAAGAAGAGGCTCCAAGAAATGGGGATGAACACCCAGCCGATGGCGGGCACTACGGTGGTAGAAAGACGACGAGGCACCATTCTAAATAGCTCTTCAGTACGCTCCCCGTTGTACAGACGGTAGAATACGCAAAGAGACGCAAAGTCTCTGCAAAGCGTATCTAGACCGTTTGTGAGTATGAGATCGCCATTTCTTTTGTGAAGAAATACATATTATACATAAACACCTAGACGCGGGTCGGGAATCGTACCTGTGACCTCTGCAAGAGCACCGATGTGCGTTAACCGAGCGTGGCTCTCGTCCCGCGCCTCGCGAAGTTTGGTAAAGCGGGCGGAGCTGCACGACAAGGTGCTCATGGTGGAATAGAAGGAGTGCCTCGCTCACCCCAGCGCCGGCCTCGCCACCATTGAAGTGGTGAGGCCCGTCCTGGCCGAATGGGTGGAAAGGCGCCACGGCGCCTTGACCTTCCGCCTGACGCAGGTCCTCTCTAACTTTGCTAGACTCTATATTTATACATACATATACATATAAGTTTTTAACGACTTATATTTATTTTATGCACTACGAGACTTTACAAACTTCTTTTGATCTGATTAGTCCTTTTTGACCGGCTGCGCCATGTAAAAGTATTGTTATTTGCGGAGACACACAAAGCAAACCACTGTGTACGGCATAACTTACATTTTTGTTGATTTAATTTAATATTAATTTCCCTACATCTTTGCACTCATTACCTCTAAATTAGTCTCCGAATATGATACGTATCTATTATATTCAAGACAATAATCAAGCATTTCTTATCTATATAAATAAAATAATAGAGGTCTACAGGTATGCGCGCATCACGGCAAAATTGCTGGATAGATTTCAATTAAATTTTCTAAGTTTTATTTCTTAGACACTCAGCCCTTATCTAAAATAAAAAATATTATTATTCATTTAATATTAGGTCCTTACATATGAAATTGGCGTTTTGTACTGGAGGAATATAAAGTAAATTTTTTTTGTAAATATATTTAATTAATCAAAGTATGCGCCGTTGTTATCTAAGCACTTTTGCCATCTCATAGGTAGTTCATTTAATTGATGCCTTTAGTAAAAAAACCAATGGGGGCGAGAATCAATAAACTCTTGAAGGTGGTTTGGACTGCCGCATCGGAGTTGAATTATTTTCCTTGTAAGAAATTGTCCAAATTCCGGAAAAAACGGTAATCTGTTGGAGCAAGGTCCGGGGAGTACGGTGGATGTCGCAGACATTCCAATTGTAGCACATCTAACTTAGTGGTGGTTGTGCAGTGTGTGGTCTTGCGTTGTCGTGAAGCAGTAGTGGCCTATAGCGATTGACCAATCTCCGTTGTTTAGCAGCTTGTTCTTCCTTCATGGTTTGCAGTTGCTGACAATAGATATCTGCCGTAATCGTTTGGCCAGATTGTAGAAAGCTGTGGTGAATGATACCGGCGCTAGTCCACCAAACAGTCACAAGTAACTTTTTCTGAGTCAATTTTTGTTTAGGGTAGGATTTGGCTGGGTCTCTAGGATTCAGCGATTGCGACGAGCACTTCCGATTATTGGCAGTATCGGCTTTTCATCACAAGTAATAATTCGATTTAAAATCCCTTCATTATTGTGTCGGTTGAGCAAAGTAACACAGCAGTCGACGCATGTTTGCAAGTTCGATTCACTCAATTCATGGGGTAAGTACCCATCTTTCAAGTTTTTTACTTTCCCGATTTGCTTCAAGTGGATCAATACAGTTTTATCATTATATAGCCTGCAGCTATCTCTGAAGTGCTCTGTGATGGATGCGCTTCCACAATAGCCTTTAATTCTTCATTTTCCACTTTGGTCTCCGGCCATCCACGGGGTTGGATCTGAAGGTCGAAATTTCCAGAACGAAAACGTTGAAACTAAAAACGTACCGTGCTTTCTTTTGCGACACCAGCGCCGTACATATCATTAATCCTTCGAGCTGTTTCTGCAGTACTTGTGCCACGGTAGAACTCGTACTCGTAAATATACCGATATTTCATGTTTTCCATTATGCGGTAATAAGCTACGCTAAAGAAAAAAATAACGAGGAAAAAACAAATGAATGACTGTTTTCAAAACTCAAATGTACCAGCTAAATGAATTTATAAATTTGAATTTGGAATTCTTAACCAAAGAGGAGATATTTCAGATCAGCCAGAAGTGGTCAGTACGACAAAACGCTAATTTCTAATATGTAAGGACCTAATATAAAGTTTTAAGAAACAACAATTTTTATAAGTTTTTCATGTTCAATGTGTTTTCTTGCCGCGGAGAAATGGAGCAAGCGGGGAAGCGCGCATGCGCAGAAGAGGGGAACTCTATTTTACCTCTACCTCATGACAAAAACTTTGTTAATATATCAAGCAACGCGGACGATGTCGCGGGTAGTTGCTAGTGTTGTGATATGTATATTAAGTGAGAAAAACTGCCTAAGTGGTGAATGCCACCTGTAGAATCGAACCCAGGACCTTTAAATTTGTCTACGAGTGTGATACGTACCTATTATATTCAAGACAAAACAATTAATATCAGACAATCGATCATTTGTTATTTTAAATACATGCAACACTATTGAACAACTTTGGAAATACCATGTAAGAAAAAAAATAAGAGTTTACAAAGATATATCGCCAAAGCTCTTTAATACCCATTGTTTGTACAACCGTTATTATTCCCCTAATAACGTATTAGTTCTCATAGTAAAAACCCCATAATCCCAGCGAAGGAGCTCCTCGCTTACCCCATAATGTAAATATTTATAATGAACATTGTTTATTGTGTGATTTTGTTAGATTATGCTTTGGACTAGTGAGTGGCGTGGATTTACATGGTACTTAGAAAATGTTTTAAGCGAAAGATAGTGATTTTGACGTAATTGTAGAATATCATCACAATAACTAAGTGCGAAAATTTCTTATCCTAGTTATGATTTTTTATCCATACATATCCCTCGTCCCATTAGTGTTAACTTTTTATTAAATTTAGTTCATTTCAAGCATGTGTTTATTTTAAGTAGGTTTATCATTAAAAACAATATATATAAGAAATATTTATTTATATGTAGGTATTATTACTAATCCTATAATTATTTATTAGTGTTGTCCTCAGGATTACAGATAGCTACCGAACGTATTACCGCGTCTAGCCGTTTTTTAAAATCTCCATTAAACCTGTCACTTTCATATTTTACTTGGACATTGGCAAAATCAATTCCAAAGGCATTGAAGCCATACCTTCAAACACTGAACTGAATGAAGTGCAAATTATCTCCGTGCAGGGGTGAAGTAAAAATACTAACCTCTGCGGTCGGTCTATCGCAGTGGATTCAAGGCCAGGCAAAACCATAACGGGCTCAAACTGTCATCTTGAAAGATGCCTTGTTTAATCCTTATAGGTTCGTGCAAAACAGAAAGATCTTCAATGCCTGGATGCCTTAGAACAGTTGTCGAATTTTCCATACATGAGCTAAGGATTTGTCGAAAGGTTATTATCAATTTTGTAAAGCTCGAGTACCCTTTTTAGCCATGTATGAGGGACAGAATCGTAGGCCTTTATGTAGTCAATCCAGGCTACTGAAAGGTTTTTTCTGTTTCGCTTAACCTGATGATTAATGGCCATATCAATGAGGAGTAGTTCCTTAGTACCAAGTGATCCATTTTTACATCAATTTTGAGAATAGGTAAGCCAAAATATTGTTATTAAACATGTGTCATTAATTTTGATCTCAAAATGGATGTAAGCAACGTAAATAGTTGGTAGACAAGTAATGGGTCTGTAATTTTTAGCCTCAGTGGTACTATCGGCCTTATGGAGCAGATGGGTGACACCAGTAGTCATAAAAGATGGAAGCAGTCCAGCATTTATGGCTTCCTGGAATTAACTAGCTAAACAGGGGTACGACCTTTTGAACCACTTTATCCAAAAATTGTGCAATCCATCTGGTCCTGGGCTCTTCCAATTCTGTGTGCTACGAATTGCACAACAAATGTCTTGTGGTTCAAGGGTTATTAGTTCCATATCAGCTATCTCGTAGCAAGCCTGTTCAACCAGTCACCATTCCTGTGACTGATTAGCACCAAATATTTCTCCAGAATGTTGTCATTGTATCAATATCTGGCCTCTGACACTCAGGCACAGTGTTACCTAGTTTCTCCCATCTTCTATACACCCTTTTCTGATCACTTTGAAATAGGCGGTTCAAGTTATATCGACCAGTGCACTCTTTATACCGACGAATTCGACTAGCACACGCTTTAACTTTTTGTTTTTAAAAATCTACACGTTCTGTAATCCTACCTCGATATTATTCTGGGCTTAAATTGGTGCCTGCAAAGGCTTGATTTACAAAACGCACAATTTTTGGTCTGTTGTTACCGGGTTAGAAAGATATTAGTTTCCTGAGAGTTCTAGTTCTATCTATACGACATTCTATCCTCTTCTGCCAAAATGGCTTACCGTTGTAATATGCTGTCTTTGGTCATAGTTAGAGAACTGAATTCCAGCTGCACGGCACATAGTAACAGCTCCGCAATAAAGGATAGAATGCCTTCTTTGCTTTCCCTAAAATACGGGTATAACACAGAATCTAGAACTCCCATTAATAAAAGGTTATGTTTATGCGTGTGTAAACGTGGTAAGCGCGGTCTGTGTAATGTAGGCATGTCTTTATAATCTTGAAACGCCTTTTCCAAAGTGCTCCTCATTAGCTCATTATCCTGGCTGTATACATTACTAACCAAAGATACACCAACATCTGATTTGGGTGGAATGACTGGTACCTGTCTTGTGTTGCGAGACACCTCTCCCGTTGTCGGTGAGCTGTTGTGGTGACAATTTTTTTGTTAGTATGTATTTCATTACGAAGACGAGCAAATGTAGGCTCATCCAACAAATGCAACCGCTGGATAGTCCTCACTTGATCCGATAGCCGTTGTGCGGTTACATTAGTCTCTCGATGGAGGATCTGAAACAGAAACAGCATACGGTCACGATACGCAGTGAGGTTAACTCCCAACTCTGTCGCCTCAAAGTACACTCGCATGATATACTCGTTTATTTCTTGAGTCCATCGCATGCAGCGCACTACACCACCAGTAACAGGAGCCAGACGCGGGGTGTGTCCCACAGGCTCCAAGCATGCTGATGGTGGCCGTCCACGGCCCCGCGTAGTTCTTCGTAGCGGAGCTAACGGCGCTGCATCCTCCTCATTTTTTGACGCGCTGTTGGCCGTAGGCAGCGCCTTGTCTACAACGCGCGCTGCCAGCCGAGAAGCAGGGCAAGCAGAGACGTCCGCAGCTGGTGTTGGGCGTGCGTTTATTTCGGCTGCTTATCTTGTCTACTGTCTCCTTGTATTTTTTTTTTTTTTGCTTTTTATGCTACATCATTGTTAATTTAATAAAACTGGTACATTTTTCAACTTACTTATATTTATGTTATTATTAACGTATAACCAGTTTGTGCTCTGCCATCCACAAGTTAATTAATAGACGTATTCCACTCCATTATACGGTTGCCTAGAAGATATTGTTTTTAGCGATAAGGACGCCCATTGTATCACTGTAACTTATTATAGTTTTCATTGTACATAGATTTAGTTGGTGAACAATAAAGTGTTTTCATTTCATTTCATTTCAAATGTTGAGTACAAAACCCTAAAAAAAGCGGGTACTGTCACGAAAGTATGTATTAAAAATGCCATTTTCTACCTCAAAATCAAAAAAATTCCATGTTCGCAACATTCTAAATGAATGTTTTGTCACAAAGGTCTGAATAATTTCAATTAATCCCAGCAAAATATTTTCGAACAGGAACTCACCAGAAAGCTCCCTCGAACAAGTCGTTTGGACATAATTTCCACTTATCCTTTGACTTGGGTAACAAATTCATAATAATATGAGGAACAATTACGCGCCCTTTCATCTTGTACACCTTTGTGGTTGGCCATGGCTGCCTATTTAACTTTGAGCGTTTAATAGAGAGTAACCTCAAAGAAAAATGCACTCAACAATTACATCTATTCTATGTATGTACGGGCACTTTCGAAGAGCTGACTCAAACATTAGTGATGGGAAATTGTCGATAAGAAAATTTCAAAACTTACCAAAACATCTTCACTGGTTTGTTATATTAGTATACCCAAAAAATTTTGCCTTGACATCGTAAAGGCATGTATGGATTCGGTATGATAAACCAGAAATGTCAAATTTTAGAAGAAAAAGTCTGCATGCGATTTACTTATTTATTTATGGCACACCAACAGTACACACATTATTAAGTCACATTAAAAATCATTTAATACAGGGCTTCTTAAACTATGGGTCGCGACCCCAAAGGGGGTCGCGTAGCAAATTCTGCGGTCGCGAGAGATTTTAATGTCAAATATTTATATATACTATTTTATAACATCATTAGAGTTGGCGGAATACAGTGGACTTGCCGCGTCTAGACACGCGCATTTGTGACAGTGAAGGTTTTGAGCTATCTCCACCGACAGCAGTAATCGATAGATGATCGCTATTATTATACTGTGGCTATATATTGTTAGTGCGTTTGTCGGTATCATACATATTGAAGCTTTCGAGTGACTCAAACTTAAAACTACAATTTCAAAAAAAGCCCTTGACTGAATTCTGGATCGGAACTAGAACTGAATTTCCCACAATCGCTGATATGGCGTTAAATGTGCTTCTGCCATTCAACACCACCATTTATGTGAAGTTACTTTCTCAGCTTTAACACATATTAAATCCCAATATCGTTCAGCGCTAAAAATGTTGAAGAGGTCTTACGTCCAGCAGTTTCAAACATTCCACCAAGATTTGATTTGATAAGCAATAAAAAACAGGCACATCCATCTCATTAAATTTTTTACCTATATTTTAATTTAATACTTACCACGCAATTACTTGAATATATTCGAGCGAATTAAGACGGTCAGAATCCACTTTTATTTTTGAAACTATAATAACAATTTTATAATTTTTTGTGCAATTTTTAATTTTAGATTTTTGTATGTTTCAAAACGAATTGTAAAACTATATATTTTCATATGTATATTGTTACCTAATAAATAAATCATCAAAAAGTATTAATTTATTTTTCTTTTATATTTGTATGGGTCGTCAAGAAACTCGCAATCATAAATGGGGTCGTGAATGACAAAAGTTTAAGAAGCCCTGATTTAATATAAATGTTCTTATGTGTGGACCCATTATAGGAGTGCACAACATTTACAATACAAATGTCGTCAATGGAGTAATAATTTAATTAATGTCGATATTATACATAGTCACAATTATTATGTCAAGTACTAACACAGTCAAACATGAATCAATTTGGTATTATCAAGATTAATAAAAACAAAACAAAAAGAGTGTAAAAAGAATTAAGGCAATGAAATAAATTAAAATATAAAATATAAGCAGAAACATGAACCGGCATATCAATTATTTTACAGTCACAACTGATCCCAACACTTTACCCTTAAACCAATTATAAGATTATTGAAAGATATCGAGATCTTCGAAATTAGAGTTAAGACGATTGTAAGTATTGCACGTTCTTGTGATAGGGCAGCTAAGGCCTAACTTAGTTTTAACCGGGGGGGTGTAAAAGATTTTCGTTATAGCATGTCGTTGAATCAGACAAGGCACGTTTATTTTTATGTTTTGGACAAAATTTGTACACTTTATGCTATTGTTGAGAAGCTTATGCAAAAAACAAACATCAAACATCATGCGGATTTACGGTGCAGAAGTGTTGGTTCCCGGAATTTAACGAAAAGCTGACGATGAATCAATAAAAAAAATTATCTGAATTATCGATCATTGTGATATTATTTACATCAGTACATATAATTAGCGTCATGCGATTCTGGTCTACAAAAAATATTTTTAAGTCGATGGTAGATATACCTATAATTAAGTATATATGGTACCTACTCATTCAATAGGAACATGAATCGCACAGTTCTTTATGAAAACATAAAGTTAATAAAAATACACACCCAGGCTAGAACAAACTATTTGCATCAATATATAAACATTTATTTCTATATGTAAATCAGTCATACGAAACCAACCACTTGCGTGTTTTCTGTCTCGTCAAACATATATGCAAAAACCCCCTATAGTTCCTAGGGTTTCTATATTAAAAAATTAATTATTTTTCACAAGCACCATCGGAAAGGACTTTTTCTTTTGCCGGCTGGGCGGATAAGAATTAAACTATATTAAATCTTTTCCTCATGCTGCTTTGCACGGAAGTACATAGATGTGGAAAGATAAGTAATGCGTGAAAAATTTACTTTATCTTTTTTATAAAAATAATACTAAAATATTATTATTATATAAAATAAGAAACTGTAATAAAATACATACTTTTTCGTTATCGATATGGCTTGGGGTAATCACTCGAAAGCCCCACGCTCGTAGCCTTTGTGGAAGCTCTCCAATATTCGCTTTGTTACACTGAAAAATGTCCTCTTGGCCGCTTCCCGTGAATTCTTTTGTCCTCTTCAATGTTTGCGTTATTATGGAAAATATTTTGATAATTGATTTGATAATATAATTTTATATAATCTTGTTTAAGCATAATAATCTATATACAGTCACCTACGTTCTAAAAATTAAGTTTTACAATTATCTAATACCTACATTATTAAAGTTCATATTCTAAATAAGTTGTTTTGAACTTGTTTATTAATAACACTTAGAACCGGTTAGATGAACGAATTTAAATATAAAAAGATCTTAAATCCCAGTTTTTTAAATAGTTGTGATTATTATAATTTACATTTAATGGAAAATAAATAAATATACTGGGACCTTTCGTGTAAATAGCATGGAACTTGTCTTATAGGTTTTAGATAACTAACATAATGACATACGTGTATATACTTTTCAGACTTGAGACGGGAATCGAACTGACGTGACCTCCGCGATCGTACTAAAATGAGGTAGTCATTGCGCCACTATCATCGAAAATAGGATTTAAGGTCTAAAGACCTTATTCTGAAGAATTCGTCTGTGCAACCGGAAGCTGTTCTAGTCTCACTAGGAAATTATAAAATACGCTGGAAACTGTGGCTATTCTAATAAACGTCTGTCAAGTTCTAAATAAAGATGGATTTTGACGAACAGACGCCTTCACTTCGTGTTCCCTGATCGCGTAAAGGGCGACTAGTTTTGAATGTTTACTGTCGCATCTTTTAATATCTGGATCCATTTTCTAATACTATTGTCAGTTTGTGTATTGAATGTACTATACTCCGCACGATGCAAACGTTGAACTGTCATTATGAAATTAAATTAAATTATGTCATATGAAAAAAAAATAATGTACTCGTGCGCATAAAGCGCGATGCGCGCAACTGTTTGTATTAGGTACATAACGACTAAAACGTAATAAAACGACGGACTAAACGACACTTCACCATGCTCCTCTGCCGCTCTGCATCAATTTCAGAGCTAAAACAAATACCCAATACTCTTTTTGGACACCTTGTATATATAAACACCTAGACTCGGGATAAGAATCAAACTCGAGATATCATGGGTCTATATTCTGATGCGTCGAGAAGAAGAGAAAGTTTTATGGGCGGCAAAATAAAAAAGCGAAGAACTTTTCTTTAACTTTTGTTGAAAAAACGGATAAAAATGCTGATAGAAAGAATAAAAAGATAAAACAAATAAAAAAAAGTTTTCATAAGTATTTGATATAATAAATTAAGATATCAATTTTATATATTACAATTTCACCAAGAACTGAATACGGCTCTGGAAATCAGACCTGGTATCTACGAACTCCAATATGTCGGCGCATATTTTTTCCTTCAAGCAATCTATTGGATTAGGGGCTAATGAATTTAGAGGATTAATCGAATAGGGAGGTTAGTGAGGCCACTGACCACCCTATTTACGAGCGTTGTCTACGCCCGTATACGAAGAAAGCATTTTCAAAAGCTTCCAATTTAACCACTTCTTTGCAATAACAAAAATAAAAATAGCTTAAATACTATAATAACTTTGACGACTTCATATTTCTCACTTCAACAATTCAAATCTCTAATCGTAAAAAACATCTTGTGCGCATGTTCAATCATGTTTAATTTGGCAATCGTTAGCTTTTTCGGAAGCGACTTCCACCCGACTTCCAAACCCCAAGAGGAACCGAGAGGTGCCCTTCCTTTGCCGCATGTAAGCTGGCGGAAGGAATTGATTGACACTATTCTTCACACCGACTAGGGCCATAGGATATGGACTTACTACAGGGATGCTGAAGTCCGTGAGAAGTGGAGAAGGAAAATCGATAAACGGAGGCCGGGCACCGAAGCGGAAGTTTGGATATGATAATAATGATGTATTGCATACCATACAGCGTCTAAGTAAATTATAAAACCAAATCTATTTCTTAATTATATGTTTGCTACACATTTTTATTGAAGATTCAATACAATCATTCTAAATATCCCACTTCAATTGCATATACGTCCAAATATGTACATTTAACAAGCATTTAAAATACCAAATACATGGTAGCTAAGTTGTGTTATGGTCAAGAGGATTTTAACTCTCATCGTGGCATGTACTAACACCTTTTTTTTTTTTTTTACGGGGTGGGGAAATCCTCATGGACTACCTCCGCCTGGGGAAAGGCGGAGGGGCATGCCGGACTCCTACCGGCTAAAACCACCACCCCGATGTCTCCTCACACGTGCGCGCGGGGCCGCGGGAATCCAGATTCTTCCGCAGCCCCACACTAGTGCTGGCCCGGTCTGTCCGGGCCTCGTCTCCTGCACGGGGTAGTGAGGTGTTTAACTACCCCGTGCATCGCCTCAGAGGCGCGCGCCGGCACCCGTACGCGCCTCCGCCTCGGGTCCATCGAATAGGGGGCGGGGACTTCCCCAAGTCCCTCGCCCCTGGACCCATTCATGGGGGCCGGAAAAGGGCGTTATCCGCCCTTCCCCTGCGCCCGGTGCGCCTTCTGCGGCCGGGGAAGGGAGTCGAGATCTCCCTCTCCCGTTCCGCAGTTTCCTTCTGCGACATCACGTCCTCGCAGAAGGACACCACTGCGTCCCACGACTCTGCGCTACCGACCATCCTCCGCACTACGGCCGGCAGCGACAGATCTCCTCCTACTTCATTTGTGAGGACACGGCGCTGCTCCTCCCAAGCTACACACTCGGCGAGTGTGTGTTGCGCCGTGTCCTCCCCGCCGTGGACGCAGTGATGGCACCGAGCGTCCGGCTCCCTGTCTATGCGGCACAGGTACTTGCCGAAGCAGCCGTGCCCCGACAGCACCTGCGTCACCCTAAACGACAGGGAGCCGTGCCTTCTCCCGAGCCAGTCGTCGAGTACTGGCCGGATCGCCTCGACGGTAGCGAGGCCGGCGGTAGGGCGCAGAAGCCTTTGCCGCCATTCCGCCACCAAGACCTGACGGAGCTCCTCTCGGCGCAGCGCGATCTGGCGCTGCGCCGGCCTCGAGCCCCGTGCCCGCTCTTCCTCGCGCCATCGATATAATGTCGCGAGTACTTTCGCCTCTAGGTCCCAGGGCGGGGATCCGGCCAGGACGCAAGCCGCCTCGTAGGAAATCGTGCGATACCCGCGGACGACTCTGACGGCCATCACCCTCTGCGGCTTGCGCAGAATGGCGAGAGTGCTGGCCGTCATGTCCAACGCCCAAACAGGGGCCCCGTACAAAATTTCACAATTCAGTAATTATATTGAATTGTGAAATTTTTGAGTAACTAGGGTGGGGTTGCTAATACGTTTTATATTAATGCTGTACTCAAGTACTTATCTTCCTTATTGATACGTAAAGAACTCACCTGAAATTTTTATTTTTATTGGTTTTACTTCTCATTTAAAAATATCAATTTACATTACAATCATGTTTTAGAATTTTTATGTAAAAACAACATATAATTAAAAAATTATCGGAAATAGTAAAAGGAATGGGCCCAAAGTCGGTCTATCGGGCTGGGCGGCGTCCTACGCTACGTTTGCCTAGACGCGGTTTCTACTCCAGGAGTCGTTTGCTTCAACGCCCATCGGTTCTGCGAAAGACTTAACCAGCCAACTGCCTATTCAGCATGCACATTTTGCGAAATATGTCGGTAACTTTGTCTAACGCTACGTTCACACGGAGTCACGTATTCCGAATCTTATTTTCATCAGATCTGGATCTCATTGATTTGGAAGCAATGGACGTGAACAGTCTTGCTATAATATACTGGTATTATCGCCGTGGAAAAAGATGGTGGTTAAACCCAATAGTACAAAGACGATTAACAGTTGGTGCCTTTACAACTCTAATGCGGCAATTAAAAAATGATCCACTAAATTTTTTTACTACTTTAGCATGAATATACATTTGAAAATATTTTGCAAAAAATGGAAAAAGATTTGAAAAAGCAAGATACAAATATGAGGAAAAGCATTTATACCTGAAGAAAAATTTGCGACATGTATTCGGTTTCAAAATCCGGCAAATAACCGAATCTACACCTGCTTGTATCGTATGAACGCATGTATTGAATGCGCTATGCCACTGCACCGGATCCTTCATTTTGCAGTACAGCCGGATCGGTTTGTAGTCGCCAAATCGGATGTCAACTTCAGCAATATTCGGTTTTTTTGCCGTGTCTTGAAACTGAATGCATGTGTGAATGTATTGAAATACTATTGTCACATAAGCGAATCCTGCAAAAAACCGATTCGGTAGAGAAACACACGACGCCGTGTGAACGTAGCGTTACGGATTCCTTCATTACGAATTTTATCTATAAGAGATACCGAACAAAGCCCGCTTCTGCTGAGCGACTTGAAATATGTAGACCAGCCCGTATTATTACTATTGCCCGGATTTATAATGTACTAACACCTCAATCAAGCGCGGTGTATCAACTTTCTCTAGAGTTGCAAACTCAAGTCCAGCTGTAATAAGTTACTAGTTGTTAATCTAAGTTTGTTATTATAATATTCATCTCATTCGTATATGCTCGAATTTAGAAGATATGGTTCTCCTAAAATATTTACGAAACATTGGAAGAGCAGTCGAGTTATTCAAGAACAAAGACCCAAATCACGTTCGCAACAGGAGTCGTCGAACAAGCCAACATTATCGTTGACATCGTTTATTATTTGTACATAGGCATACATATTACATCCAATGGCGAGTTCCGTCCCTAACGGCCCGGTACATTATTGACTCGTTCAATAAACGTGCTATGTCCGCGCGCCTTTTGTTAGTCATTGCTTGCTAAGTGTGGAAGAAGACTATTCTTAAATATCGATAAGTAAGTTTTTTTTTATTGCTGTAGGACATCAGACAGGCTGACGGCCCGCTTAGAATTTAGCAGTTACCCTCCCCTATGTGTGTTTGCAACGCCAGTGGCATCGCGAACACGCTGCTGTCCCATAAGGGTACAGGAACTTGGGTCACTAATGCCGGAACACAACACAAGGTTATTATGGCGGCATACTTAAGACCAAAGGTGGTCGCCATCCAGACGGACTTGGGGCCCTACCACGTAGCTAAGTTGAGTTGTTTTGTCACCTTTTACGACAGGCCGACCCTGGCCGCATAGGTTAGTATTCTTTCTCCGCCCCTACACGGATAAAAAGTCCTTTTTATTTTTTTAAATTAGATGTTCTCTATCATGTTGTAGAAAATAACGTCCTTTTTGACGCTATATATAAACATGGTTCTATGTCGGTGATATTGTTGTCTTATAATTATAGAAGTATATTAAAACTAGTTTGAATATTAAAAGTGTGTATTTAACTCAAGATATTTAATTGAAGTCATTTTGACATTATTTGGAACTGTTAAAATTGTAATATAAAAAAATGTAATTGTAATGTACTTTAGGGTTGTAAAGGAGACCTTATAAAGAAGGTCTTAACATATAATTTTCAACGTATTTACGCTACACGAGCCAATTAAATTACATTTATTAAAGATCTCTTTCCTTACTTTCTTAATGGTAGTGTCCGCCCCAAGGCGCATTCCTTCGCGTGATTAAATGAGCCCTCGGCCATCGCGATATTGCCGTCGGCCGCGGCTCTCAACGACCTCGCTCCAACATGTCGGGAATCTTGCACACACTTAATTATTTTTGCTTCTTGCCTCCAGTTTTTGGGGAGAATGTTCAGTTATTTTCGAGGAGAAAATGGAGTTTTTATGAGTATATCTACTTAAACTTTAATGCTACGGCTGCCTGAGATTATGATGGACTAACAGACGGGAAAAAAGGGACGCTTATTGGCGATACATAACGCATTTAACAAAAACAAATTAAATGTAACAGTCTTCCAGATATCTGTGTGTGCGTAGGAATCAAATCCGCCACCACTATATGGCGCCTGTGGCAATATTAGCTCACGCTAACTTTTCCCAACGACGTATTACAAACCCATATAGGAATTCAACGCAATGGGGTCGTTGAGATCGTAGGTCGTTGTGGTCATGGTTGTGGTCGTTTTGGTAATATTCAGCACTTGGTTGTTGTGGTTGCATACAAGTTATTAAATTTGTTTACGAGTAATTTGCACAAGTCTGTCTCTATCTATGTGACATTACATATTTAATTAATAACATACCTCTGATTGCTTTAATAAAAATTGTACAAACAATTAGTAATTTGTGTCATTGTTATACCTTACCAGTTCACTGGTACAAACACTTCAGTCTGTAATTTGACGATTCGTCTGACTCAGCTAGTGATATGTTACGGTCTGTGGGTTCGTCCTCCACGAACACATTAAAACTAACATATATCTACTATCTATTTTATCTTTGTAAAAAGGTTCCTATTAGGTACTAATTTTCATAGTATTCAGAACTCTTTTTAAGAAAACTTTTATTAAAAAAATATATTCATCTATTTATTTACTGTCACTTCTCTAATCTACACAGAATGTATAGTATTGTATGTATATGGATACACAGAATGTATAGGGTATGTATACCCTGTATTCGGAACAAAATAATTGTATAATCTGTAAATAATAAATATCAATGAGTCGTGAGATCGACTTTGCGTCATGTTGTGACGTCATAGCATAGGTTTTTAATATTTATTCCATTTCACTAACTGTTGTTTAAAATAAAATTAGGTGTGTTAGGTACCTGTATTTATGACAATTCCACTCACCATTATTGTTACACAAATAAGGTTTCGTTCCAACCCGTACTTTTCTAGTGACTATTGACATTGTTGACATAGATTTTTGAAGTGGTAACTTCTTATGGGAAGGTAAACCGCTTTGTTACGTAACGCGTTACGGCGCCAGTCTGTCTGGCTTCCCTTTCTCTCACGCATACGGCAGCGGTAGGCAGGCTCCTCCTCTCTCACTCTAACCCACAGCACTACCTAGATCTATTAGAATCGCAACTTTATTACAATGATTTACAGTTGATCTTTTTTTCTTTATAAACAATGTACATTAAGGAATAATTTAACATAATTTTGAAACAGTTCTTGGAAAAATTGGAAATTCGTAAACTTTAGTTATTTTTGAATTATTTTGGTTTTATTATATAAATAACCTTTCCTTGCATTATCATATTAATATACATAAAATTTAAGTAATAATAATAACCTAAGCTTTTCTCAAGTTAAATAATTTCAATATTAAATAGTTCAACTTAGATTAGTTTAAGTTATGTATCACTTCTATTGAGCGTCCCGAGGAGCACACGTTTTTTTTTTATATCTCATTCACTTAAACTATTTCTGCCTTTTAAAACATCAGAAATAATATTTATAATAAAAATTCACTGCTGATTTGCATCCCCTAGCAGGAACGGGCAGATATTACCCGCCATACCCTTTTAAAGCGTATTGGCGGATTACATACACTGTTGATCTCGGTGAACACGTTTTTTCCTTAATCAGTTCAAATTAATTTCTCCAAATGAATCGCAGTCCTATCTCTGGGGTTGAAAAAACATTTAGTTACTTGATACTTAATGCGTTATATAACTAACAACAAAGTAAATAAAATACGAACAAACAAAACCGTCCGTAACTCTGAAAACCTAAAAGACGTATTTGCGGATGGAGACCCAGTTATATAATACCCGTCCATTGTGAAAAGACGTGTTGATAAAAACATTCTTCAATGACGCGAGGACATTTCGCTTTAGACGCTTAATCCTCCATGAGTCGCCACTATTGTTACGTGGAGAGGACATTAATCTGCCTTTAGAGGAGAGATATCCATCAATTGTCAACATTGGACTGGCGTACATCCCTGTTTCCACCCGATCCACCCCATTTCCCCCTCGTAGGGGAAATAGGCAAAGATTAAAAGAAAATCAGTAAGGTCGTTTTTATTTGATTGAAATGGTCTCACTGATGGAAGAAAGAACGGAAAGAATGTTTTTAATTTTGGAAAAAATTACAGGTTAAAATCAGTATGAACAAACTTAGCCTAAATATATTTCCTAAATTGGCTTCAGCTCAGCGATTTTCTGGTAATTTTGACAGCGCTGATCTTCCGCTGAAGCCAGGCAGTTTTGTCACTCAGTAATTAGGAGCGCGCTTACTACTTATAATTTTTTTTTGAGAACAATAATTCCTTAAATCATGAAATTCTTAGAAAAATATAACGTAACTAACCGATCACACCCGCTCCGCTGGGCGATTAACAGGCAAAATTAAATCGAAAAAAAAAAAATGAGAAAGGGTAATTAATATCTTCGTAAAAACATTTTTTTCAATAAAAAGTATCCTATGTTATTTCTAATACCTCCAAGAATACGTGTACAAAGTTTTATGATGATCGGTTAAGTAGTTTTCGCGTGAAAGCGTAACAAAAAAAGTTACTTTTACATTTAAATAAATAAATAAATATGTTGGAACATTACACACAACGCCATCTAGTCCCAAACTAAGTAGCATAGCACTTGTATAATGGATACTAAATAACTGATATACTACATATATACGTTTATTTTTGTAATTAAATACATACTATACATAAACACTCGGACGCTGGACGGAAATCGAACCCATGACCTCCTCAAGCGTACCGATGTGCGTTAGCCGTTACGCCAGGAGATCGTCAGATGTATGATAATATAAACAATTATAACAATTATAAAAGATATTGAAATTTTTACACATTTGTTAAGATAAAAAAATAATAAAAACGTGCACACAAATGAAGTGTGCTCGTTAAATAAGAATAATATATTATAAGGTGTTAGAAGAGGATAATTATATAGTATGAGCAATATTGTAGACTGTAGTGTCCATGAGGAAAGTGGAATTCTTGCTTATTTAATGATGCAACCGGGATCAAAGTATAAAATATGATTATTAATCTGGAAATTTTTACTACCTACTCTACAATCCCGAGTAAATTTTTTTTTATCGAGGGTGATATTTATTGTATGCGTAGCGTTAATTTCTACACGCATTGTTCATTAATAAAATAATTTTTAATTGTTCATTGCTTATATTTTTGTTTAATTGATACATTTCACAACGCATCATTTAATCACATAATAGGCAACAGTTCTTTTGTATTATGGTTACAAGACAACTGATATACTACTTTACTATTTTTTATTGATGTAGAACAACAGATAAGCTGACGGCCCGCTTAAAATTTAGCAGTTACCGTCGCCTATGGGTGTTTGCAACGCCAGTGGCATCGCAAACACGCTGCTGTCGCATAAGGGTACAGGAACTTAGGTCACTAATGCCGGAACACAACACAAGGTTAGGTTACTTTAGGAAACTGGAAATAAATACATAGTATACAAAAATACCCAAAATCGGGACGGAAAACGAACTTGTTACCACGGAGGAGTTCTGTCGTTGCGGTTGCCATTCCTCTGCAACTCGTGAACTAGTAAATTTTCAATTGCCTCCTACGAGTCACTAGGATGTGAGGTAGTTATATTATTCTAATAAATTCTAATTCCTGAGGCACTAAAGACCGCTAGATATTTACGTATTTGTATTTATGTACAAAAATGTATGATATCAATTTACAATATTTTTTTATTGCTGAGGAACAGCTGACAGGCTGACAGCTCACTTAGTAATAAGCAGCTACGGTATCATATTGTGACCCTAAAGGCACCACGAACATGCTGCTCTCCTTATAGGCGTCCTGGAACCTGGATCATTAATGGCGGAAAACAACATAAGGTTATTATAGCGGCCTACTTATGAATCAGCGGTAATTGCCATAGGGACTTGGAGCCCTACCACGTAGCGGTTGTTTTGTAACCGTTTATGACAGGCTGTCAGTGTTCTTAATCCGCCCCTGCACTGATAAAATAAAAATTTATTAATTTAAATTCAACGTCTAATTTAGTAAGGTTTGTTAAGGTTGTTTTAGTTTAGAATCCTCTGCGAACTTTTCTATTCTTTGCCCCCCATCCACCGCGCATAGCTATAAGGGAGTGAGCTAGTGATTGTCAAAATTTGGCTTCGTAGAACAAAGCGTTATTTACAGAGTGGGGAGGCCCTTTGTGTCTGCATTACACCACTCTACATAATATTGTGAAAGTTCTCACAATCCACTGTTTGCTAGGAGGTATTAAAGACGGCTTTTTGTTGGAAAAATTACGTCTTATTTTATTCTTTTTTGTAGTCATTGAAATATTTGGTTTTTTTCTACTTGAGTATTTTAAGCAAGGGCCGGCAGGTATTTGAAGGCTATTTCTTTATAGTTTTCTATTTAGGATTTGCTGTAAGCCTTTAGGTTAAGTTTTTTACAGTTTTATCCGTGCAGGGGCGGAGAAAGAATACTAACCTCTGCGGCCGGAGTCGGCTTGTCGTAAAAGGCGACAAAACAACTCACCCTAGCTACGTTAGCCAAGCCCGTCTGGATGGCAACCACCGGTCTTAAGTATGCCGCCATAATAACCTTGTGTTGTGTTTCGGCATTAGTGACCCAAGTTCCTGTACCCTTGTGGGACAGCTGTATGTTCGCGATGCCACTGGCATTACAAACAGCCGTAGGTAACTGCTAAATTCTAAGCGGGCCGTCAACTTGTCTGCTGTCCTACAGAAATAATATAAAAAAAAGTTTGATATACGCAATGCCTATTTGCATCAAAGATACTGACTGATTCCCAGATCAGGTAATGTAATGCGCTTTTGAATCTAAATAAATTATAATTCTTTGGAATGTTTCTTGCAAGAGATTAATCCCGATTGCGTTGCAGATATCATGGTTCGTGTCCTCACCCTTTATAGGTATTCCTCCTATGACACTTGCTTAAACAAATAGGCTGAATGTGGTAAAACTTTAATGGTTAAGCTTATGATACGGGTAACTTTGATGACATGGTAGGGTAAATAGTAATACTGTTGAGACAGTGGAATCGATCCCTGACGAAGATTAACTGTTTGTATTGTGCAGATTTTTTTTGTCTTGTCCGTCAATAATATTTGTAAGCCCTGCGATACATGTTTTCGCTAAGGTAATCACAATAAATAAATATCTAAATAGATTATTTTTTGTGAATTAATATTTGTATAACAATTTATGCAAACCTTAAACACAAAATTAATTTTATTTTTTTGACATGAAAAGTTTTGACATAAAATATTCTAGTCAACATCAAGACACTATAAGAAATAAACTCGTTTATACAGTAAATAATTAATCGATGACATAATTAAGCAATTATTTAATCTATTAATTTAATATTCTCATTCTTTTAGTGAAATATTAAAACTACAGAATTAAATAAATTAAAAAAATTAGACGACCCATAATATTATTTCAATATTTTGATACAAAGAATATTTGTACCAATAATATATTAAGTCAAGAGTACACTAAAACTGAATTTACGCCGAAAATTAATTGGCCGAAACCCCGTTCGAACACGTTCGGTGGGCCTGCGTTCGAAATTCAAATGAGGCGGCGCCCCATCCCCACGCTCCGCCCCGACGCCATCTTGAACAGGGAGCAAAAGGGGGGCTATTAAATTATTTCATTCCACATCGGGCCACGGCAGATATCGGATTAAAACAATTGCCTGCGAAACCGTAAATGGATAATGAATTTCGAAGAAAATAATATGCCAGACGAAAATTTAATTTGTAAAAGATTTTGTTGCGTTTATTCCCGTCTTTTGTTACGTTCAAGTATGCGAATTACGTGCATAGCTTATTTAAGACTTGGCATTTTTTAAATATAATGATCATCATTCATCACACTATTACATTGTAATATGTGACATACATATCTATTGTAACTATTATTTCCATTGTGTCTAGGCCAGTGGTCGGAAACCTTACCACCCAAAAGAGTCATATATAGACACAATTGCTGATGAGAGAGACTTTTTTTAACATATTCTGCTTTACTTTATTAGGATTTATTAAGAAAATAATTATAGAAAATAAGTAATCATCCGTGCCTGGACTAAACATCGCGGAAGTCCTGTAGCCGTAGACTCAAAGAGCCCCGGGTTTCCGATCACTGGTGTAGGCTATCTTCTTTTTGGTCGCAGATATTATGCCCTGAGTATCTTAAAAGTAATTTTGGCAATTTTATTTTCCAATGTTTTAATATTTGTTCGACATTATACGAGTACTTATGTTACCCGCGACATCGTTTGCGGGGATTTTTTATATACGTAGTGGCCTGTATTATATTCAAAACTACACTCCTTGGATTTTTTTTCAGGCTTTAATGGAAGGCCAGTGCTGGTTTTTTTCTAACCAGTTTATACTGAATTAAAACCCTTTTAAAGTTAATTTTAAGTTTACTTAGTTTCGTATTTTGTATATTCGCATGAAAGAAAGAAGAAGAAAGAAAGAAATAAGTTTATTTTAGTACAGCACACACACACACAATAATTTAAAAAGACTTTACTTTTAAAAGAAACAAAACAGAAATACAAAAGTAATTAAATAAAAGAAGTGTATGTCCTAAAAAAGAATATAGTTCAGCATGTATGTTAGTCTATACTGACTAACGCTGATCTTCCGCTAAACCCAAAAGTGAAGCCAAATATGAGTGTTGTAGTCCTAAATAAATATTTTCTTTTCTTGCATTCGTTCCTTCTTTCTTTCTACTTTCACTTAATTAATTTCAGTCACGGTATAATTCAACAACATACAATAATTAAAACGTTCACATTAAAAAACAAATATCAATTATACATTTCACATACTAAATTATAACAATATATTTCTAACACGAAACTAAAAACTCAACTACAGATAAATCGATCGAACTTCACATCTCTATAGTCTATACCCAACCGTATTGTCTTCTTTCTGTAGCCGCATCCGCCCAATTGCATGCATACAGTTCAAGCGGAGTGCAACTCGACGATTCAATTTGAATCGGAGACAAGAGGGATGGATGGGGTAGAATGGAGGGATGGGTGGGATGCGACTGACGACGCCTCTCTGATGGCTGAATCGTGTTCGATTCGCACCTGGCCTGTGGTACGGATGGAAATATGCTCTACTACTTAAATATATCGACTATGATTGTAATTTACCGAAAAGTAAAAGTTGATATGCATCAATATATAAGATTTTGGATTATAAATTACTCTAAAACTAAAAGTCCTCGGTTTATTCTTGGAAATATTGCTATCATGCAAAAATAGCAAATATAATACGCATACCAAATGTTATTTTTCTAAAGAAGTAAATTTATATAAGTCAAAAAAGCTTACAAAGCTTATGCAAGAGTAGTAACGAAATATTAATTAGGAACCTGTTTTATTTTGACTATTTTATTGACAGTTTCGGTATCTTGACTTCATAAAAATGTTTGCCTCCAAAAATATCGAAACATTTTTGTCGGGGGTTTTCTGACCCAAGGCCCCTGATGCTAACTAAAAAACTAAACACTGGCAGCTTCAATTTTCTTGTTTGATTTCTGTACAGCCTTTTTTCAAATTACAGCTTATTATTTATTTCACTATTGTCTCTCTCGCTCCCTATCTGACGTGAAGGGTCTCATCCAAAAACACCAAAGGGCTTAGCGCACCTAAAGGAATTTTCACTTCAAAATACCCTTAATGTTTTCTTTCAGGTGGAATAAAAATACAGACCCCTGCGACCGAAGTCGTCCTGTAAAAGCTACAAAACAGCCCTAGGTTGGTGGTAGGGCCCCAAATCTATCTGCATGGCAACTCCTAAAATCTTGTATTGTGTTCTGTCACTAGTGAGGTTCAAGTACCCCTATTCATGGTGTCCCTAGCATTGCAAACATCCATAGTCGACTTGTTACTATCAAGTCGGCCGTCAGCCTTTCTGTTGGTTCTCGGCAATAAAAAAGTAGAGCAACTTGCCAATCTTTACTGTACTCTTCTACTTTAGACAAGACACAACTAGGAGACCGCAGAGTGTTTGCCACTATAAACTGTCACCTTGAGCCTCGCGGCCGCAACTTGCGCCGACTTCGAAGTTGCGAAGCGAACTTAAAAGAGACGGCACAGTTCTTCGTTACACGATTTCGAGTTTCTACCGGAACTGGATTCAACATTAAATAACTTTTGGAATTTTATATACAATTGATATATTTCTATTTTATAAACTATTTTGATTGGATGAAATTTCTATAGCTAAATTAATTTTATATTTTAAATGAAATAAATGTATTGGGACAATTCAGCCATCAATTCAAGCCATATAGTCTTAAAGTATCTTATCTTGTTTCGGGGCCGAGAAATATCTCGGACACTTCGACCCAATAGGATCTTTTGTGTTCCCCTAGATATCAATCACTCCTCTCCAATCTCATTGAAGATTTGCTTCATGAGCCTAACAATTCAATATGGATATAGGAGCCTGTAGTCTTCCGGTGTCGGATATCCTACCCCCAAAATATTCATTCGTCTCCTGGCCAATGCATCGCATGTACACAGTAGGTGTTCCATGCGTTCTGTATGTTCCCCACACAACCTGCACATGGGTGTCGCGGTTAAACCCATTTCATGAGCATGTTATTGGTTCCAAAGTGCCCAGTAAAGGCCCCAAGCAAGTAACGTATTTGCCCCCTGCTCATGTTCCAGATGGATCCTCATGCTTTGTACGTGAAGCCCAAAATTTTTTTGAAATGTTCCAGACCGATTCTGGTCAGCCAGTGTTGTTGTTGACTGCGGTCTACAAAATCCCTGAATGTGACTTTCACGAGGCTAGTCGGAATGCCTACACATGGTTCTGGACCCATAAAATCATTAGTTGAGCCCTCTCTTGCCAGTTCATCTGCCATTTCATCTGCCATGAATTCCTTCGTATCCCGGGACCCACATTAATCTTACCCTGTTATGCCTTCCAAGCTCATTCAGAGTTTGAATGGCATCCAGGACAAGTCCGGAGTCAACTTTGAAGGAGGCGATGGCCTTGACTGCAGCCTGACTGCCACTGAAAATATATATAAGTAGATTTGCCTTTAGTGCCTCTATGTATGTTCTCCTGAGCGCAGGTTATTATGGCATATGTTTCAGTCTGGAATACACTTGCCATTTTTCCCAAGCTTTTACTAAATTTGTAGTCTTTCGCGTATACTCCCGCCCCTGTACCTGATTCCATTTTGGATCCATCAGTGTACCATACCAGACTATTATGTTCCGGTGGATCTGGACCCTTTGTCTATTCCATTCTTGTTGGAATTTGGAGCCTGAAAAGCCTTTCAAATATAAACCTGGTTTGCATTTTATCGGATATCATATGTATTATCCGATCCAGGTCCTCATTTTCATCGAATTTTGTATGATTGGTCTTTGGCTTGGTGGCGTCCCATAGGCCAGCTACAGCAAGGCGATATAGTGCCCTCCTTGCCTCGAGTTTAGACTTAAAGTAAGTAGAATAGCACCTGTGTTTGGATACTAGACATAACTAATATACTACTATATACTATTATTTACTAAATAAATACATATTATATACTTAAAAACACCCAGACGTGAGACGGGAATTGAGCTCGCAACCTCGTCAAGTGTCAAATTCCCATAACACAAATGTTATGCTACTTGCCATGGGACTAGATGGAGTTGCACGAAATGTTCCAATATATTTATTTATAATGAATTATGGACCTGTTCGATATCGGTAATGGAATTTCGACCACTTAACTCGGTCTTCGTGCTTCTGTGGCTCTCGATTATGGCTCTAGGATGCACTGGCACGAACTACTTTCAATTGCGCTACTTAATTTATTGTAACATTTGAAGACAACGTAAATCGAGGATATCGACGCGGCGCGTACGCAGCGTATATTTCCAAAAGAGAATCGCGAAAGTGTCGTCGTAGAATAGAATAGGGGTTGCATGACATTCGCTTAAACTCGATACTAGGAAATATTTCGAATAAATCGATTGTTATATAATGTACAGTAGTATTAATTTATGCTGTTTTTATTATTGTACTATGTATGTATATGTGTGTATATGTATATGTGTGTGTATGTATGTATGTGTGTATGTGTATGTATGTGTATGCGTGTATATATGTGTATAAGTGTTTGTATTATATATTTTTATATAACATGTATTGCTTTAATAGTTATAAATATATGTGTGTGTATGCATTTATATGTGTATATTATTATTATAATTTTTTTTTTAATATTGTGCAACAGAACCCTGTTGTCTGGAAGAGATCGCTGTCAGGGATAAGACCGCCATTTGTACCTAATTCTAAGCTGTTTTTTGTATTGTTTCATTAATTATATTGTACAATAAAGTATTTCTATTCTATTCTTAACGCGGAATAAAAAATAAAACCTCAGATTCCAATCCGCCACCGTTGGACGCACGCCTTACGTAGTTTTTCTCGCCTATTATAGCATAATTGGTATGTACCGACGGTGAAAAAATACATCGTGAGGATGTTTCCTCATTCCCATGCATACCGAGATCACCGGTATGTTATCCGTTCCGTCTAGGGGGAGGCCCCAGCCCAGCTATGGGACGTTGTAGGCTTTTATTATTATTTTAATAGGAGGAACAGCAGGCTGGCGGCCCACTTAATATTAAACAGTTACCGTCGCCTATAGATGTTTGCGACACTAGGCGCATCGAGAACACGCTGCTGTCTTATAGAGGTGCAGGAACCTGGGTTACCAGATTTTATACGTGCAGGGGCGGAGAAAGAATAATAACTTCTGCGGCCGGGGTCGGCCTGTCGTAAAAGCCGACAAAACAACCCACCTAGCTACGTGGTAGGGCCTCAAGCCCGTCTGGATGGCGACCACCTTCGGTCTTAAGTATGCCGCCATAATAACCTTGTGTTGTGTTCCGGCATTAGTGATCCAAGTTCCTGTACCCTTATGGGACAGCAGCGTGTTCGCGATGCCACTGGCGTTGCAAACACCCATAGGCGACGGTAACTGCTAAATTCTAAGCGGGCCGTCAGCCTGTCTGCTGTTATACAGCAATAAAAAAAAAACCAATGCCGAAACTCCACACAAGTTTATTACGGCATATTTATATACCAGGGGTGGTCGTCATCCAGACGGGCTGGAGCCCTACCACGTAGCTAGGGTTGTTTCCCCTTTTATCCGTGCAGGCGGAGAACGAATACTGACCTCTACGGCCGTGGTCGGCCTATCGTAAAAGGAGACAAAACAACCCTAGCTACGTGATAGGGCCCCAGGCCCGTCTGGATGGCGACCAACTTTGGTCTTAAGTATGCCGCCATAGTAAATTTGTGTTGTGTTCCGGCATTAGTGACTCAAGTTCCTGTACCCTTATGGGACAACAGCTTGTTCGGGATGCCACAGGCGTTGCAAACACCCATAGGCGACGGTAACTGCTAAATTCTAAGTGGACCGTCAGCCTGTCTGATGTCCTACAGCAATAAAAAAAGGGTGACCCCGGCCGCAGACGTTAGTATGTTCTTACTTCGCCCCTGCACGGAGGAAGTTGCAATTCTCGGTGTATTTTTTGGGAAAATAATACTCAAAATTATAACTAAACCGACAATATAAGGACAACATTACGTTAGCTATATATTATAGATAGTTGTAGGTATATAGAGAGGGTTCGTCGCCCGTATCGACCCGCTAAGTGATTTGTCCGCTTGCTTGCATTATTGATGTGCACCCGCCCGATTTCCCGTTACTCTACAAGCTCGCTGCTCTTCGTATAAAAATGTACAGTGACAATGCAACGATATACGTGGCGCTTCGATAAAGCTCGTACAAGAAGACGTATGGCTGCTAAACAAATCTAGGTATACAAATAAATAAAATTGAAGTATCTGTTTGTAATATTAAAATAACTGTTTTTTACTAAGTGCATTTGGATGTATACACGGTACATATACCAAAACAACATTTTTTACAATTTTTGTCTGTCTGTCTGTCTGTTTCTTCCAGCTAATCTCTGAAATGGCTGGACCGATTTTGACGGGACTTTCAATGGCAGATAGCTGATATAACAAGGAGTAACTTAGACTATTTTGCTTTTAGAAAAACAAAATAGTTTTAGTTGAAAATTATCATTTTCGGAATTCTTTAATATCCAATTTAAGTTGACTTCAGATTTATATCATCAATCATATGAAATAGAGTTCAGCCTAAGCTGGACTTAAGTTGTATTTCTAATTTAAGTTGACCTCAGATTTATATCATCAATCATATGAAATAGGATTTGGCTTAGGCTGGACTTTGTAGGTTCGAACGCACGTATTCCGGAGGCGCATGGCGTAACAGTTGCATTCGATAACACTGACTTTTTGCATATTTCATTTATTTATATTATTTATATCTTAGGGTTTATAGGGTTTGTAATCCAAAATAATCCATAAGATTTATTCCAAAAAATGCTGCCCGAAGTCACTATTCCACGCGGACGGAGTCGCGGGCACAGCTAGTTAAAAATCTTTTTATATGTATTACACCAACTACCAAAAACAAAAAGGAGTTAACGTCAGGCAGGCGGCCGGTTGTAAAAACTAAGCCACAACTATTACATGTTGTGCCGACCCCATATAATGTGGGATATGGACAGGAGGAAGAAGGAAGACATAAACTAAATCCATACTAATACTTATTATTAATGTGAAAATAACTCAGTCTATTACGTTTTCACACCTAAATCACTGAACCAATTTTGATGAATTATGGAGACTTTGGAGAGGGACAAAGTCTAATTTTTGTCGCGAAAATGAAACTTGAAGGGAATGAAATAGGGATGAACGTAATTAAGTTCTGTTTTTTTATTTATATGGCAAAACAACGTTTTCCAGGTCAGCTAGTAGGTAATATAATGACAATGTGCTAAGTTGCTTAAAATCTTTTTCGGACAATTGAACTAGAATCTATGAACTACTGAACGTATATTCACAAGTGACACTTGATACTGTCTCGCTATTGAGCTCAGGCTTACTATTAGTTTCCACATCCATAGTTAACTAATTTTACTGGCGATGTTTGATTTACCGTCCTTACGTGGCAAACATGTTAAATGCACGTTGGAAGAAATATTGTCTGAGAAAACTCAATGAAAACCGGACTTCTATAAATAAATAATATCTAAACTTTTAAATACTCTGTTCTATTCTCCTGGTAATAGGACAGGAAGAAGAAGAAGCGTATTTGTGACTCGTGTTTAGAGAAAAAATATTTAGCAAACCTAAATCAAAGTTGTATTACCTATCTTTACAATAAATTCGTTCTTTTCATTAAAAAACAAAGGATTTTTATTTTAAACCCAATGAAAACTAAACTCAATAAAAAGGCAAAAGAATTTAAGACAAACGTCCTTTATAAATGGACATTCTTCATTATAAAGTGAGTTCCGTCCAAGAATGTTAGATCTATTCTTTTAAGTCGGTGGCTCGCCACTTGCGGCCGTACTTAATGAAATACCACACTGATGAAGAGCTCGTTTTATTTTTTTCTTAACAGCTAGTATTGCGGTTCTATTAAAATGGACATATTAAAACTTTTTATAGATGACTTTAACATGATGATCTTAACATCAGCATGTTGGAATTGTTTGATACACTGTATGATGCACGCCGTTCAGCAGACCAATACTTTATTAGTGCTTTTCCGCATCCATACTAGTCCATACTTACTAAAATATTATAAATGTGTTGTTAACTCTGTCTATCTGTTACGTTTTCACACCTAAACGTAGTCATCATCATCATCTCTGCGTTAAATCCCGGTTGCAGCCCAAACTCTCGCTTCAGCGCCCGGGGTCCGCTTTCCAACTTTTTGTTCTCCACTTCGCGCGATCTTCAGCATCCCTGGTGAGCCCATTGGCATGCATATCACCCTTTACGACGTCAGGCCAGCATTTTTTGGGTCTACCCCTCCTGCCAGGGCCCGGCGGAGGCGGCATGGCCAGACATTTATTTCCCACGTAAGCATTCGATTGCCATAATACATGGCCGTACCAACGAAGCTGACACTCCTGCAATTTATCCGCAATGTCACGGACATGAAGACTGCCGCGAATGCGGAAGTTCCTAACGCGGTCCTTCCGTGTCACTCCACTGTATACACCGCAGCATATTCATCTCTGTGACACGCAGTTCTTGCTTGTGTCGCTCTAACACCGGCCACGCTTCACAAATTCACACAGCGCCATCTAGTCTCAAAGTAAGTAGCATAGCACTTGGGTTATGGATACTAGGCCACTGATAAACTGCATGGATATTTTTCTTTTCTAAATACGTACATATTACACATAAACACCCAGACGCGAGACGGGAATTAAACCCGTGATCTCCGCAAGCGTACCGAAGTGCGTTATTCGCTACGCAGCGGAGGTCGTCAAATGTAACCTGATCAATTGATTTTTAAAGATATAAGTAGTTTCTAAATTACAATTTATATTTTTGAGTGCTATAATAACTAAAAACCCACTCAGCAAATTAAACAACAAAAGATCTAGATTTAATTCCATTCATATGACAGATACTTTACTCAAATACTCGAACGCCAATATCTTTTATGCAAACGAAAAACTGAATTTGAAACAAAATTACTTGTATACTTCCACAAATATAATACATACCTTAACTCTATGCATTAAGGTACATTTTAGAATGAAAAGTTTTTTGGAATTATTTTAGAAGATTGGTATATTCTATTGAAACATGTTGACAAGTTTCGAGGGTCTCACATTGGCAAATAAAAAAGTAATATAGATCGTACACGTGGCGGGACACGATTGTGTGTTACATTTAGATGGCGTGAACATATTAGCCATTCAATTGAATGTTTAAGCGTGTAACATCCTTTATTAGGGGGTGCAAGCATATTTTTGATATATCATAGACAAGCAATTATGGCTTCATTATTATAAAAAAATAATAAACTACTTAACTACATTACCTAAATATGTATATATATGTATATACTATCAGGACCGTCTTCGTGCAGGGGCGGAGTAAGAATTCTAACATCTGCGGCCTGTCGTAAAAGGCGAAAAACCAACCCAAACTACGCCTATAAGGCAACTATCCTTGGTCTATAAGTATGCCGCCTAATGACTTTGTATTGTGTCCTGGCATTAGTGGCCCAGTTTCCAGTATTCCTATTCGAACAGCAGCATGTTCGCGTTGCCCCCACCATCGCAAACATCCATAGACGACGGTAGCAACTTACTATTAATTGGGCTGTCAGCCTGTCTGTTTTCCTCAGGAATAAAAAATATTAAGCCGTTAAGCATTGTATATTATTATTTTTTTAATTCGGATAATATTTATTGTTGGTATTAATTTTTACTAGGCATCATTTTAATGGGTTGTCTGTATAAAAGAAACAAGTGATTGAAAATTAACCAGTGCGAATGACAAACACCCTCGCGGCGTCACTCGCCGTAATAATTACATTCTTCTAATCTGTGTTTGAGCACAAATATCGTATAATATGTCGCCAAGCACCATGAAAGTGTTGGGGTTGGATAATGAATAATGCTTGAGAATTGCAAATATGTTATAGCGGGATTAATAGAGATTGTGTTGTTTTGAGTAAACATTTCACATAATAATTATGCTCACTGCTTTGTTGGCGGAACTTTCGTGTTTCCAACCTTACCGAAGGAATAGTGTCAATATTTTTTATACCTACAGGTTACCGTAAAAGAGTCACCTTAAGCGACATCTATTCCGTTTATTTTTTGTTTATCTACACAAGGAAACGCTTAGAACATTAGATAGCTGTTTTTTCCTTTTGTGGCTCACAAATTTAGGGAGAAAATCCAAGAATTTTAGATTATTATGTTGGAAAAATATAATTTCAGTTTATGTTGTAAATTTGGAAACGACGCGTAATGTATTATCAATATATTAATACGTGAAGCGAAAACTGTACACCCCTTTTTATGGAAATAGCGCGGACGGAGAAGTATTAAATTTGGCACAGTTGAAGTTAATCTAGAGTAAAAATCAAATCAAAATCATTTTTTTAATATAAGATCTTACAGATCACTTATTGAGTTTCAAAAATCTACTACCGTTTCCAATACAAAACGAGAAGAAAAGAGAAGAAACGGGTAAACAAACTCCCCAGCGAATATTTTTGAAGTGAAAACTTCTTTAGCGGCGTTGTGCACTTTTTTGTAATGGGTAAAAACTCGCGTCAGGTCACGTGTCCTGATCGTAAGCATTTTCTCCTTCGTTAAATTTGTCTCCTTCCACTCTCCTCTGTTAGCCGTCATCCCAACATTCACACCCTTTTTTGCTATATCATCTTTTACGTAATCCATCTTTTTTTGGTCTACCTCTACCACCACTCTCATTTTTATCATTTTCGTTGTTATATGGTGTTAACGCCGTTTGGCTATAATGGGTCTAGGTGAGGATGCTATATCCTATCTCTTTTCCTCTTACCTATTATCCGCTCCCCGTCCTTGTCAAATGTAGTGCGACCAATTTAAAAATGATTATAACGTCGATGGCCGAACGGTGATTGTCGGTTCCGTCTTATTTTTGATAAAACTTAATAATTTAGTAATAATCGGGTGTAAAATAGTGTAAAGGTGTGTTTGATTACTCCTACGAGTGAATTATCCGTGGGCCCACGCGAAAATAAGGACGAGTAACGAGAATCGTGAGTACCCTTAAATATTCATTTCCCTTCAATAGCTCTTCGCCTAGGAAGACCCTTACCAGCGCGAACATATGGCATTCTTCTCTGCGCATTACATGGCCAAACCACGCTAGTCTATTACTTTTAAGTTTTTCAATAACTGGTGATAATTTTACACATCCTATATATATATATATATATATATATATATATATATATATATATATATATATATATATATATATATATATATATATATATATATATATATATATATATATATATATCTCTCTCTCTCTAATTATATCCATTTTCGTAACTCCACACAGAAAGACAAATATAAAATAAGACTAAAAAAATAACATGCGGGGCAGTCTTTGGGGACTTGCGATAGAAGTGAAAATTAAATAACTTGTGAATTGTATCGTCGAGCTATTAGATTATTATTTTCGGTTTATAAAGAAGTGTTTATGATCAAGGATTAAAGTTTAAATAGGTCAGTCATTAACACTTCTTTACAAACCAAAAATTGTTCACCCAAAAAGTGCTCAACGCGCCTAAAGAAGATTTCACTTCAAAAACTCAACTGAACTGTGTTCATTGTAATAAAGTCGCAATTCGAATATATATGTATAAGGTGTATAAGTAATGCAATGCAATCATTTAAGTTACATTATAAAATAAACCTTAAGGCATTATTAATAAGGTTGGTATTACTGGAGCAAAACTCCCTCCGTCTTACGAATTTTCGATCAGGTCACGTGTCCTGATGTGAGTTGAACATTTTTTACACATCACAAAAAAGTGCACAACGTCGCTAAAGAAGTTTTTACTTCAATAAGTAGGGAAGCCTTTAAAATAACTTTACTACCCACATATTGGAATACAAAAATAGCACTACCTACACTTGCTAACGTTTTCCCGAAGAAGATTTTCACCTGCTGTTGTAGATGCTAATGTAAGTGCAGAAAGCTATTTTTTTCCTAAAATTCATTGGAAATACATAAAATTAATTAAAATAAACAGTACATACACTAGTGTTCGAATGATACACATACCTTACTTACAATTTTGTTTTTTTATAAGTGCTTATGACCTGGTTACGAGACCATTTAGGTTAATTTTATTATGATAGAATATTTAAATTCATAATATACATTAGTAAATATTTAAATAATTAATAAATATTAATAATATATAAGTAAAAATATTAAACAATTAATAATATATATTTAATAAATTAACATTAATTATTTATCTATGGGCTTGAGTGATTATATTCCCTTTGGTCTTAATAGACTCTTATCACTTAAACACCAATTTTGATACTCAATAGAATATCAAAATTGACAATAGCAAAGAATGAAACTTTGGAATTGTTTTTATTTGTATAGTTCTTTATAATTTGTGAGATACATCTTGCGCAAGCGTAAAGAAAATGGTGTATAAGTAATCTGAATTAATTTACTCTTGCCTATTTGTGAGTATAGTGTTTACAAAATGCGAGTATATAGTTACGAAACGTTTCCTTACGGGAGTAAGCTTGGAAGTAGTTATGTCCGCAAAAGTGACGGCGGAGCGGGAGCGGTAGCTAACTAGCACACTCTCCTCCACTAACGCAGGCCACTTCGACGGCGCCGGAGGGCATCCAGCGACCTCTGGCCACCGTAGAAAGCGGCAGCGGGCGGCCACTCAGGGGAGGATTCGCTACCCGCACCATTGTCACGTGGATGAGGACTGCGTGATGTTCCGCGGCCTCCATCAACTCCTTAGGGCAGACAAAGGAGAGTGCCGGAGGGACGAAACCCTGACCCCCTGGCGCTCCAAACCTATAAGAGACCCGCCCCGACACAAAGGGCGGACTGGCGTCGGTCTGGGCCCCCAGATCCGCAAGCCACATATCCGTGGGCCCGAGCGTAGGCGATAGAAGAACAGCGGGGCTTTTTATTGGGTGTCGGATGGCCAAACATCATTCCCGGAGTCCCACATATCCCTCGGTCCCCCCGGGCCGGGGAATCCGTTAAGAATAGGGTTTATCCCCAAAACAAAAAAAACGAGAGTAAGCTTAAGTCTAGCAATGCGACATAGCGTTGTTAGTGTTATATCTTTTAGAATAATCTTAGGAATGGCATGCTTCATAAACTCATAAAATATCGCAAATAAATTTAGGGGAGGAATTTTTATGGATTCAAAAAGGAAAATGGAAAAATAACGGTTAAATTACGCGCGTAGCACTTTATTTACATTTACGACGGCGTCGGTTGGATGCAGTCGCGCAATTATAAATATTTCAATTAAAAACCAGTTCAGCGCGACAGTTTTTGCACTGTTCAAACTTAGCTGCCGTTACAATACTTTTTAAATTGATTGTATTATATTCTAAAATTAAAAAATGGTTAATTGTCAATTAATGTTACACTCATGTTAATGTTTAGGTATAATACACAAATAATAAAATCTGATTGCATCCAGTATCTCTGATAATCAAGAAAAGTCGAAGACCTTCATCGTTTCTGCAAGTAGGAATGCTTCCGGAGATCACAGTTTTCTCAAGGGCTTTATTTATGTATTTATTTAAGTAATAAATCACTTGTTTAGTACCCATACCACGAGCGCTCTGCTGTATAATCTAGAGCTATATGATGTTGTTTGAATGGTCACAGTTATTAGAAATGTCTCTTAGCGATACTCTATAAAACCTGCATGTCCTATAACCCATGCGAGTTTCTTCTTCTCCTATGCCGGGAAAGTATTGAAAAAATTAATTAATTTATACATGATCTCGTATTCTTCTAAAAGAACTCCTTACATGGTGACTCGACTTTTAAAGTTTTTCAAATCCGCTTTCCATACACCTGGTGGCAACGATAGTTAATAACAAAACTCCTTCAACGCTCCGTCGATCTCTTAACGTATTTATTCTGAGTAAGAGAATAAACCCGTCATCGGATGGGTGTTCATCCCCATTTCTCTCTTCTTTCTTGTACGAAACGGTTCTCAAGAACGTTCATATTGCATACTCTCAGGATTTGGAATAAGCTTTCGGTTGAAGTTTTCTCAGCGCGTTACAATTTGGGGTTCTTCAAAAAAGGCGTTGTAAAATTTCTTCGAGGCTGGCAGCGCGTTGCCTGTCAGCTGAGTCTAGCTAAAAAAAAGAGATAAGAAGGGCTATAAACAAGAAAAGAGTCACCGAGGAAAAGAATAGGTACTTGTTTCGCCCTATAAGTACATTACTACCCTAGAGTTTTAAATGGAAGCTAGTAAATGGAAGCTATAGAACAAACTAGGATTAAATATAGATACAATTGACGCAGAGCCATCTAGTTGTAAAGTAAACAAGAGAGCGTTTGTGTTTGGATAAAACAACTGATATGCTACTTAATTAAATATCCTTACATAAAACACAAGCAACCAGGCCCGTGCCATCGGAAACCCGTTTTACCACAAAAGTCGTCTAATGATTTGACAATAAGAATTAAGTAGGTTAATTAGATTTGGTATCTCAATCAGAACAAGAATAAAGGGGGGATGTATTCATAATTTTAGAGTTAATACTTATTACTGCGCGGTAATAATTCAGCGAGACGACATAGTCAGTTTCAATTTATTCACAACTATTATATCGCCAAATTGAAATGCATCCGTAATGGTTTCATGTAAAACGGAATGGTTTTGAAATTCAAAATTGGAATGACATACTGATTTTGTTGTACACTTGTATAAATGATAATTAAATACATGTGTATGGAATATCTACATTCACTTATGAACATTGACGACCTCGGTGGCGTAACGGATAACGCACTTAGGTACGCTTGCGGAGGTCACGGGTTCGATTCCCGTCTCGCGTCTGGGTGTTTATGTATAATATGTATTTATTTACAAAAAAAGTATATAATTAGTATATCAGTTGTCTAGGGCCCATAACACAAGTGCTACTTAGTTTGGGACTAGATGACGTTGTGTGAATTGTCACAAAATATTTATTTATTTATTTATTAGCGATATGGATTGTTAATAATTTAATAAATTCTATTTCATTTGAGAAACTACCAGCGCCTAACATACTCCGCGGACTGAACAGGTCCAATTTCATAATCTTTTTAGAGAAAAAAAATATTAACATCTAATCAAATAAGAACTTAAGTACTGGTAAGAATATTACAGAGATAAATATAGATATTTTATATAGATAGATTTTATATAAATATTTTAAATTAACATTACCTTTATATTATCTGACGACTGTCAGTAGCGTAACAGATATAACGCATGTAGGAACACCTGCGGAGGTCACGGGTTCAATCTCCGTCTCATTTTTTTTATTGCTGTAGGATAGCAGACAGGCTGGCGGACACTTAAAATTTAGCAGTTACCGTTGCCTATGAGTGTTTGTAACGCCAGTGACAACGCAAACACGCTGCTGTTCCATAAGGGTACAAGAACTTGGGTCACTAATGCCGGAACACAACACAAAGTTATTATGGCGGCATACTTAAGGCGGTCGCCATCCAGATGGGCTTGGGGCCCTACCATGTAGGGTGGGTTGTTTTTTTGCCTTTCACGACCGGCCGACCCCGGTCGTAGAGGTCTTTCTCCACCCCTGCACGAATAAAATTAATAGATAACGTACTAAATATATGATATAATATTGAGTACTGTTATTTTAGGAACTAAAATATACTGGATATATACTGGCATAATCCACACAGCGCCACCTAGTCCGAAACTAAGTAGTATAGCACTTGTGTTATGGATACTAGACAACTGATATACTACATATTTATATACTTTTGTAAATAAATACATATTATACATAAACACGGGGTGTAAGGGGCCCTACCAACATCTTCGGGGCCCAAGTCAACCTCACCTGCAAGTCGGCGCATCCTGCTGAATAACGGACGAGGCTCTGACGACGGCTTTCCTTTTGGGGTTGGGGGGTCAGACGGCAGTCGCCCCCGTAAAAGCCAAAATCAGCCAAATCGTAATGGAGAGACAAAGAATGCGAGATCGGATAAGGGCTAGGGCGCCGCCGCAAAACGGCGCGCAAGAGCTTCGCCCGGCTCTTGTTAGAAATGGACAAGGGCTACCGTGTCATGGGCGGGCACGGCTAACGACGTTAGCCCCAACTCACGCAGCCCAAACATCTCGAAAGATCCGCTTCGCAACATGGAACATAGGCACGCTAACCGGACGCGCGAGAGAGTTGGCCGATGTGCTCTCCAGGCGGAGGGTGGCCGTGGCGTTCCTGCAGGAGACTCGGTGAAAGGCCAGCAGATCCCGGTTCATTGGGAATGGCTACAAGCTGATCTACACAGGTGCACCTGGTGGGGAGAATGGGGTTGCCATAGTGCTCTCGGAGGAGTTCCAGAACGACATTTTGGAAGTGAAACGTCATAGCGACCGGCTTATGGTCGTTAGGGTGCTTATCGATGGGGTAGTTACCCACTTGATAAGTGCCTATGCGCCACAGGCCGGTTGTGATGACGCCGATAAAATAGCGTTTTGGAATTTACTCGGAGAAGTGCTCCGTGGAATCCCATTATCACAGGGGATCGTTTTGGGGGGTGATCTAAACGGTCATGTGGGTGATGAATGTGGGGAATTTGAGCGTGTTCACGGGGGATTTGGGTACGGTAGCCACAACGCGGAAGGGGAGGACATCCTCAATACGAGTACGGCTGCCGACCTTGCCATCGTGAACACGTATTTCAAAAAGAGACCCGAGCATCTCATCACCTACAGGAGCGGGAGGAATGCTACCCAAATCGACTTCATACTCACTAGGAGACACCACATCAGCAAAGTGGCCAACTGCAAGGTCATACCCGGTGAGAGTCTCACTGCACAACATCGCCTTCTTGTCATGGACCTCTGCGCTAAGCCTAAAGACACGTATACCGAGCGCGTTCAGCGCCGAATCCGGTGGTGGCTGCTTGATGAAGTCACGTCCCAGGAGTTCGCCTTAGCCGTCGGTGACAAGTGCGCCGGTGGTATGGGCGAACCAGTTCAGGCTTACTGGGACAAGATTCAGGCGGCTATCCTTGGGTCGGCGAAGGAGGTGCTTGGGGTGTCTAAGGGTGGTCGCAAGTGTGACAAGGAGACATGGTGGTGGAACGACACAGTCCAGAGGGAGACTAGAGCGAAAAAAGCCCTCTTTAAGAAGTGGCAAGCGTCCAGATCTCCTGAAGATCGCGACGCATACCGGGTGGCAAAGCGCGTCACTAAGAGAGCTGTTGCCAGAGCCAGACGAGACCACTTACAACCACTTTACGACAAGTTGGAATCCTCTGAGGGGCAGAAGCTCATCTATAAGTTGGCGCGCTCCAGGGTTAAAGCGGCACAGGACATTTCCAAGTGCCGCTGTGTAAAAGACCCTGTGGGCAACCTGCTATGCGAGGACCTCGCGGTGAAGGAGAGATGGCGCTCGTATTTCCACGAACTGCTGAACATGCAGCATAAAGGGGTGCAGCCGCCAGATCTCCCTCCGAATCAAGGACTAGTGCCACTGGTAACGCCTGCAGAAGTCCAGAATTGTCTTCGCCGCATGAAGAATCGGAAAGCTGTTGGATCCGATGGAGTCCCCATCGAAGTCTGGAAGGCGATGGGCTCTCGTGGTGTGGGCGTCTTAACCGACCTCTTCAACCGGGCGCTCCTCACCGGTACGATCCCGAGCCAATGGAGACTGAGTATCATTACTCCAGTCTTCAAAGGCAAGGGGTCGGTGCAGGAGTGCGGTAGCTACAGAGGGGTTAAGGTCATGTCCCACACCATGAAGCTCTTCGAAAGGGTTATCGACTCTCGGATTCGACAGGAGTGCACTGTCTCGGAATGTCAATATGGGTTTCGCCCTGGTCACGGGACAATAGACCCTATTTTTGCCCTAAGGACTGTCGCGGAGAAATACAGGGCGAAGAATACGCTTCTGCATTGCCTGCTTCTCGACTTGCAGAAGGCCTTCGACTGTATTCCTCGCGCGATAATCTGGTGGGCATTGCGGTCCAAAGGGATTCCAGAGGCCTATGTTGACATCATCCGAGACATGTACCGGGACTCCGATTCCGTAGTTCGGACCGCTGTTGGCGACACAAAACCTTTCCCCATCACCGTCGGGGTGCACCAAGGATCCGTCCTTAGTCCGTTTCTGTTTAGCGTGGTATTAGACGTTTTGTCAGGCAGCATCAGAAACTCACATGAGCAGCCCCCGTGGTTGCTCATGTATGCTGATGATATCGCGCTGGCAGATTCGGACAGGGGTAGGCTGGTGCAACGCGTGAAGGCGTGGAAGGAGTTGCTTGAGAACGGTGGTCTGAAGATCAATGTGGCGAAGACCGAGTACTTGGCCTGTAACTCCACAGATCCCACACCCGTACGCATAGGTGGCGACACGATCGAGCGCACGGACCAAGTGAAATACCTGGGATCTGTGTTCCATACGTCTGGTGACATCGATTGCGACGTCAAGGCACGCATTGCTGCCGCGTGGGCCAAATGGCGTGAGGTAACTGGTGTCATTTGTGACCCCAAGATGCCGGTAAAGTTGAAGGGACAGGTCTATAAGACCATCATTAGGCCTGTCCTTTTATACGGCTGTGAAGCGTGGCCGGTGTTAGAGCGACACAAGCAAGAGCTGCGTGTCACGGAGATGAATATGCTGCGGTGGATGTGTGGAGTGACGCGGAAGGACAGCGTTAGGAACTCCCGCATTCGCGGCAGTCTTCATGTCCGTGACATTGCGGATAAATTACAAGAGTGTCGGCTCCGTTGGTACGGCCACGTTTTACGGCAACCGGATGCTTACGTGGGTAACAAATGTCTGGCCATGCCGCCTCCGCCGGGCCCCGGCAGGAGGGGTAGACCCAAAAAGTGCTGGCTTGACGTTGTAAGGGGTGATATGCGTGCCAATGGGCTCACTACCAGGGATGCTGAAGATCGTGCGAAGTGGAGAAGAAGAAGTCGGAAAGCGGACGCCGGGCGCCGAAGCGAGAGTTAGGGCTGCAACCGGGATACAACGCAAAGATGATGATGATACATAAACACCTAGACGTGAGACGGGAATCGAACCCTTGACCTCCGCAAGCGTACCGAAGTGTTTTAGCCGCTACGCCACAGATATCGTCAAAGAGGTTTTAAGTTGACCTATCTAAAGATACTGTTGTTCGGTAAATTGTTTTTGATTTATATTTAAATGTCATATGCGTCGTTTTAGGGGTCGGAGGCCCAAATTATGCCATTATTTTAATTAATTACGAACCCTACCATAGTTCATTAGATTATATCCAAGTTGCTACAAGTTTCAATCTGTAACGTCATGGAAATCTCTAGCACGTCGACAAATATGACTTATTCATCTATCATATAAAGCCATATTTATATGCGAACTCTTTAGTAGACAACGAGCTGGCGACATGATCCCGCAGAAGTATTGTGTCCACACAATCTGAGCGCAAATAAACCGGATCTCTCAACGTACTGGATGATACGGTTATATTTGAACTGACATAGCTTGATGCTTGTATACACCTTTATAAAATTGTGACGATCTCCTGGCGTAACAGCTAACGCACGTCGGCCTGCTTGCTTAGGTCTCGGTTTCAAATCCCATTCAGCGTCTTAGTGTTTGTAAAATATGTATTTGTTTACAAAAGAATAGTATATATGTATATATCTGTTGTCTAGTACCCATAACTCAAGTGCAACTTGGTTTGGGACTAAACAGCGTTGTGTGAAATGTCCTAATATAATACAGATACTGCCGTTTTGATAATAAAATAAATATGATAATCATATTAATGTAATAGTTTTTCAGATATTTAAAATTAATTTAGTAATTTAATAACCCATTTTTGTGACATTAACAATGCGTCACATCCGTGTATCAATGATAGATTTGGAACAGAATACAAAAAGTCAATTTTTCGTCATCCTAAAGATCTATGTCATAAAATACATAAAAAAAACAGCGGAAAGACGGATATCTGCGCTCATCAACAAATTTCAGCAATATTGTATCCAATCTCCTCGCAAATCATTAAATCATAAAATCAAGTGACCCTGCTGCTGCAACGTTACTCGGCTATGTCTGTTTTTTTCCATACTGCTTAATACTGGATAGTGATCATTAAAATTAATTTAGTAATTTAATAACCCATTTTTGTGACATTAACAATGCGTCACATCCGTGTATCAATGATAGATTTGGAACAGAATACAAAAAGTCAATTTTTCGTCATCCAAAAGATCTATGTCATAAAATACATAAAAAAACAGCGGAAAGACGGATATCTGCGCTCATCAACAAATTTCAGCAATATTGTATCGAATCTCACTAATTCCGAAAATCCACCTAGTGCGGTATTCTTTCGTGTCAGTAAGCAATGCGTATACTACAGTACCTTACTACAATACCAATATGAGGCAGGATTGACCCTGGAGGATCTAAATCACCAACGATTTAACAGGCAAATGCTGAGGACGATTTCACCACAAAGCTTCTGCTAAAGATGTTGAACTATCTTTAAAAGCAAAAAAGGTTAGTTTGACATCTTACCCATGCACTCCATCAGCATGTTCAAGAACTTCGTCCCTATATTTTTAAATTTATATAACACAAATATCAAAACATTTCTATCCCACTATGCGTGTATGAAAATAGTGCCTTCCATTCTGATGACACATTTCAAGTAGTCTTTGAGCACAATACGAGTGAAATTAAGCCAGACAGCTACCGGTATTGCGGCAAGTTGTGTACAGACGACACTGTGTACTGATGATGTTTTATATTGTGTTATACATAACGAAAGTGAGGTAAAGAAATAAGTACAAGTTATTTTGCTGGTAGACTTTTCCTTGTTGTATAATGTATAAAATTCTTATAATTGCTACAACGTGTTACTGAGTTTTTATCACGCCTTTGTTAACTTGACCTGTGTAATTCAAAATTTTGCACTGATGACAATACAAAAATTTTATAATTTTGTCCCATAGTCCTTATCAGGATCATTACGATTAGGTTTAACGGAAGATGGCGTTAAATTAAATAAAACATTTACTAATAAATTAAAGGTTAAAAAACTAAAAAACACACTTTTATAATTACTAAAAACACACACACACACACACACACACGTAAACACGCACTCTGGCTTTATTTTCTTTTGTTATTTGTATATAAGTCATATGATTATTGTCATATACTTAACTATTGCAGTGCATTGTCACCATTGTAATTTTACCTATGTACCTATATGTTTTAAATAAATAAACTAAATATACATATCTCAACACAATCTCAATTTGTCTGTCCTTTGTTGCGTATGATGTGTTAAATGTCAACACTTTTGATGTAACTGACACGTGCCGCAGCAATTACTCGACGCCTATCCATCGCGAGATTACATACCATACGAGTAGTCCCGAGCGATGTTAATATCCCTTTACTTTTAAGGTACCGGGTATCTAATTGGTATTACACTCGGAGATCAAACTTGTAGTCTCGGGTTGAAATCCCACGATATTATGAACTGCTTAGGCAGTAGCTTAATGTACATCTTATAACATAATTGTCACGTACCAACGGTGAAGTAAAGCAGGGCGGGGAAACCTGCATGCCGAAATCACCGATTTGTGTAACTCGCTAATTCGCCTTGAAAAATCATGGTAGGTATACTGGCCATTCTCTAGGAGGTCCGAGACCAGCTGTGGGATGCCATTATATTTACTTTAGTAAGAAATAACCAGTTTCAAACATACTTAGAAAACTTTGAGCAAGCTCATCACACTGTTAATAGAAATATAAATCGAAATCATCTTTATTTATCTCTATCTCATCTTTATATCTATCCGTGCAGGGGCGGAGAAAGAATACTAACCTCTGCGGCCGGGGTCGGCCTGTCGTAAAAGCCGACAAAACAACCCACCCTAGCTACGTGGTAGGGCCTCAACCCCGTCTGGATGGCGACTACCTTTGGTCTTAAGTATGCCGCCATAATAATCTTGTGTTGTGTTCCGGCATTAGTGACCCAAGTTCCTGTACCCTTATGGGACAGGCGTTGCAAACACCCACAGGCAACGGTAACTGCTAAATTCTAATCGGGCCGTCAGCCTGTCTGCTGTCCTACAGCATAAAAAAATATTTGCATAAATACAATACAAAAAATGTTTTCAAATTGTCATTTGTCGTGCAAGTAAACTAAATAAAAATACGCATGTATACTTACGTACGCATGTAAGAAGTTATGCTTCCTTGTCGTGGCATGACAAAAATATTCAAAGATTTCTTCCCGTATTTTTTTCGGTCACGGGGAAAAACCACTCTTGACGGGTTCCCCCGGCCCGGGGGATATGTGGGACTCCGGGAAAGATGTTCGAACATCCGACTACCCACTAAAAAACCCCGCTGTTCTCCTATCGCCTACGCCCGGGTCTACGGATATATGGCCCGGGCCGTCGCCGGCCCGCCCTTTGTCTTAAGGCGGGCCCCTTCTTAAGGGTTGGCGCCAAGGGGTCAGGCTTTCGTCTCCCCGGCGCTCTCCTGTAATAACTCTGGGAGTTTAGGGGGGCCACGGAACAGCACGCAGCCCACACCCTTGCGGCAATAGTGCGGGCGGCGGGTCCTCAAAGATTTCTTCCCGTATGCTCTTTGGTTGTAAAAGTAATAGGTACCAACAATTAAACTGAAATCTATAAATGCACTTAATTTTTTTTTTTAATAAATTCGCTTTTATCATGAACTTTTACAATAGTCTATTCACCACCATATATAATTTAAAATATATACACATGTACATATATTTATGAATAAACATTGTAATTTTTTATCTTCCCTGATTTAAAACATATGTTGTAGATTTACGAATAATTGAGAAACTAGTGTGAATATAAGTTACGAGTTAGTAGGGAAACTTCAGAGACAATCGCATCATAATACATTATTTACTAAATAAGTGATGTAAATAATCATAAAGTTAACGCATTTAGACCATAACAAGCTAATAAGATACCACTATTTTGTTTTCAGTAGGGACGAACCCACAGTCACCTTTTCAAATTACTTGCTTAGGCACTGAGCTAGCCGTTTCATCAACTAAAAAATACGACTCACAAGTCGCAGGCAACTCAGACAATGTGAGATATAAAGCATAGCAAGTGAAGGTTCAATCCCACGAAGAACAAAATACTTGTATGATTTGTATATAATGTGTTCTGGGTGTACCTGTCAAAACAAAAATCCAAGTTTTCTCTAAGTGCAAATGTTCTCTGCTCGGATGATCGGTATTCCCTTCTGCAGATCATCATGATGGGGAATGTGCCCGGGAATCGAAAACCAGGTAGACGTAAGATGTCTTGGTTCCGTAATATCAGGGAGTGGACAGGAATTAAAACCGTTGAGCAACTGTTCAGATTGGTGCTTGACAAGAGGAGATTCAAAGAGCTGACTGCTAACCCTCAGTGATGGAGAGGCACTTGAAGAGAGAGATGTTCTCTTCTTCTTTTCTTCCCTTCCTCTTGTCTTAAGTAGGCCATCAGCCTGTCTGCTGTTGGTCAGTAAAAAAAAAAGATAACAACTAAGACCACAATACCGAGAGTGACTAATTTCAAGATCCATTTTCTCCGGATTTTTGATACCGACAATATCCAGCAGTAAAAATCTTCAACCAAGCTGTTTTTTTGGCTTCAAGCTTTCACTGCTAGCTTTTGTTACTATAACACAGAGGCAATTGCCGCCCTTAGTGTGATAATGTCTACCAGCTTGCAATAGATCCAAATCTATTGCAAGCTGGTAGACATTATCACACTAAGGGCGGCAATTGCCTCTGTGTTATAGTAGTAAAGTTTGGAGACAACTCCAAACTTCTTGGTAAAGCTCCTTATACCTCGACAACTCTTGGGAATATTACTCGTACCCAATTATAAACCTTGTCTAAATAGTAACGCTCTTCACGTGTAAAATGTACTGATTATTGTAATATCTATTAAATACTACGTAAAGTTACCAAGTGTAAGAAACTGTATACAACAATTTTACACACAATTGATGTTATTCATAAAAAGGAACACGTCAAAGATTAAAATTAAAATTCTCACAGATAGTATTTTTTCATAATAATGAAATAATAAAATATACTTTATTGCACACATTACATTTACATCAAGTGTACATAATATTAACATTTAAAAGCACAATGGGCGGTCTTATCGCTGAAAGCGATTCCTACCAGATAACCTTTAGATGGATTATTTATTGATGGAGTATTTTTTGATATATTAATACGTCATAACACACTTTTGATATAATTTTATAATTTAAAATTATTCTTACATATTATATTCAAATGTTCACAACCACCTAACGAAAACAATTAAACGTAAACAAATTCATAAGCTTGTTTTGTCACTATGGCTTCCATCCAGCATTGTCGAAAAATACTGTCACTGAAAACTAGTGAATAGCGGGAACGTATTTCCACTCCCAGTAACTTGTGTGTATTCTTCTCTTATCTTCCTACATTCTTCTTTTAAGGCAAACGTTGACAATGACCCTGATGTGGACAACTATCATAAGCCATGGATACAAACAATCAGATAAGGTTTTTGCCTGTTCAGACTTCAAAGTGCGAACTTTTTATGTTACATAAACGTATAGCTCTTCTGTAAACATATTTTCTTCAACTTTAGTCTTCAAAACTGAATTGTACCAGAAGATATAAAATGTAAAGGAATACAATTCAGACAGTGATAAATTAATATCGAGAAGTAAAAAGGGCAAGAGTGTACACTTATTGCAAAAAAGACAATAAAATTGAAAACCTAAAAGGAGGCTTTCATCGAAAGATGAAAGAATATTTTTATTAAATACTAGCTGTGCCCGCGACTCCGTTCGCGTGGAATAGTAACTTAGGGCAGCATTTTTTGGATATATCTTATGGTTTATTTTGGGTTACAAACCCTATAAACTCTAAAATATAAATAAATGAAATATACAAACTGCGTTCGAACCTACAAAGTCCAGCCTAAGCTGAACCCTATTTTATATGATTGATGATATAAATCTGAGGTCAACTTAAATTGGACTATTAAAAATCCGAAACTGATCACTTTTAACTAAAACCATTTTTTTTCCAAAATAAAAGTAGCCTAAGTTACTCCTTGTTACATCAGCTATCTGCCAGTAAAGGTCCCGTCAAAATCGGTCCAGCCGTTTCAGATATTAGCCGGAACAAACAGACAGACAGACAGAAGGACAGACAGACAGACAAAAATTGTAAAAAATGTTGTTTTGGTATATGTACCGTATATACATCCAAATGCACTTAGTAAAAAGCGGTTATTTTAATATTACAAACAGACCCTCCAATTTTATTTATTTGTATAGATATAGATTATAATAATGAATAGTTGAAGTTCTTATTTTTTATGTTATAGTAACATTCTTAAAAATAAATAATAATATTTATTTATTTATTTAGGCTATATAATTTATTTATTTAATGTAGTGTGCGTATACAAATGTATTGTCTTGGTCTGGCCACCATAGAGGCGGTGAGGCCCATCCTGACTGAATAGCTGGAGAGGCGCCACGGCACCCTGACCCTCCACCTGACACAGGTTCTCTCGGGGCACGTTTGCTTCGTGAGGTACCTGTGTCGCATATGGCGGGAGACTACGTCGGGGTGCCACCATTGGGGCGTGGGCGACGAGGCGGACACGGCGTCTCACACTATCGCCGTGTATCCTGCTCCTCGTGCCTCGCTCTCGTTACCCAAATTGGAACCGTGGGGGAACCCGTCAAGAGAGGGTTTTTCCCCGAGACCAAAAAAAATGTGTTCTATTCTTTAATTACTTATTCTTTGACATGCTGAGGCGAACCCCTATAATTTGTGTATCAATTAACACAACAGTTGCATCTCTTATTATGACGTGTGCACTGATGTGGAGTGCTTGACAATTGTACTCAACCACATGGGTTCGGGTTCGATTTCCATTCGCATTGTGCTACATGTTTTTGTCAGGTTTTTCGAGTGGTTGCATTGTCGCGTATTAAGTGAATTTTAATATTTTTGCATTCATTGTCATATTTTTGTTATATTTGAATGAGTTTGTAAGTAGTGTTTTGCATGTATTAAGAATATTGAAGAAAGTTCCAATTATGATTTTTCGACTACATTACTGCTTCTTTTTCTTCTGTCTTTGTATTCTACTGAGAAGATGTAAAACTTCTGAGAGCTTCCTTTTGTGGCAGTTTCATTTCTCCAAACCGAAACAGAAGATATGTGGGGAATTAGGTTTTTAGAGGCGGCTTCTGTCTATCACCTCAAAGCTGAAACGGAAATCGAACGGCAAAAAAATGTAAGCAGTATATCAGTTGTCTAGTATCTATAACATAAGCGCTTTGCTAATTTGGGACTAGATGACATTGTAAATGTTCAGTTCAGTTTTGAAGGTGTGGCTCCAACGCCTTTGGCATTGATTTAGCCAATGTCCAAGTAGAATATAAAAGTGACAAATTTAATGGCGAAAAAAAGGGGGTCAAACGCGGTGATCAGTTCGGAAGATAACTATTTGTTATCCTGAGGACAGCACAAATAAATAGTTACAAGATTACTAATAATACTTAGTAATTAATAAATATTTGTTATAAATATGTTTAATGGGATTGAAGGTGGTAATGTGGATGAATGATCGATGCACACGAGCAGATAAAATGACTGGAAGAGATTTTGTGAATGAACGGTAAAGGTGAGCGAGCGTATGACTGAGAGATTCGATTGGGCAAGCATACGGTGTAGATGTGTTTCTGTGTTTCAAAACTGTATTTTATTTGTAATAAACTTTTTATTTTCTCTTTAAACATCTTGTTTTCCTTCGTACGATCCCACATAATTATATTATTTTTAATTAAAATTTACTTAAGAGAAATACATGTTTGGAATAAACTAAAGTTAATTTTTTTAGCAATTAAAGAAAATATACTCAATAGTTCCCACCTCTAATCCACATTCACACAGAGAGTGATCTTTTATTCTTAGTTTTGCCAAAAAAAAAACGGGGTACAGAAATGCCCCAAGCGTAATCGTATAATGGAAGAAGTCACCTTCTTGGGTAATTGTATGTAGCGGGAGAACCAAGGTTTTGAGATTTTTATTTCAGGTTGTAAGCAATAATTTAATTTTATTATTTTATTTATTCGGAAAACAAACAGTTGACAATTACATAAATAGCTAAACATATATCTATAACCGATTATATGTTTTCACATTAAATATAAAAAACTGTTAGTGATTAAGCATAATCAAGCCAAATATTTAGACATAAGCTTCAAACCAACATTTCGCAAGAACATTTTTTATTTGATTAGGTGTGTCATTAAATAGATCTAAATCTCGACAAATAACCATTTCATTTACTTTCTTAGATACTCTAATAATAAAAGAATTTGCCCTATAGTTACAGAATAAGCGCGGTGTTAAGAATTGCAAGGGATTTCTAAGAGCTATATATGGGTACTTTTACATTAATTTTAGACAAAAGATAAAGCGAATCCACTTTTGATTGGACTATTTTACTTTTTTTTTTATTGCTATAGAACAGCAGACAGGCTGCCGGCCCGCTTAGGATTTAGCAGTTACCGTCGCCTATAGGTGTATGCAACGCCAGTGGCATCGCGAACACGCTGCTGTCCCATAAGGGTACAGGAACTTGGGTCACTAATGCCGGAACACAACACAAGGTTATTATGGCGGCATACTTAAGACCAAAGGTGGTCGCCATCCAGATGGGCTTGAGGCCCTACCACATAGCTAGGGTGGGTTGTTTTGTCGCCTTTTACGACAGGCCGACCCCGGCCACAGAGGTTAGTATTCTTCCTCCGCCCCTGCACGGATAAACTGATCATTACTACATCAACTATGTTACTTCTTTCACACAGTGGCATCAAGTGATGCTTGATACATCTAGCTTCATAATTGGATTCAGTACCATTACATTTATACCCCAAAAGTCTTAAAAATCTACGTTGAATAGATTCTATTCGATTTATATAAACATCATACATAGGATTCCATATCTGAGAAGCATACTCAAGAAGACTACGCACCAAGGCACCATACTGCCGAGCAATAGGTTTACCTCTTTGTTGCCAGGAATGATTCCAGTTATTTGACATATCTAACTTAGTGAAGGCTCTTAAGTCCCTGGGGAAGCATTTATTGTATGTACATAGATGAATGCCTATTGAAGAAGCATTTTTAACACATTGGTCTGCCATCTCATTGCCGGTGATACAACTGTGGTTGGGAAATTGTGAATAGTCACTGTTACGGCCTTGGGTCGTTTAATAAAAATCTGACTCCAGCTTAATTTACATGTAGGTATTACCTACTACTTTTACAGTTTTTATCTTAAAACAATGCAGTTAGTATAATTGATGGCGAATGAATGTTTGAATGAGCGGAACGGTAGCATAGACTACAGCACACTAGTGAGGTGCGCGAACGGTCACAGTACCTATATTTGTTATAAAAAATAAAAAAAGATTACAAGGTAAAATATTTACAATATTTATATCTCTCATTCCATCAGTAAAAGTGTTCTTCCTAACTAGCTTAAGGTCTTAAAGGTAACAGAACAATTCGAAAATAAATTGATAGATGCGAGAGAAAATTGAATTTGTGAGTTCCTTAAATTGTTTTTGATGCATGCATGTGAGGGTTGTTTATTTGATTCAGAAAAAGATTTGTACATTACAAATACAGATGGAGATTTTTACGAATTATTTATACAATTTTTGTTTAGCATTTTATTAGATATGTGGTTGCCAAAAGGCACAACACAGCGGTAAATGTAAATCAAGAGTTCGATTTCCAGTATGTAGTCATGTAGCTTGACAAGATTTTACAAATTCCTAAGACTATTTATAAATATGTAAGCAATGTAAGTGCGTCGCTGTTTCTTCAAATAAAGTATTTCTTTGTTTTCTTTTCTTTTTTCTATTTTCTCGTCTGATGTGCGTATTATAACATGATAGTACTGTGAAAAAACATCGTAAGGAAACTTGCATAGATCACTAGTACCTATGCGTAACTCACTAGGCTCTTTAGGTAAGCCCGAACCCAGCTATAGAACGTTAGGAGCTGTTATTTTTGGACTATTGATGCTTATTGCTGTAGAACACCATACAGGCTGACGGCCCACTTAGAATTTAGCAGTTACCGTTACCTATGGGTGTTTGCAACGCCAGTGGCATCACGAACATGCTGCTGTCCCATAAGGCTACAGGATCTTGGGTCACTAATGCCGGAGCATAAAGTTACTATTGCGGCATAATTAAGACCAAAGGCAGTCGCCATCCAGACGGGCTTAAGGCCCTACTACCTGACTAGGGTGGACTGTTTTGTCGCCTTTTACGACAGGCCGACCCTGGCCGCAGAGGTCAGTATTCCTTCTCCGCCCCTGCATGGATAAAAATAGTTATATATATATACGAGTATATTCAGTATTACCAACTCCACCAACTTTTTCGTAGACCTACCAAATTTTAGTATCTAACTCAAATCAACTACAACTCAGCCTTTCAAAAAATCAACCATTTTTCAAATATTGTAACAATTTTAGTTTTATACCCGCAAAAATGCCTTTAATTTTTTTTAATCAATCTATCAAAAGCTTTAATCAATCGCTCTGTAGCGATAAGGCCGCCCATTGTAAGTCAAGTACATATTGATTATGTAAATAAGTTTCATTGTTTTTGTAAAATTGGTTTACAATAAAGTGTTATCTATCTATCTATCTTTCTATTACCCAATCTCTCAACGGGTACATTGAATTTATTGAAGTATAGACCACGTGCCACTCTTATGTCTCAATTTTACCAATAAAAAATCGAGGATATTAATTCAATCAACTTTACCGGAACAGTATACCCTGCCAAACAATGGATACGACTCAGGCGGGTTCAGGCCAACCAGATCTATGAGCGAATAGATGGGCATCGAGGCAAATGGTGCGTACTTCTCTACACACTACTCAATAGTAGTCCCCAGGAGTAGGCAGAATTTACCACTGATTGTTGACTGGTTGCATGGACGCACTGGTTGCAATGGGTAACTGCATAATGTACATGCCGTGACAACAAATCTATTTGCATCATGCCAAATGATGATGATGAAACGTAACTTTATTTAAAACTTAAAATAAATTTCATTCAAATCTTAAAACTGATGTTATAATTGATGATTAATTCAAATTCAAGTGCGAATAACCTTACAATGTATCACTAAGTCATTTTTTACACCAAATAAATATTTTCTTTCAAGTTTGAATTGTTGAAGGGTTCCTTCAGACAATTTTAATATAACACATTCTTAAACCCTTAATATTAACATCAAAATTAAGTGTTCCCAATGACAATCCGAATTAAACTTACATCGCTCACCCTTACTTACTTCTCATATGCATTTATTCAAAATCAACTGTATCTACATGTATATAAAACCCAAATTTACTTAGCATTTTGTTCCACAATAGGGGATCCGTTTGATCGTGGTATTATCCTCACAATAGTGTTCTGTATTGTATCATCGCTGCAATGAATTTGCTTAACAATCATCAACCTTATCTCGTTCAAAATATGGTAGTATTTAGTTATAGATGTGTGATAATGGCGCTACGGGGGTTAAAAAATCCAGCCCTCGATAGTGACGCCCCGTGAAGTAAGCTAAGATCTGTTCTTAAAATACTTTTGTTGCAGGAATGTGGGAATATTGGTCATGTTTCAAAATGTCTATTTCAATATTTATATTCGTAATAATTACTTTTGGGCCTAAAGCAACATTACCTGAACGATGCACCCTGCTAAACAATGGACACGACTCGGGTGGGTTCAGGCCAGCCAGATCAAAAGGAAATAGAAAGATAGGCACCGAGGCAAATGGTGCGCAGTTCTCTGCAGAATATTCAACAGTAGTCCCCAGGAGTAGGTAGGATTCACCACTGAGTGTTGACTGGTTGGATGGACGATGATAATGGGTGACATTTAATACGTTTTCTATTACCTAACTAACCACTTATTAACTATTCGATATCGACTGTAAGAAGCTTTGGCACGAAATATTTTCCATTGCACTAGGTGTGTTCTTGATATTTTGAAAAGTATAGAAAATACATACATCTAACATCTAAAATCTGTGGAAAAATTGATGATGTACACCATTTCTTGATGGAATGTGTTCGAACGAAAGACAGTAGGGAGCGACTAGTACGATCTCTGCGAGTCAACTTGTGGGAAGTGGGCGTTTTCCAGAGCATCCTTTCGAGACCGCTCTCTGCTGCCGCTGTTTTCATTTATAATAATTTTAAGATTTAGAAATTAGAATTTTTTTGTAATATGTAATTAGGATAAAATGGGGCTGACATTATATTCTTATAAAAAGCCCCTAAATAAATTAGATAATAAAAAAAAACATCTAAAATCAAAGCAATAGACCTTTGGTGACCGGGTTCAGTGTTTCAGAGGGTCACCATTTGGGTTATAAATGAAACAACACCAGGGATGGTTTAGCTGAATCAATACGGAAGCCGTATTGAGTACTGATCCCATACTGAATAATTTATTTCAAAATTCGTGCTCTTTATATATGAATTGGCTGGGGATCGTCGACCAATCAGAAGCGTTTAAAAAGTAAACAAATGCAGGTGTTTTTACACGATACAAATAATCACAAATTCTTGGAAATTGAATATTTCAACCATGGCTTGACAACAGGATTATCGTTTCCTCGAAATTTGGTTGAGTCCTCGTCCCGCACGCCGCCTCCGCAGGCGACGTTGATACGCGCGTTCGCGCCGTTCGCGGCTCGCGGTCATTCCCGGCTGAGACGTTGCGCAGTGAGCGTGTGGTCGCGTTGTCGATTTAATATGTACGTTGTTATTATTATCACCCGAAGTCTCTTCCGAGAAATGTGATCCGGTTGAGGGCGGTGCTTCGTGGATAGTACATATGCGACGTGGCCGACGATGATGTATGATGACTTTTCAGAGCTTCCCTTTTCCTTATTAATATGATATGGTGGCTACAGACGCGACGCGTGCGCGCCATCGTCATGATTACATAGTATAAAACAAAGTCGCTTCCCGCTGTCTGTCCCTATGTATGTTTATATCTTTAAAACAAAGCAACGGATTTTGATGCGGTTTTTTTAATAAATAGAGTAATTCAAGAGGAAGGTTTATGTGTATAATACATGCATAATATAGTAGAGAAACACTGATAATTTTAGAGGCTTGTAATGTGATGTCGTAAATAAACACATTTTTTGCGCTTACTTTGCAAACGCTGGCTGAACCCTACGAGATAGATCAAAATAATGTAGTACAGTATTGTACATCTTAAAAAGGTCTACAAAAAAGTCCGCGATGGTATATGTCTATCTGTTAGGAATAACCCACACTAATCATTTTTTATCATTTACTTTTTACGAGAAATGGCTTATTCACGAAGCGATTTTAAGCAATACAGCATTAATCCTTATCTAATTAAGTACCTTATATATATTGTGCATTTAATATAGATTAATATAGCCCTTTACACTATGTAATTTAAATGAATATTTTCGAAGATAAAGATATAGATTTAAAATGCAGGGACATAGCGGTTGCAGCGGTACGGGCCGGGGGGCCGTCGGTGCGTGCCCATAAATAGCGCGTCGAAGGCCGCGCTTCGCCCTACAGCACTAAAAAGAACGCGATGGCTGAACGAATTTTGATGAATTTCGGTATATCATAGATTCAACCTTAAAGAAAGACATAGGCTACTTTTTTTAAATTCATATGGCAGAACAACGTTTGGCAAAGCAACAACGTCGTCGAATAGTGGTTGGCAAAGCATTCCCTTAAATACGATTAAATTAAATGTATAAAATGTTCGCAGGAACTAACACTCACATGACAGTGCTCGCTTTATAGTTATGTCTAAATAAAAATTGCACTTTTAAATAATCTTGCTTATGAACTTTTTGTAACTAGCAATGCATATGCTAAATTTTATATAATTTTAATTATAGATGTAAGATTTAAAACGTAAAAAAGACAGATTCTATATAAAGTGTTTAGTTGTGTAAGATCGCAAATGAGTAGTAGAGTGTATGTAATGTGTAGTAGAGTAATGAATATATTTTTGTCGCAGGTAGTGTTCTATCTTACCTACAATACGGACCACCGCGCTCTAAAACTGAATAATTGCAACACCAAATTTAAAAGCAATTTTTACTACGTGCAGGGGCAAAGTACCTTTGCAGCCGGGGTCGGCCTGTCGTGGCGACTAAACAACTCTAGCTACGTGGTATGGCCCCAACCTGTCTGGATGACAACCATCCTTGTTCTATAAATATGCCGCCATAATAACGTATCGTGTATCGTGTTCCCGGATAAGTGACTCAGGTTCCAGTACCCCGATGTGGACAGCAGCATGTTTGCGGTGCCCCTAACATCCATAGGCGACGGTAACTGCTTACTATTAAGTGGGCCGTCATCTGCTGTTCTTCAGCAATAAAAAAAGCAATTTATTAGTTGCTATTTAAAAATACTTTCACGGTAACATAGATTATGCCCCATGAATAGGAGTAATGAAATAAATATTTTGCCGGTAGGGCAAATTCGATAACGCCCGGCTGAGCAAACCCCCAATTTGGAACAACCCGGCCATTTCATAAAACGGCTGATTGTTTGCGGTTAAGCACCATGAATATGTTCCGTGGAAATTTATTGGGTGGAATGAAGCTACCGGATTTTTTTAATGATAAATTGACACACAATTATGCCATATCCCTAAGCTATCATGTGCGGAGCATCGGTGATATACAACGGTAAGTTTATGAGACTGAACTGAATATTGTTTCTAAATTTACTATGAGCATTGAATTCGGAAACTCAAACTTCAATACTTCAGAGTAGATAATGCTCAAAATCTTCTAGAAAAAATTCTTATAGAAAATCTATTTGCTGATAACACAAGTAGTTTATCCTGCACATGTATCGAATTTACACTACTCAAGCTATAACCAGACGTTATATAGCTTGAATTCTATTCAGTAATTACTATATAAAGCATAATAATTACATAGTCTGTACATATAATTCAAAGAGAAGAATGCCACGTGACAATGAAAGCGTAGCAGAGATTGAACGATTCCAGTTACCGATTGCTCTTCATATACTGATGATTTCAGCATGCAATTTCTCTTAACCTACATTCCTTTACTGTCGGTATAATAATAAAAGGTGTGTTTATAGCTAATAATAATGAAAATAAAATGACCTAGGTGCCATACTGGCTTAGAGATCAACTAATGCCATCTTTCTGCAAATCTACAGAATGATTATATCGCACACTTAATCATAAACTGAACTAACTCAAAAAACCTGTTTAATGGGAAATCGCAAAAAACGTTTTGTCATTTACGACTTATCCCATATATTGACTTATAACTAAATAGCAGTAACTCAGTGTGGGTAAGAGATATCGAAATAAATCAAAATTTGGCCGATAGAGGGCGTCGATACAATGCTACCTGTTATATTATCTCACTTTAGACCTAAATCGTAATCTGTCAGTTTATGATTAAGCGTGCGATATGTAAACTAAATCAAATGAGTGGTCTGATTGCCTCGTATCGAAAGAAAGAAATATTTATTAAAAAAAAATTAAGCAAACCTTTTCTTCTAAACTAGATCCTATCACTTGTAAGAGTTTTATAGTCAGGTGAGGTTCTTAAGGTTTTGTACACTAGAACAATACAGCTAATATCATTAGACCTTTTACTACACAAAATAGGGAAATTAAAATGAATTAAAATTTTATCACTAGATTTAAGCTACCCTTAATTTCCAACCCCATTCACAGATCCCTCTATATTAAATGTGTCCCTGCATTTACACACCCCGAAGCACTTATTTAAATCCTATTTGTAGTTTTTAGTTTGCGAAGTCAACAGTTTTATTGTTTTTCTGTTTGCACTGTCTCGGGAAGCGTTGGGACTTGAAATTACGTAATGCGTGGGAAGATCCAGTTGGTCATGGCAAACGATTTCGAATGATAGCCTGTATAAACACTTTAATCTTTATCACAAACTGGAATTTGTTTTAGAATGTCAAGTTACACAAGTTGTATAATATTTTTATTTGTTGAAACTTCCTTAGCACATTTCTGATTTGCAAATTCAATAAGATGAAAAAACGACACCAAAAAGTTACAAACATATTCATAAATAGGATTTAACCTGCGAGAGAATGAGATAGCATACAAGTATATAGTGTTACCTAATATGTTTCATATAAAATAATTTTTAAGATTGGTAAAAATGTAATAAAAATAATAAACCTTGTATTTTTTTTATTGCTTTTTTTATTGTTGTCGGACAGCAGACAGGCTGACGGCCTACTTAGAATTTAGCAGTTACCATCGCCTATTGGTGTTTACAACGCCAGTGGCATCGCGGCCACGCTGCTGTCCCATAAGGATACAGGAACTTCGGTCACTAATGCCGGAACACAACACAAGGTTATTATGGCGGCATACATAAGACCAAAGGTGGTCGTCATCCAGACGGGCTTGGGGCCCTACCACGTAGCTACATAGGGTAGGTTGTTTTGTCGGCTTTTACGACAGGCCGACCCCGGCCGCAGAGGTTAGTATTCTTTCTCCGCCCCTGCACGGATAGTATTTATCCTAATACTCCTGATACTTCTTTATATTTATCTCATTCTCTCGTAGGCTACTTCTCTGAAGTTTCATTTCTGCCATATGTGAATTGCACACACATACTCTTTTTCTGGTCATGATCGCGCTCATGATTAGAATACGGTTGACTCGTTTCGATTATGTACTTTTTTATTGTCCATGCAAAGGAAAAATTTTTCATGAAATCTAGATAGAATAATAGAAAGTTAAGTAATAATTAAATAAAATACAGGTGTAGTTAAGTTATATATCCTCCTCCTCGAGTCGTAGTCCTCATATCTGAGGGTCGTGACCAACACCTTCCAGTCTATCACGTATGGTTGTTTTCCATTACTTCCTGTTCTCAGCGCCGTGTAGCGCCTCGTAGACGGATGTGTCTAGTGTGGTGCGAACTTGATCCGACCAACGCGTCGGACTACGGCCGCGCGATCGGCTGCCCTCGACTTTACCGGTGACGACTAACTTTTCCAAGTTGTCATTGTTTTTTCGGGCAATGTGGCCGAAGTACTCCAGTATCCGCTTGAGACAGATGGTGAAAAGCCTCATCCTTATCTTTAGTTGCTGGAGTATGGACACACGTAAGGTAAGTTATATATAGTATATAGAAAAATACATAGATCTAAAATTTAAAAAATTTAGCTACGTAGTACGACCGCAAGTCTTTCTGCATAGCAACCACCCTCGGTCTATAAGTATACTGCCATAATAGCCGTGTGTTGTGTACCCGCATGAGTGACCGAGGTTCCACTATCTAGGTTCCAGTAACTGCTAACTATTAAGTTGGCCAAAAATTAGTAGACGGGTAGAGAATAATACTATGATTCGTCTTCAGCAGCTACATTCATAGCACAGTAGGTGAACTAGTGCCGCACTCTAGCGGATTTTTTAACTACAATTTACAGCGTACTGCTGTACACCTTTTCAACTTCTCCCCCATAAGATATGGTTCTCCTAACCCTACCGTCCATAGTCTAGATTTATATAACCCCCAATTGTATAATCAATAAAAACCTTGCGATGCACGTTACTACACACGTACATCACTTAGTGTAAGGAACTTTTTTGAAATATAAAAAATGTTTTAATTAAAAACATTTTCATAGGCTTAACCTAAATATTAACACTAGCTGACCCGGCAAACGTTGTTCTGCCATATAAATAAAAAGCCTATGTCTTTCTCCAAGGTCCAATTTATACCGAAATTCATCACAATTGGTTCAGTGGTTTAGGTGTGAAAACGTAAAAGACAGACAGAGTTATTTTCACATTAATAATATTAGTGTGGATTCAGTTCTTTTTTAAGCATAATAAAGGGATCTAATATATTTTTAGTTTAATATTTTTCTTCTTAAACGAGTTAGGTTGAGACTTATACCGGTATACACAACCTACGTAAGCTAATGCCTCTCCTTTGGCGTAGTGGGAGCGAGTCCATCTGCTCAGAGTAAGCCGAACGGCAAACAGCGCTGAGCTGCGGGACTATGAATGTTTTATGTCGGGGTATTCCCGGCCAGTTTATTTTTAAAATACTAAAAAACTAAATTTATATCTACTACGTATGTATTTTACAAGAAATAAAAAAAACACCTTGTAGTCATGCCTCGCGTCTGGGTGTTTATGTGTTTATTTACAAAAGTACATAATTAGTATATCAGTTGTCTAGTACCCATAACACAAGTGCTATGCTACCTACTTTGTGACTAAATGCCGCTGTGTGAATTGTCACAATATATTTACTTATTTCATCTAGGGGTCCTGGGTTTGAATTCCACGATAGCGTACACTGCTTGTTTAATGTGTATATTATAGAATAATTGCCATGAATCGAAGGTGAAATAAAACATCCTGAGGAAACCTGCATACACAGATCATACGTGTAACCCGCCAATCCGCCTCTAAAGCGTTGCGTATATACTACCCATTCCCTCTAAGGGGTGGTTTGTGCCCAGCAGTGGGACCGTAATAAAAATAGTATTTTTAAGACGTCTTTATCCAATAAAAAAGTTAATGATGGTAACATTCAATCTTTCGCTTTTTACGTGGCCTTCTTTTCAGTGTCATAAAATAGAGAAATAGATGAAAAAATATATCCCTTGCTATAAGCAGTAAAGAGAGGTTTTGCTTTTGGTTTGGGCTTTTGGTGAGGACGCGCGTCGCCAGTGTAACCCACTAAATTTATCCTGATATCCCTTCACCTTAAATACCGGGTAAAGACTGGCACATGCTTTCACATGCCTGTTCTAAGCTGGCTGTTTGACTCCTGGCATCATTCATAACAACATACGTACAGAAATATGGTCTTATCTGCAGCGATTATAGGGATCAAAATGGAAAGTTTAAACTCAAATCTGGATGAAATGCTAACAACTAATTTTGTCGCTATATTTGCATTGTGTATCATTGTTAATATAATACATAGTTAACAGACGTCGTATCAGAGAAACATGTATATAATTATATTTGCATAAATATTAGCTAACTCAACTATTATTGTTATTACAATGTTGTTAACAATGTTGTATTAATGTAGAATTACATGAGCTAATATTTGCAGTATAAATATAATTGAAATTATAATTAGGATCGTTTTCTTTTTATGTAACATTTATGCACTCTATATAATAGAAAAATAAATATGGAGTCACCTTTCTAGTACCTATGTATTGAATTTCATATTTTAGATCGAATGGAGGTACCACTTAGGAGGTAGTTTTGAATTCTGCAAATTCAAAGTTTGCACTTCTTAGTAGATGCAGTGTAGAAACTTTGGTTTATGAAGAGTCATGTCTTTTTGATCTAAAAATCTTAAGTCGCCGTCAAGTGCCTTAACCTTTGGAGCCCAGGTAGACATAGAGCGTTACTAGTAGACTTTATTTCTGTCGGTACCCACCTAAAACAGTTTCTTATGAAATAAATAGAATAATAACAGCCTGAAGATCCACTTTCTGGCTTCCTCCGGGAACAGACAGTACCCACCACGTCTGTCCAATGCAGATTCAAGGGTAACAGATACTGGTGATCATTTGATGAACTCTGATGTACATGTATATATGTTAAAAAGTACACATTACTCGAAACTGCGAAAGCGGTGCATGCTATTGCGGGAGATTCATGGTGCGAGCCTTCTGACATTTCAAAGAACCCTGCAAAACCGATCAACTAAGGCTGCTATGAGACTCATCACTTTTTTTTCTTCGTGCAGGGGCGGATTAAGAATATTGACCCCTACCTGGGTAGGCATGTCACAAAATATCTTTATAGATACCATATTAACCTTGTGATATGTTCCGGCATAAGCGACCCAGTACCAGTACCCCTATGTGAAAAGCAGCGTGTTCACGGTACCGTCGCAAACATCTATATGCGACGGTAATTGCTTACTGTTAAGTGAGCCATCCTGTCTGCTGTTCATCAGCAATAAAAAAGCTTATAGCTATCATAAATCCTTTAACAAGAACTCTTGAATAAACAAAAAAATCTCCATGTAATAATAATTCATCATATTAATAAACATTGTTCAAGCATTATAAAACTATGTAGGACAATATGTTTGTAACAATACAACATTATTAAATTAGTATATAAACAAATACTAAATAATTATCAGACGTTGCTCTGCATTATACAGCCATTACTAAATAATACTTGTAGTCTCAGCAAGTTATGTCGCGGTTAAATTTAGAAACTCATCATATTGACGACTTTCTTGGCACAACAGAAAAAAGACCAAAAGAGAAAAAATCAGTTGTCTAGTAATAACACAAGCGCTCAGCTGCTTGTTTTAAGAGTGTATTTATTTAATTGTGTAAATATCTGCGTCTTGATAAGTTAAGGTACTTGGTAGCTTAGTGGTATTACTTTTGAATACGTTACTAAGTTACTGAATAAGAGGGATTCAAATCCCACGATGACATACACCAGGCAGGTTTTCTCGCCTAATGTGTATATTTTAGCATAATTGCCATATGGCACCGTCTGTATATACCGAAAGGAAAATATCATGAGAATATCTGCATACCGATATCGCCGGGGCGGCCTAACCCAGCAATGGGACGTTTATGCGCAATGGGACAATATATATACGGCGGATCCAACGCTAAGATGGTGATGATGGACAATATATATTACACTAGATGATAATAATATAACTGAAGTATAAATAAAATTACGAAAAGGCTGAATTTTAAACTTGCATGTAACACAACAAGAATTATCAAAATACCAGACGATGACAGTATAAAGTGTCACAATGTTTTCAAACTAGAACTGAAATTATATTGTGTTTGGTTAACATAAAATTACTACGATTGCGTTAGTACAGTTCTGAACAAAAGCGATAAAAGCAAGTTAATTAAAGCATACGTTTCTGTGTATACTACATTTTCTTGTTTTGATATTAGAAATTATGATTATGAGGCTCTCATTAAGAAATGAAATATATCCACCACGGACAATGGGAGAGCACTGGTTAATGGTTTTCTTCTGTGTAAGATGATAGTCACCCATATAAAACCTTAACCCATTAAAAACTCATCTAAATTAATTTTGTCATTTTTGGATATGATGTGGATAAATAAATATATTGGGACAGTTCACACAACGCTATCTTGTCCCAAACTATAATGATTCATAACTGTACTTTTTGGGACAGCAACGCGACGACGACATAGGCGACGGTAACTGCTAAATTCTAAGCGGGCCGTCTGCATGTCTGCTGGCCTACAGCAATAAAAAATAACTTTATGAAACAAATTTGTATGCCAGAAATGGCGAAACATGTTGTTCATTTATAAATTTTGATAAATCACCTGTGTATTTACCATATTTCTTACAAATAAACTTTTTTGTATTTGTATTTATAAATAAATACGTATTATACATAAACAGCCAGACGTTGGGCGGGAATCGCAGCCGTAACCTCCGCAAGCGTACCAACGTGCGTTAGCCGTTACGCCAAGGAGTTCATCATTGAAATTTCCCCCGACTTTGAAGAGGCCCGCGAAACCGAGCCGGCACCAGTCAGGGTCGCGGTCTGACTAAACCGTCGCGTTCCGCGGCTTCGGCACTAAAGGCGTTCGAACACCGTGGTAGGTTTAGTGGGTATTAAAATATTCTAAGAATATTTTGTATTAATATTTTAGTCCGCCCACCGTCCGTACCGTACACCGACTCCAAAAATAAAAATAATTGTAACTACATTATAATATTATCGTAATATAGATCGTACCTACATATTGATGAGTAGAAAAAGTAAGTTGATTATTAAGTTATAGAAGAATTGCAATTATTTTTTTAAACTTATTAGTGCATATTGATTTGTTTTTTATTGAAGGCAGTTTTTTTTGTTAAAATTTTTGTTTTTGTATTTCATGTACATCGTAAAATGGAGTAATTTCATTTTTTCCTGTATTTATCTCACATTATATCCGTGGCACGTTGATCTTCGTGCGTCGGCACGACTGCAGCGGTCAAGGGTTCCTTTCACGTCCTAAGTATGCGTGCATGTATGACATTAATTTTAATATAAACAAAAAGTATACAAGTACTGTATTAACTGTCTAGTATCTAACGTGCTCTGCTGCTTACTTAAAGTCTAAATAGCACAGTGAGAATTGTGACAGATTATTTATTACGTTAGCTCAGCACGAGACTTCTTCTTCTCTTCTCCTCTGTTTACAGTAAAGTCAAACTATAACTTTTATCAAACTGATAAATAGACTGTATATTTTCATTACACACTTATTTTTGTATATATAGGTATACATTATTATAAATACATTTATTCTAAACCATTTCTGTTCACGAAAGTACCCAAATCGCTAAACAAATATAGAGATAAAGTTTGTTTTTTTTTTGAGACGAAAATTTATGAGCGTTTAGTTTGCATTCATCCACTGTTGTTTATTTAACAACAACTCGGCAATTGTGAAATTTCATGTCGCCGTTTTTAAGTTTCTAGATCATGTCAGTATAATGATTGCCTTACTCAGATATGTTAATCCTGGTTTAACTTTAAGTCATAAATAACTTTTTCCGTACAGGGCGTAGTGAGAATACTGACTTCTGCGGCCGCAGTAGTATTTACTTGTCGTTAAAGAACACAAAACCACCTTAACTAGCTAGTAGGGGCTCAAGCCCGTCTGCATAGGAACCACCTCTGGTCTATTTGTATTTAACCATAATATCCTTGTGTCATGTTCGCTAATAAGTGACCCAGATTCCAGTACCCCTATGCGAACAGCAGCGAGTTTGCGGTGCCCCAAGCGTAGCTAACATTCATAGGCAGCGGTAACTGCATACTTTTACGACTATTACTCGTAAGTGAGCCGTCAGTCTGTATGCTGTCTTTCAGCAATAAAAAAGAGCGTACGTTGATGTAGTTTATAAAAAGTTGCGAAGTGAAACGATCACCAATATGGTGCAGCCAAGGTTGATATCATATTCTCTATCATACCAACTAGTCTTACACATCTCAGATTCTCTGTATTCGATGTGAAAGAATATAGAATCTGGAATGCTAAGTCCACTGTTGAGCTCTGCAGAGACTAGTATATTACCATATAAACTGCTTTTGCGCTCGTCAGGTGCACGAGATCCACATTCCTTACTGTCTGTCAGCCAGTCGCACGAAATTCTTTGATTAACAGGTGCTCCAGTTGCCCGGCACCAGTTCCCAGAAAATATCTGAAAGTCGGATTAGAACATACCGTCGCCGAATGCGCCGCGTCATCGTCGCCGACAGATACGACACCGACCACTAATCCTGTGGTTCCATCGATAATCGGAGCAGAATGGTACATCTGGGGGTCTTAGTTGGTAACGCATATAGGTGACCCGTAAATAACCTCGCCGGCCTCTTCGGGGACTGGTTGGATGTATAGTATTTATTATCCGTATATAGTATTTATTTTTTTATCCGTACAGGGGCGGAAAAAGAATACTAACCTCTGTGGCCGGGGTCGGCCTGTCGTAAAAGGCGACAAAACAACCCACCCTAGCTACGTGGTAGGGCTTCAAGCCCGTCTGGATGGCGACCACCTTTGGTCTTAAGTATGCCGCCATAATAACCTTGTGTTGTGTTCCGACATTAGTGACCCAAGTTCCTGTACCCTTATGGGACGGCAGCGTGTTCGCGATGCCACTGGCGTTGCATACACCTATAGGCGACGGTAACTGCTAAATCCTAAGCGGGCCGGCAGCCTGTCTGCTGTCCTACAGCAATAAAAAAAAATTTAAAGTATTTACCCAGAAGAAAGTTCTTGAAAATCCTAATAGATATTTAACGCTTGGATAATACTTGTTATACTATGAGTACTTATTTTTTTGTCTTTTTTTGGCATGTCGCGGCTTGCGAACTTGCCAGTGTCAAATTAAGGAAACGAAAAAGACAAAATTTTAAGGAAATTTTGTTAAATATGATCAGAAAATGTTACAAGAACTAAAATAAAAAAGGAGAAAATACAACGGAACAAGATTAAAATTAGATTTTAACGTTATTAGAAGTAATAAAATTAGAAATTAAAGAATATATATAATAACTATTATAAGAAAGAAGTATGGATATATTAGTAGGTAATGGGACATGACAGGTTATAAGATCTGATAAGAAAGAAGAGTGATTTACTTAACCATGCTTTGTGTTGAATTTATAGAAATTTACTTTAAAGTCATGCCTTGAAATTGAAAACACAACACACCTATAAGAAACTTCAGTTGAAAATATTTGTAATTGGTGGACAAACAATTGGACAAACTTCACGTGTATTATGGATATATAACGAATCTTTGTACTTTACTATCATCACATCCAAACCTGAAATCTTGCAATTAAGTAGACTCGAATAGACAGTGGTCTAACTCGATTAGTTGTTAACAATTTTCATTCGCCTCAAATTCATTCATCCATTCACTCACATAAATGTTTAATAAAATAAAATTATTAACAAATTTAACATATCGTAATTTAGCTTTTAAATAATTATATAAATTACTTACCGTGCAAATAAAAGTCAATAAAGTTGTGTAAACAAAAAGTATTTTTTCGAGGTTTTCTGAAGTTTCTAATTATTAAACGTATTGAAACAAAATAAACTGAAACCAGATGTTACGAAAGTAAACTATAAAATACAAATAATACAATTAATTTATTTTATTTTTGGAAATATTACATATGTATTAAAACCACATTTATCAACAAGCTGAAAAGCGCGAATTTAAAAATAAGAAATTTTTACTTTTTATTACGAATGAAAAGCGAAAATTAAAAAAAAATTACATTTTTTATAATAATAGAGTATATTTAAAGTAGACTTTGGAGCAGCAGAGAGGCTTACGGCTCATTTAATAATTAGCAGTTACCGTCGCCTATGGATCTTTATGACGCCAGGGGCACCGCTATCGAGCTGTCGTCCGCATGGGAGAACTGGCACCTAAGGTTGTTTTGTTGCCTTTTACGCCAGGCTGGCTCCGTAGAAGTCAGTATTATTATTCCACCCCTGAAAGGAGAATATGGTTGATATAATTCCTGTTCTTGTACGAGTTATAATTTAATATACACAAACACAGACAAGCAGAATAAGGAAACACTATCTTGTTATTTAGTTTTATATTTAGTTTATTGGGGTTTTGTAGGTTCTAGCGTGCAAATTAGTACATCGGTAATTTTACAAGTATTTTAATAAACTTTTTAAATGGTACAGTGAACTTAATTAACACAATTACAAGTTATGAACTATATACAAAGGCGCACGTACACTTCTTCTTATAATGGCGGGGACGGCGTCTAGAGGCGCTCGAGTAGGTTCGACGCGAGGCGAATCAGCGCCGCCTATTGCCTGTATAAAACGATCCGCGCATACGCGGTGGGTACCGGTGTATGTCCGGTGTTGCCATGTTATCGGGTTTGTGAGTCTCGTTCGTTCGCCCTTATCTAACATTATCAAATAATGAGACAAATTTTTTCTCCTACTCTCTTACACTTTTTGTTACCCGTCATCTCAGCATTCAACATTTTCACCATATTAATTTTTATGGAGTTCATCCATCTTTTCTTTAGTCTTTTGTATGCTCACACTTGGATCGCCCTTATAAATGTACGTACACTTAGAAAAATAACTAAATCTTTTCACCAGGTAAAGAATTACAAATAAGACAGACACGAAAAAAGAGAGAGTAAATTGGACCTGTTCAGCCTTAACTGCAAAAAAGCTTCCGATAAGACTTTTAACAGGAAAATATTTGGATCATTCACCAAAATTTTTATTTCATTATCTTAAGTGAAATAACACTTATTATTATCATACATTCACACCTGCTCCATTCTTTTAGTAAAATTATGAATTATAATATTATTTATTTATAAATTATACTGTATTAATTTTAATATTATAGAATGTTTGCAACTGTGTAAATTTTGAACATATTCTGATGTACAGTTATTTTCCGCATTTCATTTTGCTAAAATATAATATTATATTTAAAATATTAAACATTGAACTAAATGATATTTCATTTTACTTTTGTAGCCGTTTATAAAGTTGGTATAGTTTTCATTATTATATTTAGGTGCGACTTACTATCCAAATTTTCGTTTTAGTACAAGAGGTATTTTTTTTTACTTATACTGATTTATGCTAAATCTTTGCAACGTTAAAGCAGCATTTTTTACCTCTTGTGTCAGCTAGCAAATATGAGATGGAATATTTTAACACACAGACGAGGTATTAGTGAATGACGTCACAACAAAGCCTCATACAATCATACATTGTCATTGACGGTTTCCGTGGCGCAACGGTTTTGATTGACGTGTCTGGGTAAATCAGTTGTCTAGTACCCATACGGCTCTGTTTCTTGTTTTAGGACTAGATGTTCTCATCAGCCAATAGTTGTCCACTGCTGGAGGAAAGCCTCCACAGGTTTGCGGTACATATCTGTGCCATGCCAGTCCCAACCAGCCCCGGCTGGCAATCTTGTCATCGTCAGCCTGGGAACTAGATGGCGCTGTATGAATTAAAACAGTATATTTAGTATACAAAAAATGCGGATAAATTGCAGGAGTGTCGGCTCTGTTGGTACGGTCACGTTTTACGGCAACCGGATGATAACGTGGGAAACAAATGGCCTTGCCGTCTCCACCGAGCCCCGGTAGGAGGGGTAGACCCAAAAAGTGCTGGCTTGGCGTCGTAAAGGGTGATATGCGTGCCAATGGGCTCACTACCAGGAATGCTGAAGACCGTGCGAAGTGGAGTAGAAAGAGTCGGAAAGCGGACCCCGAGCACCGAAACGGAAGTTTAGGTTGCAACCTGGATGCTACGCTTAGATGATGATGATTTATTATACAAAAAAAGAAACATTCACAGTTTATGACCGACTAAAACAACAATTTACTTTTTAGCATCGTGTGAGGCATTAGTGCAGTTAAACAAACAGAGAAACGGGACACCAAAGCTCCTGGATTACTTATCGTGCGAGTACGATGGTGATAACGGCCGCGAATCACGTCACTTCTCTCCATAATGGGTGGTCTAATAACTCATGGAAACATTTTTAGACAATTCCTAGCGAAAATACTAAGGCTAACCTATTTCGTCTAAAAACTTTCCAACTAAATTGATTACTGTTTTGATTTAGTATAGATACAGATGGAGGACGTTTTTATGTTTTTTTAAGGTTTCACATAGATCCAATTGAAATTTTGCAACACCTGTTTTTTATAAGGGCGGCAAAATTTATTGGAACTGTACTAATAGACAAAACAATACACAATAATGAAATATACACAATAAAATAATATACCTAGTCAGGTCATAAGTATTGTCACACAGTAAAAACTTTTCTTTTAGAATGCTGGCCACAAAAAAGTTTATTGAATTCGAATTTCGAATTGTTCATGAAAATAAAAATGTATAACTTTTAGAATTTTACTCATTTTTAAATATGGAGTGGACGCTTAAAGAAGACCGTGTTGCAGTTATTGCGTTGCATCGTTGCGGTTACGCGCCAATTCAAATTTTTAACATACTGAAAAATTTGAATATTACCAAAAGATTCGTTTATCGTACCATCAAACGATACAATGAAGACTCTAGTGTAGATGACAGGTCAAGAAGTGGTCGCCCTCGGTCTGTTAGGACTCCAGCAGTGATAAAAGCTGTGAAGGCACGAATTCAAAGAAATCCCAAACGTAAGCAGAAACTGTTGGCCCTTCAGATGGGGTTAAGCAGAACCACGGTGAAAAGGGTGTTAAATGAAGACTTAGGGCTTCGGGCATATCGAAGAAAAACAGGACATCGTTTGAATGCTCGTCTAATGGACCTGAGACTGAAGAGATGCCGCGCTTTGTTGAAGCGGTACGCGGGAAAAAAATATGGGGAAATTCTTTTTTCGGATGAAAAAATGTTTACCGTAGAAGAGAGCTACAACAAACAAAATGATAAGGTGTACGCACACAGTAGTGAAGAAGCGAGCAACCGTATTCCGCGTGTCCAACGAGGTCATTTTCCATCCTCGCTCATGGTATGGTTGGGAGTTTCTTATTGGGGCTTAACAGAGGTACATTTTTGTGAGAAAGGTGTAAAAACGAATGCTGTTGTGTATCAAAATACAGTCCTGACGAACCTTGTGGAACCTGTTTCTCATACCATGTTCAATAACAGGCACTGGGTATTCCAACAAGATTCGGCGCCAGCTCATAGAGCGAAGAGCACACAAGACTGGCTGGCGGCGCGTGAAATCGACTTCATCCGGCACGAAGACTGGCCCTCCTCCAGTCCAGATTTGAATCCGTTAGATTACAAGATATGGCAACACTTGGAGAAAAAGGCGTGCTCAAAGCCTCATCCCAATTTGGAGTCACTCAAGACATCCTTGATTAAGGCAGCCGCCGATATTGACATGGACCTCGTTCGTGCTGCGATAGACAACTGGCCGCGCAGATTGAAGGCTTGTATTCAAAATCACGGAGGTCATTTTGAATAAACTTTAATGTCATAAGAATCTATGTTTTGTTAAGTTCATTTTGGTATATGAATGGTTACATAATTAATGAACGTGTTACAATTATTTTACATTAAACATGTGACAGAATTTATGACCTGACTAGGTAGTTATTAATGTGGGATTGTGAAAATTACATATGGCAAGAAAGAGGATGTATGCTGTGGATACATTTGTGACAGAAAAAAAAAGAGATATATAAGATGGCGGAACGTACATAAGTAAGAAGGAAGAGTGTATTATTAAAAGATGTGTTTCTATGTATAAGATGTAAAATAAAAAGTCTAAACTCCGACTCAGTGCTTTTATATTATCACACCAATTTTGGGGGCTCGTCCGGGATATGCTCAGAGTCGGATTGAAGATGATTTAATAAGAAGAAAAAAAAAAGAAGAAAGCAAAATTGTCCGGTTTGGTTGTGACATCCAGCCGAAAAAGAAGAGAGTATCAAAATAAGACGTGAAGACGGAATATTATTAACTTTTAAGACGTTTAAGAAGAGAACGTGTTATGTCGGTGGATAAGAGAAACGACCCAGCGGTCGCTTCACAAACTTCGGCCATGTTGCATTATCTCGAAGGGAATATAGATCCATTCAGCGGTGAGGACAAGTCATATACATCAACAAAGTGGGCACAAGACTTAGAGGATAACGCTGAGGTATTTAATTGGACGGAACAACAGAAACTAATCATCGCACGCCGATCCTTGTGCGGTAACGCTGCCCTATGGCTTAGATCTGAGAAAGTATTTCGTACCTACGAAGATCTTAAGGCTGCCTTAATAAAAGAATTTCCAGAAGCAATCAATGTAAAAGAGATGCATGAGTTCATGGCCGCCAGAAAGAAACGCAAAGATGAAAGCTATTATCAATATATGTTAGTTATGAAAGAGTTGGGGAAGAGAGCCAAATTCCCTGATTATGTCGCAATACAATATATTATAGATGGCATTGAAGATTTAAACGGGAATAAAGCTATTTTGTATGAAGCTACTTCATATAGCGCTCTCAAGAAGAAATTAGAAGTATTTGAAAAAATGAAAGATGACATGAAGAAAGGTAAAGAAATAAGAAAAAAAAACGAAGCATCCAATTCCAGTAATGCAGATATGGCTCGTCGTTGTTATAAATGTGGTGAAAGATCTCACATGTCGGCATATTGTCGAAATGGTATTAAATGTTTCAAGTGCAATGAGTACGGCCATATTGCAACGCAATGTCCTGCAATTGGTGCAGGAAAACGCAGTGTAAATTTGTCTCGGAACAATGCTGTGACAGAGTCGATAAAACAGCCCGCATTGAGACAAAGACAATCTTCAAATCTTCGTACGAGTGATGTAACATCGCAGTCGGTACAGCAGCATTCGACAATGTTTGGGACAATGTCAACGACCAATCAGAATGATTGGAGCCATGATAGTGAAAATGTCAACGAAGGTTCGATGACTTTTATGTCAAATACAAATAATTCAGAGGTTATGCAAATTGTAAACAAAGATAAAAAGTTCATTAAAAGTGTCGGAAAACCGGTAAAAACTGTAATAATAGGGAAAAGTCATAGTTTTAGTGCGTTGATAGACTCCGGTAGTGATGTGAATTTGATTTCAGCAGAATTATGTGGTAAATTCTTTAATGTAAAATTAAATAACGGAGGCTTATCATTAATCGGTCTTGGACGATCGCAGGTAAAATCTCTAGGTATGTTTACGACGACTATTAGTATTGATGGACAATGTTACGAAGATGTTAAATTTCATATTATACCTAGAAATTGTATGCCTTATGATGTTATAATAGGACATGAATTTTTGAAAGACGTGACAGTGTTAATGAGCGAGGGATGTGTGACCATATACAAGAGTGAATGGTTGAATAATGTAAATTGTATTAGAGATGAAGTTGAATCTTTAGTGGAACATATCCATGATCCGTTTATGAAGGAGGAAACCTCTCGTTGCATACAAAATTATCGTCCGCTTCAGATGAAGGATGCGCCCTTGGAGCTTAAGATAATTTTAAAAGATGACGTGCCCATAACTCAAAGACCTCGTCGATTATCACGTATAGAGCAGGATATTGTAGAAAAACAAATAGATGAATGGTTAAAAGATGGCATTATTAGGGTAAGTTTTTCAGAATATTCTAGTCCACTCGTGTTGGTGAAGAAGAAAGATGGCTCAACTCGTGTATGTGTAGACTATAGGCAACTCAATGCTAAGATGATAAAAGATGAATATCCTTTACCGATTATAGAAGACTTGATTGATCAGTTATCTCGGGCAAGAGTATTCAGTGTACTTGATTTAAAAAATGGTTTTTTTCATCTACGAATAAGTGAAGAATCTATTAGGTATACTTCATTTGTTACCCATTGTGGGCAGTTTGAATTTTTGCGAGCACCTTTTGGGCTTTCGATTTGTCCAAAGTATTTTATGAGGTTTGTAAATGCAATTTTCCGAGAGCTCATAGCTCAGAAAATAATGATGATATTTATTGATGACATAATTATACCAGCTGATAATGAATTGCAGGCTTTAAGTAGACTAAAACAAGTTCTGGAGGTAGCATCACAATATGGGCTAAGGATCAATTGGAAGAAGGCTAAATTAATACAGTCTGAAATAGAGTACTTGGGACATGTTATAAAGAATGGTGAAGTGCGTCCTACAACAGAGAAAACAGATGCAGTCACAAAATTTCCAGAACCGCGGACAAGTAAGCAACTTAAAAGTTTTTTGGGTTTAACATCTTACTTCAGAAAATATATAGAGCACTACGCTGTTATAGCTAAGCCACTTAACGACTTATTAAGGAAAAATGTAGAATTTGTTTTTGATAAAGAACAGAAAGAAGCTTTTAATATTTTAAAGGAGAAGTTGTCGAATAGACCTGTTTTGAAAATATTTGATTTTGATCTAGAAATAGAATTACATACGGATGCTTCACATATTGCAATAGCAGCTGTTTTGATGCAATATCATCCTAATACAGGTTTACATCCAGTTTATTATATGAACAGGAAAACTAATGATGCTCAAAGTAAATACTCGAGTTATGAACTTGAGGCACTAGCCATTATAGAGGGAGTTAAAAAGTTTCGTCATTATTTGTATGGCAAACATTTCAAGTTAGTAACCGATTGTAAAGCGTTTCAGCAAACTCTTAAGAAGAAAGATCTGACAGCTAAAGTAGCAAGATGGGTAATTATGTTGGACGAGTATGACTTCGAAGTTGAACACAGATCCAAAGAAAGAATGTGTCATGTCGATGCTCTCAGTAGGAACCCATATGTGGGTACAATAACATCATTTTGTGAGCAGGTTAAGCAAGCGCAGGATCAAGACGACGGGATTAAGGCTATTAAAGAGATACTAAAAGAAAAAGCATACAAAGACTATTTCATAGATAATGATATATTATACAGGGGTATGAACAAATTACTGGTGATACCAAAAAGTTTGGAAAAGGAATTAATAAGAAGAATTCACAGTAATGGACATTTTTCTAAGAAGAAGATGAGAGAGCTATTATGTCAAAATTATTACATAAAAGATTTAGATAGAAAGCTAGAAGAATTTGTAATTTCTTGTATACCATGTTTGCTAGCTACCAGGAAAGAAGGAAAGCAGGAAGGATTTCTTAACCCTATTAGTAAAGAAAGTATTCCATTAGATACTCTGCACTTGGACCATGTTGGACCCTTGACGGAAACTAGAAAACAATATAACTATATACTTACAGTGATAGACTCTTTTACAAAATTTGTATGGTTATTTCCAACAAAGAATACTTCTAGTTCAGAGACCTTGATTAAGTTAAAAATACATCAGCAAACATTTGGTAACCCACGGAGAATAATAACAGATAAAGGAACAGCATTTACTAGCCATGATTTTGAGGACTATTGTAAGGAGGAAAATATTCAACATGTTACTATTACCACAGGTATGCCAAGGGGAAATGGACAAGTTGAGAGGGTCCATAAAATAATAATTCCTATGCTGACTAAACTCTGTGTTGAAAATCCTGGTGTGTGGTACAAACACATTAGTAGAGTGCAAAGAGCATTAAACAGCACATTTCAAAGGAGTATAAATACTACACCGTTTAATTTATTAATTGGTACAAAGATGAGGTGTAAAGAAGATATTCAAATCCAGGAATTACTTCAAGAGGAAATTGCAAAGGAATATGACATAAACAGAGAAGAACTACGACAAAAGGCGAAAGAGCAAATATTGGCTGTACAAGATGAAAATAAAAAATATTTTAATAGAAACAGAAAGGAGAGCCAAAAGTACAACATAGGTGACTTGGTTGCTATAAAAAGAACTCAATTTGGAAAAGGACTTAAGCTGAAACCCAAATATTTAGGACCTTACAAAGTAACTAAATTGATTTACAATGACCGTTATGAAATTCAGAAAGTCAAAAATTCATCTGAGGGACCCAATTGTACCTCAAGTTCTGCCGACCAAATGAAGAGGTGGCCAGATTGTAGAGATGAAGTATAATATAATTAATGAGGTGGGTTGTGAGATGATTATCTGGAAGGTTTTAGTGTGAAGATTATTACATAGTTATTTTTCTTATTAAAATATGTGTATTTTTAAGCTTTTAGTATAAGTTGTTTTTCATATAAATGAGTTATTAATTAATAAGATATTAAGGTGTGTTAGGAAGTATGCAAGTAAAGATTATATAGGTATGTGGTATGTCTGAGGACAGACATAAGAGCAGGATGGCCGAGTGTGGGATTGTGAAAATTACATATGGCAAGAAAGAGGATGTATGCTGTGGATACATTTGTGACAGAAAAAAAAAGAGATATATAAGATGGCGGAACGTACATAAGTAAGAAGGAAGAGTGTATTATTAAAAGATGTGTTTCTATGTATAAGATGTAAAATAAAAAGTCTAAACTCCGACTCAGTGCTTTTATATTATCCCACATTAATTATTAGTATAATATAGTTTTCATCATCCATTATACTATAGACATTCTGAACACATCTACAGTATTTAGTAAACTACTTCTGCAGTCAAGACATCTCGCGATGGAGATATGAAAACAGCGGAAAGTCCACGCAGTTCATATCATATATATACGACAGGATTATTCCCAAATACTCTATATATATATATATATATATATATATATATATATATATATATATATATATATATATATATATATATATATATATATATATATATATATATATATATATATATATATATCATATATATACGACATATCATATATATACGACATTCATATCACGATATAATACGACGTTCATATCATATATATACGACAGGATTATTCCCAAATACTCTATATATATATATATATATATATATATATATATATATATATATATATATATATATATATATATATATATACTAGCTGACCCGGCAAACGTTGTTCTGCCATATAATATAATAACTTAGAGTTGTAGACAATTAAAGTATACTTTATTTAAGTTAATAAATTATTCTTTACTAAAGTAACAAATATATATATTAAATTACAATTGTTTCTACTAATAATTATGGCAATTAAAAAATAAAGATTAATCTCTCAGCGCAATGGAGTGTAAATATTTTTGATCAATCCGTCTTTAGCAAACAAACTGGAAGATTTTCCTAAACGAGAACATGCCACATATAGTTGTCCGTGGGAAAAGTATCGTGTACCCAAATCTAAGCCACAAACAGACAACGTTTGGCCTTGTGACTTATTGATCATCATTGCTAATGCCAATCTAATTGGGAATTGAATGCGTTTGAATTCAATTCGCACATCTGTAAGAATCATAGGGATTCGTGGTAGTAATACATTTTCGTTTCGGAACTTGCCATTCAAAATGCTGGCTTCGATAACGCTTTTCATTAATTTTTTTAAATGACTAATCCCGTGCCATTGCAAAGCCGTGGTGGATTCAAATTACGAAGCAAAATAACCGGAGATCTAGCCTTCAAGTGTAAATAGTGAGGCGGCATGCCTGGCATATTCAATGAATTCAAAAACTCAATTGGAAAATTCACATCTTCGTTGGCATCGCAAACTACATCGACAGATTTGTATGGCGCCAAGTCCCGTGGCAACAACTGTTGTATCTTGGAATTTAATCCATTGACGTCCACATTTTTTTGTTGCCAAAATCGCTCTTTCTGCCAGCCACTCAAGATTTATGTATTTTGTGTGTATATCGGGATATATGTGATCGATGAAAATATTTTGCGAGTTGATAATTATACAGAAATCGGTTGGCAGTTTTATCTATCCAGTATTTTCATAACAACAACTTTTCCATTGTCAATATCTAACAGTTTTTTTGAGCAAGTTTCGGCGGATTGATCCTGAAGCATTTGAACGCGCATGTTCACTGTCAGTTGTACTTTTTCAATATTACGCCACAGTCGCGATGATTTTAAGCTACCGACCATAATTATTTACTATTGCTACATTTAACCTGTCACTTTTATTAATTACGTAGACATTGGCAAAATCAATGCCAAATGCATTGGAGCCATAAAAACAAAGAAAGAAGAAGCGTTGATTTCATCAGCTTACGTTGAACGTGCAATAACGGGATGTATCTGTCTGAAATCACCTGAAAGGAGTAACACAGTGCCGCCAAACAGTTTGTCGTTGTTTTTTTTATATCTTTCTATGTCCTATCCAATGCCTCAAGCGAATGTTTGTGTGCCATTGTGCATTCATCCCAAATGATAATTTTACACTGTTTCAGCACTGTAGCCATGGACGATTTTTTTATGCTGTACACTACATCTGGGTTATTTTGAATGGTTTATTAGGCTCAGGCCTGCCCGTAGAACGGATAGTATGCCCGCGCCGCTTATTCTGTTCCTAATTATTCTCATAGGCTTCTCCATAAAAAAATTAAAGCAGCAAGGAAATGCAACAACGTATAAAGAACTTCATGTATATTATTTATTTTCTACAGCAGATACCAGGATCTTATCTGAGCAGCTGTGATGACATGATTATGATATAATTATTACATTGATGATGCAGTACATGGTTGGGCGCTTCGACATTGCTCGTCGATATAGTGTGTCAAGTATTCAGTGTAATTTTGTGAAAATAAACTTCCTATAATATATTTTTATGAGTTAGTTTTATTATGAGAATATGTTCACAATTCTCTGGTATAAAACTATTCAAAGTACTGTATTGTCTTCTTGAGTATGCTTCTCAGATATGAAATCCTATGTATGATGTATGTGTATTATATATGTATATACATATGTAAATAGAATAGAATCTATTCAACGTAGATTTTTTAGACTTTTGTTGTATAAATGTAAAGGTATTGAATTTAATTATGAAGCTAGATGTATTAAACATCGCTTGATGCCACTGTCGTAACATAGCTATATTTTTATTGCTGTAGGACAGCAGACAGGCTGACGACAGGTGTTTGCAACACCAGTGGCATCTCGAACACGCTGCTGTCCCATAAGGGCACGTGGTAGGGCCCCAAGCCCGTCTGGATGGCGACCACCTTTGGTCTTAGTATGCCGCTATAATAACGTTGTGTTGGGTTCCGACATTAGTAACCCAAGTTCCTGTATCCACGCTGCTATCCCTTATGGTATAGCAGTGTGTTCGCGATTTACTGGCGTTACAAACACACATAGGTGACGGTAGCTGCTAAATTCTAAATAGGCCGTCAGCCTGTCTGCTGTTCTACAGCAATAAAAAAAATCAAAGTAAAATTATAATTAAGTTTAGCTGTAGATGTATTGTATATACAACACTTCTATCTGAAGAAAATACAATATTTTAATAGTACTCTACTAGTATAGGTATATATAATTTGTGAAAGATTTTAACATCTTTTGTATTTTTTGGTAACTAATAATACTTCAAGTTTTATTCTTAAAGATATTTATTTATTACCAATACACAAATATATATATATATATATATATATATATATATATATATATATATATATATATATATATATATATATATATATATATATATATATATATATATATATATATATACCTAGTCAGGTCATAAATTCTCTCACATGTTTAATGTAAAATAATTGTAACAAGTTTATTCATTATGTAACCATTCATATAGCAAAATGAACTTAACAAAACATAGATTCTTATGACATTAAAGTTTATTCAAAATGACCTCCGTGATTTTGAATACAAGCCTTCAATCTGCGCGGCCAGTCGTCTATCGCAGCACGAACGAGGTCCATGTCAATATCGACGGCTGCCTTAATCAAGGATGTCTTGAGTGACTCCAAATTGGGATGAGGGTTTGAGCACGCCTTTTCCTCCAAGTGTTGCCATATCTTGTAATCTAACGGATTCAAATCTGGACTGGAGGAGGGCTAGTCTTCGTGCCGGATGAAGTCGATTTCACGCGCCGCCAGCCAGTCTTGTGTGCTCTTCGCTCTATGAGCTGGCGCCGAATCTTGTTGGAATACCCAGTGCCTGTTATTGAACATGGTATGAGAAACAGGTTCCACAAGGTTCGTCAGGACTGTATTTTGATACACAACAGGATTCGTTTTTACACCTTTCTCACAAAAATGTACCTCTGTTAAGCCCCAATAAGAAACTCCCAACCATACCATGAGCGAGGATGGAAATTGACCTCGTTGGACACGCGGAATACGGTTGCTCGCTTCTTCACTACTGTGTGCGTACACCTTATCATTTTGTTTGTTGTAGCTCTCTTCTACGGTAAACATTTTTTCATCCGAAAAAAGAATTTCCCCATATTTTTTTCCCGCGTACCGCTTCAACAAAGCGCGGCATCTCTTCAGTCTCAGGTCCATTAGACGAGCATTCAAACGATGTCCTGTTTTTTTTCGATATGCCCGAAGCCCTAAGTCTTCATTTAACACCCTTTTCACCGTGGTTCTGCTTAACCCTATCTGAAGGGCCAACAGTTTCTGCTTACGTTTGGGATTTCTTTGAATTCGTGCCTTCACAGCTTTTATCACTGCTGGAGTCCTAACAGACCGAGGGCGACCACTTCTTGACCTGTCATCTACACTAGAGTCTTCATTGTATCGTTTGATGGTACGATAAACGAATCTTTTGGTTATATTCAAATTTTTCAGTATGTTAAAAATTTGAATTGGCGCGTAACCGCAACGATGCAACGCAATAACTGCAACACGGTCTTCTTTAAGCATCCACTCCATATTTAAAAATGAGTAAAATTCTAAAAGTATACATTTTTATTTTCATGAACAATTCGAAATTAGAATTCAATAAACTTTTTTGTAGCCAGCATTCTAAAAGAAAAGTTTTTACTGTGTGACAATACTTATGACCTGACTAGGTATATTATAATCGGTCAATATCTGAAGGATGAACTTCTTGAAGATAAACTGTTATATTACCTAGCAAATTGTATAGTGGACCAATTACATAATCTTATTCGGATTATATCGAATTTGAGAATGTCATATAAGCACAGACCTTATGAGCACCCGCTTACTTCCACTTACTGGGAAGCTACTATCTCGCTGCTATTTACTCGGTGTAATGAAGAAATTCAATGTTAATTTGAGTATACTTAGAGCCATATAAACGCTGAATTATTTCGATAAGACTGTGTAAATAGGATGCATACTTCCAATAGTCAAATAACTTCTTCTCCCAAGCTTTTCATCGTGGTTATATAAGAAGATTTTACTCCAAAAACGAGGTTATCTACTAAGAAACGTTTAGTGAATGTTTCTGCGTGTTTAGTGAAAGCTTCTGTGACATTTTCTTTTCTTAACCAAGAGATCGCAAAAAATATTGAGAGTGATGCTGCTCTTCTATTGTTGTTTGTAAACATCATCGGAATGATCCTTATCATGCCTTTACGACTCATTAGGAAGTGACGGGGTAGTATTTCTAACAAGGACTATGGTCAATGTATATATGAAAATAAAAACAAGAAATATAATCCTTATTATTTTGTATTTATATTCCTTATACTAAAATTTACACAAATATACTACAAATTATTATATAAAAACAAGTAAATGCTCGCGCCTTTTACATTAAAAGATTGCATTATAGGTTTAATCGCTGTTTGAATTGTGACATAAAACTAAAATCTTAATATTAGAAAATCAGTACGCACTATGGTATTTACAAAGCTAAACAAATACAACCGCTGCATTAATTTCATGTCCCCATAAATTACACGCTTGTATTGTTAAAATAATAAACGTAATTTTGTTTACCACAGTGCGTAAATTTATATTTATGCTGTTAATTAAATACACTTAATAGTTTTACGATTCTCAATAGACTTTGGAAGGCACTTCATTTGATGACAGTGTCACGATGACAATTGTGTTCTGTCATCTGAAAACGGTGGCTGAAAATAGTTAACATGCGCTTAAAATCTGTTAAAACGTACGGCTGCCCAATTTTAAAATACATTAAGGGCCTAATTTCGTTCAAGTAGAGTCTTGTGAACTTGTGAAAATGATCCAATCCATATTTTAAATAAAATATATTTTTGTTACTGTGTTTTGAATTTGGGCAGCCGCGTAGTTTTAACATACGAGTATTACACAAATACATATAACAACCCGTAACAGCTCAGTTTAGGGCGCAGACAGACACATACTAGAGATTTAATTATTTTTATGATTTTAAGACTTAAGAAGCCTTGTAAAATACAAATTGTGACGAAATAAATAGTCCAGAAAATATATGTTAATATATTCATACGCATAAGTATATGCTTATGCATGTTAGTACATGCATAAGCATATACTTCTGCTCTAGATATAAGTTTTATAGAATTTAATGTTAGTAAACATCCCTACTATAAAGGTTTTTATTTTGTGCAGCGCGCTTTAATGAAACGTAATTTTTCAGTATAAGTGTAAGTTTCCTTTACAAAACGCTAAATGAGTTATATAATATATAACATACCTGATAAACATATAACATACAAAACAGACACTATTTTGTACAGATACAATTGCTATTTTCTGGAGCGAGCATTCACTATCTTGTACTTATTATCTACATACATACAGTTAAAATAAAGTTAAATATTTACAAACAGAAACCTGTACACGTCTTGTGGCATTACTTTGTACACAAATGACTAGATTATATTATAAATGGCTACTTAGTTACATTCAATTGGCACATCGCTTTTATTTTACAGTTATATTTATACAAACAAAAAACATCAACGAAAAAAAAAACAAATTATAAATTAAGTGCTTAATATTTAAAAATATATACACACTCTAAAAGAAACAGATTTTTATAATTATTACTTAAAATCATCATAATTTATTGGTATTTCATCGGATTACTATCATTAGAAGGAAATAAAATGTATAACGAATTTATCCAATTTTTTTTTTGTACAAATAAGTGATCTAGAAAATAAAAAATATAGTAATAAATCTTTGAAAACTGGACATAATTTTGGTTTAATTCTCTAATTAATTTTCTTTGGTCTTAATTTTATATAATAAATTTACGGACGAATCTTATTTTGTATCAAGCAATGAAAAGAAATGTGCTCATATTGCTCTAATGAAAAACAAGATAATTTGGTCAATTTTACAATTTACTTACTTTGAAATCTGAACTTAACTAGACTCCGTCGCAGAATATGCAGAGGGTCTCTTGGCAGAGGGCAACGTTTGCAAAATGTATCGCGCAATGTTACGAATAAAGTTTTTATTTATTTATCTTAAGTCACTGCGAACACAATACTCTTCACGTAAGTCAAGATTGTATAGGACGTTTCAAAAAGGTGATGGAGAACCACACCCGGAAAGGTACATTCACCTGGCCCAGTCATCCGGTGGACTGTTTCCCTGATGCAAAGGCGAGAAAGCGCTCCTCCTGGGCTCACTGTTGCTGTCTTGAGATCCAATAATTGATTCAATAGAAAACCCATTGCGAGATCTCTTACATCTAGGCTCTGTTATTTCCGCAATTCTCGGCGGGAGAGGAACAGGTCTTAACGCAGCCGGCGGTGGACGGGGTAGCGTCAACAGAGGCGTTGGTGGCAAGTAGCAAGGTAAAGGGAGCAGCGGGGCGTACGCCTCCCGCGCCAACATCGCCACAACAGCATGCGCGTGTTGCAAAGACGGGGCCGGCCGCTTGTACCTTTTGCGTCTCCTCAAAAAACTGCCGTTATCAAACATATCCTCGGCCAACGGGTCAAGTGTCCAGTAATTTCCCTTACCCGGGTTGCCAGGCTCTCTGGGAATCTTTATAAAGCAGTCGTTCAAACTCAAATTGTGCCTGATTGAATTCTGCCACGCTGGGAACTTCTCCCGATAGTAGGGGAACCTTGTCATTATAAATTCACAAATGCCGCTTAAGGTCAGTTTCTTGTGTGGAGACTGCAGGATAGCCATAGTTATCAGTGCTATATACGAGTACGGAGGTTTTATTAACTGTGATGAGGATTTCTGTTTGGGCTTCTTCGGCGAGGATTTGCTTTCGGTTGGGCTGGTTGCGTCGTACCTCTCCGAGTCACTGGACGTCGGCGGCACCTCAGGAGTATCCTCGTCCACAGATACGTAAGTGTCGTCCGGGGGATATTCCTCCCTGTCGTCTCGCAGGTAATGAGGCAGGAACAGCCGCGGCGGCGGTCGCAGATCTAAAGGCAGGTCGCCTTCGATGATCATATCGCGGTATTGGGCTAGATCACAATCTTCCATGCTGTAGTGTCACATGTCAGTGGTGCGGCGGGTCGCGTGGCGCGGCGCTGACTGCGGCCCGGTGGGCCCGCCGGGAGCTGCCGACCGAGGCCCCGCCTCCGCACGGGGCTGGGGCCGTGGCCGGGGCAAGCCTCCCGCCGCCCCAGGGCCGCGTTTACGTTCCAGTAAACACAACAATTGTCGTTATTATTATTGTGGGTCGGAGCTTTGTGCATGAATTTCAGGCCGTCGACTAATAATTATTAGGCCTCTCGCCGCTTATCGATTCAACTTTGTCGCGGTATTTATTTTGTGTTCTTAACAATGGGATTGTTTTAAATTTCGAATCATTGCGATATTTTCCGATCAGTTAAAACTCGGTACAAATGAATAAATATAGACATTGTGTAAATGAAAAACAGACAGTCAATAAATATAATGCATAATAATAATGCATTTAATGTAAATACAACTTTTTTTTCAAGTTTCTGTGACTAGTTTGTAACTTTGGTACGTGAAGATAATTTTATACTTTAAAATAAAATATACGTTACCACATACCACTGAATTAGATGTCACAATGCGGTAGCTTCAGCTTCAGAATTCAGACCAATCTCTCTAGATTGGTCTGAATGGTAGAGAATCGAACCCATATCTCTATATGGGTTCGATTCTCGCTCTAAAATGCATCGGAGTGCATACATGCATGCATTGGACAGATTTTGCCCCTAATGTAGATATATATTATGGCATAGTTGCCACGTATCGACAATGCAGTATTTTCATTGCGTATATAAAGTTTTCACAGCTTGAGCCCAAATAACCATGAGGAAATTTGTAACCTGACAAAATATTAGGGAGGAATTTTTGATCCCATGACAATTATTTTTATATGCAAATAGTTTTATGCTTCCATCTGATCTCCCAACCCTATAAATAATAACCAAGTGATTTTATTTCTTTCCTGCTAGATGGAATCCATTTATTGCTATTTACTATGCCGAAAATCAAAGCTACAAACATTCGATATCGTTCCTTATCTTAATATTTTATAACTAAAATAATAAACATAATTCTCATGAAAATCTGATATAAAAGCAAAAGAGATAACAAATAAAATACAACGCGCACAAAAAATGAAAACGTAAGAGGAATCCTCAAAGGACTGTTTAGCAAATACATTTCCATCCAATAATCCCCCCGAGTCAAGTCTCTTTATTCGAGAAAAATATATAAGTCATATAAAAGCGAGAAAATTCTAGTATTCCATTCAGGTAGAATATCTTCAAATAAAAGTGCCGTAAAAAATATTCTCCGGCGACGAACCGGCTTTACAATGCGAGCGGCTCTACAAAACCCTCGGTATATGTTTCGTAGCAAAACATTTGCCCCTCAGGCGTTGAGGGAAACGCTACACGGGGGGACTGCTACGGTGCTACGAGCCTACGCTGTGGAAAGAGACCGAAGATAACTTCGACCAATAAGCGGCGTAGTCTCCATAGGGCGGGGCCGCGCAAAGCTAACATGTCAGGGCGGGGCAGTAGATCCTATTATTGTCTGGCAAGGCAAATAATATTTTGCACAATGTACACATTGGGGTATAGGGGGTTTGGGGGGTTGCTAATTTATTCCCAACTTCGGTTACGGCTTGTTTTTCAGCTTTGCAAGCTTGTTATTTAAATTGGACGCTGTCAGTTATTTGTATGTTGTGTACAGGCATTGTTCTTAATGAAGGAATTCAGATGTTTTGCGAATTTTCGTTGTGTATTGATATTTCATTGTTTGAATTTTCCGTCTCTATTTTTTTTGCTTTTTTATTTCAAATATTATTATTTAAGATGCCCTCCGTAGTGTAACGGTTAACGCAAGTCGGTACGCTTGCGGAAGTCACGGGTTCGATTCCTGTTCCGCGTCTGGGTGTTTGTGAATAAAATGTATTTATTTACAAAAGAAAAGTATATAGTGGTATATTAGTTGCAAGCTAGGCATCTTAACGTGAAAAGCGGAGAACAAAAAGTTGGATAACGAACCCCGGGCACTGGAATGGAGATTAGGTTTGCAACCGGGACTTCAAAACCACTCAAGTGATTAATCCAGACACTATCCGTAGCTTTCACTTAAAAACCACTATTCATTGTTATTTACTACATTGTTTGAAAACCTCAACTGATAAATGAAGATAACATAGCTCAGAAGGTCTTAATATAACCACCTAGAACGCTTAAAAATATTACTGACCATCATCCTAGAGTGAAATGCCGGTTTCAATCCAAACGTCCGCTTCGGTGCCCAGGGTCTACTTTTCGAAGAAGAAAACTTCTCCACTTGACACGGTCTTCGGCATTTTTCACAGTTCGTCCATTGAAGTTTTAAAAATAATACTAGTTAATATTTTTTATATTTTAAAATGGCTGAACTAAAATAGACAATCTGAATAAGATATGTATTGACACATTTGACAACATACAAAAGACCTACTATTTTGAATATACGCCTAACAACATGCGCATTGAACAACTGGTACGTGCTTGGTGATCACTCGGAAACGAACATAAAGGTCACGAGTTCGAATCCTACAATAGTATGCACAGCTTGAACAGTTTTTCTCACTACTTTATCCGTGCAGGGGCGGAGAAAGAATACGGACCTCTGCGGCCGGGGTCGACTTGTCGTAAAAGTTGACTAAATAACCCACCCTAGCTACATGGTAGGGCCCCAAGCCTGTCTGGATGACGACCACCTTTGGTCTTATGTATGCCGCCATAATAACTTTCTGTTATGTTCCGGTATTAGTGACACAAGTTCCTTTGCCTTTATGGGACAGCAGCGTGTTCGCGATGCCACTGGCGTTGCAAAAACCCATAAGCGACGGTAACTGCTAAATTATAAGTGGGCGGCCAACCTGTCTGCTGTCCTACAGCACAAAAAAAATACTGGCTTAATACATTGTTAAGAGAAAACATATTTAATGATACTATTATATATAATACACTTCCCCGAGAAAACTGCTCTGCAGGTTGGTGGAAATATTGAAATTGTTTTCATTTGGACTATTCAGAGTGACTAGATTTTTTTATTGCTGTAGGACAGCAGATAAGTTGGCTGTCCACTTAGAATTTTGCAGTTACCGTCACCTATGCGTGTTTGCAACGCCAGTGACATCGCAAACACGCTGCTGTCCTTTAACTATACAGGAACTTGAGTCACTAATGCCGGAACACAACACAAAGTTATTATGGCGGCATACTTAAGACCAAAAGTGGTCGCCATTAAGACGGGTTTGGGCCCTACCACGTAGCTAGGCTGGGTTGTTTTATCGTCTTTTACGACAGGCCGACCCCGGTCGCAGAGGTCAGTATTCTTTCCCCGCCCCTGCATGGATAGATAAATAAAACATGATACATGTTTTAATAACTATACATTGTAAGACTTGGAAAAACGTGAAGAACATATTTTCCAGACTTGAATCTACCAGTGAATCGTTATTATTATTTTTTATTGCTGAGCTACAGGAGACAGGTTATCAGCCCCCTTAATAGTAAGCAGTTACCGTCGCCTATGGATGTTTGCGACTAGGGGTACCGCGAACACGCTGCTGTCCGCATATAGGTACAAGAACCTGGGTCACTAATGCCAGAATACAAGCAAGGTTATTATGGCGGCATACTAATACACCAATGGTGGTTTCCATACAGACGGGCTTGGGACCGTAGTCCCTTTTACGTCAGGCCGCCGGGTTAGTATACTTACTCCGCCCCTGCACGAAGAAAAATTATTATTAATCTATGTATACAAATAAATAAAATTGGAGGGTCTGTTTGTAATATTAAAATAACCCCTTTTTACTAAGTGTATATGGATGTATACACGGTACATATACCAAAACAACATTTTTTACAATTTTTGTCTGTCTGTCTGTCTGTTTGTTCCGGCTAATCTCTGAAATGGCTGCACCGATTTTGACGGGACTTTCACTGGCAGATAGCTGATGTAACAAGTAGTAACTTAGGCTACTTTTATTTTAGAAAAAAAATTGATTTTGTTAAAAATGTAAGTATTGGAAATTATTATCCAATTTAAGTTGACCTCAGATTTATATCATCAATCATATAAAATAGGGTTTAGCTTAGACTGGACTTTCTAGGTTCGAACGCAGTTTGTATATTTCATTTTTTATATTTTAGGATTAGGATTTATAAGGTTTGTAATCCAAAATAAAGCATAAGATATAAAAAAATGCTGCCCAAAGTCACTATTCCACGCGGACGGAGTCGCGGGCACAGCTAGTAATTCATAAATTTAAATAAAACATTCCCATTCTAAATAAAAAAGCGAATATACAAATTTTAAATTCTAAAAGCGGAATATCGGTCCGAACAAACTAGCTACGCAAGTATTAATCCCAGCTCAAGCAATCTTATCTACGTATTGAAATGTTTGCTCGGCAAACGGCTAACGTGATGGATTACTGGACCGCCATTTTAAGCTGGCTAAAGAACGATACAAGCTTATGGATGGTAAAGGAAAATTTCAACTAAAATATTGTTTACATTTTATGCAACTTTACCAAAAGGTATTTGATATCTCCGATTTCTCTGGCATATATAAGCTAACGACTAACGGTAACTACTAACGTTCAGGTGGTAACGACTCTTAATTCTATTACTTTTTTTCTGAGGAACAGCGCACAGGCTAACGGTCCACTTTTTAGTTAGCAGTTACCGTCACCCATGGATGTTTGTGGCGTTAGAGGCTCCGCGAACGCGCTGCTGTCCGTTTAGGAGTACAGGAACCTAGGTCACTTATGCCGGTACACAAGACAAGGTTATTATGGCGGAATACTTACACAACAACGGTTGTTGCCATCCAGACAGGCTTGGGGCTCTACCACGTAGCTAGGGTTGTTTTGTCGCCTTTTACGATAGGCCGACCCCGGCCGCGGAGAGGATTGTAAATTCCATTACAATTATATTATTATTGACTCTGTAATTTCTAATGTTACTTTGTATGTTCCTGGGTTTTGAAATGGTAAAATTATATCCAAGTATAGTTAAAGTTACTATCTCCAAAAAAATTTGATTTCCAAGTACATTTTATGTCAGATAGCCTTATACTCCTAACTACCTAATTTATAAATTATTAATTAAATTTAAAGGAAATCTCGTTGTTTATAGTAATCTAATTGTCAGTTAGCACAAGATATTTTTACTATTTAATTTATTAAACATTACATAAAGCTATAATATTGACTAACCTATTATCGTCGCTCAAATGATTGAACCACAGAATAAATGACTAATGAAAATAAGTTTTTTGAAATAAGTTCTCTACAAACACCTAGAGAGGCTTTCACTAGGTAAATAGGTGAAGGGTCGGTTACTGAAGGCGGTTCTCCTGAGTACTGCACGCATAGTGAGGAGATTCCTGTCTCTGGAGCCCTAACCGCCGGTAGCTTGGGCCCTTGTCCTCGCTCCCAGCGACGGATAGTTTATTATTTAATATATTTGTAAGTATCGTTTTATAAAATAACTAGCTGATCCGGCGAACGTTGTTCTGCCATATAAATAATAAAATGTCAAGAAATTAAAAAAAAAATTAGGGGTGGACTACCCCTAACATTTAGGGGGATGAAAAATAGATGTTGGCTGATTCTCATAGATACCGGATAAGCACAAAAAATTTCATAAAAATCGGTCAAGCCGTTTCGGAGGTGTATGGCAACGAAAACTGTGACATGAGAATTTTATATATTAAATGTATTTTTTTAATATTCATATTTAATAAAATGATGTGTAATTATATTAAGAAATGTAAATAACTAGAAAAGAAAATAAATAGATAAAGCGAAAATTAATAATAATAAATAAATATACTGGGACAATTCACATAGCGACATCTAGTTCCAAGGTAAGTAGCATAGTACTTGTGTTATAGGTAGACAACTGATAGACTCATACACTTTTCTTTCGTAAATAAATACATACAGGTATTATACATAAACACCCAGACGCAAGACGGGAAGAGTTAAGTAGTAAGTTACGTTACGCCACGGTGGTCGTCATATACGATTTGCTATAATCAAGGTCTGAACTTATTTTGAATAAAAAAATTGAGTCGGAGGATTTTCTTGTCTTCTAGGACACTTAGGAGATTAAGGAACTTCCTGCCCACTGCCACCAAGGTTACGCTTGCAGAGTCCCTTTTGCTCCCCATTCTTGATTATGCTGACGCCAGCTATATTGATTTAACCCAAGAGCAGCTAAATAAACTTGAGCGTCTTCAGAATTTTTGTATTAGGTTCATATTTGGCTTGCGTAAATATGACCATGTCTCTGAATTTCGATCGAGGCTCAAGTGGCTTCCTATTCGCTTTCGCCGGAATACTCACATTCTCACTATCCTTTATAACATTTTATATAATCCCTATACTCCCTTTTACCTTAAGGAACGTTTCGAATTCCTTCGCCTTTCTTCGTCCGAAAAATTGCGCTCGAGTACGTATCGAAAGCTTGGGACACCTGCACACAGTTCATCAATTTATGATAAATCCTTTACAGTGCAGGCTGTCCAGCTTTGGAACTCATTGCCACTTTCTGTTAGAGAAGCTAAAACATTGTCAACATTTAAAAATAAATGACGCAGCCACTATTTGTCGGTAAATAATTATGCATAGCCAACTCTCTAGTTTGTTGTCTCTATTAGTGTCATAGTTGTATTAATTTCGAAAAGTTCAATGATATATATGTATATATGTGTGTGTATGTGTATGGATAATTATATTAGAATTATTTATTTATATTGTTTATGTGTATATTGTATGTATGTATGTATTTTTGGAATATATGTATTTATTATTATATCTATATTCCTATATTTATAGCGCCATCTTCTCGCCAGATATTTTATCCAAATTCCTTTTGAGTACGGTTGCCTGGAAGAGATCGCTGTAAGCGATAAGGCCGCCGATTTTTCACCGTCAATTTATTGTATACTTGTGCTGTAATTTGTAATTTTGGTGATAAATAAAGCGTTATCTATCTATCTATCTATCTATTGTTTACACTGAATATCTTCGAAATATGCAAATTGTCTTCAATAAAAAAAAATGGTAATACATTACAAAAATGAGTCTAAGTTAAAAGGTCACTTAGGATATACCTGTATACACGTATGTACATATATACGTGTTGTCATAAAAAAATTAAAGTTTTGTTTGTATCTGACTAGTATAGAGGAGAGGTTATGGAGAATAATTTCATATGCGGGAGGAGGTGAGAAAGTGTCAAAACTCACCAGAATGGCACTAGTGTAGCTAGAGTATATGATGTAAATGTAGCTGATAAAGACGACTTGAAGTATTTTATTTGTGGTATACCACAGATAACATAGTTATAATTACTAGAGTAGTTAGTGATAGTATTAAAAACATCAACTAATAACTTAGTCCTAAATTAAATAAGTAATTAAAACAAAAATTTACACTGATGTTAGCGCCACCTCATTTTAACGCTTTTTGATGGTAACGTTTACAAATACAGATATTTTCCTTAACTTTACCCTCCATGGTATCTAGCGAACTCTATACGCTTTCGAAACTCGACTGTTCTGAAGTTTCTGTAAGGATGTAACAATAACACCCTGTAAATATCGGCACGTTAGCCAGGTCATGACCTACGGACCTAGTTAATAGTAAAATCGCAATTAAAATGTTAACGACATCTATTGATCAAAAGTAATAAGCACATTTTAGTACAACCACGTCATCTATACGTGAAAATGTAGATCAATTGTAACTAAACATTCCTCGTATTAATTTAAAGTTTTACCAATATGACACTAGATGTCGCAATATGTTGAAAAGCGACATCTATAGAACGTCAGTAGCTTTAGTTCCATTAACATTACTTGCATGCCTTCTTAATTTAAAATAAAATCATTAGATGGCTCTGTAAAAACGAGAATATGTTAGTGAAAATAATTGACGAAATTTTTTGTATGGAATATCAGGGTTAAGTAGGTTCATAACATCAGATAGTCTGATCAGATCTGCTGGTATATACCTAGCTACCTTTGAAAAAGCTACCTCAAAAAAAACCTGACTGTATCAGGTTACTTTCTTGTGAATAACGGCAACATGTATTTGAATTTCAAAAAGACGGAGAAATGTGTAATGAAATAATTTCATAATTCAGATTAATTAGTTATTGACTAACCCTAATCTTTCTTGAGTCTGGACCAATTTTTAAATTCATATTATAGTTACAATGTTGCTCAGGTTCATATTAAAATAAATAAAAATTGAGGTTCTGTATAATTTTTTTTAGTATTTTGTACTGTCTATTTACTTTTGTATTTTATTTACTATAGTTTTTTACTTATCGTTTTTTAAATTATAGTCATGAATTATAAATTAACTTTAAGTTTTACCATAGAGATGTGAATATACAGCAACTAGCGGAGCCTGAGTATTCAAAGATATAATTATGTATTTTATTAGGGAATATAAAATGTGTTGTGAAGGGCTACTATATATGGTTACTTTTGGCCGTATAGTGTATAGAAATAATACAGTCACCTCAACATTCCACTATGTGTATCTTCTTCTTCTTCCTGTCCTTATCCCAAACTAAGTGGGGTCGGTATAAAATATTATCTCCTTCCATTCTCCTCTATTAACCGTCATCTGAACATTCACACTTTGTTTAACACAGAGTTCCCCAAACTTTTTTGTGTCGTAGACCCCTTGCCATGTTTTTCCGTGTTGGGTAGACCCCCTTCTTACCTGATATTGATTTCCTGTAAATTTCTAACTGTAGTGAAGTTTAGTGTTAAAAACTTAAAGTAAAAACACATGTTAATTTATACATTTATGAATTTAATTTAAATTAAAATTACTCAAATTAAAATTTTGTATCTGTTATGTAAAATATACGTAACATTATATAAACATAAAATAAATTTTTTACTTCGTACTTTTATAAATAATATATATGTTTTGATATTATAAGATAGTGTGATGTAAGTAAATAGTAGATACTATCAGTGTATGTGTTGAGATCCACTATCGCGGACCTCCATTTTCATTTCATGGACCCCCAAATTTTTTTTCGCTGACGTAGACCCCTTGCAGGTTGTCATAGACCCCTAGGGGTCGATATAGACCACTTTGGGAATCACTGGTTTAGCATATCATCTTTTAGACAATCCATCCATCTTTTCTTTGGTCTAACTTCTTCTCTTGTATCCATCCACACTCAATCCTCCTTGTTACATGACACTCCTCTCTTCGCATCTGGCCATACTAGGCTAACCTATAACTTTTCAGCTTGTCATTTACTGGTGATACTTAAAAACATCCCCTAACATACTCATTTCTAATTTTATACATTTTTGTAACTCCACTCATCCATCTCAACATTCGCATCTCTGCTGCATGCAATACCCTTTAATTCTTTCCCTTAGTGACCTAGCATTCCGATCCATACCACAGGTAAGGATATCACAATATTACAGGTCTTATTACGGTTTTATACGGTTCCTGAAACATGTCAACATTTCATCCATCCTACATTCACTCTGTTATTCACATCTTGGCCTATCTCACCGTCGTTCTGGCTGAATGATTCGAGCTACCTGAACTTGGAGCAAGTTGGCAGAAACATGCCTCCGATTACCTTCGGAGGATGAAGGCAGAATTTCCACTTAACAAAATAGATGTTTAGTTTTGATTTTACTTATCTTCAACCCAACACTCTCCAATCATTCCTGCCACTTAGCCAACCTGCTCCGAACCTCTTGAGCATTTTCCCCAACCAGCACAATGTCATCGGCAAAGAGCATACACCAAGGTGCCTCCTCCTGTATTCCTGATGTTACTGCATCTACCACCAGGAAGAACAGTTAAGGGCTAAGAGATGATCCTTGGTGTAAGTTCACCGCAACACTGAAGTTGTCTGTGACGCCAGCTAGGGACCGGACGTGTGTACTTTCCTTATCGTACATCACACGAATAAGATGCAAGTACTTCACAAGCACTCCTTTCGCTTTCATGGTCCACCACAAAACCGTTCTAGGAACCCGATCATATGCCTTTCTACTATGTGTATATTATTTATAAATATATAAGCGCAGGAGGGCCATCACCAGAACTCATTATAGACATTGTGGGCTTATATCAAATTGAAGGAGTAGGTTAATAATAACAGTCCAAATTAACACTAAACGCAATGTTAATAATATATTACATTACTGATAATAACTAATAATTAATAATATATTACTGATAATTAAAACACAATTAAAAAGCAGTTCGCTGCAGACTCAACATTACAACATTACACAAAATTAAGTATAATAACTTCTTACATGCGTACACAAGTACAGACACACACAAGTTTTTTTTTATGTACGTGTCCTAACGGTAATCTTATATTTAATAAATAAATAAATAAATTTGTTCTAATGAAATTTTGGCGTAACAGAAATAACAATAGCAAAAGATATCATCCCGTTTGCCACAACTCTTGGTTTGTAAAAGAAATGATAAATTAATAAAAATAATTTGTAAGGTAATTAAATAAAAATAATAAAATTAACCTAAAATCTATAAATACACTTAAAAACGTTTTTAGTGTTAAAATATATTAAAATAAGAAAATAAAACATTTATATAAGAATTGTAACTAATATTTTAACAGGCAACCCTAAAATATGAAATCGATTAAACATTCTCAGTTAAACGATAACATCGCATGAGTTGTTTCATCCTTCACAATATCGTCTGGGGAGATTCGATGTGACAAAGGATCTTCTAATCCCCTTTTTTGTGTAAAGGAATGCCGCCTTAAAGATCAGTAGCTATTGGAGTGACACCTGTGGACATTGAAGGGTAGGCTGTGAAGCGGCAAGTTTTTTATAGTATACTGTAAAGTCGAGCATAGCAGGAGGGGTAGACCTAAACAGTGTGGGTGTAGTAAGGGGTGAAATGCGTGTCAATGGACTCAATACCGTGCCAAAGACTGTGAGAAATGGAGAAAAAAAAGTTGGAAAGTGGACCCGGGCACTGAAAGGAAAGTAGGTTGTAACCGGAATTTAACGCTGAGATGATGTTAATAGGGTATAAAGTCCAAAGAAAGCTTTAAATTAATAAATAAGTGTTTAAATATAAACATAATAAAAGTCTTTCTCGGCGCAAGCAGTAAGGTTGTGTAATGATCTACCACATAATATCCAAGTCGTTAAGACCGTAAATTAATAATAATAAATAATAATAAATAATAAATTGTTTATTGACATGTATAAAAATCCATAACAATTAAATCATTGGTCCCCAAACTAGGTTGACCTGTATCTTGGGGACCCGATTCCGATTGATACAATATAATCTATGAATTTACGTAAAACTAAGCTTATTTCTTATTTCTATGTTCTTATTCTAAAGGTGCATGCATGTGTGAGAGAGAGTGTGTGTGTGTGTGTGTGCGCGTGCGTGCGTGCGTGCGTGCGTGCGTGTGCGTGTGTGTGTGTGTGTACGCGCGCGTACGTGTGCGTGTGTTAATAATTCATACACTTAAAAATCTTTCTGTTTCTTCATAGTCTAAGTTGAGTAGCCACTTATTTACTTTCTTTTTACATTGTAATTTATTTAATTCGTGAATATGTAATATTTTGTTTATTTTATTGTACAGAAATATACTCATATAACAAGATTGATGCTGTAAATATTTTGTACGTGTGGGAATAGTAACACACACTTTATCTATTCTTCTCTTATGGGGTAAAGTTTTATTCAAGGGTGTTATTTTGTGTTGTTTCAATACAATGTGAGATACATATGTTTGTCTTACAGAAAGTACTTTATATTCATTAAACAATTGAAAAGTAGGAAACCTAAAGGGCTTAAAGAACATTACTTTCAAAACACATCTCAGTGCCCTTTCAAGTTTAATAAGATGGAGTGTATATGAGCCACCCCAAACAGAAATGCAGTATTGTATGATGGACAAACCCATAGCTTTAAAAATAATTAAAAGTAAGTCTTTAGATGCAATGTATCGAAGTCTTCTAAATACCCAGATCAGCTTTCGAACTCTGGAAGTGACAAGCTCAGTATGTTTATGCCATTTACATAAGTCATCCACAATAACGCCTAAATACCTAGTTTCTCTAGTTTTACGAATTTCTAAACACCTACAATGCTCAGACTCTACAGAATTACATGTATGTACTTTTAAATTATACTTCAACGCAGAGCTGGGTGGGTTTGTGATAGAAAAGTTCATGTAATTAGTTTTATTTAGGTTTAGTGTTAGAAGATTCTGGTTCAACCATTTGTAGACAGAGGCTATACCTTGTTCAGCCAGTAAATGGACGTCTTCCCATGTGTCTCCATGAAAAACCAAGGCCGTATCATCTGCGAAGCTAACTAAAA